>CAMITZ010000228.1:0-600000 GCA_946251845.1 Andrena fulva
TCGGACATGTCGGCGGCAGGGCAACTTTGGCCCGTGGTCGTGGGGACGACCCTATAGTCGTCGGACATGTCGGCGGCTGGCCAACCTAGTCCCGTGGTCGTGGGGACGACCCTATACTCGTCGGACATGTCGGCGGCTGGCCAACCTAGTCCCGTGGTCGTGGGGACGACCCTATACTCGTCGGACATGTCGGCGGCTGGCCAACCTAGTCCCGGGGTCGTGGAGACGACCCTATAGTCGTCGGACAAGTCGGCGGCGGGCCAACCTAGTCCCGGGGTCGTGGAGACGACCCAATAGTCGTCGGACAAGTCGGCGGCGGGCCAACCTAGTCCCGGGGTCGTGGGGACGACCCTATAGTCGTCGGACATGACGCTGCAGGGGCAATGTAGCCCCGGGGTCGTGGGGACGACCCTATAGACGTCGGACTTGTCGGCGGCGGGCCAACCTAGTCCCGGGGTCGTGGGGACGACCCTATAGTCGTCGGACATGTTGGCGGCAGGGCAACTTTGGCCCGTGGACGTGGGGACGACCCTATAGACGTCGGACATGTCGGCGGCGGGCCAACCTAGTCCCGGGGTCGTGGGGACGACCCTATAGTCGTCGGACATGTCGGCGGCAGGGCAACTTTGGCCCGTGGTCGTGGGGACGACCCTATAATCGCCGGACATGTCGGCGGCGGGCCAACCTAGTCCCGGGGTCGTGGAGACGACCCTATAGTCGTCGGACATGACGGTGGCGGGGCAATCTAGTCCGGGGGTCGTGGGGACTTCCCTATAGTCGTCGGACAAGTCGGCGGCTGGCCAACCTAGTCCCGTGGTCGTGGGGACGACCCTATAGTCGTCGGACATGTCGGCGGCTGGGCAACTTTGGCCCGTGGTCGTGGGGACGTCTCTATAGTCGTCGGACAAGTCGGCGGCGGGCCAACCTAGTCCCGGGGTCGTGGAGACGACCCTATAGTCGTCGGACATGACGGTGGCGGGGCAATCTAGTCCCGGGGTCGTGGGGACGACCCTATAGTCGTCGGACATGACGGTGGCGGGCCAATCTAGTCCCGGGGTCGTGGGGACGACCCCATAGTCGTCGGACATGTCGGCGGCTGGGCAACTTTGGCCCGTGGTCGTGGGGACGACCCTATAGTCGTCGGACAAGTCGGCGGCGGGCCAACCTAGTCCCGGGGTCGTGGAGACGACCCTATAGTCGTCGGACATGACGGTGGCGGGGCAATCTAGTCCCGGGGTCGTGGGGACGACCCTATAGTCGTCGGACATGACGGTGGCGGGCCAATCTAGTCCCGGGGTCGTCGGGACGACCCCATAGTCGTCGAACATGTCGGCGGCGGGCCAACCTAGTCCCGTGGTCGTGGGGACGTCTCTATAGTCGTCGGACAAGTCGGCGGCGGGCCAACCTAGTCCCGGGGTCGTGGAGACGACCCTATAGTCGTCGGACATGACGGTGGCGGGGCAATCTAGTCCGGGGGTCGTGGGGACGATCCCGTATTCGTCGGACATAACGGTGGTGGGCCAATCTATTCCTGGGGCCGTGGGGACGACCCTATAGTCGTCGGACATGTCGGCGGCTGGCCAACCTAGTCCCGGGATCGTGGGGACGCCTCTATAGTCGTCGGACAAGTCGGCGGCGGGCCAACCTAGTCCCGGGGTCGTGGGGACGACCCTATAGTCGTCGGACATGACGGTCGGCGGGCCAATCTAGTCCCGGGCTCGTGGGGACGACCCTATAGTCGTCGGACATGTCGGCGGCTGGGCAACTTTGGCCCGTGGTCGTGGGGACGTCTCTATAGTCGTCGGACAAGTCGGCGGCGGGCCAACCTAGTCCCGGGGTCGTGGAGACGACCCTATAGTCGTCGGACACGACGGTGGCGGGGCAATCTAGTCCGGGGGTCGTGGGGACGACCCCATAGTCGTCGAACATGTCGGCGGCGGGCCAACCTAGTCCCGTGGTCGTGGGGACGTCTCTATAGTCGTCGGACAAGTCGGCGGCGGGCCAACCTAGTCCCGGGGTCGTGGAGACGACCCTATAGTCGTCGGACATGACGGTGGCGGGGCAATCTAGTCCGGGGGTCGTGGGGACGATCCTGTAGTCGTCGGACATGACGGTGGTGGGCCAATCTATTCCTGGGGCCGTGGGGACGACCGTATAGTCGTCGGACATGTCGGCGGCTGGCCAACCTAGTCCCGGGATCGTGGGGACGCCTCTATAGTCGTCGGACAAGTCGGCGGCGGGCCAACCTAGTCCCGGGGTCGTGGAGACGACCCTATAGTCGTCGGACATGACGGTGGCGGGGCAATCTAGTCCGGGGGTGGTGGGGACGTCCCTACAGTCGTCGGACATGTCGGCGGCTGGCCAACCTAGTCCCGGGGTCGTGGAGACGACCCTATAGTCGTCGGACATGTCGGCGGCTGACCAACTTTGGCCCGTGGTCGTGGGGACGACCCTATAGTCGTCGGACATGACGGTGGCGGGCCAATCTAGCCCCGCGGTCGTGGGGACGACCCTATAGTCGTCGGACATGACGGTGGCGGGCCAATCTAGTCCCGGGCTCGTGGGGACGACCCTATAGTCGTCGGACATGTCGGCGGCTGGGCAACTTTGGCCCGTGGTCGTGGGGACGTCTCTATAGTCGTCGGACAAGTCGGCGGCGGGCCAATCTAGCCCCGCGGTCGTGGGGACGACCCTATAGTCGTCGGACATGACGGTGGCGGGCCAATCTAGTCCCGGGCTCGTGGGGACGACCCTATAGTCGTCGGACATGACGGTGGCGGGCCAATCTAGTCCCGGGGTCGTGGGGACGACCCTGTAGTCGTCGGACAAGTCGGCGGCGGGCCGACATATTCCCGGGGTCGTGGGGACGACCCTATAGTCGTCGGACAAGTCGGCGGCGGACCAACCTAGTCCCGGGGTCGTGGGGCGACCCTATAGTCGTCGGACATGACGGTGGCGGGCCAATCTAGTCCCGGGGTCGTGGGGACGAGCCTATAGTCGTCGGACATGTCGGCGGCTGACCAACTTTGGCCCGGGGTCGTGGAGACGACCCTATAGTCGTCGGACATGACGGAGGCGGGGTAATCTACTCCTGGGGTCATGGGGACGACCTCATAGTAGTCGGACAAGTCGGCGGCGGGCCAACCTAGTCCCGGGGTCGTGGGGACAACCCTATAGTCGTCGGACATGTCGGCGGCTGGCCAACCTAGTCCCGGGGTGTTAGGGACGACCCTGTAGTCGTTGGACAAGTCGGCGGCGGGCCAACCTAGTCCCGGGGTCGTGGGTACGACCCTATAGTCGTCGGACATGTCGGCGGCGGGCCAACGTATGCCCAGGGTCGTAGGGACGACCCTATAGTCGTCGGACAAGTCGGCGGCGGGCCAACCTAGTCCCGGGGTCGTGGAGAGGACCCTATAGTCGTCGGACATGACGGTGGCGGGGCAATCCAGTCCTGGGGTCGTGGGGACGACCCTATAGTCGTCGGACAAGTCGGCGGCGGGCCAACGTATGCCCAGGGTCGTAGGGACGACCCTATAGTCGTCGGACAAGTCGGCGGCGGGCCAACCTAGTCCCGGGGTCGTGGGGACGACCCTACAGTCGTCGGACATGACGGTGGCGGGGCAATCTAGTCCGGGGGTCGTGGGGACGATCCTGTAGTCGTCGGACATGTCGGCGGCTGGCCAACCTAGTCCCGGGATCGTGGGGACGCCTCTATAGTCGTCGGACAAGTCGGCGGCGGGCCAACCTAGTCCGGGGTCGTGGGGACGACCCTATAGTCGTCGGACATGACGGTCGGCGGGCCAATCTAGTCCCGGGCTCGTGGGGACGACCCTATAGTCGTCGGACATGTCGGCGGCTGGGCAACTTTGGCCCGTGGTCGTGGGGACGTCTCTATAGTCGTCGGACAAGTCGGCGGCGGGCCAATCTAGCCCCGCGGTCGTGGGGACGACCCTATAGTCGTCGGACATGACGGTGGCGGGCCAATCTAGTCCCGGGCTCGTGGGGACGACCCTATAGTCGTCGGACATGACGGTGGCGGGCCAATCTAGTCCCGGGGTCGTGGGGACGACCCTGTAGTCGTCGGACAAGTCGGCGGCGGGCCGACATATTCCCGGGGTCGTGGGGACGACCCTATAGTCGTCGGACAAGTCGGCGGCGGACCAACCTAGTCCCGGGGTCGTGGGGCGACCCTATAGTCGTCGGACATGACGGTGGCGGGCCAATCTAGTCCCGGGGTCGTGGGGACGAGCCTATAGTCGTCGGACATGTCGGCGGCTGACCAACTTTGGCCCGGGGTCGTGGAGACGACCCTATAGTCGTCGGACATGACGGAGGCGGGGTAATCTACTCCTGGGGTCATGGGGACGACCTCATAGTAGTCGGACAAGTCGGCGGCGGGCCAACCTAGTCCCGGGGTCGTGGGGACAACCCTATAGTCGTCGGACATGTCGGCGGCGGGCCAACCTAGTCCCGGGGTGTTAGGGACGACCCTGTAGTCGTTGGACAAGTCGGCGGCGGGCCAACCTAGTCCCGGGGTCGTGGGTACGACCCTATAGTCGTCGGACATGTCGGCGGCGGGCCAACGTATGCCCAGGGTCGTAGGGACGACCCTATAGTCGTCGGACAAGTCGGCGGCGGGCCAACCTAGTCCCGGGGTCGTGGAGACGACCCTATAGTCGTCGGACATGACGGTGGCGGGGCAATCCAGTCCTGGGGTCGTGGGGACGACCCTATAGTCGTCGGACAAGTCGGCGGCGGGCCAACGTATGCCCAGGGTCGTAGGGACGACCCTATAGTCGTCGGACAAGTCGGCGGCGGGCCAACCTAGTCCCGGGGTCGTGGGGACGATCCTGTAGTCGTCGTACATGACGGTGGTGGGCCAATCTATTCCTGGGGCCGTGGGGACGACCCTATAGTCGTCGGACATGTCGGCGGCGGGCCAACATAGTCCCGGGGTCATGGAGAGGACCCTATTGTCGTCGGACATGACGGTGGCGGGGCAATCTAGTCCCGGGGTCGTGGGGACGAGCCTATAGTCGTCGGACATGTCGGCGGCTGACCAACTTTGGCCCGGGGTCGTGGAGACGACCCTATAGTCGTCGGACATGACGGTGGCGGGGCAATCCAGTCCTGGGGTCGTGGAGACGACCCTATAGTCGTCGGACATGACGGCGGCGGGGCAATCCAGTCCTGGGGTCGTGGGGACGACCCTATAGTCGTCGGACAAGTCGGCGGCGGGCCAACGTATGCCCAGGGTCGTAGGGACGAACCGATAGTCGTCGGACATGACGGTGGCGGGCCAATCTAGCCCAGGGGTTGTGGGGACGACCCTATAGTAGTCGGAAAAGTCGGCGGCGGGCCAACCTAGTCCCGGGGTCGTGGGGACAACCCTATAGTCGTCGGACATGTCGGCGGCTGGCCAACCTAGTCCCGGGGTGTTAGGGACGACCCTGTAGTCGTTGGACAAGTCGGCGGCGGGCCAACCTAGTCCCGGGGTCGTGGGTACGACCCTATAGTCGTCGGACATGTCGGCGGCGGGCCAACGTATGCCCAGGGTCGTAGGGACGACCCTATAGTCGTCGGACAAGTCGGCGGCGGGCCAACCTAGTCCCGGGGTCGTGGGGCGACCCTATAGTCGTCGGACATGACGGTGGCGGGGCAATCCAGTCCTGGGGTCGTGGAGACGACCCTATAGTCGTCGGACATGACGGCGGCGGGGCAATCCAGTCCTGGGGTCGTGGGGACGACCCTATAGTCGTCGGACAAGTCGGCGGCGGGCCAACGTATGCCCAGGGTCGTAGGGACGAACCGATAGTCGTCGGACATGACGGTGGCGGGCCAATCTAGCCCAGGGGTTGTGGGGACGACCCTATAGTCGTCGGACATGTCGGCGGCTGGCCAACCTAGTCCCGGGGTCGTGGGGACGACCCTATAGTCGTCGGACCAGTCGGCGGCGGGCCAACCTAGTCCCGGGGTCGTGGGGACGACCCTATATTCGTCGGACAAGACGGTGGCTGGGCAACTTTGGCCAGTGGTCGTGGGGACGACCCTATACTCGTCGGACATGTCGGCGGCTGGCCAACCTAGTCCCGTGGTCGTGGGGACGACCCTATACTCGTCGGACATGTCGGCGGCTGGCCAACCTAGTCCCGGGGTCGTGGAGACGACCCTATAGTCGTCGGAGAAGTCGGCGGCTGGCCAACCTAGTCCCGGGGTCGTGGAGACGACCCAATAGTCGTCGGACAAGTCGGCGGCGGGCCAACCTAGTCCCGGGGTCGTGGGGACGACCCTATAGTCGTCGGACATGTCGGCGGCAGGGCAACTTTGGGCCGTGGTCGTGGGGACGACCCTATAGTCGTCGGACATGACGGTGCCGGGGCAATCTAGCCCCGGGGTCGTGGGGACGACCCTATAGACGTCGGACATGTCGGCGGCGGGCCAACCTAGTCCCGGGGTCGTGGGGACGACTTATAGTCGTCGGACATGTCGGCGGCAGGGCAACTTTGGCCCGTGGTCGTGGGGACGACCCTATAGTCGTCGGACATGTCGGCGGCTGGCCAACCTAGTCCCGTGGTCGTGGGGACGACCCTGTACTCGTCGGACATGTCGGCGGCTGGCCAACCTAGTCCCGTGGTCGTGGGGACGACCCTATACTCGTCGGACATGTCGGCGGCTGGCCAACCTAGTCCCGGGGTCGTGGAGACGACCCTATAGTCGTCGGACAAGTCGGCGGCGGGCCAACCTAGTCCCGGGGTCGTGGAGACGACCCAATAGTCGTCGGACAAGTCGGCGGCGGGCCAACCTAGTCCCGGGGTCGTGGGGACGACCCTATAGTCGTCGGACATGTCGGCGGCAGGGCAACTTTGGCCCGTGGTCGTGGGGACGACCCTATAGTCGTCGGACATGACGCTGCAGGGGCAATGTAGCCCCGGGGTCGTGGGGACGACCCTATAGACGTCGGACTTGTCGGCGGCGGGCCAACCTAGTCCCGGGGTCGTGGGGACGACCCTATAGTCGTCGGACATGTTGGCGGCAGGGCAACTTTGGCCCGTGGACGTGGGGACGACCCTATAGACGTCGGACATGTCGGCGGCGGGCCAACCTAGTCCCGGGGTCGTGGGGACGACCCTATAGTCGTCGGACATGTCGGCGGCAGGGCAACTTTGGCCCGTGGTCGTGGGGACGACCCTATAATCGCCGGACATGTCGGCGGCGGGCCAACCTAGTCCCGGGGTCGTGGAGACGACCCTATAGTCGTCGGACATGACGGTGGCGGGGCAATCTAGTCCGGGGGTCGTGGGGACTTCCCTATAGTCGTCGGACAAGTCGGCGGCTGGCCAACCTAGTCCCGTGGTCGTGGGGACGACCCTATAGTCGTCGGACATGTCGGCGGCTGGGCAACTTTGGCCCGTGGTCGTGGGGACGTCTCTATAGTCGTCGGACAAGTCGGCGGCGGGCCAACCTAGTCCCGGGGTCGTGGAGACGACCCTATAGTCGTCGGACATGACGGTGGCGGGGCAATCTAGTCCCGGGGTCGTGGGGACGACCCTATAGTCGTCGGACATGACGGTGGCGGGCCAATCTAGTCCCGGGGTCGTGGGGACGACCCCATAGTCGTCGGACATGTCGGCGGCTGGGCAACTTTGGCCCGTGGTCGTGGGGACGACCCTATAGTCGTCGGACAAGTCGGCGGCGGGCCAACCTAGTCCCGGGGTCGTGGAGACGACCCTATAGTCGTCGGACATGACGGTGGCGGGGCAATCTAGTCCCGGGGTCGTGGGGACGACCCTATAGTCGTCGGACATGACGGTGGCGGGCCAATCTAGTCCCGGGGTCGTCGGGACGACCCCATAGTCGTCGAACATGTCGGCGGCGGGCCAACCTAGTCCCGTGGTCGTGGGGACGTCTCTATAGTCGTCGGACAAGTCGGCGGCGGGCCAACCTAGTCCCGGGGTCGTGGAGACGACCCTATAGTCGTCGGACATGACGGTGGCGGGGCAATCTAGTCCGGGGGTCGTGGGGACGATCCCGTATTCGTCGGACATAACGGTGGTGGGCCAATCTATTCCTGGGGCCGTGGGGACGACCCTATAGTCGTCGGACATGTCGGCGGCTGGCCAACCTAGTCCCGGGATCGTGGGGACGCCTCTATAGTCGTCGGACAAGTCGGCGGCGGGCCAACCTAGTCCCGGGGTCGTGGGGACGACCCTATAGTCGTCGGACATGACGGTCGGCGGGCCAATCTAGTCCCGGGCTCGTGGGGACGACCCTATAGTCGTCGGACATGTCGGCGGCTGGGCAACTTTGGCCCGTGGTCGTGGGGACGTCTCTATAGTCGTCGGACAAGTCGGCGGCGGGCCAACCTAGTCCCGGGGTCGTGGAGACGACCCTATAGTCGTCGGACACGACGGTGGCGGGGCAATCTAGTCCGGGGGTCGTGGGGACGACCCCATAGTCGTCGAACATGTCGGCGGCGGGCCAACCTAGTCCCGTGGTCGTGGGGACGTCTCTATAGTCGTCGGACAAGTCGGCGGCGGGCCAACCTAGTCCCGGGGTCGTGGAGACGACCCTATAGTCGTCGGACATGACGGTGGCGGGGCAATCTAGTCCGGGGGTCGTGGGGACGATCCTGTAGTCGTCGGACATGACGGTGGTGGGCCAATCTATTCCTGGGGCCGTGGGGACGACCGTATAGTCGTCGGACATGTCGGCGGCTGGCCAACCTAGTCCCGGGATCGTGGGGACGCCTCTATAGTCGTCGGACAAGTCGGCGGCGGGCCAACCTAGTCCCGGGGTCGTGGAGACGACCCTATAGTCGTCGGACATGACGGTGGCGGGGCAATCTAGTCCGGGGGTGGTGGGGACGTCCCTACAGTCGTCGGACATGTCGGCGGCTGGCCAACCTAGTCCCGGGGTCGTGGAGACGACCCTATAGTCGTCGGACATGTCGGCGGCTGACCAACTTTGGCCCGTGGTCGTGGGGACGACCCTATAGTCGTCGGACATGACGGTGGCGGGCCAATCTAGCCCCGCGGTCGTGGGGACGACCCTATAGTCGTCGGACATGACGGTGGCGGGCCAATCTAGTCCCGGGCTCGTGGGGACGACCCTATAGTCGTCGGACATGACGGTGGCGGGCCAATCTAGTCCCGGGGTCGTGGGGACGACCCTGTAGTCGTCGGACAAGTCGGCGGCGGGCCGACATATTCCCGGGGTCGTGGGGACGACCCTATCGTCGTCGGACAAGTCGGCGGCGGACCAACCTAGTCCCGGGGTCGTGGGGCGACCCTATAGTCGTCGGACATGACGTTGGCGGGCCAATCTAGTCCCGGGGTCGTGGGGACGACCCTATAGTCGTCGGACATGTCGGCGGCTGGCCAACTTTGGCCCGTGGTCGTGGGGACAACCCTATAGACCTCCGACATGATGGTGGCGGGCCAATCTAGTCCCGGGGTCGTGGGGACGACCCTATAGTCGTCGGACAAGTCGGCGGCGGGCCAACATAGTCCCGGGGTCGTGGAGAGGACCCTATAGTCGTCGGACATGACGGTGGCGGGGCAATCTAGTCCGGGGGTCGTGGGGACGACCCCATAGTCGTCGAACATGTCGGCGGCGGGCCAACCTAGTCCCGTGGTCGTGGGGACGTCTCTATAGTCGTCGGACAAGTCGGCGGCGGGCCAACCTAGTCCCGGGGTCGTGGAGACGACCCTATAGTCGTCGGACATGACGGTGGCGGGGCAATCTAGTCCGGGGGTCGTGGGGACGATCCTGTAGTCGTCGGACATGACGGTGGTGGGCCAATCTATTCCTGGGGCCGTGGGGACGACCCTATAGTCGTCGGACATGTCGGCGGCTGGCCAACCTAGTCCCGGGATCGTGGGGACGCCTCTATAGTCGTCGGACAAGTCGGCGGCGGGCCAACCTAGTCCCGGGGTCGTGGGGACGACCCTATAGTCGTCGGACATGACGGTCGGCGGGCCAATCTAGTCCCGGGCTCGTGGGGACGACCCTATAGTCGTCGGACATGTCGGCGGCTGGGCAACTTTGGCCCGTGGTCGTGGGGACGTCTCTATAGTCGTCGGACAAGTCGGCGGCGGGCCAATCTAGCCCCGCGGTCGTGGGGACGACCCTATAGTCGTCGGACATGACGGTGGCGGGCCAATCTAGTCCCGGGCTCGTGGGGACGACCCTATAGTTGTCGGACATGACGGTGGCGGGCCAATCTAGTCCCGGGGTCGTGGGGACGACCCTGTAGTCGTCGGACAAGTCGGCGGCGGGCCGACATATTCCCGGGGTCGTGGGGACGACCCTATAGTCGTCGGACAAGTCGGCGGCGGACCAACCTAGTCCCGGGGTCGTGGGGCGACCCTATAGTCGTCGGACATGACGGTGGCGGGCCAATCTAGTCCCGGGGTCGTGGGGACGAGCCTATAGTCGTCGGACATGTCGGCGGCTGACCAACTTTGGCCCGGGGTCGTGGAGACGACCCTATAGTCGTCGGACATGACGGAGGCGGGGTAATCTACTCCTGGGGTCATGGGGACGACCTCATAGTAGTCGGACAAGTCGGCGGCGGGCCAACCTAGTCCCGGGGTCGTGGGGACAACCCTATAGTCGTCGGACATGTCGGCGGCTGGCCAACCTAGTCCCGGGGTGTTAGGGACGACCCTGTAGTCGTTGGACAAGTCGGCGGCGGGCCAACCTAGACCCGGGGTCGTGGGTACGACCCTATAGTCGTCGGACATGTCGGCGGCGGGCCAACGTATGCCCAGGGTCGTAGGGACGACCCTATAGTCGTCGGACAAGTCGGCGGCGGGCCAACCTAGTCCCGGGGTCGTGGAGACGACCCTATAGTCGTCGGACATGACGGTGGCGGGGCAATCCAGTCCTGGGGTCGTGGGGACGACCCTATAGTCGTCGGACAAGTCGGCGGCGGGCCAACGTATGCCCAGGGTCGTTGGGACGACCCTATAGTCGTCGGACAAGTCGGCGGCGGGCCAACCTAGTCCCGGGGTCGTGGGGACGACCCTACAGTCGTCGGACATGACGGTGGCGGGGCAATCTAGTCCGGGGGTCGTGGGGACGATCCTGTAGTCGTCGGACATGTCGGCGGCTGGCCAACCTAGTCCCGGGATCGTGGGGACGCCTCTATAGTCGTCGGACAAGTCGGCGGCGGGCCAACCTAGTCCGGGGTCGTGGGGACGACCCTATAGTCGTCGCACATGACGGTCGGCGGGCCAATCTAGTCCCGGGCTCGTGGGGACGACCCTATAGTCGTCGGACATGTCGGCGGCTGGGCAACTTTGGCCCGTGGTCGTGGGGACGTCTCTATAGTCGTCGGACAAGTCGGCGGCGGGCCAATCTAGCCCCGCGGTCGTGGGGACGACCCTATAGTCGTCGGACATGACGGTGGCGGGCCAATCTAGTCCCGGGCTCGTGGGGACGACCCTATAGTCGTCGGACATGACGGTGGCGGGCCAATCTAGTCCCGGGGTCGTGGGGACGACCCTGTAGTCGTCGGACAAGTCGGCGGCGGGCCGACATATTCCCGGGGTCGTGGGGACGACCCTATAGTCGTCGGACAAGTCGGCGGCGGACCAACCTAGTCCCGGGGTCGTGGGGCGACCCTATAGTCGTCGGACATGACGGTGGCGGGCCAATCTAGTCCCGGGGTCGTGGGGACGAGCCTATAGTCGTCGGACATGTCGGCGGCTGACCAACTTTGGCCCGGGGTCGTGGAGACGACCCTATAGTCGTCGGACATGACGGAGGCGGGGTAATCTACTCCTGGGGTCATGGGGACGACCTCATAGTAGTCGGACAAGTCGGCGGCGGGCCAACCTAGTCCCGGGGTCGTGGGGACAACCCTATAGTCGTCGGACATGTCGGCGGCGGGCCAACATAGTCCCGGGGTCATGGAGAGGACCCTATTGTCGTCGGACATGACGGTGGCGGGGCAATCTAGTCCCGGGGTCGTGGGGACGAGCCTATAGTCGTCGGACAAGTCGGCGGCGGGCCAACCTAGTCCGGGGTCGTGGGGACGACCCTATAGTCGTCAGACATGACGGTCGGCGGGCCAATCTAGTCCCGGGCTCGTGGGGACGACCCTATAGTCGTCGGACATGTCGGCGGCTGGGCAACTTTGGCCCGTGGTCGTGGGGACGTCTCTATAGTCGTCGGACAAGTCGGCGGCGGGCCAATCTAGCCCCGCGGTCGTGGGGACGACCCTATAGTCGTCGGACATGACGGTGGCGGGCCAATCTAGTCCCGGGCTCGTGGGGACGACCCTATAGTCGTCGGACAAGTCGGCGGCGGGCCAACCTAGTCCCGGGGTCGTGGAGACGACCCTATAGTCGTCGGACATGACGGTGGCGGGGCAATCCAGTCCTGGGGTCGTGGGGACGACCCTATAGTCGTCGGACAAGTCGGCGGCGGGCCAACGTATGCCCAGGGTCGTAGGGACGACCCTATAGTCGTCGGACAAGTCGGCGGCGGGCCAACCTAGTCCCGGGGTCGTGGGGACGATCCTGTAGTCGTCGTACATGACGGTGGTGGGCCAATCTATTCCTGGGGCCGTGGGGACGACCCTATAGTCGTCGGACATGTCGGCGGCGGGCCAACATAGTCCCGGGGTCATGGAGAGGACCCTATTGTCGTCGGACATGACGGTGGCGGGGCAATCTAGTCCCGGGGTCGTGGGGACGAGCCTATAGTCGTCGGACATGTCGGCGGCTGACCAACTTTGGCCCGGGGTCGTGGAGACGACCCTATAGTCGTCGGACATGACGGAGGCGGGGTAATCTACTCCTGGGGTCATGGGGACGACCCCATAGTAGTCGGACAAGTCGGCGGCGGGCCAACCTAGTCCCGGGGTCGTGGGGACAACCCTATAGTCGTCGGACATGTCGGCGGCTGGCCAACCTAGTCCCGGGGTGTTAGGGACGACCCTGTAGTCGTTGGACAAGTCGGCGGCGGGCCAACCTAGTCCCGGGGTCGTGGGTACGACCCTATAGTCGTCGGACATGTCGGCGGCGGGCCAACGTATGCCCAGGGTCGTAGGGACGACCCTATAGTCGTCGGACAAGTCGGCGGCGGGCCAACCTAGTCCCGGGGTCGTGGAGACGACCCTATAGTCGTCGGACACGACGGTGGCGGGGCAATCCAGTCCTGGGGTCGTGGGGACGACCCTATAGTCGTCGGACAAGTCGGCGGCGGGCCAACGTATGCCCAGGGTCGTAGGGACGAACCGATAGTCGTCGGACATGACGGTGGCGGGCCAATCTAGCCCAGGGGTTGTGGGGACGACCCTATAGTCGTCGGACATGTCGGCGGCTGGCCAACCTAGTCCCGGGCTCGTGGGGACGACCCTATAGTCGTCGGACATGACGGTGGCGGGCCAATCTAGTCCCGGGGTCGTGGGGACGACCCTGTAGTCGTCGGACAAGTCGGCGGCGGGCCGACATATTCCCGGGGTCGTGGGGACGACCCTATAGTCGTCGGACAAGTCGGCGGCGGACCAACCTAGTCCCGGGGTCGTGGGGCGACCCTATAGTCGTCGGACATGACGGTGGCGGGCCAATCTAGTCCCGGGGTCGTGGGGACGACCCTATAGTCGTCGGACATGTCGGCGGCTGGCCAACTTTGGCCCGTGGTCGTGGGGACAACCCTATAGACCTCCGACATGATGGTGGCGGGCCAATCTAGTCCCGGGGTCGTGGGGACGACCCTATAGTCGTCGGACAAGTCGGCGGCGGGCCAACATAGTCCCGGGGTCGTGGAGAGGACCCTATAGTCGTCGGACATGACGGTGGCGGGGCAATCTAGTCCGGGGGTCGTGGGGACGACCCCATAGTCGTCGAACATGTCGGCGGCGGGCCAACCTAGTCCCGTGGTCGTGGGGACGCCTCTATAGTCGTCGGACAAGTCGGCGGCGGGCCAACCTAGTCCCGGGGTCGTGGAGACGACCCTATAGTCGTCGGACATGACGGTGGCGGGGCAATCTAGTCCGGGGGTCGTGGGGACGATCCTGTAGTCGTCGGACATGACGGTGGTGGGCCAATCTATTCCTGGGGCCGTGGGAACGACCCTATAGTCGTCGGACATGTCGGCGGCTGGCCAACCTAGTCCCGGGATCGTGGGGACGCCTCTATAGTCGTCGGACAAGTCGGCGGCGGGCCAACCTAGTCCCGGGGTCGTGGAGACGACCCTATAGTCGTCGGACATGACGGTGGCGGGGCAATCCAGTCCTGGGGTCGTGGGGACGACCCTATAGTCGTCGGACAAGTCGGCGGCGGGCCAACGTATGCCCAGGGTCGTAGGGACGACCCTATAGTCGTCGGACAAGTCGGCGGCGGGCCAACCTAGTCCCGGGGTCGTGGGGACGATCCTGTAGTCGTCGTACATGACGGTGGTGGGCCAATCTATTCCTGGGGCCGTGGGGACGACCCTATAGTCGTCGGACATGTCGGCGGCGGGCCAACATAGTCCCGGGGTCATGGAGAGGACCCTATTGTCGTCGGACATGACGGTGGCGGGGCAATCTAGTCCCGGGGTCGTGGGGACGAGCCTATAGTCGTCGGACATGTCGGCGGCTGACCAACTTTGGCCCGGGGTCGTGGAGACGACCCTATAGTCGTCGGACATGACGGAGGCGGGGTAATCTACTCCTGGGGTCATGGGGACGACCCCATAGTAGTCGGACAAGTCGGCGGCGGGCCAACCTAGTCCCGGGGTCGTGGGGACAACCCTATAGTCGTCGGACATGTCGGCGGCTGGCCAACCTAGTCCCGGGGTGTTAGGGACGACCCTGTAGTCGTTGGACAAGTCGGCGGCGGGCCAACCTAGTCCCGGGGTCGTGGGTACGACCCTATAGTCGTCGGACATGTCGGCGGCGGGCCAACGTATGCCCAGGGTCGTAGGGACGACCCTATAGTCGTCGGACAAGTCGGCGGCGGGCCAACCTAGTCCCGGGGTCGTGGGGCGACCCTATAGTCGTCGGACATGACGGTGGCGGGGCAATCCAGTCCTGGGGTCGTGGAGACGACCCTATAGTCGTCGGACATGACGGCGGCGGGGCAATCCAGTCCTGGGGTCGTGGGGACGACCCTATAGTCGTCGGACAAGTCGGCGGCGGGCCAACGTATGCCCAGGGTCGTAGGGACGAACCGATAGTCGTCGGACATGACGGTGGCGGGCCAATCTAGCCCAGGGGTTGTGGGGACGACCCTATAGTCGTCGGACATGTCGGCGGCTGGCCAACCTAGTCCCGGGGTCGTGGGGACGACCCTATAGTCGTCGGACCAGTCGGCGGCGGGCCAACCTAGTCCCGGGGTCGTGGGGACGACCCTATATTCGTCGGACAAGACGGTGGCTGGGCAACTTTGGCCAGTGGTCGTGGGGACGACCCTATACTCGTCGGACATGTCGGCGGCTGGCCAACCTAGTCCCGTGGTCGTGGGGACGACCCTATACTCGTCGGACATGTCGGCGGCTGGCCAACCTAGTCCCGGGGTCGTGGAGACGACCCTATAGTCGTCGGAGAAGTCGGCGGCTGGCTAACCTAGTCCCGGGGTCGTGGAGACGACCCAATAGTCGTCGGACAAGTCGGCGGCGGGCCAACCTAGTCCCGGGGTCGTGGGGACGACCCTATAGTCGTCGGACATGTCGGCGGCAGGGCAACTTTGGGCCGTGGTCGTGGGGACGACCCTATAGTCGTCGGACATGACGGTGCCGGGGCAATCTAGCCCCGGGGTCGTGGGGACGACCCTATAGACGTCGGACATGTCGGCGGCGGGCCAACCTAGTCCCGGGGTCGTGGGGACGACTTATAGTCGTCGGACATGTCGGCGGCAGGGCAACTTTGGCCCGTGGTCGTGGGGACGACCCTATAGTCGTCGGACATGTCGGCGGCTGGCCAACCTAGTCCCGTGGTCGTGGGGACGACCCTATACTCGTCGGACATGTCGGCGGCTGGCCAACCTAGTCCCGTGGTCGTGGGGACGACCCTATACTCGTCGGACATGTCGGCGGCTGGCCAACCTAGTCCCGGGGTCGTGGAGACGACCCTATAGTCGTCGGACAAGTCGGCGGCGGGCCAACCTAGTCCCGGGGTCGTGGAGACGACCCAATAGTCGTCGGACAAGTCGGCGGCGGGCCAACCTAGTCCCGGGGTCGTGGGGACGACCCTATAGTCGTCGGACATGTCGGCGGCAGGGCAACTTTGGCCCGTGGTCGTGGGGACGACCCTATAGTCGTCGGACATGACGCTGCAGGGGCAATGTAGCCCCGGGGTCGTGGGGACGACCCTATAGACGTCGGACTTGTCGGCGGCGGGCCAACCTAGTCCCGGGGTCGTGGGGACGACCCTATAGTCGTCGGACATGTTGGCGGCAGGGCAACTTTGGCCCGTGGACGTGGGGACGACCCTATAGACGTCGGACATGTCGGCGGCGGGCCAACCTAGTCCCGGGGTCGTGGGGACGACCCTATAGTCGTCGGACATGTCGGCGGCAGGGCAACTTTGGCCCGTGGTCGTGGGGACGACCCTATAATCGCCGGACATGTCGGCGGCGGGCCAACCTAGTCCCGGGGTCGTGGAGACGACCCTATAGTCGTCGGACATGACGGTGGCGGGGCAATCTAGTCCGGGGGTCGTGGGGACTTCCCTATAGTCGTCGGACAAGTCGGCGGCTGGCCAACCTAGTCCCGTGGTCGTGGGGACGACCCTATAGTCGTCGGACATGTCGGCGGCTGGGCAACTTTGGCCCGTGGTCGTGGGGACGTCTCTATAGTCGTCGGACAAGTCGGCGGCGGGCCAACCTAGTCCCGGGGTCGTGGAGACGACCCTATAGTCGTCGGACATGACGGTGGCGGGGCAATCTAGTCCCGGGGTCGTGGGGACGACCCTATAGTCGTCGGACATGACGGTGGCGGGCCAATCTAGTCCCGGGGTCGTGGGGACGACCCCATAGTCGTCGGACATGTCGGCGGCTGGGCAACTTTGGCCCGTGGTCGTGGGGACGACCCTATAGTCGTCGGACAAGTCGGCGGCGGGCCAACCTAGTCCCGGGGTCGTGGAGACGACCCTATAGTCGTCGGACATGACGGTGGCGGGGCAATCTAGTCCCGGGGTCGTGGGGACGACCCTATAGTCGTCGGACATGACGGTGGCGGGCCAATCTAGTCCCGGGGTCGTCGGGACGACCCCATAGTCGTCGAACATGTCGGCGGCGGGCCAACCTAGTCCCGTGGTCGTGGGGACGTCTCTATAGTCGTCGGACAAGTCGGCGGCGGGCCAACCTAGTCCCGGGGTCGTGGAGACGACCCTATAGTCGTCGGACATGACGGTGGCGGGGCAATCTAGTCCGGGGGTCGTGGGGACGATCCCGTATTCGTCGGACATAACGGTGGTGGGCCAATCTATTCCTGGGGCCGTGGGGACGACCCTATAGTCGTCGGACATGTCGGCGGCTGGCCAACCTAGTCCCGGGATCGTGGGGACGCCTCTATAGTCGTCGGACAAGTCGGCGGCGGGCCAACCTAGTCCCGGGGTCGTGGGGACGACCCTATAGTCGTCGGACATGACGGTCGGCGGGCCAATCTAGTCCCGGGCTCGTGGGGACGACCCTATAGTCGTCGGACATGTCGGCGGCTGGGCAACTTTGGCCCGTGGTCGTGGGGACGTCTCTATAGTCGTCGGACAAGTCGGCGGCGGGCCAACCTAGTCCCGGGGTCGTGGAGACGACCCTATAGTCGTCGGACACGACGGTGGCGGGGCAATCTAGTCCGGGGGTCGTGGGGACGACCCCATCGTCGTCGAACATGTCGGCGGCGGGCCAACCTAGTCCCGTGGTCGTGGGGACGTCTCTATAGTCGTCGGACAAGTCGGCGGCGGGCCAACCTAGTCCCGGGGTCGTGGAGACGACCCTATAGTCGTCGGACATGACGGTGGCGGGGCAATCTAGTCCGGGGGTCGTGGGGACGATCCTGTAGTCGTCGGACATGACGGTGGTGGGCCAATCTATTCCTGGGGCCGTGGGGACGACCGTATAGTCGTCGGACATGTCGGCGGCTGGCCAACCTAGTCCCGGGATCGTGGGGACGCCTCTATAGTCGTCGGACAAGTCGGCGGCGGGCCAACCTAGTCCCGGGGTCGTGGAGACGACCCTATAGTCGTCGGACATGACGGTGGCGGGGCAATCTAGTCCGGGGGTGGTGGGGACGTCCCTACAGTCGTCGGACATGTCGGCGGCTGGCCAACCTAGTCCCGGGGTCGTGGAGACGACCCTATAGTCGTCGGACATGTCGGCGGCTGACCAACTTTGGCCCGTGGTCGTGGGGACGACCCTATAGTCGTCGGACATGACGGTGGCGGGCCAATCTAGCCCCGCGGTCGTGGGGACGACCCTATAGTCGTCGGACATGACGGTGGCGGGCCAATCTAGTCCCGGGCTCGTGGGGACGACCCTATAGTCGTCGGACATGACGGTGGCGGGCCAATCTAGTCCCGGGGTCGTGGGGACGACCCTGTAGTCGTCGGACAAGTCGGCGGCGGGCCGACATATTCCCGGGGTCGTGGGGACGACCCTATCGTCGTCGGACAAGTCGGCGGCGGACCAACCTAGTCCCGGGGTCGTGGGGCGACCCTATAGTCGTCGGACATGACGTTGGCGGGCCAATCTAGTCCCGGGGTCGTGGGGACGACCCTATAGTCGTCGGACATGTCGGCGGCTGGCCAACTTTGGCCCGTGGTCGTGGGGACAACCCTATAGACCTCCGACATGATGGTGGCGGGCCAATCTAGTCCCGGGGTCGTGGGGACGACCCTATAGTCGTCGGACAAGTCGGCGGCGGGCCAACATAGTCCCGGGGTCGTGGAGAGGACCCTATAGTCGTCGGACATGACGGTGGCGGGGCAATCTAGTCCGGGGGTCGTGGGGACGACCCCATAGTCGTCGAACATGTCGGCGGCGGGCCAACCTAGTCCCGTGGTCGTGGGGACGTCTCTATAGTCGTCGGACAAGTCGGCGGCGGGCCAACCTAGTCCCGGGGTCGTGGAGACGACCCTATAGTCGTCGGACATGACGGTGGCGGGGCAATCTAGTCCGGGGGTCGTGGGGACGATCCTGTAGTCGTCGGACATGACGGTGGTGGGCCAATCTATTCCTGGGGCCGTGGGGACGACCCTATAGTCGTCGGACATGTCGGCGGCTGGCCAACCTAGTCCCGGGATCGTGGGGACGCCTCTATAGTCGTCGGACAAGTCGGCGGCGGGCCAACCTAGTCCCGGGGTCGTGGGGACGACCCTATAGTCGTCGGACATGACGGTCGGCGGGCCAATCTAGTCCCGGGCTCGTGGGGACGACCCTATAGTCGTCGGACATGTCGGCGGCTGGGCAACTTTGGCCCGTGGTCGTGGGGACGTCTCTATAGTCGTCGGACAAGTCGGCGGCGGGCCAATCTAGCCCCGCGGTCGTGGGGACGACCCTATAGTCGTCGGACATGACGGTGGCGGGCCAATCTAGTCCCGGGCTCGTGGGGACGACCCTATAGTCGTCGGACATGACGGTGGCGGGCCAATCTAGTCCCGGGGTCGTGGGGACGACCCTGTAGTCGTCGGACAAGTCGGCGGCGGGCCGACATATTCCCGGGGTCGTGGGGACGACCCTATAGTCGTCGGACAAGTCGGCGGCGGACCAACCTAGTCCCGGGGTCGTGGGGCGACCCTATAGTCGTCGGACATGACGGTGGCGGGCCAATCTAGTCCCGGGGTCGTGGGGACGAGCCTATAGTCGTCGGACATGTCGGCGGCTGACCAACTTTGGCCCGGGGTCGTGGAGACGACCCTATAGTCGTCGGACATGACGGAGGCGGGGTAATCTACTCCTGGGGTCATGGGGACGACCTCATAGTAGTCGGACAAGTCGGCGGCGGGCCAACCTAGTCCCGGGGTCGTGGGGACAACCCTATAGTCGTCGGACATGTCGGCGGCTGGCCAACCTAGTCCCGGGGTGTTAGGGACGACCCTGTAGTCGTTGGACAAGTCGGCGGCGGGCCAACCTAGTCCCGGGGTCGTGGGTACGACCCTATAGTCGTCGGACATGTCGGCGGCGGGCCAACGTATGCCCAGGGTCGTAGGGACGACCCTATAGTCGTCGGACAAGTCGGCGGCGGGCCAACCTAGTCCCGGGGTCGTGGAGACGACCCTATAGTCGTCGGACATGACGGTGGCGGGGCAATCCAGTCCTGGGGTCGTGGGGACGACCCTATAGTCGTCGGACAAGTCCGCGGCGGGCCAACGTATGCCCAGGGTCGTAGGGACGACCCTATAGTCGTCGGACAAGTCGGCGGCGGGCCAACCTAGTCCCGGGGTCGTGGGGACGACCCTACAGTCGTCGGACATGACGGTGGCGGGGCAATCTAGTCCGGGGGTCGTGGGGACGATCCTGTAGTCGTCGGACATGTCGGCGGCTGGCCAACCTAGTCCCGGGATCGTGGGGACGCCTCTATAGTCGTCGGACAAGTCGGCGGCGGGCCAACCTAGTCCGGGGTCGTGGGGACGACCCTATAGTCGTCGGACATGACTGTCGGCGGGCCAATCTAGTCCCGGGCTCGTGGGGACGACCCTATAGTCGTCGGACATGTCGGCGGCTGGGCAACTTTGGCCCGTGGTCGTGGGGACGTCTCTATAGTCGTCGGACAAGTCGGCGGCGGGCCAATCTAGCCCCGCGGTCGTGGGGACGACCCTATAGTCGTCGGACATGACGGTGGCGGGCCAATCTAGTCCCGGGCTCGTGGGGACGACCCTATAGTCGTCGGACATGACGGTGGCGGGCCAATCTAGTCCCGGGGTCGTGGGGACGACCCTGTAGTCGTCGGACAAGTCGGCGGCGGGCCGACATATTCCCGGGGTCGTGGGGACGACCCTATAGTCGTCGGACAAGTCGGCGGCGGACCAACCTAGTCCCGGGGTCGTGGGGCGACCCTATAGTCGTCGGACATGACGGTGGCGGGCCAATCTAGTCCCGGGGTCGTGGGGACGAGCCTATAGTCGTCGGACATGTCGGCGGCTGACCAACTTTGGCCCGGGGTCGTGGAGACGACCCTATAGTCGTCGGACATGACGGAGGCGGGGTAATCTACTCCTGGGGTCATGGGGACGACCTCATAGTAGTCGGACAAGTCGGCGGCGGGCCAACCTAGTCCCGGGGTCGTGGGGACAACCCTATAGTCGTCGGACATGTCGGCGGCGGGCCAACATAGTCCCGGGGTCATGGAGAGGACCCTATTGTCGTCGGACATGACGGTGGCGGGGCAATCTAGTCCCGGGGTCGTGGGGACGAGCCTATAGTCGTCGGACAAGTCGGCGGCGGGCCAACCTAGTCCGGGGTCGTGGGGACGACCCTATAGTCGTCGGACATGACGGTCGGCGGGCCAATCTAGTCCCGGGCTCGTGGGGACGACCCTATAGTCGTCGGACATGTCGGCGGCTGGGCAACTTTGGCCCGTGGTCGTGGGGACGTCTCTATAGTCGTCGGACAAGTCGGCGGCGGGCCAATCTAGCCCCGCGGTCGTGGGGACGACCCTATAGTCGTCGGACATGACGGTGGCGGGCCAATCTAGTCCCGGGCTCGTGGGGACGACCCTATAGTCGTCGGACAAGTCGGCGGCGGGCCAACCTAGTCCCGGGGTCGTGGAGACGACCCTATAGTCGTCGGACATGACGGTGGCGGGGCAATCCAGTCCTGGGGTCGTGGGGACGACCCTATAGTCGTCGGACAAGTCGGCGGCGGGCCAACGTATGCCCAGGGTCGTAGGGACGACCCTATAGTCGTCGGACAAGTCGGCGGCGGGCCAACCTAGTCCCGGGGTCGTGGGGACGACCCTATAGTCGTCGGACAAGTCGGCGGCGGACCAACCTAGTCCCGGGGTCGTGGGGCGACCCTATAGTCGTCGGACATGACGGTGGCGGGCCAATCTAGTCCCGGGGTCGTGGGGACGACCCTATAGTCGTCGGACATGTCGGCGGCTGGCCAACTTTGGCCCGTGGTCGTGGGGACAACCCTATAGACCTCCGACATGATGGTGGCGGGCCAATCTAGTCCCGGGGTCGTGGGGACGACCCTATAGTCGTCGGACAAGTCGGCGGCGGGCCAACATAGTCCCGGGGTCGTGGAGAGGACCCTATAGTCGTCGGACATGACGGTGGCGGGGCAATCTAGTCCGGGGGTCGTGGGGACGACCCCATAGTCGTCGAACATGTCGGCGGCGGGCCAACCTAGTCCCGTGGTCGTGGGGACGCCTCTATAGTCGTCGGACAAGTCGGCGGCGGGCCAACCTAGTCCCGGGGTCGTGGAGACGACCCTATAGTCGTCGGACATGACGGTGGCGGGACAATCTAGTCCGGGGGTCGTGGGGACGATCCTGTAGTCGTCGGACATGACGGTGGTGGGCCAATCTATTCCTGGGGCCGTGGGAACGACCCTATAGTCGTCGGACATGTCGGCGGCTGGCCAACCTAGTCCCGGGATCGTGGGGACGCCTCTATAGTCGTCGGACAAGTCGGCGGCGGGCCAACCTAGTCCCGGGGTCGTGGGGACGACCCTATAGTCGTCGGACATGACGGTCGGCGGGCCAATCTAGTCCCGGGCTCGTGGGGACGACCCTATAGTCGTCGGACATGTCGGCGGCTGGGCAACTTTGGCCCGTGTTCGTGGGGACGTCTCTATAGTCGTCGGACAAGTCGGCGGCGGGCCAACCTAGTCCCGGGGTCGTGGAGACGACCCTATAGTCGTCGGACATGACGGTGGCGGGGCAATCTAGTCCGGGGGTCGTGGGGACGACCCCATAGTCGTCGAACATGTCGGCGGCGGGCCAACCTAGTCCCGTGGTCGTGGGGATGTCTCTATAGTCGTCGGACAAGTCGGCGGCGGGCCAACCTAGTCCCGGGGTCGTGGAGACGACCCTATAGTCGTCGGACATGACGGTGGCGGGCCAACATAGTCCCGGGGTCGTGGAGAGGACCCTATAGTCGTCGGACATGACGGTGGCGGGGCAATCTAGTCCCGGGGTCGTGGGGACGAGCCTATAGTCGTCGGACATGTCGGCGGCTGACCAACTTTGGCCCGGGGTCGTGGAGACGACCCTATAGTCGTCGGACATGACGGAGGCGGGGTAATCTACTCCTGGGGTCATGGGGACGACCCCATAGTAGTCGGACAAGTCGGCGGCGGGCCAACCTAGTCCCGGGGTCGTGAGGACAACCCTATAGTCGTCGGACATGTCGGCGGCTGGCCAACCTAGTCCCGGGGTCGTGGAGACGACCCTATAGTCGTCGGACATGACGGTGGCGGGGCAATCCAGTCCTGGGGTCGTGGGGACGACCCTATAGTCGTCGGACAAGTCGGCGGCGGGCCAACGTATGCCCAGGGTCGTAGGGACGACCCTATAGTCGTCGGACAAGTCGGCGGCGGGCCAACCTAGTCCCGGGGTCGTGGGGACGATCCTGTAGTCGTCGTACATGACGGTGGTGGGCCAATCTATTCCTGGGGCCGTGGGGACGACCCTATAGTCGTCGGACATGTCGGCGGCGGGCCAACATAGTCCCGGGGTCGTGGAGAGGACCCTATTGTCGTCGGACATGACGGTGGCGGGGCAATCTAGTTCCGGGGTCGTGGGGACGAGCCTATAGTCGTCGGACATGTCGGCGGCTGACCAACTTTGGCCCGGGGTCGTGGAGACGACCCTATAGTCGTCGGACATGACGGAGGCGGGGTAATCTACTCCTGGGGTCATGGGGACGACCCCATAGTAGTCGGACAAGTCGGCGGCGGGCCAACCTAGTCCCGGGGTCGTGGGGACAACCCTATAGTCGTCGGACATGTCGGCGGCTGGCCAACCTAGTCCCGGGGTGTTAGGGACGACCCTGTAGTCGTTGGACAAGTCGGCGGCGGGCCAACCTAGTCCCGGGGTCGTGGGTACGACCCTATAGTCGTCGGACATGTCGGCGGCGGGCCAACGTATGCCCAGGGTCGTAGGGACGACCCTATAGTCGTCGGACATGTCGGCGGCAGGGCAACTTTGGCCCGTGGTCGTGGGGACGACCCTATAGTCGTCGGACATGTCGGCGGCTGGCCAACCTAGTCCCGTGGTCGTGGGGACGACCCTATACTCGTCGGACATGTCGGCGGCTGGCCAAACTAGTCCCGTGGTCGTGGGGACGACTTATAGTCGTCGGACATGTCGGCGGCAGGGCAACTTTGGCCCGTGGTCGTGGGGACGACCCTATATTCGTCGGACAAGTCGGCGGCTGGCCAACCTAGTCCCGGGGTCGTGGAGACGACCCAATAGTCGTCGGACATGTCGGCGGCGGGCCAACCTAGTCCCGGGGTCGTGGGGACGACCCTATAGTCGTCGGACATGTCGGCGGCAGGGCAACTTTGGCCCGTGGTCGTGGGGACGACCCTATAGTCGTCGGACAAGTCGGCGGCTGGCCAACCTAGTCCCGGGGTCGTGGGGACAACCCTATAGTCGTCGGACATGTCGGCGGCTGGCCAACCTAGTCCCGGGGTGTTAGGGACGACCCTGTAGTCGTTGGACAAGTCGGCGGCGGGCCAACCTAGTCCCGGGGTCGTGGGTACGACCCTATAGTCGTCGGACATGTCGGCGGCGGGCCAACGTATGCCCAGGGTCGTAGGGACGAACCGATAGTCGTCGGACATGACGGTGGCTGGCCAATCTAGCCCAGGGGTTGTGGGGACGACCCTATAGTCGTCGGACATGTCGGCGGCTGGCCAACCTAGTCCCGGGGTCGTGGAGACGACCCTATAGTCGTCGGAGAAGTCGGCGGCTGGCCAACCTAGTCCCGGGGTCGTGGAGACGACCCAATTGTCGTCGGACAAGTCGGCGGCGGGCCAACCTAGTCCCGGGGTCGTGGGGACGACCCTATAGTCGTCGGACATGTCGGCGGCAGGGCAACTTTGGCCCGTGGTCGTGGGGACGACCCTATAGTCGTCGGACATGACGGTGCCGGGGCAATCTAGCCCCGGGGTCGTGGGGACGACCCTATAGACGTCGGACATGTCGGCGGCGGGCCAACCTAGTCCCGGGGTCGTGGGGACGACTTATAGTCGTCGGACATGTCGGCGGCAGGGCAACTTTGGCCCGTGGTCGTGGGGACGACCCTATAGTCGTCGGACATGTCGGCGGCTGG
This sequence comes from Andrena fulva, assembly GCA_946251845.1. Classification (NCBI taxonomy): domain Eukaryota; kingdom Metazoa; phylum Arthropoda; class Insecta; order Hymenoptera; family Andrenidae; genus Andrena; species Andrena fulva. Next base: position 25,211 of record CAMITZ010000228.1, read on the forward strand.
CCAACCTAGTCCCGTGGTCGTGGGGACGTCCCTATAGTCGTCGGACATGTCGGCGGCTGGCCAACCTAGTCCCGGGGTCGTGGGGACGACCCGGTGGTCGTCGGACATGTTGGCGGCCTGCCAACCTAGTCCCGGGGCCGTGGGGACGACCGTATAGTCGTCGGACATGTCGGCGGCGGGCCAACCTAGTCCCGGGGTCGTGGGGACGACTCTATAGTCGTCGGACAAGTCGGCGGCGGGTCACCCTAGTCCCGGGATCGTGGGGACGACCCTATAGTCGTCGGACATGTCGGCGGCGCGCCAACTTAGTCCCGGGGTCGTGGGGACGACCCTATAGTCGTCGGACATGATGGTGGCGGGCCAATCTTGTCCCGGGGCCGTGGGGACGACCGTATAGTCGTCGGACATGTCGGCGGCGGGCCAACCTAGTCCCGGGGTCGTGGGGACGACTCTATAGTCGTTGGACAAGTCGGCGGCGGGTCATCCTAGTCCCGGGATCGTGGGGACGACCCTATAGTCGTCGGACATGTCGGCGGCGCGCCAACTTAGTCCCGGGGTCGTGGGGACGACCCTATAGTCGTCGGACATGATGGTGGCGGGCCAATCTTGTCCCGGGGTCGTGGGGACGACCCTATATTCATCGGACATGTCGGCGGCTGGCCAACTTTGGCCCGTGGTCGTGGAGACGACCCTATAGTCGTCGGACATGTCGGCAGCAGGCCAACCTAGTCCCGGGGTGGTAGGGACGACCCTATAGTCGTCGGACAAGTCGGCGGCGGGCCAGCCTAGTCCCGGGGTCGTGGGGACGACCCAATAGTCGTCGGACATGGCGGTGGCGGGCCAATCTATCCCCGGGGTCGTGGGGACGACCCTATAGTCGTCGGACAAGTCGGCAGCGGGCCAATCTAGTCCCGGGGTCTTGGGGACGACCCTATAGTCGTCGGACAAGTCGGCGGCTGGCCAACCTAGTCCCGGGGTCGTGGGGACGACCCTATAGTCCTCGGTCATGTCGGCGGCTGGGCAACTTTGGCCCGTGGTCGTGGGAACGACCCTATAGTGGTCGGACAAGTCGGTGGCGCGCCAACCTAGTCCCGGGGTCGTGCGGACGACCCTATAGTCGTCGGACATGTCGGCGGCTGGCCGACCTAGTCCCGGGGTGGTAGGGACGACCCTATAGTCGTCGGACAAGTCGGCGGCGGGCCAACCTAGTCCCGGGGACGTGGGGACGACCCGATAGTCGTCGGACATGTTGGCGGCCTGTCAACCTAGTCCCGGGGCCGTGGGGACGACCGTATAGTCGTCGGACATGTCAGCGGCGGGTCAACCTAGTCCCGGGGTCGTGGGGACGATTCTATAGTCGTCGGACATGATGGTGGCGGGCCAATCTATCCCCGGGTCGTGGGGACGACCCTATAGTCGTCGGACAAGTGGGCGGCGGGCCAACCTAGTCCCGGGGTCGTGGGGACGACCCTATAGTCGTCGGACATGATGGTGGCGGGCCAATCTTGTCCCGGGGTCGTGGGGACGAACCTATATTCGTCGGACATGTCGGCGGCTGGCCAACTTTGGCCCGTGGTCGTGGGGACGACCCTATAGTCGTCGGACATGGCGGAGGCGGGCCAATCTATCCCCGGGGTCGTGGGGACGACCCTATAGTCGTCGGACAAGTGGGCGGCGGGCCAACCTAGTCCCGGGGTCGTGGGGACGATTCTATAGTCGTCGGACAAGTCGGCGGCGGGTCATCCTAGTTCCGGGGTCGTGGGGACGACCCTATAGTCGTCGGACATGACGGCGGCGGGCAAACTTTGGCCCGTTGTCGTGGGGACGACACTACAGTTGTCGGACATGACGGGGGCGGGCCAATTGAGTCCCGGGGCCGTGGGGAAGACCGTATAGTCGTCGGACAAGTCGGCGGCGGGCGAACCTAGTCCCGGGGTCGTGGGGACGACCCTATAGTCGTCGGTCATGTCGGCGGCTGGGCAACTTTGGCCCGTGGTCGTGGGAACGACCCTATAGTCGTCGGACAAGTCGGCGGCGGGCCAACCTAGTCCCGGGGCCGTCGGGACGACCGTATAGTCGTCGGACATTTCGGCGGCTGGCCAACCTAGTCCCGGGGTCGTGGGGACGACCCGATAGTCGTCGGACATGTTGGCGGCCTGCCAACCTAGTCCCGGGGCCGTGGGGACGACCGTATAGTCGTCGGACATGTCGGCGGCGGGCCGACCTAGTCCCGGGGTCGTGGGGACGACTCTATAGTCGTCGGACAAGGCGGCGGCGGGTCATCCTAGTCCCGGGATCGTGGGGACCACTCTATAGTCGTCGGACATGTCGGCGGCACGCCAACTTAGTCCCGGGGTCGTGGGGACGACCCTATAGTCGTCGGACATGATGGTGGCGGGCCAATCTTGTCCCGGGGTCGTGGGGACGAACCTATATTCGTCGGACATGTCGGCGGCTGGCCAACTTTGGCCCGTGGTCGTGGGGACGACCCTATAGTCGTCGGTCACGTCGGCGGCGGGCCAACCTAGTCCCGGGGCCGTCGGGACGACCGTATAGTCGTCGGACATGTCGGCGGCGGGCCAACCTAGTCCCGTGGTCGTGGGGACGACCCTATAGTCGTCGGACATGTCGGCGGCTGCCAACCTAGTCCCGGGGACGTGGGGACGACCCGATAGTCGTCGGACATGTCGGCGGCGGGCCAACCTAGTCCCGTGGTCGTGGGGACGACCCTATAGTCGTCGGACATGTCGGCGGCTGCCAACCTAGTCCCGGGGACGTGGGGACGACCCGATAGTCGTCGGACATGTTGGCGGCCTGCCAACCTAGTCCCGGGGCCGTGGGGACGACCCTATAGTCGTCGGACATGTCGGCGGCTGGCCAACATTGGCCCGTGGTCGTGGGGACGACCGTATAGTCGTCGGACATGGCGGTAGCGGGCCAATCTATCCCCGGGGTCGTGGGGACGACCCCATAGTCGTCGGACAAGTGGGCGGCGGGCCAACCTAGTCCCGGGGTCGTGGGGACGGCCCTATAGTCGTCGGACATGACGGTGGCTGGCCAACATTGGCCCGTGGTCGTGGGGACGACCCTATAGTCGTCGGACATGGCGGTGGCGGGCCAATCTATCCCCGGGTCGTGGGGACGACCCTATAGTCGTCGGACAAGTGGGCGGCGGGCCAACCTAGTCCCGGGGTCGTGGGGACGACCCTATAGTCGTCGGACATGATGGTGGCGGGCCAATCTAGTCCCGGGTTCGTGGGCACGACCATGGTCGTCGGACATGTCGACGGCTGGCGAACTTTGGCCCGTAGTCGTGGTGACGATCCTATAGTCGTCGGACATGTCGGCGGCTGGCCAACATTGGCCCGTGGTCGTGGGGACGACCGTATAGTCGTCGGACATGGCGGTAGCGGGCCAATCTATCCCCGGGTCGTGGGGACGACCCTATAGTCGTCGGACAAGTGGGCGGCGGGCCAACCTAGTCCCGGGGTCGTGGGGACGACCCTATAGTCGTCGGACATGATGGTGGCGGGCCAATCTAGACCCGGCGTCGTGTGGACGACCCTATAGTCGTCGGACATGTCGGCGGCTGGCCGACCTAGTCCCGGGGTGGTAGGGACGAGCCTATACTCTTCGGACAAGTCGGCGGCGGGCCAACCTAGTCCCGGGGACGTGGGGACGACCCGATAGTCGTCGGACATGTTGGCGGCCTGCCAACCTAGTCCCGGGGCCGTGGGGACGAACCTATAGTCGTCGGACATGTCGGCGCCTGGCCAACATTGGCCCGTGGTCGTGGGGACGACCGTATAGTCGTCGGACATGGCGGTAGCGGGCCAATCTATCCCCGGGGTCGTGGGGACGACCCTATAGTCGTCGGACATGACGGTGGCGGGCCAATCTAGTCCCGGGTTCGTGGGCACGACCATGGTCGTCGGACATGTCGACGGCTGGCGAACTTTGGCCCGTAGTCGTGGTGACGATCCTATAGTCGTCGGACATGTCGGCGGCTGGCCAACATTGGCCCGTGGTCGTGGGGACGACCGTATAGTCGTCGGACATGGCGGTAGCGGGCCAATCTATCCCCGGGTCGTGGGGACGACCCTATAGTCGTCGAACAAGTGGGCGGCGGGCCAACCTAGTCCCGGGGTCGTGGGGACGACCCTATAGTCGTCGGACATGATGGTGGCGGGCCAATCTAGACCCGGCGTCGTGTGGACGACCCTATAGTCGTCGGACATGTCGGCGGCTGGCCGACCTAGTCCCGGGGTGGTAGGGACGAGCCTATACTCTTCGGACAAGTCGGCGGCGGGCCAACCTAGTCCCGGGGACGTGGGGACGACCCGATAGTCGTCGGACATGTTGGCGGCCTGCCAACCTAGTCCCGGGGCCGTGGGGACGAACCTATAGTCGTCGGACATGTCGGCGCCTGGCCAACATTGGCCCGTGGTCGTGGGGACGACCGTATAGTCGTCGGACATGGCGGTAGCGGGCCAATCTATCCCCGGGGTCGTGGGGACGACCCGATAGTCGTCGGACATGTTGGCGGTTGGCCAACCTAGTCCCGGGGTCGTGAGGACGACTCTATAGTCGTCGGACAAGTCGGCGGCGGGTCATCCTAGTCCCGGGGTCGTGGGGACGACGCTATAGTCGTCGGATATGTCGGCGGCTGGGCAACTTTGGCCCGTGGTCGTGGGTACGACCCTATAGTCGTCGGACAAGTCGGTGGCGCGCCAACCTAGTCCCGGGGTCGTGCGGACGACCCTATAGTCGTCGGACATGTCGGCGGCTGGCCGACCTAGTCCCGGGGTGGTAGGGACGACCCTACAGTCCTCGGACAAGTCGGCGGCGGGCCAACCTACTCCCGGGGCCGTGGGGACGACCGTATAGTCGTCGGACATGTCGGCGGCGGGCCAACCTATTCCCGGGGTCGTGGGGACGACTCTATAGTCGTCGGACAAGTCGGCGGCTGGCCAACCTAGTCCCGGGGTCGTGGGGACGACCCTATAGTCGTCGGACATGATGGTGGCGGGCCAATCTAGACCCGGGGTCGTGGGGACGACCCAATAGTCGTCGGACAAGTCGGCGGCGGGCCAACGTAGTCCCGGGGTGGTAGGGACGACCCTATAGTCGTCGGACAAGTCGGCGGCGGGACAACCTAGTCCCGGGGCCGTGGGGACGACCGTATTGTCGTCGGATATGTCAGCGGCGGGCCAACCTAGTCCCGTGGTCGTGGGGACGTCCCTATAGTCGTCGGACATGTCGGCGGCTGGCCAACCTAGTCCCGGGGTCGTGGGGACGACCCGGTGGTCGTCGGACATGTTGGCGGCCTGCCAACCTAGTCCCGGGGCCGTGGGGACGACCGTATAGTCGTCGGACATGTCGGCGGCGGGCCAACCTAGTCCCGGGGTCGTGGGGACGACTCTATAGTCGTCGGACAAGTCGGCGGCGGGTCACCCTAGTCCCGGGATCGTGGGGACGACCCTATAGTCGTCGGACATGTCGGCGGCGCGCCAACTTAGTCCCGGGGTCGTGGGGACGACCCTATAGTCGTCGGACATGATGGTGGCGGGCCAATCTTGTCCCGGGGCCGTGGGGACGACCGTATAGTCGTCGGACATGTCGGCGGCGGGCCAACCTAGTCCCGGGGTCGTGCGGACGACTCTATAGTCGTTGGACAAGTCGGCGGCGGGTCATCCTAGTCCCGGGATCGTGGGGACGACCCTATAGTCGTCGGACATGTCGGCGGCTGGCCGACCTAGTCCCGGGGTGGTAGGGACGACCCTATAGTCGTCGGACAAGTCGGCGGCGGGCCAACCTAGTCCCGGGGACGTGGGGACGACCCGATAGTCGTCGGACATGTTGGCGGCCTGTCAACCTAGTCCCGGGGCCGTGGGGACGACCGTATAGTCGTCAGACATGTCAGCGGCGGGTCAACCTAGTCCCGGGGTCGTGGGGACGATTCTATAGTCGTCGGACATGATGGTGGCGGGCCAATCTAGACCCGGGGTCGTGGGGACGACCCAATAGTCGTCGGACATGTCGGCGGCTGGCCAACTTTGGCCCGTGGTCGTGGGGACGACCCTATAGTCGTCGGACATGGCGGTGGCGGGCCAATCTATCCCCGGGGTCGTGGGGACGACCCTATAGTCGTCGGACATGACGGTGGCGGGCCAATCTAGTCCCGGGTTCGTGGGCACGACCATGGTCGTCGGACATGTCGACGGCTGGCGAACTTTGGCCCGTAGTCGTGGTGACGATCCTATAGTCGTCGGACAAGTCGGCGGCGGGCCAACCTAGTCCCGGGGTCGTGGGGACGACCCTATAGTCGTCGGTCATGTCGGCGGCTGGGCAACTTTGGCCCGTGGTCGTGGGAACGACCCTATAGTGGTCGGACAAGTCGATGGCGCGCCAACCTAGTCCCGGGGTCGTGCGGACGACCCTATAGTCGTCGGACATGTCGGCGTCTGGCCAACATTGGCCCGTGGTCGTGGGGACGACCGTATAGTCGTCGGACATGGCGGTAGCGGGCCAATCTATCCCCGGGGTCGTGGGGACGACCCTATAGTCGTCGGACAAGTTGGCGGCGGGCCAACCTAGTCCCGGGGTCGTGGGGACGACCCTATAGTCGTCGGACATGATGGTGGCGGGCCAATCTAGACCCGGCGTCGTGTGGACGACCCTATAGTCGTCGGACATGTCGGCGGCTGGCCGACCTAGTCCCGGGGTGGTAGGGACGAGCCTATACTCTTCGGACAAGTCGGCGGCGGGCCAACCTAGTCCCGGGGTCGTGGGGAAGACCGTATAATCGTCGGACATGTCGGCGGCGGGCCAACCCAGTCCCGTGGTCGTGGGGACGACCCTATAGTCGTCGACATGTCGGCGGCTGGCCAACCTAGTCCCGGGGTCGTGGGGACGACCCGATAGTCGTCGGACATGTTGGCGGTTGGCCAACCTAGTCCCGGGGTCGTGGGGACGACTCTATAGTCGTCGGACAAGTCGGCGGCGGGTCATCCTAGTCCCGGGGTCGTGGGGACGACGCTATAGTCGTCGGACATGTCGGCAGCTGGCCAACCTAGTCCCGGGGTGGTAGGGACGACCCTATAGTCGTCGGACAAGTCGGCGGCGCGCCAACCTAGTCCCGGGGTCGTGCGGACGACCCTATAGTCGTCGGACATGTCGGCGGCTGGCCGACCTAGTCCCGGGGTGATAGAGACGACCCTATAGTCCTCGGACAAGTCGGCGGCGGGCCAACCTACTCCCGGGGCCGTGGGGACGACCGTATAGTCGTCGGACATGTCGGCGGCGGGCCAACCTATTCCCGGGGTCGTGGGGACGACTCTATAGTCGTCGGACAAGTCGGCGGCTGGCCAACCTAGTCCCGGGGTCGTGGGGACGACCCAATAGTCGTCGGACATGGCGGTGGCGGGCCAATCTAGTCCCGGGGTCGTGGGGACGACCCAATAGTCGTCGGACATGATGGTGGCGGGCCAATCTAGACCCGGGGTCGTGGGGACGACCCAATAGTCGTCGGACAAGTCGGCGGCGGGCCAACGTAGTCCCGGGGTGGTAGGGACGACCCTATAGTCGTCGGACAAGTCGGCGGCGGGCCAACCTAGTCCCGGGGCCGTGGGGACGACCGTATAGTCGTCGGATATGTCAGCGGCGGGCCAACCTAGTCCCGTGGTCGTGGGGACGACCCTATAGTCGTCGGACATGTCGGCGGCTGGCCAACCTAGTCCCGGGGTCGTGGGGACGACCCTATAGTCGTCGGACATGTTGGCGGCTGGCCAACCTAGTCCCGGTGTCGTGGGGACGACTCTATAGTCGTCGGACAAGTAGGCGGCGTGTCATCCTAGCCGCGGGGTCGTGGGGACGACACTATAGTCGTCGGACAAGTCGGCGGCTGGCCAACCTAGTCCCGGGGTCGTGGGGACGACCCTATAGTCCTCGGTCTTGTCGGCGGCTGGGCAACTTTGGCCCGTGGTCGTGGGAACGACCCTATAGTGGTCGGACAAGTCGGTGGCGCGCCAACCTAGTCCCGGGGTCGTGCGGACGACCCTATAGTTCGCGGACATGTCGGCGGCTGGCCGACCTAGTCCCGGGGTGGTAGGGACGACCCTATAGTCCTCGGACAAGTCGGCGGCGGGCCAAACTACTCCCGGGGCCGTGGGGACGACCGTATAGTCGTCGGACATGTCGGCGGCGGGCCAACCTATTCCCGGGGTCGTGGGGACGACTCTATAGTCGTCGGACAAGTCGGCGGCTGGCCAACCTAGTCCCGGGGTCGTGGGGACGACCCAATAGTCGTCGGACATGGCGGTGGCGGGCCAATCTAGTCCCGGGGTCGTGGGGACGACCCTATAGTCGTCGGACATGATGGTGGCGGGCCAATCTAGACCCGGGGTCGTGGGGACGACCCAATAGTCGTCGGACAAGTCGGCGGCGGGCCAACGTAGTCCCGGGGTGGTAGGGACGACCCTATAGTCGTCGGACAAGTCGGCGGCGGGCCAACCTAGTCCCGGGGCCGTGGGGACGACCGTATAGTCGTCGGACATGTCGGCGGCTGGCCAACCTAGTCCCGGGGTCGTGGGGACGACCCGGTAGTCGTCGGACATGTTGGCGGCCTGCCAACCTAGTCCCGGGGCCGTGGGGACGACCGTATAGTCGTCGGACATGTCGGCGGCGGGCCAACCTAGTCCCGGGGTCGTGGGGACGACTCTATAGTCGTCGGACAAGTCGGCGGCGGGTCATCCTAGTCCCGGGATCGTGGGGACGACCCTATAGTCGTCGGACATGTCGGCGGCGCGCCAACTTAGTCCCGGGGTCGTGGGGACGACCCTATAGTCGTCGGACATGATGGTGGCGGGCCAATCTTGTCCCGGGGTCGTGGGGACGACCCTATATTCATCGGACATGTCGGCGGCTGGCCAACTTTGGCCCGTGGTCGTGGAGACGACCCTATAGTCGTCGGACATGTCGGCAGCTGGCCAACCTAGTCCCGGGGTGGTAGGGACGACCCTATAGTCGTCGGACAAGTCGGCGGCGGGCCAGCCTAGTCCCGGGGTCGTGGGGACGACCCAATAGTCGTCGGACATGGCGGTGGCGGGCCAATCTATCCCCGGGGTCGTGGGGACGACCCTATAGTCGTCGGACAAGTCGGCAGCGGGCCAATCTAGTCCCGGGGTCGTGGGGACGACTCTATAGTCGTCGGACATGTTGGCGGCTGGCCAACCTAGTCCCGGTGTCGTGGGGACGACTCTATAGTCGTCGGACAAGTAGGCGGCGGGTCATCCTAGCCGCGGGGTCGTGGGGACGACCCTATAGTCGTCGGACATGTCGGCGGCTGGCCGACCTAGTCCCGGGGTGGTAGGGACGACCCTATAGTCGTCGGACAAGTCGGCGGCGGGCCAACCTAGTCCCGGGGCCGTGGGGACGACCGTATAGTCGTCGGACATGTCGGCGGCGGGCCAACCTAGTCCCGTGGTCGTGGGGACGACCCTATAGTCGTCGGACATGTCGGCGGCTGCCCAACCTAGTCCCGGGGACGTGGGGACGACCCGATAGTCGTCGGACATGTTGGCGGCCTGCCAACCTAGTCCCGGGGCCGTGGGGACGACCTTATAGTCGTCGGACATGTCGGCGGCGGGCCAACCTAGTCCCGGGGTCGTGGGGACGACCCTATAGTCGTCGGACATCTCGGCGGCTGGCCGACCTAGTCCCGGGGTGGTAGGGACGACCCTATAGTCGTCGGACAAGTCGGCGGCGGGCCAACCTAGTCCCGGGGCCGTGGGGACGACCGTATAGTCGTCGGACATGTCGGCGGCTGGGCAACTTTGGCCCGTGGTCGTGGGGATGACCCTATAGTCGTCGGACAAGTCGGCGACGGGCCAACCTAGTCCCGGGGTCGTGGGGAAGACCGTATAGTCGTCGGACATGTCGGCGGCTGGCCAACCTAGTCCCGGGGTCGCGTGGACGACCCTATAGTCGTCGGACATGACGGTGGCGGGCCAATCTAGTCCCGGAATCGTGGGGACGACCCTATAGTCGTGGGACATAATGGTGGCGGGCCAATCTATCCCCGGGGTCGTGGGGACGACCCTATAGTCGTCGGACATGACGGCGGCTGGCCAACTTTGGCCCGGGGTCGTGGGGACGACCCTATAGTCGTCGGACATGTCGGCGGCTGCCCAACCTAGTCCCGGGGACGTGGGGACGACCCGATAGTCGTCGGACATGTTGGCGGCCTGCCAACCTAGTCCCGGGGCCGTGGGGACGACCTTATAGTCGTCGGACATGTCGGCGGCGGGCCAACCTAGTCCCGGGGTCGTGGGGACGACCCTATAGTCGTCGGACATCTCGGCGGCTGGCCGACCTAGTCCCGGGGTGGTAGGGACGACCCTATAGTCGTCGGACAAGTCGGCGGCGGGCCAACCTAGTCCCGGGGCCGTGGGGACGACCGTATAGTCGTCGGACATGTCGGCGGCTGGGCAACTTTGGCCCGTGGTCGTGGGGATGACCCTATAGTCGTCGGACAAGTCGGCGACGGGCCAACCTAGTCCCGGGGTCGTGGGGAAGACCGTATAGTCGTCGGACATGTCGGCGGCTGGCCAACCTAGTCCCGGGGTCGCGTGGACGACCCTATAGTCGTCGGACATGACGGTGGCGGGCCAATCTAGTCCCGGAATCGTGGGGACGACCCTATAGTCGTGGGACATAATGGTGGCGGGCCAATCTATCCCCGGGGTCGTGGGGACGACCCTATAGTCGTCGGACATGACGGCGGCTGGCCAACTTTGGCCCGGGGTCGTGGGGACGACCCTATAGTCGTCGGACATGACGGCGGCTGGCCAACCTAGTCCCGGTGTCGTGGGGACGACTCTATAGTCGTCGGACAACTCGGCGGCGGGTCATCCTAGTCCCGGCGTCGTGGGGACGACCCTATAGTCGTCGGACAAGTCGGCGGCGGGCCAACCTAGTCCCGGGGTCGTGGGGACGACCCTATAGTCGTCGGACATGATGGTGGCGGGCCAATCCAGTCCCGGGGTGGTAGGGACGACCCTATAGTCGTCGGACATGGCGGTGGCGGGCCAATGTATCCCCGGGGTCATGGGGACGACCGTATAGTCGTCGGACATGTCGGCGGCGGGCCAACCTAGTCCCGTGGTCGTGGGGACGACCCTATAGTCGTCGGACATGTCGGCGGCTGGCCAACCTAGTCCCGGGGTCGTGGGGACGACCCGATAGTCGTCGGACATGTTGGCGGCCTGCCAACCTAGTCCCGGGGCCGTGGGGACGACCGTATAGTCGTCGGACATGTCGGCGGCGGGCCGACCTAGTCCTGGGGTCGTGGGGACGACTCTATAGTCGTCGGACAAGGCGGCGGCGGGTCATCCTAGTCCCGGGATCGTGGGGACGACCCTATAGTCGTCGGACATGTCGGCGGCGCGCCAACTTAGTCCCGGGGTCGTGGGGACGACCCTATAGTCGTCGGACATGTCGGCGGCTGGCCAACTTTGGCCCGTGGTCGTGGGGACGACCCTATAGTCGTCGGACATGTCGGCGGCTGGCCAACTTTGGCCCTTGGTCGTGGGGACGACCCTGTAGTCGTCGGACATGTCGGCGGCGGGCCAACTTTGGCCCGTGGTCATGGGGACGACCCTATAGTCGTCGGACATGACGGTGCCGGGCAAATCTATCCCCGGGGTCGTGGGGACGACCCTATAGACGTCGGACATGTCGGCGGCTGGCCAACCTAGTCCCGGGGTGGTAGGGACGACCCTATAGTCATAGGACATGTCGGCGGCTTGCCAACCTAGTCCCGGTTTCGTGGGGACGACCGTATAGTCTTCGGACATGTCGGCGGCTGGCTATCTTTGGCCCGTGGTCGTGGGGACGACCCTATAGTCGTCGGACATGGCGGTGGCGGGCCAATCTATCCCCGGGGTCATGGGGACGACCGTATAGTCGTCGGACATGTCGGCGGCGGGCCAACCTAGACCCGTGGTCGTGGGGACGACCCTATAGTCGTCGGACATGTCGGCGGCTGGCCAACCTAGTCCCGGGGTCGTGGGGACGACCCTATAGTCGTCGGACATGATGGAGGCGGGCCAACGTAGGCCCAGGGTCGTAGGGACGACCCTATAGTCGTCGGAAAAGTCGGTGGCGGGCCAATCTAGTCCCGGGGTCGTGGGGACGAACGTATAGTCGTCTGACATGTCGGCGGCTGGCTATCTTTGGCCCGTGGTCGTGGGGACGACCCTATAGTCGTCGGACATGTCGGCAGCTGGCCAACCTAGTCCCGGGGTGGTAGGGACGACCCTATAGTCGTCGGACAAGTCGGCGGCGGGCCAACCTAGTCCCGGGGTCGTGGGGACGGCCCTATAGTCGTCGGACATGACGGTGGCTGGCCAACATTGGCCCGTGGTCGTGGGGACGACCGTATAGTCGTCGGACATGTCGGCGGCGGGCCAACCTAGTCCCGGGGTCGTGGGGACGACTCTATAGTCGTCGGACAAGTCGGCGGCGGGTCATCCTAGTCCCGGGATCGTGGGGACGACCCTATAGTCGTCGGACATGTCGGCGGCGCGCCAACTTAGTCCCGGGTTCGTGGGGACGACCCTATAGTCGTCGGACATGTCGGCGGCTGGGCAGCTTTGGCCCGGGGTCGTGGGGACGACCCTATAGTCGTCGGACATGTCGGCGGCTGGGCAACTTTGGCCCGTGGTCGTGGGGACGACCCTATAGTCGTCGGACAAGTCGCTGGCGCGCCAACCTAGTCCCGGGGTCGTGTGGACGACCCTATAGTCGTCGGACATGTCGGCGGCTGGCCGACCTAGTCCCGGGGTGGTAGGGACGACCCTATAGTCGTCGGACAAGTCGGCGGCGGGCCAACCTAGTCCCGGGGTCGTGGGGAAGACCGTATAGTCGTCGGACATGTCGGCGGCGGGCCAACCTAGTCCCGTGGTCGTGGGGACGACCCTATAGTCGTCGGACATGTCGGCGGCTGCCCAACCTAGTCCCGGGGACGTGGGGACGACCCGATAGTCGTCGGACATGTTGGCGGCCTGCCAACCTAGTCCCGGGGTAGTGGGGACGACCGTATAGTCGTCGGACATGTCTGCGGCTGGCCAACGTAGTCCCGGGGTCGTGGGGACGACCCTATAGTCGTCGGACAAGTCGGCGGCGGGCCAACCTAGTCCCGGGGTCGTGGGGACGACCCTATAGTCGTCGGACATGACGGCGGCTGGCCAACATTGGCCCATGGTCGTGGGGACGACCGTATAGTCGTCGGACATGGCGGTGGAGGGCCAATCTATCCCCGGGGTATTGGGGACGACCCTATAGTCGTCGGACAAGTGGGCGGCGGGCCAACCTAGTCCCGGGGTCGTGGGGACGACCCTATAGTCGTCGGACATGATGGTGGCGGGCCAATCTAGACCCGGGGTCGTGGGGACGACCCAATAGTCGTCGGACATGTCGGCGGCTGGCCAACTTTGGCCCGTGGTCGTGGGGACGACCCTATAGTCGTCGGACATGGCGGTGGCGGGCCAATCTATCCCCGGGGTCGTGGGGACGACCCTATAGTCGTCGGACATGACGGTGGCGGGCCAATCTAGTCCCGGGTTCGTGGGCACGACCATGGTCGTCGGGCATGTCGACGGCTGGCGAACTTTGGCCCGCAGTCGTGGTGACGATCCTATAGTCGTCGGACAAGTCGGCGGCGGGCCAATCTAGTCCCGGGGTCGTGGGGACGACCCTGTAGTCGTCGGACATGACGGTGGCGGTCCAATCTAGTCCCGGTGTCGTAGGGACGACCCTATATTCGTCGGAATAGCCGGCGGCGGGCCAACCTAGTCCCGGGGTCGTGGGGACGACCCTATAGTCGTCGGACATGTTGGCGGCTGGCCAACCTAGTCCCGGTGTCGTGGGGACGACTCTATAGTCGTCGGACAAGTCGGCGGCGGGCCAATCTAGTCCCGGGGTCGTGGGGACGACCCTGTAGTCGTCGGACAAGTCGGCGGCTGGCCAACCTAGTCCCGGGGTCGTGGGGACGACCCTATAGTCGTCGGTCATGTCGGCGGCTGGGCAAATTTGGCCCGTGGTCGTGGTAACGACCCTATAGTGGTCGGACAAGTCGATGGCGCGCCAACCTAGTCCCGGGGTCGTGCGGACTACCCTATAGTCGTCGGACATGTCGGCGGCTGGCCGACCTAGTCCCGGGGTGGTAGGGACGACCCTATAGTCGTCGGACAAGTCGGCGGCGGGCCAACCTAGTCCCGGGGACGTGGGGACGACCCGATAGTCGTCGGACATGTCGGCGGCGGGCCAACCTAGTCCCGGGGTCGTGGGTACGACTCTATAGTCGTCGGACAAGTGGGCGGCGGGTCATCCTAGTCCCGGGGTCGTGGGGACGACCCTATAGTCGTCGGACATGACGGCGGCGGGCAAACTTTGGCCCGTTGTCGTGGGGACGACACTACATTTGTCGGACATGACGGGGGCGGGCCAATCTAGTCCCGGGGCCGTGGGGAAGACCGTATAGTCGTCGGACAAGTCGGCGGCGGGCGAACCTAGTCCCGGGGTCGTGGGGACGACCCTATAGTCGTCGGCCATGTCGGCGGCTGGGCAACTTTGGCCCGTGGTCGTGGTGACGACCCTATAGTCGTCGGACATGTGGGCGGCTGGGCAACTTTGGCCCGTGGTCGTGGGTACGTCCCTATAGTCGTCGGACAAGTCGGTGGCGGGCCAACCTAGTCCCGGGGTCGTGGGGACGGCCCTATAGTCGTCGGACATGACGGTGGCGGGCCAATCTAGTCCCGGGGACGTGGGGACGACCCTATAGTCGTCGGACATGTCGGCGGCTGGCCAACGTAGTCCCGGGGTCGTGGGGACGACCCTATAGTCGTCGGACATGTCGGCGGCTGGCCAACATTGGCCCGTGGTCGTGGGGACGACCGTATAGTCGTCGGACATGGCGGTAGCGGGCCAATCTATCCCCGGGGTCGTGGGGACGACCCTATAGTCGTCGGACAAGTGGGCGGCGGGCCAACCTAGTCCCGGGGTCGTGGGGACGACCCTATAGTCGTCGGACATGATGGTGGCGGGCCAATCTTGTCCCGGGGTCGTGGGGACGAACCTATATTCGTCGGACATGTCGGCGGCTGGCCAACTTTGGCCCGTGGTCGTGGGGACGACCCTATAGTCGTCGGACATGGCGGAGGCGGGCCAATCTATCCCCGGGGTCGTGGGGACGACCCTATAGTCGTCGGACAAGTGGGCGGCGGGCCAACCTAGTCCCAGGGTCGTGGGGACGATTCTATAGTCGTCGGACAAGTCGGCGGCGGGTCATCCTAGTTCCGGGGTCGTGGGGACGACCCTATAGTCGTCGGACATGACGGCGGCGGGCAAACTTTGGCCCGTTGTCGTGGGGACGACACTACAGTTGTCGGACATGACGGGGGCGGGCCAATTGAGTCCCGGGGCCGTGGGGAAGACCGTATAGTCGTCGGACAAGTCGGCGGCGGGCGAACCTAGTCCCGGGGTCGTGGGGACGACCCTATAGTCGTCGGTCATGTCGGCGGCTGGGCAACTTTGGCCCGTGGTCGTGGGAACGACCCTATAGTCGTCGGACAAGTCGGCGGCGGGCCAACCTAGTCCCGGGGCCGTCGGGACGACCGTATAGTCGTCGGACATGTCGGCGGCTGGCCAACCTAGTCCCGGGGTCGTGGGGACGACCCGATAGTCGTCGGACATGTTGGCGGCCTGCCAACCTAGTCCCGGGGCCGTGGGGACGACCGTATAGTCGTCGGACATGTCGGCGGCGGGCCGACCTAGTCCCGGGGTCGTGGGGACGACTCTATAGTCGTCGGACAAGGCGGCGGCGGGTCATCCTAGTCCCGGGATCGTGGGGACCACCCTATAGTCGTCGGACATGTCGGCGGCACGCCAACTTAGTCCCGGGGTCGTGGGGACGACCCTATAGTCGTCGGACATGATGGTGGCGGGCCAATCTTGTCCCGGGGTCGTGGGGACGAACCTATATTCGTCGGACATGTCGGCGGCTGGCCAACTTTGGCCCGTGGTCGTGGGGACGACCCTATAGTCGTCGGACATGGCGGTGGCGGGCCAATCTATCCCCGGGGTCGTGGGGACGACCCTATAGTCGTCGGACAAGTGGGCGGCGGGCCAACCTAGTCCCGGGGTCGTGGGGACGATTCTATAGTCGTCGGACAAGTCGGCGGCGGGTCATCCTAGTTCCGGGGTCGTGGGGACGACCCTATAGTCGTCGGACATGACGGCGGCGGGCAAACTTTGGCCCGTTGTCGTGGGGACGACACTACAGTTGTCGGACATGACGGGGGCGGGCCAATTGAGTCCCGGGGCCGTGGTGAAGACCGTATAGTCGTCGGACAAGTCGGCGGCGGGCGAACCTAGTCCCGGGGTCGTGGGGACGACCCTATAGTCGTCGGTCACGTCGGCGGCTGGGCAACTTTGGCCCGTGGTCGTGGGAACGACCCTATAGTCGTCGGACAAGTCGGCGGCGGGCCAACCTAGTCCCGGGGCCGTCGGGACGACCGTATAGTCGTCGGACATGTCGGCGGCGGGCCAACCTAGTCCCGTGGTCGTGGGGACGACCCTATAGTCGTCGGACATGTCGGCGGCTGCCAACCTAGTCCCGGGGACGTGGGGACGACCCGATAGTCGTCGGACATGTCGGCGGCTGGCCGACCTAGTCCCGGGGTGGTAGAGACGACCCTATAGTCCTCGGACAAGTCGGCGGCGGGCCAACCTAGTCCCGGGGACGTGGGGACGACCCGATAGTCGTCGGACATGTTGGCGGCCTGCCAACCTAGTCCCGGGGCCGTGGGGACGACCCTATAGTCGTCGGACATGGCGGTAGCGGGCCAATCTATCCCCGGGGTCGTGGGGACGACCCTATAGTCGTCGGACAAGTGGGCGGCGGGCCAACCTAGTCCCGGGGTCGTGGGGACGGCCCTATAGTCGTCGGACATGACGGTGGCTGGCCAACATTGGCCCGTGGTCGTGGGGACGACCGTATAGTCGTCGGACATGGCGGTGGCGGGCCAATCTATCCCCGGGGTCGTGGGGACGACCCTATAGTCGTCGGACAAGTGGGCGGCGGGCCAACCTAGTCCCGGGGTCGTGGGGACGACCCTATAGTCGTCGGACATGATGGTGGCGGGCCAATCTAGACCCGGGATCGTGGGGACGACCCAATAGTCGTCGGACATGTCGGCGGCTGGCCAACTTTGGCCCGTGGTCGTGGGGACGACCCTATAGTCGTCGGACATGGCGGTGGCGGGCCAATCTATCCCCGGGGTCGTGGGGACGACCCTATAGTCGTCGGACATGACGGTGGCGGGCCAATCTAGTCCCGGGTTCGTGGGCACGACCATGGTCGTCGGACATGTCGACGGCTGGCGAACTTTGGCCCGTAGTCGTGGTGACGATCCTATAGTCGTCGGACATGTCGGCGGCTGGCCAACATTGGCCCGTGGTCGTGGGGACGACCGTATAGTCGTCGGACATGGCGGTAGCGGGCCAATCTATCCCCGGGTCGTGGGGACGACCCTATAGTCGTCGGACAAGTGGGCGGCGGGCCAACCTAGTCCCGGGGTCGTGGGGACGACCCTATAGTCGTCGGACATGATGGTGGCGGGCCAATCTAGACCCGGCGTCGTGTGGACGACCCTATAGTCGTCGGACATGTCGGCGGCTGGCCGACCTAGTCCCGGGGTGGTAGGGACGAGCCTATACTCTTCGGACAAGTCGGCGGCGGGCCAACCTAGTCCCGGGGACGTGGGGACGACCCGATAGTCGTCGGACATGTTGGCGGCCTGCCAACCTAGTCCCGGGGCCGTGGGGACGAACCTATAGTCGTCGGACATGTCGGCGCCTGGCCAACATTGGCCCGTGGTCGTGGGGACGACCGTATAGTCGTCGGACATGGCGGTAGCGGGCCAATCTATCCCCGGGGTCGTGGGGACGACCCTATAGTCGTCGGACATGACGGTGGCGGGCCAATCTAGTCCCGGGTTCGTGGGCACGACCATGGTCGTCGGACATGTCGACGGCTGGCGAACTTTGGCCCGTAGTCGTGGTGACGATCCTATAGTCGTCGGACATGTCGGCGGCTGGCCAACATTGGCCCGTGGTCGTGGGGACGACCGTATAGTCGTCGGACATGGCGGTAGCGGGCCAATCTATCCCCGGGTCGTGGGGACGACCCTATAGTCGTCGGACAAGTGGGCGGCGGGCCAACCTAGTCCCGGGGTCGTGGGGACGACCCTATAGTCGTCGGACATGATGGTGGCGGGCCAATCTAGACCCGGCGTCGTGTGGACGACCCTATAGTCGTCGGACATGTCGGCGGCTGGCCGACCTAGTCCCGGGGTGGTAGGGACGAGCCTATACTCTTCGGACAAGTCGGCGGCGGGCCAACCTAGTCCCGGGGACGTGGGGACGACCCGATAGTCGTCGGACATGTTGGCGGCCTGCCAACCTAGTCCCGGGGCCGTGGGGACGAACCTATAGTCGTCGGACATGTCGGCGCCTGGCCAACATTGGCCCGTGGTCGTGGGGACGACCGTATAGTCGTCGGACATGGCGGTAGCGGGCCAATCTATCCCCGGGGTCGTGGGGACGACCCGATAGTCGTCGGACATGTTGGCGGTTGGCCAACCTAGTCCCGGGGTCGTGAGGACGACTCTATAGTCGTCGGACAAGTCGGCGGCGGGTCATCCTAGTCCCGGGGTCGTGGGGACGACGCTATAGTCGTCGGATATGTCGGCGGCTGGGCAACTTTGGCCCGTGGTCGTGGGTACGACCCTATAGTCGTCGGACAAGTCGGTGGCGCGCCAACCTAGTCCCGGGGTCGTGCGGACGACCCTATAGTCGTCGGACATGTCGGCGGCTGGCCGACCTAGTCCCGGGGTGGTAGGGACGACCCTACAGTCCTCGGACAAGTCGGCGGCGGGCCAACCTACTCCCGGGGCCGTGGGGACGACCGTATAGTCGTCGGACATGTCGGCGGCGGGCCAACCTATTCCCGGGGTCGTGGGGACGACTCTATAGTCGTCGGACAAGTCGGCGGCTGGCCAACCTAGTCCCGGGGTCGTGGGGACGACCCAATAGTCGTCGGACATGGCGGTGGCGGGCCAATCTAGTCCCGGGGTCGTGGGGACGACCCTATAGTCGTCGGACATGATGGTGGCGGGCCAATCTAGACCCGGGGTCGTGGGGACGACCCAATAGTCGTCGGACAAGTCGGCGGCGGGCCAACGTAGTCCCGGGGTGGTAGGGACGACCCTATAGTCGTCGGACAAGTCGGCGGCGGGCCAACCTAGTCCCGGGGCCGTGGGGACGACCGTATTGTCGTCGGATATGTCAGCGGCGGGCCAACCTAGTCCCGTGGTCGTGGGGACGTCCCTATAGTCGTCGGACATGTCGGCGGCTGGCCAACCTAGTCCCGGGGTCGTGGGGACGACCCGGTGGTCGTCGGACATGTTGGCGGCCTGCCAACCTAGTCCCGGGGCCGTGGGGACGACCGTATAGTCGTCGGACATGTCGGCGGCGGGCCAACCTAGTCCCGGGGTCGTGGGGACGACTCTATAGTCGTCGGACAAGTCGGCGGCGGGTCACCCTAGTCCCGGGATCGTGGGGACGACCCTATAGTCGTCGGACATGTCGGCGGCGCGCCAACTTAGTCCCGGGGTCGTGGGGACGACCCTATAGTCGTCGGACATGATGGTGGCGGGCCAATCTTGTCCCGGGGCCGTGGGGACGACCGTATAGTCGTCGGACATGTCGGCGGCGGGCCAACCTAGTCCCGGGGTCGTGCGGACGACTCTATAGTCGTTGGACAAGTCGGCGGCGGGTCATCCTAGTCCCGGGATCGTGGGGACGACCCTATAGTCGTCGGACATGTCGGCGGCGCGCCAACTTAGTCCCGGGGTCGTGGGGACGACCCTATAGTCGTCGGACATGATGGTGGCGGGCCAATCTTGTCCCGGGGTCGTGGGGACGACCCTATATTCATCGGACATGTCGGCGGCTGGCCAACTTTGGCCCGTGGTCGTGGAGACGACCCTATAGTCGTCGGACATGTCGGCAGCTGGCCAACCTAGTCCCGGGGTGGTAGGGACGACCCTATAGTCGTCGGACAAGTCGGCGGCGGGCCAGCCTAGTCCCGGGGTCGTGGGGACGACCCAATAGTCGTCGGACATGGCGGTGGCGGGCCAATCTATCCCCGGGGTCGTGGGGACGACCCTATAGTCGTCGGACAAGTCGGCAGCGGGCCAATCTAGTCCCGGGGTCTTGGGGACGACCCTATAGTCGTCGGACAAGTCGGCGGCTGGCCAACCTAGTCCCGGGGTCGTGGGGACGACCCTATAGTGCTCGGTCATGTCGGCGGCTGGGCAACTTTGGCCCGTGGTCGTGGGAACGACCCTATAGTGGTCGGACAAGTCGGTGGCGCGCCAACCTAGTCCCGGGGTCGTGCGGACGACCCTATAGTCGTCGGACATGTCGGCGGCTGGCCGACCTAGTCCCGGGGTGGTAGGGACGACCCTATAGTCGTCGGACAAGTCGGCGGCGGGCCAACCTAGTCCCGGGGACGTGGGGACGACCCGATAGTCGTCGGACATGTTGGCGGCCTGTCAACCTAGTCCCGGGGCCGTGGGGACGACCGTATAGTCGTCGGACATGTCAGCGGCGGGTCAACCTAGTCCCGGGGTCGTGGGGACGATTCTATAGTCGTCGGACATGATGGTGGCGGGCCAATCTAGACCCGGGGTCGTGGGGACGACCCAATAGTCGTCGGACATGTCGGCGGCTGGCCAACTTTGGCCCGTGGTCGTGGGGACGACCCTATAGTCGTCGGACATGGCGGTGGCGGGCCAATCTATCCCCGGGGTCGTGGGGACGACCCTATAGTCGTCGGACATGACGGTGGCGGGCCAATCTAGTCCCGGGTTCGTGGGCACGACCATGGTCGTCGGACATGTCGACGGCTGGCGAACTTTGGCCCGTAGTCGTGGTGACGATCCTATAGTCGTCGGACAAGTCGGCGGCGGGCCAACCTAGTCCCGGGGTCGTGGGGACGACCCTATAGTCGTCGGTCATGTCGGCGGCTGGGCAACTTTGGCCCGTGGTCGTGGGAACGACCCTATAGTGGTCGGACAAGTCGATGGCGCGCCAACCTAGTCCCGGGGTCGTGCGGACGACCCTATAGTCGTCGGACATGTCGGCGTCTGGCCAACATTGGCCCGTGGTCGTGGGGACGACCGTATAGTCGTCGGACATGGCGGTAGCGGGCCAATCTATCCCCGGGGTCGTGGGGACGACCCTATAGTCGTCGGACAAGTTGGCGGCGGGCCAACCTAGTCCCGGGGTCGTGGGGACGACCCTATAGTCGTCGGACATGATGGTGGCGGGCCAATCTAGACCCGGCGTCGTGTGGACGATCCTATAGTCGTCGGACATGACGGCGGCTGGCCGACCTAGTCCCGGGGTGGTAGGGACGAGCCTATACTCTTCGGACAAGTCGGCGGCGGGCCAACCTACTCCCGGGGCCGTGGGGACGACCGTATAGTCGTCGGACATGTCGGCGGCGGGCCAACCTATTCCCGGGGTCGTGGGGACGACTCTATAGTCGTCGGACAAGTCGGCGGCTGGCCAACCTAGTCCCGGGGTCGTGGGGACGACCCAATAGTCGTCGGACATGGCGGTGGCGGGCCAATCTAGTCCCGGGGTCGTGGGGACGACCCAATAGTCGTCGGACATGATGGTGGCGGGCCAATCTAGACCCGGGGTCGTGGGGACGACCCAATAGTCGTCGGACAAGTCGGCGGCGGGCCAACGTAGTCCCGGGGTGGTAGGGACGACCCTATAGTCGTCGGACAAGTCGGCGGCGGGCCAACCTAGTCCCGGGGCCGTGGGGACGACCGTATAGTCGTCGGATATGTCAGCGGCGGGCCAACCTAGTCCCGTGGTCGTGGGGACGACCCTATAGTCGTCGGACATGTCGGCGGCTGGCCAACCTAGTCCCGGGGTCGTGGGGACGACCCTATAGTCGTCGGACATGTTGGCGGCTGGCCAACCTAGTCCCGGTGTCGTGGGGACGACTCTATAATCGTCGGACAAGTAGGCGGCGTGTCATCCTAGCCGCGGGGTCGTGGGGACGACACTATAGTCGTCGGACAAGTCGGCGGCTGGCCAACCTAGTCCCGGGGTCGTGGGGACGACCCTATAGTCCTCGGTCTTGTCGGCGGCTGGGCAACTTTGGCCCGTGGTCGTGGGAACGACCCTATAGTGGTCGGACAAGTCGGTGGCGCGCCAACCTAGTCCCGGGGTCGTGCGGACGACCCTATAGTCGTCGGACATGTCGGCGGCTGGCCGACCTAGTCCCGGGGTGGTAGGGACGACCCTATAGTCCTCGGACAAGTCGGCGGCGGGCCAAACTACTCCCGGGGCCGTGGGGACGACCGTATAGTCGTCGGACATGTCGGCGGCGGGCCAACCTATTCCCGGGGTCGTGGGGACGACTCTATAGTCGTCGGACAAGTCGGCGGCTGGCCAACCTAGTCCCGGGGTCGTGGGGACGACCCAATAGTCGTCGGACATGGCGGTGGCGGGCCAATCTAGTCCCGGGGTCGTGGGGACGACCCTATAGTCGTCGGACATGATGGTGGCGGGCCAATCTAGACCCGGGGTCGTGGGGACGACCCAATAGTCGTCGGACAAGTCGGCGGCGGGCCAACGTAGTCCCGGGGTGGTAGGGACGACCCTATAGTCGTCGGACAAGTCGGCGGCGGGCCAACCTAGTCCCGGGGCCGTGGGGACGACCGTATAGTCGTCGGACATGTCGGCGGCTGGCCAACCTAGTCCCGGGGTCGTGGGGACGACCCGGTAGTCGTCGGACATGTTGGCGGCCTGCCAACCTAGTCCCGGGGCCGTGGGGACGACCGTATAGTCGTCGGACATGTCGGCGGCGGGCCAACCTAGTCCCGGGGTCGTGGGGACGACTCTATAGTCGTCGGACAAGTCGGCGGCGGGTCATCCTAGTCCCGGGATCGTGGGGACGACCCTATAGTCGTCGGACATGTCGGCGGCGCGCCAACTTAGTCCCGGGGTCGTGGGGACGACCCTATAGTCGTCGGACATGATGGTGGCGGGCCAATCTTGTCCCGGGGTCGTGGGGACGACCCTATATTCATCGGACATGTCGGCGGCTGGCCAACTTTGGCCCGTGGTCGTGGAGACGACCCTATAGTCGTCGGACATGTCGGCAGCTGGCCAACCTAGTCCCGGGGTGGTAGGGACGACCCTATAGTCGTCGGACAAGTCGGCGGCGGGCCAGCCTAGTCCCGGGGTCGTGGGGACGACCCAATAGTCGTCGGACATGGCGGTGGCGGGCCAATCTATCCCCGGGGTCGTGGGGACGACCCTATAGTCGTCGGACAAGTCGGCAGCGGGCCAATCTAGTCCCGGGGTCGTGGGGACGACTCTATAGTCGTCGGACATGTTGGCGGCTGGCCAACCTAGTCCCGGTGTCGTGGGGACGACTCTATAGTCGTCGGACAAGTAGGCGGCGGGTCATCCTAGCCGCGGGGTCGTGGGGACGACCCTATAGTCGTCGGACATGTCGGCGGCTGGCCGACCTAGTCCCGGGGTGGTAGGGACGACCCTATAGTCGTCGGACAAGTCGGCGGCGGGCCAACCTAGTCCCGGGGCCGTGGGGACGACCGTATAGTCGTCGGACATGTCGGCGGCGGGCCAACCTAGTCCCGTGGTCGTGGGGACGACCCTATAGTCGTCGGACATGTCGGCGGCTGCCCAACCTAGTCCCGGGGACGTGGGGACGACCCGATAGTCGTCGGACATGTTGGCGGCCTGCCAACCTAGTCCCGGGGCCGTGGGGACGACCTTATAGTCGTCGGACATGTCGGCGGCGGGCCAACCTAGTCCCGGGGTCGTGGGGACGACCCTATAGTCGTCGGACATCTCGGCGGCTGGCCGACCTAGTCCCGGGGTGGTAGGGACGACCCTATAGTCGTCGGACAAGTCGGCGGCGGGCCAACCTAGTCCCGGGGCCGTGGGGACGACCGTATAGTCGTCGGACATGTCGGCGGCTGGGCAACTTTGGCCCGTGGTCGTGGGGATGACCCTATAGTCGTCGGACAAGTCGGCGACGGGCCAACCTAGTCCCGGGGTCGTGGGGAAGACCGTATAGTCGTCGGACATGTCGGCGGCTGGCCAACCTAGTCCCGGGGTCGCGTGGACGACCCTATAGTCGTCGGACATGACGGTGGCGGGCCAATCTAGTCCCGGAATCGTGGGGACGACCCTATAGTCGTGGGACATAATGGTGGCGGGCCAATCTATCCCCGGGGTCGTGGGGACGACCCTATAGTCGTCGGACATGACGGCGGCTGGCCAACTTTGGCCCGGGGTCGTGGGGACGACCCTATAGTCGTCGGACATGACGGCGGCTGGCCAACCTAGTCCCGGTGTCGTGGGGACGACTCTATAGTCGTCGGACAACTCGGCGGCGGGTCATCCTAGTCCCGGCGTCGTGGGGACGACCCTATAGTCGTCGGACAAGTCGGCGGCGGGCCAACCTAGTCCCGGGGTCGTGGGGACGACCCTATAGTCGTCGGACATGATGGTGGCGGGCCAATCCAGTCCCGGGGTGGTAGGGACGACCCTATAGTCGTCGGACATGGCGGTGGCGGGCCAATGTATCCCCGGGGTCATGGGGACGACCGTATAGTCGTCGGACATGTCGGCGGCGGGCCAACCTAGTCCCGTGGTCGTGGGGACGACCCTATAGTCGTCGGACATGTCGGCGGCTGGCCAACCTAGTCCCGGGGTCGTGGGGACGACCCGATAGTCGTCGGACATGTTGGCGGCCTGCCAACCTAGTCCCGGGGCCGTGGGGACGACCGTATAGTCGTCGGACATGTCGGCGGCGGGCCGACCTAGTCCTGGGGTCGTGGGGACGACTCTATAGTCGTCGGACAAGGCGGCGGCGGGTCATCCTAGTCCCGGGATCGTGGGGACGACCCTATAGTCGTCGGACATGTCGGCGGCGCGCCAACTTAGTCCCGGGGTCGTGGGGACGACCCTATAGTCGTCGGACATGTCGGCGGCTGGCCAACTTTGGCCCGTGGTCGTGGGGACGACCCTATAGTCGTCGGACATGTCGGCGGCTGGCCAACTTTGGCCCTTGGTCGTGGGGACGACCCTGTAGTCGTCGGACATGTCGGCGGCGGGCCAACTTTGGCCCGTGGTCGTGGGGACGACCCTATAGTCGTCGGACATGACGGTGCCGGGCAAATCTATCCCCGGGGTCGTGGGGACGACCCTATAGACGTCGGACATGTCGGCGGCTGGCCAACCTAGTCCCGGGGTGGTAGGGACGACCCTATAGTCATAGGACATGTCGGCGGCTTGCCAACCTAGTCCCGGTTTCGTGGGGACGACCGTATAGTCTTCGGACATGTCGGCGGCTGGCTATCTTTGGCCCGTGGTCGTGGGGACGACCCTATAGTCGTCGGACATGGCGGTGGCGGGCCAATCTATCCCCGGGGTCATGGGGACGACCGTATAGTCGTCGGACATGTCGGCGGCGGGCCAACCTAGACCCGTGGTCGTGGGGACGACCCTATAGTCGTCGGACATGTCGGCGGCTGGCCAACCTAGTCCCGGGGTCGTGGGGACGACCCTATAGTCGTCGGACATGATGGAGGCGGGCCAACGTAGGCCCAGGGTCGTAGGGACGACCCTATAGTCGTCGGAAAAGTCGGCGGCGGGCCAACCTAGTCCCGGGGTCGTGGGGACGGCCCTATAGTCGTCGGATATGACGGTGGCTGGCCAACATTGGCCCGTGGTCGTGGGGACGACCGTATAGTCGTCGGACATGTCGGCGGCGGGCCAACCTAGTCCCGGGGTCGTGGGGACGACTCTATAGTCGTCGGACAAGTCGGCGGCGGGTCATCCTAGTCCCGGGATCGTGGGGACGACCCTATAGTCGTCGGACATGTCGGCGGCGCGCCAACTTAGTCCCGGGTTCGTGGGGACGACCCTATAGTCGTCGGACATGTCGGCGGCTGGGCAGCTTTGGCCCGGGGTCGTGGGGACGACCCTATAGTCGTCGGACATGTCGGCGGCTGGGCAACTTTGGCCCGTGGTCGTGGGGACGACCCTATAGTCGTCGGACAAGTCGCTGGCGCGCCAACCTAGTCCCGGGGTCGTGTGGACGACCCTATAGTCGTCGGACATGTCGGCGGCTGGCCGACCTAGTCCCGGGGTGGTAGGGACGACCCTATAGTCGTCGGACAAGTCGGCGGCGGGCCAACCTAGTCCCGGGGTCGTGGGGAAGACCGTATAGTCGTCGGACATGTCGGCGGCGGGCCAACCTAGTCCCGTGGTCGTGGGGACGACCCTATAGTCGTCGGACATGTCGGCGGCTGCCCAACCTAGTCCCGGGGACGTGGGGACGACCCGATAGTCGTCGGACATGTTGGCGGCCTGCCAACCTAGTCCCGGGGTAGTGGGGACGACCGTATAGTCGTCGGACATGTCTGCGGCTGGCCAACGTAGTCCCGGGGTCGTGGGGACGACCCTATAGTCGTCGGACAAGTCGGCGGCGGGCCAACCTAGTCCCGGGGTCGTGGGGACGACCCTATAGTCGTCGGACATGACGGCGGCTGGCCAACATTGGCCCATGGTCGTGGGGACGACCGTATAGTCGTCGGACATGGCGGTGGAGGGCCAATCTATCCCCGGGGTATTGGGGACGACCCTATAGTCGTCGGACAAGTGGGCGGCGGGCCAACCTAGTCCCGGGGTCGTGGGGACGACCCTATAGTCGTCGGACATGATGGTGGCGGGCCAATCTAGACCCGGGGTCGTGGGGACGACCCAATAGTCGTCGGACATGTCGGCGGCTGGCCAACTTTGGCCCGTGGTCGTGGGGACGACCCTATAGTCGTCGGACATGGCGGTGGCGGGCCAATCTATCCCCGGGGTCGTGGGGACGACCCTATAGTCGTCGGACATGACGGTGGCGGGCCAATCTAGTCCCGGGTTCGTGGGCACGACCATGGTCGTCGGGCATGTCGACGGCTGGCGAACTTTGGCCCGCAGTCGTGGTGACGATCCTATAGTCGTCGGACAAGTCGGCGGCGGGCCAATCTAGTCCCGGGGTCGTGGGGACGACCCTGTAGTCGTCGGACATGACGGTGGCGGTCCAATCTAGTCCCGGTGTCGTAGGGACGACCCTATATTCGTCGGAATAGCCGGCGGCGGGCCAACCTAGTCCCGGGGTCGTGGGGACGACCCTATAGTCGTCGGACATGTTGGCGGCTGGCCAACCTAGTCCCGGTGTCGTGGGGACGACTCTATAGTCGTCGGACAAGTCGGCGGCGGGCCAATCTAGTCCCGGGGTCGTGGGGACGACCCTGTAGTCGTCGGACAAGTCGGCGGCTGGCCAACCTAGTCCCGGGGTCGTGGGGACGACCCTATAGTCGTCGGTCATGTCGGCGGCTGGGCAACTTTGGCCCGTGGTCGTGGTAACGACCCTATAGTGGTCGGACAAGTCGATGGCGCGCCAACCTAGTCCCGGGGTCGTGCGGACTACCCTATAGTCGTCGGACATGTCGGCGGCTGGCCGACCTAGTCCCGGGGTGGTAGGGACGACCCTATAGTCGTCGGACAAGTCGGCGGCGGGCCAACCTAGTCCCGGGGACGTGGGGACGACCCGATAGTCGTCGGACATGTCGGCGGCGGGCCAACCTAGTCCCGGGGTCGTGGGTACGACTCTATAGTCGTCGGACAAGTGGGCGGCGGGTCATCCTAGTCCCGGGGTCGTGGGAACGACCCTATAGTCGTCGGACATGACGGCGGCGGGCAAACTTTGGCCCGTTGTCGTGGGGACGACACTACATTTGTCGGACATGACGGGGGCGGGCCAATCTAGTCCCGGGGCCGTGGGGAAGACCGTATAGTCGTCGGACAAGTCGGCGGCGGGCGAACCTAGTCCCGGGGTCGTGGGGACGACCCTATAGTCGTCGGCCATGTCGGCGGCTGGGCAACTTTGGCCCGTGGTCGTGGTGACGACCCTATAGTCGTCGGACATGTGGGCGGCTGGGCAACTTTGGCCCGTGGTCGTGGGTACGTCCCTATAGTCGTCGGACAAGTCGGTGGCGGGCCAACCTAGTCCCGGGGTCGTGGGGACGGCCCTATAGTCGTCGGACATGACGGTGGCGGGCCAATCTAGTCCCGGGGACGTGGGGACGACCCTATAGTCGTCGGACATGTCGGCGGCTGGCCAACGTAGTCCCGGGGTCGTGGGGACGACCCTATAGTCGTCGGACATGTCGGCGGCTGGCCAACATTGGCCCGTGGTCGTGGGGACGACCGTATAGTCGTCGGACATGGCGGTAGCGGGCCAATCTATCCCCGGGGTCGTGGGGACGACCCTATAGTCGTCGGACAAGTGGGCGGCGGGCCAACCTAGTCCCGGGGTCGTGGGGACGACCCTATAGTCGTCGGACATGATGGTGGCGGGCCAATCTAGACCCGGCGTCGTGTGGACGACCCTATAGTCGTCGGACATGTCGGCGGCTGGCCGACCTAGTCCCGGGGTCGTGGGGACGACCCGATAGTCGTCGGACATGTTGGCGGCTGGCCAACCTAGTCCCGGGGTCGTGGGGACGACTCTATAGTCGTCGGACAAGTCGGCGGCGGGTCATCCTAGTCCCGGGGTCGTGGGGACGACGCTATAGTCGTCCGACATGTCGGCGGCTGGGCAACTTTGGCCCGTGGTCGTGGGTACGGCCCTATAGTCGTCGGACAAGTCGGTGGCGCGCCAACCTAGTCCCGGGGTCGTGTGGACGACCCTATAGTCGTCGGACATGTCGGCGGCTGGCCGACCTAGTCCCGGGGTGGTAGGGACGACCCTATAGTCGTCGGACAAGTCGGCGGCGGGCCAACCTAGTCCCGGCGTCGTGGGGAAGACCGTATAGTCGTCGGACATGTCGGCGGCGGGCCAACCTAGTCCCGTGGTCGTGGGGACGACCCTATAGTCGTCGGACATGTCGGCGGCTGCCCAACCTAGTCCCGGGGACGTGGGGACGACCCGATAGTCGTCGGACATGTTGGCGGCCTGCCAACCTAGTCCCGGGGCCGTGGGGACGACCGTATAGTCGTCGGACATGTCTGCGGCTGGCCAACGTAGTCCCGGGGTCGTGGGGACGACCCTATAGTCGTCGGACAAGTCGGCGGCGGGCCAACCTAGTCCCGGGGTCGTGGGGACGACCCTATAGTCGTCGGACATGACGGCGGCTGGCCAACATTGGCCCGTGGTCGTGGGGACGACCGTATAGTCGTCGGACATGGCGGTGGAGGGCCAATCTATCCCCGGGGTATTGGGGACGACCCTATAGTCGTCGGACAAGTGGGCGGCGGGCCAACCTAGTCCCGGGGTCGTGGGGACGACCCTATAGTCGTCGGACATGATGGTGGCGGGCCAATCTAGACCCGGGGTCGTGGGGACGACCCAATAGTCGTCGGACATGTCGGCGGCTGGCCAACTTTGGCCCGTGGTCGTGGGGACGACCCTATAGTCGTCGGACATGGCGGTGGCGGGCCAATCTATCCCCGGGGTCGTGGGGACGACCCTATAGTCGTCGGACATGACGGTGGCGGGCCAATCTAGTCCCGGGTTCGTGGGCACGACCATGGTCGTCGGACATGTCGACGGCTGGCGAACTTTGGCCCGCAGTCGTGGTGACGATCCTATAGTCGTCGGACAAGTCGGCGGCGGGCCAATCTAGTCCCGGGGTCGTGGGGACGACCCTGTAGTCGTCGGACAAGTCGGCGGCTGGCCAACCTAGTCCCGGGGTCGTGGGGACGACCCTATAGTCGTCGGTCATGTCGGCGGCTGGGCAACTTTGGCCCGTGGTCGTGGTAACGACCCTATAGTGGTCGGACAAGTCGATGGCGCGCCAACCTAGTCCCGGGGTCGTGCGGACTACCCTATAGTCGTCGGACATGTCGGCGGCTGGCCGACCTAGTCCCGGGGTGGTAGGGACGACCCTATAGTCGTCGGACAAGTCGGCGGCGGGCCAACCTAGTCCCGGGGACGTGGGGACGACCCGATAGTCGTCGGACATGTCGGCGGCGGGCCAACCTAGTCCCGGGGTCGTGGGGACGACTCTATAGTCGTCGGACAAGTGGGCGGCGGGTCATCCTAGTCCCGGGGTCGTGGGGACGACCCTATAGTCGTCGGACATGACGGCGGCGGGCAAACTTTGGCCCGTTGTCGTGGGGACGACACTACAGTTGTCGGACATGACGGGGGCGGGCCAATCTAGTCCCGGGGCCGTGGGGAAGACCGTATAGTCGTCGGACAAGTCGGCGGCGGGCGAACCTAGTCCCGGGGTCGTGGGGACGACCCTATAGTCGTCGGCCATGTCGGCGGCTGGGCAACTTTGGCCCGTGGTCGTGGTGACGACCCTATAGTCGTCGGACATGTGGGCGGCTGGGCAACTTTGGCCCGTGGTCGTGGGTACGTCCCTATAGTCGTCGGACAAGTCGGTGGCGGGCCAACCTAGTCCCGGGGTCGTGGGGACGGCCCTATAGTCGTCGGACATGACGGTGGCGGGCCAATCTAGTCCCTGGGACGTGGGGACGACCCTATAGTCGTCGGACATGTCGGCGGCTGGCCAACGTAGTCCCGGGGTCGTGGGGACGACCCTATAGTCGTCGGACATGTCGGCGGCTGGCCAACATTGGCCCGTGGTCGTGGGGACGACCGTATAGTCGTCGGACATGGCGGTAGCGGGCCAATCTATCCCCGGGGTCGTGGGGACGACCCTATAGTCGTCGGACAAGTGGGCGGCGGGCCAACCTAGTCCCGGGGTCGTGGGGACGACCCTATAGTCGTCGGACATGATGGTGGCGGGCCAATCTAGACCCGGCGTCGTGTGGACGACCCTATAGTCGTCGGACATGTCGGCGGCTGGCCGACATAGTCCCGGGGTCGTGGGGACGACCCGATAGTCGTCGGACATGTTGGCGGCTGGCCAACCTAGTCCCGGGGTCGTGGGGACGACTCTATAGTCGTCGGACAAGTCGGCGGCGGGTCATCCTAGTCCCGGGGTCGTGGGGACGACGCTATAGTCGTCCGACATGTCGGCGGCTGGGCAACTTTGGCCCGTGGTCGTGGGTACGGCCCTATAGTCGTCGGACAAGTCGGTGGCGCGCCAACCTAGTCCCGGGGTCGTGTGGACGACCCTATAGTCGTCGGACATGTCGGCGGCTGGCCGACCTAGTCCCGGGGTGGTAGGGACGACCCTATAGTCGTCGGACAAGTCGGCGGCGGGCCAACCTAGTCCCGGGGTCGTGGGGAAGACCGTATAGTCGTCGGACATGTCGGCGGCGGGCCAACCTAGTCCCGTGGTCGTGGGGACGACCCTATAGTCGTCGGACATGTCGGCGGCTGCCCAACCTAGTCCCGGGGACGTGGGGACGACCCGATAGTCGTCGGACATGTTGGCGGCCTGCCAACCTAGTCCCGGGGCCTTGGGGACGACCGTATAGTCGTCGGACATGTCTGCGGCTGGCCAATGTAGTCCCGGGGTCGTGGGGACGAGCCCATAGTCGTCGGACAAGTCGGCGGCGGGCCAACCTAGTCCCGGGGTCGTGGGGACGACCCTATAGTCGTCGGACATGACGGCGGCTGGCCAACATTGGCCCGTGGTCGTGGGGACGACCGTATAGTCGTCGGACATGGCGGTGGAGGGCCAATCTATCCCCGGGGTATTGGGGACGACCCTATAGTCGTCGGACAAGTGGGCGGCGGGCCAACCTAGTCCCGGGGTCGTGGGGACGACCCTATAGTCGTCGGACATGATGGTAGCGGGCCAATCTAGACCCGGGGTCGTGGGGACGACCCAATAGTCGTCGGACATGTCGGCGGCTGGCCAACTTTGGCCCGTGGTCGTGGTGACGATCCTATAGTCGTCGGACAAGTCGGCGGCGGGCCAATCTAGTCCCGGGGTCGTGGGGACGACCCTGTAGTCGTCGGACATGACGGTGGCGGTCCAATCTAGTCCCGGTGTCGTAGGGACGACCCTATATTCGTCGGAATAGCCGGCGGCTGGCCGACCTAGTCCCGGGGTGGTAGGGACGACCCTATAGTCGTCGGACAAGTCGGCGGCGGGCCAACCTAGTCCCGGGGTCGTGGGGAAGACCGTATAGTCGTCGGACATGTCGGCGGCGGGCCAACCTAGTCCCGTGGTCGTGGGGACGACCCTATAGTCGTCGGACATGTCGGCGGCTGCCCAATCTATCCCCGGGGTCGTGGGGACGACCCTATAGTCGTCGGACATGACGGTGGCGGGCCAATCTAGTCCCGGGTTCGTGGGCACGACCATGGTCGTCGGACATGTCGACGGCTGGCGAACTTTGGCCCGCAGTCGTGGTGACGATCCTATAGTCGTCGGACAAGTCGGCGGCGGGCCAATCTAGTCCCGGGGTCGTGGGGACGACCCTGTAGTCGTCGGACATGACGGTGGCGGTCCAATCTAGTCCCGGTGTCGTAGGGACGACCCTATATTCGTCGGAATAGCCGGCGGCGGGCCAACCTAGTCCCGGGGTCGTGGGGACGACCCTATAGTCGTCGGACATGTTGGCGGCTGGCCAACCTAGTCCCGGTGTCGTGGGGACGACTCTATAGTCGTCGGACAAGTCGGCGGCGGGCCAATCTAGTCCCGGGGTCGTGGGGACGACCCTGTAGTCGTCGGACAAGTCGGCGGCTGGCCAACCTAGTCCCGGGGTCGTGGGGACGACCCTATAGTCGTCGGTCATGTCGGCGGCTGGGCAACTTTGGCCCGTGGTCGTGGTAACGACCCTATAGTGGTCGGACAAGTCGATGGCGCGCCAACCTAGTCCCGGGGTCGTGCGCACTACCCTATAGTCGTCGGACATGTCGGCGGCTGGCCGACCTAGTCCCGGGGTGGTAGGGACGACCCTATAGTCGTCGGACAAGTCGATGGCGCGCCAACCTAGTCCCGGGGTCGTGCGGACTACCCTATAGTCGTCGGACATGTCGGCGGCTGGCCGACCTAGTCCCGGGGTGGTAGGGACGACCCTATAGTCGTCGGACAAGTCGGCGGCGGGCCAACCTAGTCCCGGGGACGTGGGGACGACCCGATAGTCGTCGGACATGTCGGCGGCGGGCCAACCTAGTCCCGGGGTCGTGGGGACGACCCGATAGTCGTCGGACATGTTGGCGGCCTGCCAACCTAGTCCCGGGGCCGTGGGGACGACCGTATAGTCGTCGGACATGTCGGCGGCGGGCCGACCTAGTCCTGGGGTCGTGGGGACGACTCTATAGTCGTCGGACAAGGCGGCGGCGGGTCATCCTAGTCCCGGGATCGTGGGGACGACCCTATAGTCGTCGGACATGTCGGCGGCGCGCCAACTTAGTCCCGGGGTCGTGGGGACGACCCTATAGTCGTCGGACATGTCGGCGGCTGGCCAACTTTGGCCCGTGGTCGTGGGGACGACCCTATAGTCGTCGGACATGTCGGCGGCTGGCCAACTTTGGCCCTTGGTCGTGGGGACGACCCTGTAGTCGTCGGACATGTCGGCGGCGGGCCAACTTTGGCCCGTGGTCGTGGGGACGACCCTATAGTCGTCGGACATGACGGTGCCGGGCAAATCTATCCCCGGGGTCGTGGGGACGACCCTATAGACGTCGGACATGTCGGCGGCTGGCCAACCTAGTCCCGGGGTGGTAGGGACGACCCTATAGTCATAGGACATGTCGGCGGCTTGCCAACCTAGTCCCGGTTTCGTGGGGACGACCGTATAGTCTTCGGACATGTCGGCGGCTGGCTATCTTTGGCCCGTGGTCGTGGGGACGACCCTATAGTCGTCGGACATGGCGGTGGCGGGCCAATCTATCCCCGGGGTCATGGGGACGACCGTATAGTCGTCGGACATGTCGGCGGCGGGCCAACCTAGACCCGTGGTCGTGGGGACGACCCTATAGTCGTCGGACATGTCGGCGGCTGGCCAACCTAGTCCCGGGGTCGTGGGGACGACCCTATAGTCGTCGGACATGATGGAGGCGGGCCAACGTAGGCCCAGGGTCGTAGGGACGACCCTATAGTCGTCGGAAAAGTCGGTGGCGGGCCAATCTAGTCCCGGGGTCGTGGGGACGAACGTATAGTCGTCTGACATGTCGGCGGCTGGCTATCTTTGGCCCGTGGTCGTGGGGACGACCCTATAGTCGTCGGACATGTCGGCAGCTGGCCAACCTAGTCCCGGGGTGGTAGGGACGACCCTATAGTCGTCGGACAAGTCGGCGGCGGGCCAACCTAGTCCCGGGGTCGTGGGGACGGCCCTATAGTCGTCGGACATGACGGTGGCTGGCCTACATTGGCCCGTGGTCGTGGGGACGACCGTATAGTCGTCGGACATGTCGGCGGCGGGCCAACCTAGTCCCGGGGTCGTGGGGACGACTCTATAGTCGTCGGACAAGTCGGCGGCGGGTCATCCTAGTCCCGGGATCGTGGGGACGACCCTATAGTCGTCGGACATGTCGGCGGCGCGCCAACTTAGTCCCGGGTTCGTGGGGACGACCCTATAGTCGTCGGACATGTCGGCGGCTGGGCAGCTTTGGCCCGGGGTCGTGGGGACGACCCTATAGTCGTCGGACATGTCGGCGGCTGGGCAACTTTGGCCCGTGGTCGTGGGGACGACCCTATAGTCGTCGGACAAGTCGCTGGCGCGCCAACCTAGTCCCGGGGTCGTGTGGACGACCCTATAGTCGTCGGACATGTCGGCGGCTGGCCGACCTAGTCCCGGGGTGGTAGGGACGACCCTATAGTCGTCGGACAAGTCGGCGGCGGGCCAACCTAGTCCCGGGGTCGTGGGGAAGACCGTATAGTCGTCGGACATGTCGGCGGCGGGCCAACCTAGTCCCGTGGTCGTGGGGACGACCCTATAGTCGTCGGACATGTCGGCGGCTGCCCAACCTAGTCCCGGGGACGTGGGGACGACCCGATAGTCGTCGGACATGTTGGCGGCCTGCCAACCTAGTCCCGGGGTAGTGGGGACGACCGTATAGTCGTCGGACATGTCTGCGGCTGGCCAACGTAGTCCCGGGGTCGTGGGGACGACCCTATAGTCGTCGGACAAGTCGGCGGCGGGCCAACCTAGTCCCGGGGTCGTGGGGACGACCCTATAGTCGTCGGACATGACGGCGGCTGGCCAACATTGGCCCATGGTCGTGGGGACGACCGTATAGTCGTCGGACATGGCGGTGGAGGGCCAATCTATCCCCGGGGTATTGGGGACGACCCTATAGTCGTCGGACAAGTGGGCGGCGGGCCAACCTAGTCCCGGGGTCGTGGGGACGACCCTATAGTCGTCGGACATGATGGTGGCGGGCCAATCTAGACCCGGGGTCGTGGGGACGACCCAATAGTCGTCGGACATGTCGGCGGCTGGCCAACTTTGGCCCGTGGTCGTGGGGACGACCCTATAGTCGTCGGACATGGCGGTGGCGGGCCAATCTATCCCCGGGGTCGTGGGGACGACCCTATAGTCGTCGGACATGACGGTGGCGGGCCAATCTAGTCCCGGGTTCGTGGGCACGACCATGGTCGTCGGGCATGTCGACGGCTGGCGAACTTTGGCCCGCAGTCGTGGTGACGATCCTATAGTCGTCGGACAAGTCGGCGGCGGGCCAATCTAGTCCCGGGGTCGTGGGGACGACCCTGTAGTCGTCGGACATGACGGTGGCGGTCCAATCTAGTCCCGGTGTCGTAGGGACGACCCTATATTCGTCGGAATAGCCGGCGGCGGGCCAACCTAGTCCCGGGGTCGTGGGGACGACCCTATAGTCGTCGGACATGTTGGCGGCTGGCCAACCTAGTCCCGGTGTCGTGGGGACGACTCTATAGTCGTCGGACAAGTCGGCGGCGGGCCAATCTAGTCCCGGGGTCGTGGGGACGACCCTGTAGTCGTCGGACAAGTCGGCGGCTGGCCAACCTAGTCCCGGGGTCGTGGGGACGACCCTATAGTCGTCGGTCATGTCGGCGGCTGGGCAACTTTGGCCCGTGGTCGTGGTAACGACCCTATAGTGGTCGGACAAGTCGATGGCGCGCCAACCTAGTCCCGGGGTCGTGCGGACTACCCTATAGTCGTCGGACATGTCGGCGGCTGGCCGACCTAGTCCCGGGGTGGTAGGGACGACCCTATAGTCGTCGGACAAGTCGGCGGCGGGCCAACCTAGTCCCGGGGACGTGGGGACGACCCGATAGTCGTCGGACATGTCGGCGGCGGGCCAACCTAGTCCCGGGGTCGTGGGTACGACTCTATAGTCGTCGGACAAGTGGGCGGCGGGTCATCCTAGTCCCGGGGTCGTGGGGACGACCCTATAGTCGTCGGACATGACGGCGGCGGGCAAACTTTGGCCCGTTGTCGTGGGGACGACACTACATTTGTCGGACATGACGGGGGCGGGCCAATCTAGTCCCGGGGCCGTGGGGAAGACCGTATAGTCGTCGGACAAGTCGGCGGCGGGCGAACCTAGTCCCGGGGTCGTGGGGACGACCCTATAGTCGTCGGCCATGTCGGCGGCTGGGCAACTTTGGCCCGTGGTCGTGGTGACGACCCTATAGTCGTCGGACATGTGGGCGGCTGGGCAACTTTGGCCCGTGGTCGTGGGTACGTCCCTATAGTCGTCGGACAAGTCGGTGGCGGGCCAACCTAGTCCCGGGGTCGTGGGGACGGCCCTATAGTCGTCGGACATGACGGTGGCGGGCCAATCTAGTCCCGGGGACGTGGGGACGACCCTATAGTCGTCGGACATGTCGGCGGCTGGCCAACGTAGTCCCGGGGTCGTGGGGACGACCCTATAGTCGTCGGACATGTCGGCGGCTGGCCAACATTGGCCCGTGGTCGTGGGGACGACCGTATAGTCGTCGGACATGGCGGTAGCGGGCCAATCTATCCCCGGGGTCGTGGGGACGACCCTATAGTCGTCGGACAAGTGGGCGGCGGGCCAACCTAGTCCCGGGGTCGTGGGGACGACCCTATAGTCGTCGGACATGATGGTGGCGGGCCAATCTAGACCCGGCGTCGTGTGGACGACCCTATAGTCGTCGGACATGTCGGCGGCTGGCCGACCTAGTCCCGGGGTCGTGGGGACGACCCGATAGTCGTCGGACATGTTGGCGGCTGGCCAACCTAGTCCCGGGGTCGTGGGGACGACTCTATAGTCGTCGGACAAGTCGGCGGCGGGTCATCCTAGTCCCGGGGTCGTGGGGACGACGCTATAGTCGTCCGACATGTCGGCGGCTGGGCAACTTTGGCCCGTGGTCGTGGGTACGGCCCTATAGTCGTCGGACAAGTCGGTGGCGCGCCAACCTAGTCCCGGGGTCGTGTGGACGACCCTATAGTCGTCGGACATGTCGGCGGCTGGCCGACCTAGTCCCGGGGTGGTAGGGACGACCCTATAGTCGTCGGACATGTCGGCGGCGGGCCAACCTAGTCCCGGCGTCGTGGGGAAGACCGTATAGTCGTCGGACATGTCGGCGGCGGGCCAACCTAGTCCCGTGGTCGTGGGGACGACCCTATAGTCGTCGGACATGTCGGCGGCTGCCCAACCTAGTCCCGGGGACGTGGGGACGACCCGATAGTCGTCGGACATGTTGGCGGCCTGCCAACCTAGTCCCGGGGCCGTGGGGACGACCGTATAGTCGTCGGACATGTCTGCGGCTGGCCAACGTAGTCCCGGGGTCGTGGGGACGACCCTATAGTCGTCGGACAAGTCGGCGGCGGGCCAACCTAGTCCCGGGGTCGTGGGGACGACCCTATAGTCGTCGGACATGACGGCGGCTGGCCAACATTGGCCCGTGGTCGTGGGGACGACCGTATAGTCGTCGGACATGGCGGTGGAGGGCCAATCTATCCCCGGGGTATTGGGGACGACCCTATAGTCGTCGGACAAGTGGGCGGCGGGCCAACCTAGTCCCGGGGTCGTGGGGACGACCCTATAGTCGTCGGACATGATGGTGGCGGGCCAATCTA
Source organism: Andrena fulva (assembly GCA_946251845.1). Classification (NCBI taxonomy): domain Eukaryota; kingdom Metazoa; phylum Arthropoda; class Insecta; order Hymenoptera; family Andrenidae; genus Andrena; species Andrena fulva. The sequence goes on from CAMITZ010000228.1 coordinate 63,347, forward strand.
GACCCGGGGTCGTGGGGACGACCCAATAGTCGTCGGACATGTCGGCGGCTGGCCAACTTTGGCCCGTGGTCGTGGGGACGACCCTATAGTCGTCGGACATGGCGGTGGCGGGCCAATCTATCCCCGGGGTCGTGGGGACGACCCTATAGTCGTCGGACATGACGGTGGCGGGCCAATCTAGTCCCGGGTTCGTGGGCACGACCATGGTCGTCGGACATGTCGACGGCTGGCGAACTTTGGCCCGCAGTCGTGGTGACGATCCTATAGTCGTCGGACAAGTCGGCGGCGGGCCAATCTAGTCCCGGGGTCGTGGGGACGACCCTGTAGTCGTCGGACATGACGGTGGCGGTCCAATCTAGTCCCGGTGTCGTAGGGACGACCCTATATTCGTCGGAATAGCCGGCGGCGGGCCAACCTAGTCCCGGGGTCGTGGGGACGACCCTATAGTCGTCGGTCATGTTGGCGGCTGGCCAACCTAGTCCCGGTGTCGTGGGGACGACTCTATAGTCGTCGGACAAGTCGGCGGCGGGCCAATCTAGTCCCGGGGTCGTGGGGACGACCCTGTAGTCGTCGGACAAGTCGGCGGCTGGCCAACCTAGTCCCGGGGTCGTGGGGACGACCCTATAGTCGTCGGTCATGTCGGCGGCTGGGCAACTTTGGCCCGTGGTCGTGGTAACGACCCTATAGTGGTCGGACAAGTCGATGGCGCGCCAACCTAGTCCCGGGGTCGTGCGGACTACCCTATAGTCGTCGGACATGTCGGCGGCTGGCCGACCTAGTCCCGGGGTGGTAGGGACGACCCTATAGTCGTCGGACAAGTCGGCGGCGGGCCAACCTAGTCCCGGGGACGTGGGGACGACCCGATAGTCGTCGGACATGTCGGCGGCGGGCCAACCTAGTCCCGGGGTCGTGGGGACGACTCTATAGTCGTCGGACAAGTGGGCGGCGGGTCATCCTAGTCCCGGGGTCGTGGGGACGACCCTATAGTCGTCGGACATGACGGCGGCGGGCAAACTTTGGCCCGTTGTCGTGGGGACGACACTACAGTTGTCGGACATGACGGGGGCGGGCCAATCTAGTCCCGGGGCCGTGGGGAAGACCGTATAGTCGTCGGACAAGTCGGCGGCGGGCGAACCTAGTCCCGGGGTCGTGGGGACGACCCTATAGTCGTCGGCCATGTCGGCGGCTGGGCAACTTTGGCCCGTGGTCGTGGTGACGACCCTATAGTCGTCGGACATGTGGGCGGCTGGGCAACTTTGGCCCGTGGTCGTGGGTACGTCCCTATAGTCGTCGGACAAGTCGGTGGCGGGCCAACCTAGTCCCGGGGTCGTGGGGACGGCCCTATAGTCGTCGGACATGACGGTGGCGGGCCAATCTAGTCCCGGGGACGTGGGGACGACCCTATAGTCGTCGGACATGTCGGCGGCTGGCCAACGTAGTCCCGGGGTCGTGGGGACGACCCTATAGTCGTCGGACATGTCGGCGGCTGGCCAACATTGGCCCGTGGTCGTGGGGACGACCGTATAGTCGTCGGACATGGCGGTAGCGGGCCAATCTATCCCCGGGGTCGTGGGGACGACCCTATAGTCGTCGGACAAGTGGGCGGCGGGCCAACCTAGTCCCGGGGTCGTGGGGACGACCCTATAGTCGTCGGACATGATGGTGGCGGGCCAATCTAGACCCGGCGTCGTGTGGACGACCCTATAGTCGTCGGACATGTCGGCGGCTGGCCGACATAGTCCCGGGGTCGTGGGGACGACCCGATAGTCGTCGGACATGTTGGCGGCTGGCCAACCTAGTCCCGGGGTCGTGGGGACGACTCTATAGTCGTCGGACAAGTCGGCGGCGGGTCATCCTAGTCCCGGGGTCGTGGGGACGACGCTATAGTCGTCCGACATGTCGGCGGCTGGGCAACTTTGGCCCGTGGTCGTGGGTACGGCCCTATAGTCGTCGGACAAGTCGGTGGCGCGCCAACCTAGTCCCGGGGTCGTGTGGACGACCCTATAGTCGTCGGACATGTCGGCGGCTGGCCGACCTAGTCCCGGGGTGGTAGGGACGACCCTATAGTCGTCGGACAAGTCGGCGGCGGGCCAACCTAGTCCCGGGGTCGTGGGGAAGACCGTATAGTCGTCGGACATGTCGGCGGCGGGCCAACCTAGTCCCGTGGTCGTGGGGACGACCCTATAGTCGTCGGACATGTCGGCGGCTGCCCAACCTAGTCCCGGGGACGTGGGGACGACCCGATAGTCGTCGGACATGTTGGCGGCCTGCCAACCTAGTCCCGGGGCCTTGGGGACGACCGTATAGTCGTCGGACATGTCTGCGGCTGGCCAACGTAGTCCCGGGGTCGTGGGGACGAGCCTATAGTCGTCGGACAAGTCGGCGGCTGGCCAACCTAGTCCCGGGGTCGTGGGGACGACCCTATAGTCGTCGGTCATGTCGGCGGCTGGGCAACTTTGGCCCGTGGTCGTGGTAACGACCCTATAGTGGTCGGACAAGTCGATGGCGCGCCAACCTAGTCCCGGGGTCGTGCGGACTACCCTATAGTCGTCGGACATGTCGGCGGCTGGCCGACCTAGTCCCGGGGTGGTAGGGACGACCCTATAGTCGTCGGACAAGTCGGCGGCGGGCCAACCTAGTCCCGGGGACGTGGGGACGACCCGATAGTCGTCGGACATGTCGGCGGCGGGCCAACCTAGTCCCGGGGTCGTGGGGACGACTCTATAGTCGTCGGACAAGTCGGCGGCGGGTCATCCTAGTCCCGGGGTCGTGGGGACGACCCTATAGTCGTCGGACATGACGGCGGCGGGCAAACTTTGGCCCGTTGTCGTGGGGACGACACTACAGTTGTCGGACATGACGGGGGCGGGCCAATCTAGTCCCGGGGCCGTGGGGAAGACCGTATAGTCGTCGGACAAGTCGGCGGCGGGCGAACCTAGTCCCGGGGTCGTGGGGACGACCCTATAGTCGTCGGCCATGTCGGCGGCTGGGCAACTTTGGCCCGTTGTCGTGGGGACGACACTACAGTTGTCGGACATGACGGGGGCGGGCCAATCTAGTCCCGGGGCCGTGGGGAAGACCGTATAGTCGTCGGACAAGTCGGTGGCGGGCGAACCTAGTCCCGGGGTCGTGGGGACGACCCTATAGTCGTCGGACATGTCGGCGGCTGGCCAACATTGGCCCGTGGTCGTGGGGACGACCGTATAGTCGTCGGACATGGCGGTAGCGGGCCAATCTATCCCCGGGGTCGTGGGGACGACCCTATAGTCGTCGGACAAGTGGGCGGCGGGCCAACCTAGTCCCGGGGTCGTGGGGACGACCCTATAGTCGTCGGACATGATGGTGGCGGGCCAATCTAGACCCGGCGTCGTGTGGACGACCCTATAGTCGTCGGACATGTCGGCGGCTGGCCGACCTAGTCCCGGGGTCGTGGGGACGACCCGATAGTCGTCGGACATGTTGGCGGCTGGCCAACCTAGTCCCGGGGTCGTGGGGACGACTCTATAGTCGTCGGACAAGTCGGCGGCGGGTCATCCTAGTCCCGGGGTCGTGGGGACGACGCTATAGTCGTCCGACATGTCGGCGGCTGGGCAACTTTGGCCCGTGGTCGTGGGTACGGCCCTATAGTCGTCGGACAAGTCGGTGGCGCGCCAACCTAGTCCCGGGGTCGTGTGGACGACCCTATAGTCGTCGGACATGTCGGCGGCTGGCCGACCTAGTCCCGGGGTGGTAGGGACGACCCTATAGTCGTCGGACAAGTCGGCGGCGGGCCAACCTAGTCCCGGGGTCGTGGGGAAGACCGTATAGTCGTCGGACATGTCGGCGGCGGGCCAACCTAGTCCCGTGGTCGTGGGGACGACCCTATAGTCGTCGGACATGATGGTGGCGGGCCAATCTAGACCCGGGGTCGTGGGGACGACCCAATAGTCGTCGGACATGTCGGCGGCTGGCCAACTTTGGCCCGTGGTCGTGGGGACGACCCTATAGTCGTCGGACATGGCGGTGGCGGGCCAATCTATCCCCGGGGTCGTGGGGACGACCCTATAGTCGTCGGACATGACGGTGGCGGGCCAATCTAGTCCCGGGTTCGTGGGCACGACCATGGTCGTCGGACATGTCGACGGCTGGCGAACTTTGGCCCGCAGTCGTGGTGACGATCCTATAGTCGTCGGACAAGTCGGCGGCGGGCCAATCTAGTCCCGGGGTCGTGGGGACGACCCTATAGTCGTCGGACATGGCGGTGGCGGGCCAATCTATCCCCGGGGTCGTGGGGACGACCCTATAGTCGTCGGACATGACGGTGGCGGGCCAATCTAGTCCCGGGTTCGTGGGCACGACCATGGTCGTCGGACATGTCGACGGCTGGCGAACTTTGGCCCGCAGTCGTGGTGACGATCCTATAGTCGTCGGACAAGTCGGCGGCGGGCCAATCTAGTCCCGGGGTCGTGGGGACGACCCTGTAGTCGTCGGACATGACGGTGGCGGTCCAATCTAGTCCCGGTGTCGTAGGGACGACCCTATATTCGTCGGAATAGCCGGCGGCGGGCCAACCTAGTCCCGGGGTCGTGGGGACGACCCTATAGTCGTCGGACATGTTGGCGGCTGGCCAACCTAGTCCCGGTGTCGTGGGGACGACTCTATAGTCGTCGGACAAGTCGGCGGCGGGCCAATCTAGCCCCGGGGTCGTGGGGACGACCCTGTAGTCGTCGGACAAGTCGGCGGCTGGCCAACCTAGTCCCGGGGTCGTGGGGACGACCCTATAGTCGTCGGTCATGTCGGCGGCTGGGCAACTTTGGCCCGTGGTCGTGGTAACGACCCTATAGTGGTCGGACAAGTCGATGGCGCGCCAACCTAGTCCCGGGGTCGTGCGGACTACCCTATAGTCGTCGGACATGTCGGCGGCTGGCCGACCTAGTCCCGGGGTGGTAGGGACGACCCTATAGTCGTCGGACAAGTCGGCGGCGGGCCAACCTAGTCCCGGGGACGTGGGGACGACCCGATAGTCGTCGGACATGTCGGCGGCGGGCCAACCTAGTCCCGGGGTCGTGGGGACGACTCTATAGTCGTCGGACAAGTCGGCGGCGGGTCATCCTAGTCCCGGGGTCGTGGGGACGACCCTATAGTCGTCGGACATGACGGCGGCGGGCAAACTTTGGCCCGTTGTCGTGGGGACGACACTACAGTTGTCGGACATGACGGGGGCGGGCCAATCTAGTCCCGGGGCCGTGGGGAAGACCGTATAGTCGTCGGACAAGTCGGCGGCGGGCGAACCTAGTCCCGGGTCGTGGGGACGACCCTATAGTCGTCGGCCATGTCGGCGGCTGGGCAACTTTGGCCCGTGGTCGTGGTGACGACCCTATAGTCGTCGGACATGTCGGCGGCGGGCCAACCTAGTCCCGGGGTCGTGGGGACGACTCTATAGTCGTCGGACAATTCGGCGGCGGGTCATCCTAGTCCCGGGGTCGTGGGGACGACCCTATAGTCGTCGGACATGACGGCGGCGGGCAAACTTTGGCCCGTTGTCGTGGGGACGACACTACAGTTGTCGGACATGACGGGGGCGGGCCAATCTAGTCCCGGGGCCGTGGGGAAGACCGTATAGTCGTCGGACAAGTCGGTGGCGGGCGAACCTAGTCCCGGGGTCGTGGGGACGACCCTATAGTCGTCGGACATGTCGGCGGCTGGCCAACATTGGCCCGTGGTCGTGGGGACGACCGTATAGTCGTCGGACATGGCGGTAGCGGGCCAATCTATCCCCGGGGTCGTGGGGACGACCCTATAGTCGTCGGACAAGTGGGCGGCGGGCCAACCTAGTCCCGGGGTCGTGGGGACGACCCTATAGTCGTCGGACATGATGGTGGCGGGCCAATCTAGACCCGGCGTCGTGTGGACGACCCTATAGTCGTCGGACATGTCGGCGGCTGGCCGACCTAGTCCCGGGGTCGTGGGGACGACCCGATAGTCGTCGGACATGTTGGCGGCTGGCCAACCTAGTCCCGGGGCCGTGGGGAAGACTCTATAGTCGTCGGACAAGTCGGCGGCGGGTCATCCTAGTCCCGGGGTCGTGGGGACGACCCGATAGTCGTCGGACATGTTGGCGGCTGGCCAACCTAGTCCCGGGGTCGTGGGGACGACTCTATAGTCGTCGGACAAGTCGGCGGCGGGTCATCCTAGTCCCGGGGTCGTGGGGACGACGCTATAGTCGTCCGACATGTCGGCGGCTGGGCAACTTTGGCCCGTGGTCGTGGGTACGGCCCTATAGTCGTCGGACAAGTCGGTGGCGCGCCAACCTAGTCCCGGGGTCGTGTGGACGACCCTATAGTCGTCGGACATGTCGGCGGCTGGCCGACCTAGTCCCGGGGTGGTAGGGACGACCCTATAGTCGTCGGACAAGTCGGCGGCGGGCCAACCTAGTCCCGGGGTCGTGGGGAAGACCGTATAGTCGTCGGACATGTCGGCGGCGGGCCAACCTAGTCCCGTGGTCGTGGGGACGACCCTATAGTCGTCGGACATGTCGGCGGCTGCCCAACCTAGTCCCGGGGACGTGGGGACGACCCGATAGTCGTCGGACATGTTGGCGGCCTGCCAACCTAGTCCCGGGGCCTTGGGGACGACCGTATAGTCGTCGGACATGTCTGCGGCTGGCCAACGTAGTCCCGGGGTCGTGGGGACGAGCCTATAGTCGTCGGACAAGTCGGCGGCGGGCCAACCTAGTCCCGGGGTCGTGGGGACGACCCTATAGTCGTCGGACATGACGGCGGCTGGCCAACATTGGCCCGTGGTCGTGGGGACGACCGTATAGTCGTCGGACATGGCGGTGGAGGGCCAATCTATCCCCGGGGTATTGGGGACGACCCTATAGTCGTCGGACAAGTGGGCGGCGGGCCAACCTAGTCCCGGGGTCGTGGGGACGACCCTATAGTCGTCGGACATGATGGTGGCGGGCCAATCTAGACCCGGGGTCGTGGGGACGACCCAATAGTCGTCGGACATGTCGGCGGCTGGCCAACTTTGGCCCGTGGTCGTGGGGACGACCCTATAGTCGTCGGACATGGCGGTGGCGGGCCAATCTATCCCCGGGGTCGTGGGGACGACCCTATAGTCGTCGGACATGACGGTGGCGGGCCAATCTAGTCCCGGGTTCGTGGGCACGACCATGGTCGTCGGACATGTCGACGGCTGGCGAACTTTGGCCCGCAGTCGTGGTGACGATCCTATAGTCGTCGGACAAGTCGGCGGCGGGCCAATCTAGTCCCGGGGTCGTGGGGACGACCCTGTAGTCGTCGGACATGACGGTGGCGGTCCAATCTAGTCCCGGTGTCGTAGGGACGACCCTATATTCGTCGGAATAGCCGGCGGCGGGCCAACCTAGTCCCGGGGTCGTGGGGACGACCCTATAGTCGTCGGACATGTTGGCGGCTGGCCAACCTAGTCCCGGTGTCGTGGGGACGACTCTATAGTCGTCGGACAAGTCGGCGGCGGGCCAATCTAGTCCCGGGGTCGTGGGGACGACCCTGTAGTCGTCGGACAAGTCGGCGGCTGGCCAACCTAGTCCCGGGGTCGTGGGGAAGACCGTATAGTCGTCGGACAAGTCGGCGGCGGGCGAACCTAGTCCCGGGGTCGTGGGGACGACCCTATAGTCGTCGGACAAGTGGGCGGCGGGCCAACCTAGTCCCGGGGTCGTGGGGACGACCCTATAGTCGTCGGACATGATGGTGGCGGGCCAATCTAGACCCGGCGTCGTGTGGACGACCCTATAGTCGTCGGACATGTCGGCGGCTGGCCGACCTAGTCCCGGGGTCGTGGGGACGACCCGATAGTCGTCGGACATGTTGGCGGCTGGCCAACCTAGTCCCGGGGTCGTGGGGACGACTCTATAGTCGTCGGACAAGTCGGCGGCGGGTCATCCTAGTCCCGGGGTCGTGGGGACGACGCTATAGTCGTCGGACAAGTCGGCGGCGGGTCATCCTAGTCCCGGGGTCGTGGGGACGACGCTATAGTCGTCCGACATGTCGGCGGCTGGGCAACTTTGGCCCGTGGTCGTGGGTACGGCCCTATAGTCGTCGGACAAGTCGGTGGCGCGCCAACCTAGTCCCGGGGTCGTGTGGACGACCCTATAGTCGTCGGACATGTCGGCGGCTGGCCGACCTAGTCCCGGGGTGGTAGGGACGACCCTATAGTCGTCGGACATGTCGGCGGCGGGCCAACCTAGTCCCGGCGTCGTGGGGAAGACCGTATAGTCGTCGGACATGTGGGCGGCTGGGCAACTTTGGCCCGTGGTCGTGGGTACGTCCCTATAGTCGTCGGACAAGTCGGTGGCGGGCCAACCTAGTCCCGGGGTCGTGGGGACGGCCCTATAGTCGTCGGACATGACGGTGGCGGGCCAATCTAGTCCCGGGGACGTGGGGACGACCCTATAGTCGTCGGACATGTCGGCGGCTGGCCAACGTAGTCCCGGGGTCGTGGGGACGACCCTATAGTCGTCGGACATGTCGGCGGCTGGCCAACATTGGCCCGTGGTCGTGGGGACGACCGTATAGTCGTCGGACATGGCGGTAGCGGGCCAATCTATCCCCGGGGTCGTGGGGACGACCCTATAGTCGTCGGACAAGTGGGCGGCGGGCCAACCTAGTCCCGGGGTCGTGGGGACGACCCTATAGTCGTCGGACATGATGGTGGCGGGCCAATCTAGACCCGGCGTCGTGTGGACGACCCTATAGTCGTCGGACATGTCGGCGGCTGGCCGACCTAGTCCCGGGGTCGTGGGGACGACCCGATAGTCGTCGGACATGTTGGCGGCTGGCCAACCTAGTCCCGGGGTCGTGGGGACGACTCTATAGTCGTCGGACAAGTCGGCGGCGGGTCATCCTAGTCCCGGGGTCGTGGGGACGACGCTATAGTCGTCCGACATGTCGGCGGCTGGGCAACTTTGGCCCGTGGTCGTGGGTACGGCCCTATAGTCGTCGGACAAGTCGGTGGCGCGCCAACCTAGTCCCGGGGTCGTGTGGACGACCCTATAGTCGTCGGACATGTCGGCGGCTGGCCGACCTAGTCCCGGGGTGGTAGGGACGACCCTATAGTCGTCGGACATGTCGGCGGCGGGCCAACCTAGTCCCGGCGTCGTGGGGAAGACCGTATAGTCGTCGGACATGTCGGCGGCGGGCCAACCTAGTCCCGTGGTCGTGGGGACGACCCTATAGTCGTCGGACATGTCGGCGGCTGCCCAACCTAGTCCCGGGGACGTGGGGACGACCCGATAGTCGTCGGACATGTTGGCGGCCTGCCAACCTAGTCCCGGGGCCGTGGGGACGACCGTATAGTCGTCGGACATGTCTGCGGCTGGCCAACGTAGTCCCGGGGTCGTGGGGACGACCCTATAGTCGTCGGACAAGTCGGCGGCGGGCCAACCTAGTCCCGGGGTCGTGGGGACGACCCTATAGTCGTCGGACATGACGGCGGCTGGCCAACATTGGCCCGTGGTCGTGGGGACGACCGTATAGTCGTCGGACATGGCGGTGGAGGGCCAATCTATCCCCGGGGTATTGGGGACGACCCTATAGTCGTCGGACAAGTGGGCGGCGGGCCAACCTAGTCCCGGGGTCGTGGGGACGACCCTATAGTCGTCGGACATGATGGTGGCGGGCCAATCTAGACCCGGGGTCGTGGGGACGACCCAATAGTCGTCGGACATGTCGGCGGCTGGCCAACTTTGGCCCGTGGTCGTGGGGACGACCCTATAGTCGTCGGACATGGCGGTGGCGGGCCAATCTATCCCCGGGGTCGTGGGGACGACCCTATAGTCGTCGGACATGACGGTGGCGGGCCAATCTAGTCCCGGGTTCGTGGGCACGACCATGGTCGTCGGACATGTCGACGGCTGGCGAACTTTGGCCCGCAGTCGTGGTGACGATCCTATAGTCGTCGGACAAGTCGGCGGCGGGCCAATCTAGTCCCGGGGTCGTGGGGACGACCCTGTAGTCGTCGGACATGACGGTGGCGGTCCAATCTAGTCCCGGTGTCGTAGGGACGACCCTATATTCGTCGGAATAGCCGGCGGCGGGCCAACCTAGTCCCGGGGTCGTGGGGACGACCCTATAGTCGTCGGTCATGTTGGCGGCTGGCCAACCTAGTCCCGGTGTCGTGGGGACGACTCTATAGTCGTCGGACAAGTCGGCGGCGGGCCAATCTAGTCCCGGGGTCGTGGGGACGACCCTGTAGTCGTCGGACAAGTCGGCGGCTGGCCAACCTAGTCCCGGGGTCGTGGGGACGACCCTATAGTCGTCGGTCATGTCGGCGGCTGGGCAACTTTGGCCCGTGGTCGTGGTAACGACCCTATAGTGGTCGGACAAGTCGATGGCGCGCCAACCTAGTCCCGGGGTCGTGCGGACTACCCTATAGTCGTCGGACATGTCGGCGGCTGGCCGACCTAGTCCCGGGGTGGTAGGGACGACCCTATAGTCGTCGGACAAGTCGGCGGCGGGCCAACCTAGTCCCGGGGACGTGGGGACGACCCGATAGTCGTCGGACATGTCGGCGGCGGGCCAACCTAGTCCCGGGGTCGTGGGGACGACTCTATAGTCGTCGGACAAGTGGGCGGCGGGTCATCCTAGTCCCGGGGTCGTGGGGACGACCCTATAGTCGTCGGACATGACGGCGGCGGGCAAACTTTGGCCCGTTGTCGTGGGGACGACACTACAGTTGTCGGACATGACGGGGGCGGGCCAATCTAGTCCCGGGGCCGTGGGGAAGACCGTATAGTCGTCGGACAAGTCGGCGGCGGGCGAACCTAGTCCCGGGGTCGTGGGGACGACCCTATAGTCGTCGGCCATGTCGGCGGCTGGGCAACTTTGGCCCGTGGTCGTGGTGACGACCCTATAGTCGTCGGACATGTGGGCGGCTGGGCAACTTTGGCCCGTGGTCGTGGGTACGTCCCTATAGTCGTCGGACAAGTCGGTGGCGGGCCAACCTAGTCCCGGGGTCGTGGGGACGGCCCTATAGTCGTCGGACATGACGGTGGCGGGCCAATCTAGTCCCGGGGACGTGGGGACGACCCTATAGTCGTCGGACATGTCGGCGGCTGGCCAACGTAGTCCCGGGGTCGTGGGGACGACCCTATAGTCGTCGGACATGTCGGCGGCTGGCCAACATTGGCCCGTGGTCGTGGGGACGACCGTATAGTCGTCGGACATGGCGGTAGCGGGCCAATCTATCCCCGGGGTCGTGGGGACGACCCTATAGTCGTCGGACAAGTGGGCGGCGGGCCAACCTAGTCCCGGGGTCGTGGGGACGACCCTATAGTCGTCGGACATGATGGTGGCGGGCCAATCTAGACCCGGCGTCGTGTGGACGACCCTATAGTCGTCGGACATGTCGGCGGCTGGCCGACATAGTCCCGGGGTCGTGGGGACGACCCGATAGTCGTCGGACATGTTGGCGGCTGGCCAACCTAGTCCCGGGGTCGTGGGGACGACTCTATAGTCGTCGGACAAGTCGGCGGCGGGTCATCCTAGTCCCGGGGTCGTGGGGACGACGCTATAGTCGTCCGACATGTCGGCGGCTGGGCAACTTTGGCCCGTGGTCGTGGGTACGGCCCTATAGTCGTCGGACAAGTCGGTGGCGCGCCAACCTAGTCCCGGGGTCGTGTGGACGACCCTATAGTCGTCGGACATGTCGGCGGCTGGCCGACCTAGTCCCGGGGTGGTAGGGACGACCCTATAGTCGTCGGACAAGTCGGCGGCGGGCCAACCTAGTCCCGGGGTCGTGGGGAAGACCGTATAGTCGTCGGACATGTCGGCGGCGGGCCAACCTAGTCCCGTGGTCGTGGGGACGACCCTATAGTCGTCGGACATGTCGGCGGCTGCCCAACCTAGTCCCGGGGACGTGGGGACGACCCGATAGTCGTCGGACATGTTGGCGGCCTGCCAACCTAGTCCCGGGGCCTTGGGGACGACCGTATAGTCGTCGGACATGTCTGCGGCTGGCCAACGTAGTCCCGGGGTCGTGGGGACGAGCCTATAGTCGTCGGACAAGTCGGCGGCTGGCCAACCTAGTCCCGGGGTCGTGGGGACGACCCTATAGTCGTCGGTCATGTCGGCGGCTGGGCAACTTTGGCCCGTGGTCGTGGTAACGACCCTATAGTGGTCGGACAAGTCGATGGCGCGCCAACCTAGTCCCGGGGTCGTGCGGACTACCCTATAGTCGTCGGACATGTCGGCGGCTGGCCGACCTAGTCCCGGGGTGGTAGGGACGACCCTATAGTCGTCGGACAAGTCGGCGGCGGGCCAACCTAGTCCCGGGGACGTGGGGACGACCCGATAGTCGTCGGACATGTCGGCGGCGGGCCAACCTAGTCCCGGGGTCGTGGGGACGACTCTATAGTCGTCGGACAAGTCGGCGGCGGGTCATCCTAGTCCCGGGGTCGTGGGGACGACCCTATAGTCGTCGGACATGACGGCGGCGGGCAAACTTTGGCCCGTTGTCGTGGGGACGACACTACAGTTGTCGGACATGACGGGGGCGGGCCAATCTAGTCCCGGGGCCGTGGGGAAGACCGTATAGTCGTCGGACAAGTCGGCGGCGGGCGAACCTAGTCCCGGGGTCGTGGGGACGACCCTATAGTCGTCGGCCATGTCGGCGGCTGGGCAACTTTGGCCCGTTGTCGTGGGGACGACACTACAGTTGTCGGACATGACGGGGGCGGGCCAATCTAGTCCCGGGGCCGTGGGGAAGACCGTATAGTCGTCGGACAAGTCGGTGGCGGGCGAACCTAGTCCCGGGGTCGTGGGGACGACCCTATAGTCGTCGGACATGTCGGCGGCTGGCCAACATTGGCCCGTGGTCGTGGGGACGACCGTATAGTCGTCGGACATGGCGGTAGCGGGCCAATCTATCCCCGGGGTCGTGGGGACGACCCTATAGTCGTCGGACAAGTGGGCGGCGGGCCAACCTAGTCCCGGGGTCGTGGGGACGACCCTATAGTCGTCGGACATGATGGTGGCGGGCCAATCTAGACCCGGCGTCGTGTGGACGACCCTATAGTCGTCGGACATGTCGGCGGCTGGCCGACCTAGTCCCGGGGTCGTGGGGACGACCCGATAGTCGTCGGACATGTTGGCGGCTGGCCAACCTAGTCCCGGGGTCGTGGGGACGACTCTATAGTCGTCGGACAAGTCGGCGGCGGGTCATCCTAGTCCCGGGGTCGTGGGGACGACGCTATAGTCGTCCGACATGTCGGCGGCTGGGCAACTTTGGCCCGTGGTCGTGGGTACGGCCCTATAGTCGTCGGACAAGTCGGTGGCGCGCCAACCTAGTCCCGGGGTCGTGTGGACGACCCTATAGTCGTCGGACATGTCGGCGGCTGGCCGACCTAGTCCCGGGGTGGTAGGGACGACCCTATAGTCGTCGGACAAGTCGGCGGCGGGCCAACCTAGTCCCGGGGTCGTGGGGAAGACCGTATAGTCGTCGGACATGTCGGCGGCGGGCCAACCTAGTCCCGTGGTCGTGGGGACGACCCTATAGTCGTCGGACATGATGGTGGCGGGCCAATCTAGACCCGGGGTCGTGGGGACGACCCAATAGTCGTCGGACATGTCGGCGGCTGGCCAACTTTGGCCCGTGGTCGTGGGGACGACCCTATAGTCGTCGGACATGGCGGTGGCGGGCCAATCTATCCCCGGGGTCGTGGGGACGACCCTATAGTCGTCGGACATGACGGTGGCGGGCCAATCTAGTCCCGGGTTCGTGGGCACGACCATGGTCGTCGGACATGTCGACGGCTGGCGAACTTTGGCCCGCAGTCGTGGTGACGATCCTATAGTCGTCGGACAAGTCGGCGGCGGGCCAATCTAGTCCCGGGGTCGTGGGGACGACCCTATAGTCGTCGGACATGGCGGTGGCGGGCCAATCTATCCCCGGGGTCGTGGGGACGACCCTATAGTCGTCGGACATGACGGTGGCGGGCCAATCTAGTCCCGGGTTCGTGGGCACGACCATGGTCGTCGGACATGTCGACGGCTGGCGAACTTTGGCCCGCAGTCGTGGTGACGATCCTATAGTCGTCGGACAAGTCGGCGGCGGGCCAATCTAGTCCCGGGGTCGTGGGGACGACCCTGTAGTCGTCGGACATGACGGTGGCGGTCCAATCTAGTCCCGGTGTCGTAGGGACGACCCTATATTCGTCGGAATAGCCGGCGGCGGGCCAACCTAGTCCCGGGGTCGTGGGGACGACCCTATAGTCGTCGGACATGTTGGCGGCTGGCCAACCTAGTCCCGGTGTCGTGGGGACGACTCTATAGTCGTCGGACAAGTCGGCGGCGGGCCAATCTAGCCCCGGGGTCGTGGGGACGACCCTGTAGTCGTCGGACAAGTCGGCGGCTGGCCAACCTAGTCCCGGGGTCGTGGGGACGACCCTATAGTCGTCGGTCATGTCGGCGGCTGGGCAACTTTGGCCCGTGGTCGTGGTAACGACCCTATAGTGGTCGGACAAGTCGATGGCGCGCCAACCTAGTCCCGGGGTCGTGCGGACTACCCTATAGTCGTCGGACATGTCGGCGGCTGGCCGACCTAGTCCCGGGGTGGTAGGGACGACCCTATAGTCGTCGGACAAGTCGGCGGCGGGCCAACCTAGTCCCGGGGACGTGGGGACGACCCGATAGTCGTCGGACATGTCGGCGGCGGGCCAACCTAGTCCCGGGGTCGTGGGGACGACTCTATAGTCGTCGGACAAGTCGGCGGCGGGTCATCCTAGTCCCGGGGTCGTGGGGACGACCCTATAGTCGTCGGACATGACGGCGGCGGGCAAACTTTGGCCCGTTGTCGTGGGGACGACACTACAGTTGTCGGACATGACGGGGGCGGGCCAATCTAGTCCCGGGGCCGTGGGGAAGACCGTATAGTCGTCGGACAAGTCGGCGGCGGGCGAACCTAGTCCCGGGTCGTGGGGACGACCCTATAGTCGTCGGCCATGTCGGCGGCTGGGCAACTTTGGCCCGTGGTCGTGGTGACGACCCTATAGTCGTCGGACATGTCGGCGGCGGGCCAACCTAGTCCCGGGGTCGTGGGGACGACTCTATAGTCGTCGGACAATTCGGCGGCGGGTCATCCTAGTCCCGGGGTCGTGGGGACGACCCTATAGTCGTCGGACATGACGGCGGCGGGCAAACTTTGGCCCGTTGTCGTGGGGACGACACTACAGTTGTCGGACATGACGGGGGCGGGCCAATCTAGTCCCGGGGCCGTGGGGAAGACCGTATAGTCGTCGGACAAGTCGGTGGCGGGCGAACCTAGTCCCGGGGTCGTGGGGACGACCCTATAGTCGTCGGACATGTCGGCGGCTGGCCAACATTGGCCCGTGGTCGTGGGGACGACCGTATAGTCGTCGGACATGGCGGTAGCGGGCCAATCTATCCCCGGGGTCGTGGGGACGACCCTATAGTCGTCGGACAAGTGGGCGGCGGGCCAACCTAGTCCCGGGGTCGTGGGGACGACCCTATAGTCGTCGGACATGATGGTGGCGGGCCAATCTAGACCCGGCGTCGTGTGGACGACCCTATAGTCGTCGGACATGTCGGCGGCTGGCCGACCTAGTCCCGGGGTCGTGGGGACGACCCGATAGTCGTCGGACATGTTGGCGGCTGGCCAACCTAGTCCCGGGGCCGTGGGGAAGACTCTATAGTCGTCGGACAAGTCGGCGGCGGGTCATCCTAGTCCCGGGGTCGTGGGGACGACCCGATAGTCGTCGGACATGTTGGCGGCTGGCCAACCTAGTCCCGGGGTCGTGGGGACGACTCTATAGTCGTCGGACAAGTCGGCGGCGGGTCATCCTAGTCCCGGGGTCGTGGGGACGACGCTATAGTCGTCCGACATGTCGGCGGCTGGGCAACTTTGGCCCGTGGTCGTGGGTACGGCCCTATAGTCGTCGGACAAGTCGGTGGCGCGCCAACCTAGTCCCGGGGTCGTGTGGACGACCCTATAGTCGTCGGACATGTCGGCGGCTGGCCGACCTAGTCCCGGGGTGGTAGGGACGACCCTATAGTCGTCGGACAAGTCGGCGGCGGGCCAACCTAGTCCCGGGGTCGTGGGGAAGACCGTATAGTCGTCGGACATGTCGGCGGCGGGCCAACCTAGTCCCGTGGTCGTGGGGACGACCCTATAGTCGTCGGACATGTCGGCGGCTGCCCAACCTAGTCCCGGGGACGTGGGGACGACCCGATAGTCGTCGGACATGTTGGCGGCCTGCCAACCTAGTCCCGGGGCCTTGGGGACGACCGTATAGTCGTCGGACATGTCTGCGGCTGGCCAACGTAGTCCCGGGGTCGTGGGGACGAGCCTATAGTCGTCGGACAAGTCGGCGGCGGGCCAACCTAGTCCCGGGGTCGTGGGGACGACCCTATAGTCGTCGGACATGACGGCGGCTGGCCAACATTGGCCCGTGGTCGTGGGGACGACCGTATAGTCGTCGGACATGGCGGTGGAGGGCCAATCTATCCCCGGGGTATTGGGGACGACCCTATAGTCGTCGGACAAGTGGGCGGCGGGCCAACCTAGTCCCGGGGTCGTGGGGACGACCCTATAGTCGTCGGACATGATGGTGGCGGGCCAATCTAGACCCGGGGTCGTGGGGACGACCCAATAGTCGTCGGACATGTCGGCGGCTGGCCAACTTTGGCCCGTGGTCGTGGGGACGACCCTATAGTCGTCGGACATGGCGGTGGCGGGCCAATCTATCCCCGGGGTCGTGGGGACGACCCTATAGTCGTCGGACATGACGGTGGCGGGCCAATCTAGTCCCGGGTTCGTGGGCACGACCATGGTCGTCGGACATGTCGACGGCTGGCGAACTTTGGCCCGCAGTCGTGGTGACGATCCTATAGTCGTCGGACAAGTCGGCGGCGGGCCAATCTAGTCCCGGGGTCGTGGGGACGACCCTGTAGTCGTCGGACATGACGGTGGCGGTCCAATCTAGTCCCGGTGTCGTAGGGACGACCCTATATTCGTCGGAATAGCCGGCGGCGGGCCAACCTAGTCCCGGGGTCGTGGGGACGACCCTATAGTCGTCGGACATGTTGGCGGCTGGCCAACCTAGTCCCGGTGTCGTGGGGACGACTCTATAGTCGTCGGACAAGTCGGCGGCGGGCCAATCTAGTCCCGGGGTCGTGGGGACGACCCTGTAGTCGTCGGACAAGTCGGCGGCTGGCCAACCTAGTCCCGGGGTCGTGGGGACGACCCTATAGTCGTCGGTCATGTCGGCGGCTGGGCAACTTTGGCCCGTGGTCGTGGTAACGACCCTATAGTGGTCGGACAAGTCGATGGCGCGCCAACCTAGTCCCGGGGTCGTGCGGACTACCCTATAGTCGTCGGACATGTCGGCGGCTGGCCGACCTAGTCCCGGGGTGGTAGGGACGACCCTATAGTCGTCGGACAAGTCGGCGGCGGGCCAACCTAGTCCCGGGGACGTGGGGACGACCCGATAGTCGTCGGACATGTCGGCGGCGGGCCAACCTAGTCCCGGGGTCGTGGGGACGACTCTATAGTCGTCGGACAAGTCGGCGGCGGGTCATCCTAGTCCCGGGGTCGTGGGGACGACCCTATAGTCGTCGGACATGACGGCGGCGGGCAAACTTTGGCCCGTTGTCGTGGGGACGACACTACAGTTGTCGGACATGACGGGGGCGGGCCAATCTAGTCCCGGGGCCGTGGGGAAGACCGTATAGTCGTCGGACAAGTCGGCGGCGGGCGAACCTAGTCCCGGGGTCGTGGGGACGACCCTATAGTCGTCGGCCATGTCGGCGGCTGGGCAACTTTGGCCCGTGGTCGTGGTGACGACCCTATAGTCGTCGGACATGTCGGCGGCGGGCCAACCTAGTCCCGGGGTCGTGGGGACGACTCTATAGTCGTCGGACAAGTCGGCGGCGGGTCATCCTAGTCCCGGGGTCGTGGGGACGACCCTATAGTCGTCGGACATGACGGCGGCGGGCAAACTTTGGCCCGTTGTCGTGGGGACGACACTACAGTTGTCGGACATGACGGGGGCGGGCCAATCTAGTCCCGGGGCCGTGGGGAAGACCGTATAGTCGTCGGACAAGTCGGCGGCGGGCGAACCTAGTCCCGGGGTCGTGGGGACGACCCTATAGTCGTCGGACATGTCGGCGGCTGGCCAACATTGGCCCGTGGTCGTGGGGACGACCGTATAGTCGTCGGACATGGCGGTAGCGGGCCAATCTATCCCCGGGGTCGTGGGGACGACCCTATAGTCGTCGGACAAGTGGGCGGCGGGCCAACCTAGTCCCGGGGTCGTGGGGACGACCCTATAGTCGTCGGACATGATGGTGGCGGGCCAATCTAGACCCGGCGTCGTGTGGACGACCCTATAGTCGTCGGACATGTCGGCGGCTGGCCGACCTAGTCCCGGGGTCGTGGGGACGACCCGATAGTCGTCGGACATGACGGCGGCTGGCCAACATTGGCCCGTGGTGGTGGGGACGACCGTATAGTCGTCGGACATGGCGGTGGCGGGCCAATCTATCCCCGGGGTCGTGGGGACGACCCTATAGTCGTCGGACATGACGGTGGCGGGCCAATCTAGTCCCGGGTTCGTGGGCACGACCATGGTCGTCGGACATGTCGACGGCTGGCGAACTTTGGCCCGTAGTCGTGGTGACGATCCCATAGTCGTCGGACAAGTCGGCGGCGGGCCAATCTAGTCCCGGGGTCGTGGGGACGACCCTGTAGTCGTCGGACATGACGGTGGCGGTCCAATCTAGTCCCGGGGTCGTAGGGACGACCCTATAGACGTCGGACAAGTCGGCGGCGGGCCAACATAGTCCCGGGGTGGTAGGGACGACCCTATAGTCGTCGGTCATGTCGGCGGCTGGCCAACCTAGTCCCGGTGTCGTGGGGACGACTCTATAGTCGTCGGAGAAGTAGGCGGCGGGTCATCCTAGCCCCGGGGTCGTGGGGACGACCCTATAGTCGTCGGACAAGTCGGCGGCTGGCCAACCTAGTCCCGGGGTCGTGGGGAGGACCCTATAGCCGTCGGTCATGTCGGCGGCTGGGCAACTTTGGCCCGTGGTCGTGGGAACGACCCTATAGTGGTCGGACAAGTCGGTGGCGCGCCAACCTAGTCCCGGGGTCGTGGGGACGACCCTATAGTCGTCGGACATGTCGGCGGCTGGCCAACTTTGGCCCGTGGTCGTGGGGACGACCCTATAGTCGTCGGACATGGCGGTGGCGGGCCAATCTATCCCCGGGGTCGTGGGGACGACTCTATAGTCGTCGGACAAGTCGGCAGCTGGCCAACCTAGTCCCGGGGTGGTAGGGACGACCCTATAGTCGTCGGACAAGTCGGCGGCGGGCCAAGCTAGTCCCGGGGTCGTGGGGACGGCCCTATAGTCGTCGGACATGACGGTGGCGGGCCAATCTAGTCCCGGGGACGTGGGGACGACCCTATAGTCGTCGGACATGTCGGCGGCGGGCCAATCTAGTCCCGGGGTCGTGGGGACGACCCTGTAGTCGTCGGACATGACGGTGGCGGTCCAATCTAGTCCCGGGGTCGTAGGGACGACCCTATAGACGTCGGACAAGTCGGCGGCGGGCCAACATAGTCCCGGGGTGGTAGGGACGACCCTATAGTCGTCGGTCATGTCGGCGGCTGGCCAACCTAGTCCCGGTGTCGTGGGGACGACTCTATAGTCGTCGGAGAAGTAGGCGGCGGGTCATCCTAGCCCCGGGGTCGTGGGGACGACCCTATAGTCGTCGGACATGTCGGCAGCTGGCCAACCTAGTCCCGGGGTGGTAGGGACGACCCTATAGTCGTCGGACAAGTCGGCGGCGGGCCAGCCTAGTCCCGGGGTCCTGGGGACGACCCAATAGTCGTCGGACATGGCGGTGGCGGGCCAATCTATCCCCGGGGTCGTGGGGACGACCCTATAGTCGTCGGACAAGTCGGCAGCGGGCCAATCTAGTCCCGGGGTCGTGGGGACGACCCTATAGTCGTCGGACAAGTCGGCGGCTGGCCAACCTAGTCCCGGGGTCGTGGGGACGACCCTATAGTCCTCGGTCATGTCGGCGGCTGGGCAACTTTGGCCCGTGGTCGTGGGAACGACCCTATAGTGGTCGGACAAGTCGGTGGCGCGCCAACCTAGTCCCGGGGTCGTGCGGACGACCCTATAGTCATCGGACATGTCGGCGGCTGGCCGACCTAGTCCCGGGGTGGTATGGACGACCCTATAGTCGTCGGACAAGTCGGCGGCGGGCCAACCTAGTCCCGGGGACGTGGGGACGACCCGATAGTCGTCGGACATGTTGGCGGCCTGCCAACCTAGTCCCGGGGCCGTGGGGACGACCGTATAGTCGTCGGACATGTCGGCGGCGGGTCAACCTAGTCCCGGGGTCGTGGGGACGATTCTATAGTCGTCGGACAAATCGGCGGCGGGTCATCCTAGTCCCGGGGTCGTGGGGACGACCCTATAGTCGTCGGACATGACGGCGGCGGGCAAACTTTGGCCCGTTGTCGTGGGGACGACACTACAGTTGTCGGCCATGACGGGGGCGGGCCAATCTAGTCCCGGGGCCGTGGGGAAGACCGTATAGTCGTCGGACAAGTCGGCGGCGGGCGAACCTAGTCCCGGGGTCGTGGGGACGGCGCTATAGTCGTCGGCCATGTCGGCGACTGGGCAACTTTGGCCCGTGGTCGTGGGGACGACCCTATAGTCGTCGGACATGTCGGCGGCTGGGCAACTTTGGCCCGTGGTCGTGGGTACGACCCTATAGTCGTCGGACAAGTCGGTGGCGCGCCAACCTAGTCCCGGGGTCGTGGAGACGACCCTATAGTCGTCGGACATGTCGGCAGCTGGCCAACCTAGTCCCGGGGTGGTAGGGACGACCCTATAGTCGTCGGACAAGTCGGCGGCGGGCCAACCTAGTCCCGGGGTCGTGGGGACGTCCCTATAGTCGTCGGACATGACGGTGGCTGGCCAACATTGGCCCGTGGTCGTGGGGACGACCGTATAGTCGTCGGACATGTCGGCGGCGGGCCAACCTAGTCCCGGGGTCGTGGGGACGACTCTATAGTCGTCGGACAAGTCGGCGGCGGGTCATCCTAGTCCCGGGATCGTGGGGACGACCCTATAGTCGTCGGACATGTCGGCGGCGCGCCAACTTAGTCCCGGGTTCGTGGGGACGACCCTATAGTCGTCGGACATGTCGGCGGCTGGGCAGCTTTGGCCCGGGGTCGTGGGGACGACCCTATAGTCGTCGGACATGTCGGCGGCTGGGCAACTTTGGCCCGTGGTCGTGGGGACGACCCTATAGTCGTCGGACAAGTCGCTGGCGCGCCAACCTAGTCCCGGGGTCGTGGGGAAGACCGTATAGTCGTCGGACATGTCGGCGGCGGGCCAACCTAGTCCCGTGGTCGTGGGGACGACCCTATAGTCGTCGGACATGTCGGCGGCTGCCCAACCTAGTCCCGGGGACGTGGGGACGACCCGATAGTCGTCGGACATGTTGGCGGCCTGCCAACCTAGTCCCGGGGTCGTGGGGACGACCGTATAGTCGTCGGACATGTCTGCGGCTGGCCAACGTAGTCCCGGGGTCGTGGGGACGACCCTATAGTCGTCGGACAAGTCGGCGGCGGGCCAACCTAGTCCCGGGGTCGTGGGCACGACCCTATAGTCGTCGGACATGACGGCGGCTGGCCAACATTGGCCCATGGTCGTGGGGACGACCGTATAGTCGTCGGACATGGCGGTGGAGGGCCAATCTATCCCCGGGGTATTGGGGACGACCCTATAGTCGTCGGACAAGTGGGCGGCGGGCCAACCTAGTCCCGGGGTCGTGGGGACGACCCTATAGTCGTCGGACATGATGGTGGCTGGCCAATCTAGACCCGGGGTCGTGGGGACGACCCAATAGTCGTCGGACATGTCGGCGGCTGGCCAACTTTGGCCCGTGGTCGTGGGGACGACCCTATAGTCGTCGGACATGGCGGTGGCGGGCCAATCTATCCCCGGGGTCGTGGGGACGACCCTATAGTCGTCGGACATGACGGTGGCGGGCCAATCTAGTCCCGGGTTCGTGGGCACGACCATGGTCGTCGGACATGTCGACGGCTGGCGAACTTTGGCCCGCAGTCGTGGTGACGATCCTATAGTCGTCGGACAAGTCGGCGGCGGGCCAATCTAGTCCCGGGGTCGTGGGGACGACCCTGTAGTCGTCGGACATGACGGTGGCGGTCCAATCTAGTCCCGGTGTCGTAGGGACGACCCTATATTCGTCGGAATAGCCGGCGGCGGGCCAACCTAGTCCCGGGGTCGTGGGGACGACCCTATAGTCGTCGGACATGTTGGCGGCTGGCCAACCTAGTCCCGGTGTCGTGGGGACGACTCTATAGTCGTCGGACAAGTCGGCGGCGGGCCAATCTAGTCCCGGGGTCGTGGGGACGACCCTGTAGTCGTCGGACAAGTCGGCGGCTGGCCAACCTAGTCCCGGGGTCGTGGGGACGACCCTATAGTCGTCGGTCATGTCGGCGGCTGGGCAACTTTGGCCCGTGGTCGTGGTAACGACCCTATAGTGGTCGGACAAGTCGATGGCGCGCCAACCTAGTCCCGGGGTCGTGCGGACTACCCTATAGTCGTCGGACATGTCGGCGGCTGGCCGACCTAGTCCCGGGGTGGTAGGGACGACCCTATAGTCGTCGGACAAGTCGGCGGCGGGCCAACCTAGTCCCGGGGACGTGGGGACGACCCGATAGTCGTCGGACATGTCGGCGGCGGGCCAACCTAGTCCCGGGGTCGTGGGGACGACTCTATAGTCGTCGGACAAGTGGGCGGCGGGTCATCCTAGTCCCGGGGTCGTGGGGACGACCCTATAGTCGTCGGACATGACGGCGGCGGGCAAACTTTGGCCCGTTGTCGTGGGGACGACACTACAGTTGTCGGACATGACGGGGGCGGGCCAATCTAGTCCCGGGGCCGTGGGGAAGACCGTATAGTCGTCGGACAAGTCGGCGGCGGGCGAACCTAGTCCCGGGGTCGTGGGGACGACCCTATAGTCGTCGGCCATGTCGGCGGCTGGGCAACTTTGGCCCGTGGTCGTGGTGACGACCCTATAGTCGTCGGACATGTGGGCGGCTGGGCAACTTTGGCCCGTGGTCGTGGGTACGTCCCTATAGTCGTCGGACAAGTCGGTGGCGGGCCAACCTAGTCCCGGGGTCGTGGGGACGGCCCTATAGTCATCGGACATGACGGTGGCGGGCCAATCTAGTCCCGGGGACGTGGGGACGACCCTATAGTCGTCGGACATGTCGGCGGCTGGCCAACGTAGTCCCGGGGTCGTGGGGACGACCCTATAGTCGTCGGACATGTCGGCGGCTGGCCAACATTGGCCCGTGGTCGTGGGGACGACCGTATAGTCGTCGGACATGGCGGTAGCGGGCCAATCTATCCCCGGGGTCGTGGGGACGACCCTATAGTCGTCGGACAAGTGGGCGGCGGGCCAACCTAGTCCCGGGGTCGTGGGGACGACCCTATAGTCGTCGGACATGTCGGCGGCTGGGCAACTTTGGCCCGTGGTCGTGGGTACGACCCTATAGTCGTCGGACAAGTCGGTGGCGCGCCAACCTAGTCCCGGGGTCGTGGAGACGACCCTATAGTCGTCGGACATGTCGGCGGCTGGCCAACGTAGTCCCGGGGTCGTGGGGACGACCCTATAGTCGTCGGACATGTCGGCGGCTGGCCAACATTGGCCCGTGGTCGTGGGGACGACCGTATAGTCGTCGGACATGGCGGTAGCGGGCCAATCTATCCCCGGGGTCGTGGGGACGACCCTATAGTCGTCGGACAAGTGGGCGGCGGGCCAACCTAGTCCCGGGGTCGTGGGGACGACCCTATAGTCGTCGGACATGATGGTGGCGGGCCAATCTAGACCCGGCGTCGTGTGGACGACCCTATAGTCGTCGGACATGTCGGCGGCTGGCCGACCTAGTCCCGGGGTCGTGGGGACGACCCGATAGTCGTCGGACATGTTGGCGGCTGGCCAACCTAGTCCCGGGGTCGTGGGGACGACTCTATAGTCGTCGGACAAGTCGGCGGCGGGTCATCCTAGTCCCGGGGTCGTGGGGACGACGCTATAGTCGTCCGACATGTCGGCGGCTGGGCAACTTTGGCCCGTGGTCGTGGGTACGGCCCTATAGTCGTCGGACATGGCGGTGGCGGGCCAATCTATCCCCGGGGTCGTGGGGACGACCCTATAGTCGTCGGACATGACGGTGGCGGGCCAATCTAGTCCCGGGTTCGTGGGCACGACCATGGTCGTCGGACATGTCGACGGCTGGCGAACTTTGGCCCGCAGTCGTGGTGACGATCCTATAGTCGTCGGACAAGTCGGCGGCGGGCCAATCTAGTCCCGGGGTCGTGGGGACGACCCTGTAGTCGTCGGACATGACGGTGGCGGTCCAATCTAGTCCCGGTGTCGTAGGGACGACCCTATATTCGTCGGAATAGCCGGCGGCGGGCCAACCTAGTCCCGGGGTCGTGGGGACGACCCTATAGTCGTCGGACATGTTGGCGGCTGGCCAACCTAGTCCCGGTGTCGTGGGGACGACTCTATAGTCGTCGGACAAGTCGGCGGCGGGCCAATCTAGTCCCGGGGTCGTGGGGACGACCCTGTAGTCGTCGGACAAGTCGGCGGCTGGCCAACCTAGTCCCGGGGTCGTGGGGACGACCCTATAGTCGTCGGTCATGTCGGCGGCTGGGCAACTTTGGCCCGTGGTCGTGGTAACGACCCTATAGTGGTCGGACAAGTCGATGGCGCGCCAACCTAGTCCCGGGGTCGTGCGGACTACCCTATAGTCGTCGGACATGTCGGCGGCTGGCCGACCTAGTCCCGGGGTGGTAGGGACGACCCTATAGTCGTCGGACAAGTCGGCGGCGGGCCAACCTAGTCCCGGGGACGTGGGGACGACCCGATAGTCGTCGGACATGTCGGCGGCGGGCCAACCTAGTCCCGGGGTCGTGGGGACGACTCTATAGTCGTCGGACAAGTCGGCGGCGGGTCATCCTAGTCCCGGGGTCGTGGGGACGACCCTATAGTCGTCGGACATGACGGCGGCGGGCAAACTTTGGCCCGTTGTCGTGGGGACGACACTACAGTTGTCGGACATGACGGGGGCGGGCCAATCTAGTCCCGGGGCCGTGGGGAAGACCGTATAGTCGTCGGACAAGTCGGCGGCGGGCGAACCTAGTCCCGGGGTCGTGGGGACGACCCTATAGTCGTCGGCCATGTCGGCGGCTGGGCAACTTTGGCCCGTGGTCGTGGTGACGACCCTATAGTCGTCGGACATGTCGGCGGCGGGCCAACCTAGTCCCGGGGTCGTGGGGACGACTCTATAGTCGTCGGACAAGTCGGCGGCGGGTCATCCTAGTCCCGGGGTCGTGGGGACGACCCTATAGTCGTCGGACATGACGGCGGCGGGCAAACTTTGGCCCGTTGTCGTGGGGACGACACTACAGTTGTCGGACATGACGGGGGCGGGCCAATCTAGTCCCGGGGCCGTGGGGAAGACCGTATAGTCGTCGGACAAGTCGGCGGCGGGCGAACCTAGTCCCGGGGTCGTGGGGACGACCCTATAGTCGTCGGACATGTCGGCGGCTGGCCAACATTGGCCCGTGGTCGTGGGGACGACCGTATAGTCGTCGGACATGGCGGTAGCGGGCCAATCTATCCCCGGGGTCGTGGGGACGACCCTATAGTCGTCGGACAAGTGGGCGGCGGGCCAACCTAGTCCCGGGGTCGTGGGGACGACCCTATAGTC
Source organism: Andrena fulva (assembly GCA_946251845.1). NCBI lineage: Eukaryota > Metazoa > Arthropoda > Insecta > Hymenoptera > Andrenidae > Andrena > Andrena fulva. Next base: position 89,154 of record CAMITZ010000228.1, read on the forward strand.
GTCGGACATGATGGTGGCGGGCCAATCTAGACCCGGCGTCGTGTGGACGACCCTATAGTCGTCGGACATGTCGGCGGCTGGCCGACCTAGTCCCGGGGTCGTGGGGACGACCCGATAGTCGTCGGACATGTTGGCGGCTGGCCAACCTAGTCCCGGGGCCGTGGGGACGACTCTATAGTCGTCGGACAAGTCGGCGGCGGGTCATCCTAGTCCCGGGGTCGTGGGGACGACGCTATAGTCGTCCGACATGTCGGCGGCTGGGCAACTTTGGCCCGTGGTCGTGGGTACGGCCCTATAGTCGTCGGACAAGTCGGTGGCGCGCCAACCTAGTCCCGGGGTCGTGTGGACGACCCTATAGTCGTCGGACATGTCGGCGGCTAGCCGACCTAGTCCCGGGGTGGTAGGGACGACCCTATAGTCCTCGGACAAGTCGGCGGCGGGCCAACCTACTCCCGGGGCCGTGGGGACGACCGTATAGTCGTCGGACATGTCGGCGGCGGGCCAACCTATTCCCGGGGTCGTGGGGACGACTCTATAGTCGTCGGACAAGTCGGCGGCTGGCCAACCTAGTCCCGGGGTCGTGGGGACGACCCAATAGTCGTCGGACATGGCGGTGGCGGGCCAATCTAGTCCCGGGGTCGTGGGGACGACCCTATAGTCGTCGGACATGATGGTGGCGGGCCAATCTAGTCCCGGGGTCGTGGGGACGACCCTATAGTCGTCGGACATGATGGTGGCGGGCCAATCTAGACCCGGGGTCGTGGGGACGACCCAATAGTCGTCGGACATGTCGGCGGCGCGCCAACTTAGTCCCGGGGTCGTGGGGACGACCCAATAGTCGTCGGACATGTCGGCGGCTGGCCAACTTTGGCCCGTGGTCGTGGGGACGACCCTATAGTCGTCGGACATGTCGGCGGCGGGCCAACCTATTCCCGGGGTCGTGGGGACGACCCTATAGTCGTCGGACATGGCGGTGGCGGGCCAATCTATCCCCGGGGTCGTGGGGACGACTCTATAGTCGTCGGACAAGTCGGCAGCTGGCCAACCTAGTCCCGGGGTGGTAGGGACGACCCTATAGTCGTCGGACAAGTCGGCGGCGGGCCAACCTAGTCCCGGGGTCGTGGGGACGGCCCTATAGTCGTCGGACATGACGGTGGCGGGCCAATCTAGTCCCGGGGACGTGGGGACGACCCTATAGTCGTCGGACATGTCGGCGGCGGGCCAACCTAGTCCCGGGGTCGTGGGGACGACCCTATAGTCGTCGGACATGACGGTGGCGGGCCAATCTAGTCCCGGGGACGTGGGGACGACCCTATAGTCGTCGGACATGTCGGCGGCGGGTCAACCTAGTCCCGGGGTCGTGGGGACGATTCTATAGTCGTCGGACAAATCGGCGGCGGGTCATCCTAGTCCCGGGGTCGTGGGGACGACCCTATAGTCGTCGGACATGACGGCGGCGGGCAAACTTTGGCCCGTTGTCGTGGGGACGACACTACAGTTGTCGGCCATGACGGGGGCGGGCCAATCTAGTCCCGGGGCCGTGGGGAAGACCGTATAGTCGTCGGACAAGTCGGCGGCGGGCGAACCTAGTCCCGGGGTCGTGGGGACGGCGCTATAGTCGTCGGCCATGTCGGCGACTGGGCAACTTTGGCCCGTGGTCGTGGGGACGACCCTATAGTCGTCGGACATGTCGGCGGCTGGGCAACTTTGGCCCGTGGTCGTGGGTACGACCCTATAGTCGTCGGACAAGTCGGTGGCGCGCCAACCTAGTCCCGGGGTCGTGGAGACGACCCTATAGTCGTCGGACATGTCGGCAGCTGGCCAACCTAGTCCCGGGGTGGTAGGGACGACCCTATAGTCGTCGGACAAGTCGGCGGCGGGCCAACCTAGTCCCGGGGTCGTGGGGACGGCCCTATAGTCGTCGGACATGACGGTGGCTGGCCAACATTGGCCCGTGGTCGTGGGGACGACCGTATAGTCGTCGGACATGTCGGCGGCGGGCCAACCTAGTCCCGGGGTCGTGGGGACGACTCTATAGTCGTCGGACAAGTCGGCGGCGGGTCATCCTAGTCCCGGGATCGTGGGGACGACCCTATAGTCGTCGGACATGTCGGCGGCGCGCCAACTTAGTCCCGGGTTCGTGGGGACGACCCTATAGTCGTCGGACATGTCGGCGGCTGGGCAGCTTTGGCCCGGGGTCGTGGGGACGACCCTATAGTCGTCGGACATGTCGGCGGCTGGGCAACTTTGGCCCGTGGTCGTGGGGACGACCCTATAGTCGTCGGACAAGTCGCTGGCGCGCCAACCTAGTCCCGGGGTCGTGTGGACGACCCTATAGTCGTCGGACATGTCGGCGGCGGGCCAACCTAGTCCCGGGGTCGTGGGGAAGACCGTATAGTCGTCGGACATGTCGGCGGCGGGCCAACCTAGTCCCGTGGTCGTGGGGACGACCCTATAGTCGTCGGACATGTCGGCGGCTGCCCAACCTAGTCCCGGGGACGTGGGGACGACCCGATAGTCGTCGGACATGTTGGCGGCCTGCCAACCTAGTCCCGGGGTCGTGGGGACGACCGTATAGTCGTCGGACATGTCTGCGGCTGGCCAACGTAGTCCCGGGGTCGTGGGGACGACCCTATAGTCGTCGGACAAGTCGGCGGCGGGCCAACCTAGTCCCGGGGTCGTGGGGACGACCCTATAGTCGTCGGACATGACGGCGGCTGGCCAACATTGGCCCATGGTCGTGGGGACGACCGTATAGTCGTCGGACATGGCGGTGGAGGGCCAATCTATCCCCGGGGTATTGGGGACGACCCTATAGTCGTCGGACAAGTGGGCGGCGGGCCAACCTAGTCCCGGGGTCGTGGGGACGACCCTATAGTCGTCGGACATGATGGTGGCTGGCCAATCTAGACCCGGGGTCGTGGGGACGACCCAATAGTCGTCGGACATGTCGGCGGCTGGCCAACTTTGGCCCGTGGTCGTGGGGACGACCCTATAGTCGTCGGACATGGCGGTGGCGGGCCAATCTATCCCCGGGGTCGTGGGGACGACCCTATAGTCGTCGGACATGACGGTGGCGGGCCAATCTAGTCCCGGGTTCGTGGGCACGACCATGGTCGTCGGACATGTCGACGGCTGGCGAACTTTGGCCCGCAGTCGTGGTGACGATCCTATAGTCGTCGGACAAGTCGGCGGCGGGCCAATCTAGTCCCGGGGTCGTGGGGACGACCCTGTAGTCGTCGGACATGACGGTGGCGGTCCAATCTAGTCCCGGTGTCGTAGGGACGACCCTATATTCGTCGGAATAGCCGGCGGCGGGCCAACCTAGTCCCGGGGTCGTGGGGACGACCCTATAGTCGTCGGACATGTTGGCGGCTGGCCAACCTAGTCCCGGTGTCGTGGGGACGACTCTATAGTCGTCGGACAAGTCGGCGGCGGGCCAATCTAGTCCCGGGGTCGTGGGGACGACCCTGTAGTCGTCGGACAAGTCGGCGGCTGGCCAACCTAGTCCCGGGGTCGTGGGGACGACCCTATAGTCGTCGGTCATGTCGGCGGCTGGGCAACTTTGGCCCGTGGTCGTGGTAACGACCCTATAGTGGTCGGACAAGTCGATGGCGCGCCAACCTAGTCCCGGGGTCGTGCGGACTACCCTATAGTCGTCGGACATGTCGGCGGCTGGCCGACCTAGTCCCGGGGTGGTAGGGACGACCCTATAGTCGTCGGACAAGTCGGCGGCGGGCCAACCTAGTCCCGGGGACGTGGGGACGACCCGATAGTCGTCGGACATGTCGGCGGCGGGCCAACCTAGTCCCGGGGTCGTGGGGACGACTCTATAGTCGTCGGACAAGTGGGCGGCGGGTCATCCTAGTCCCGGGGTCGTGGGGACGACCCTATAGTCGTCGGACATGACGGCGGCGGGCAAACTTTGGCCCGTTGTCGTGGGGACGACACTACAGTTGTCGGACATGACGGGGGCGGGCCAATCTAGTCCCGGGGCCGTGGGGAAGACCGTATAGTCGTCGGACAAGTCGGCGGCGGGCGAACCTAGTCCCGGGGTCGTGGGGACGACCCTATAGTCGTCGGCCATGTCGGCGGCTGGGCAACTTTGGCCCGTGGTCGTGGTGACGACCCTATAGTCGTCGGACATGTGGGCGGCTGGGCAACTTTGGCCCGTGGTCGTGGGTACGTCCCTATAGTCGTCGGACAAGTCGGTGGCGGGCCAACCTAGTCCCGGGGTCGTGGGGACGGCCCTATAGTCGTCGGACATGACGGTGGCGGGCCAATCTAGTCCCGGGGACGTGGGGACGACCCTATAGTCGTCGGACATGTCGGCGGCTGGCCAACGTAGTCCCGGGGTCGTGGGGACGACCCTATAGTCGTCGGACATGTCGGCGGCTGGCCAACATTGGCCCGTGGTCGTGGGGACGACCGTATAGTCGTCGGACATGGCGGTAGCGGGCCAATCTATCCCCGGGGTCGTGGGGACGACCCTATAGTCGTCGGACAAGTGGGCGGCGGGCCAACCTAGTCCCGGGGTCGTGGGGACGACCCTATAGTCGTCGGACATGATGGTGGCGGGCCAATCTAGACCCGGCGTCGTGTGGACGACCCTATAGTCGTCGGACATGTCGGCGGCTGGCCGACCTAGTCCCGGGGTCGTGGGGACGACCCGATAGTCGTCGGACATGTTGGCGGCTGGCCAACCTAGTCCCGGGGTCGTGGGGACGACTCTATAGTCGTCGGACAAGTCGGCGGCGGGTCATCCTAGTCCCGGGGTCGTGGGGACGACGCTATAGTCGTCCGACATGTCGGCGGCTGGGCAACTTTGGCCCGTGGTCGTGGGTACGGCCCTATAGTCGTCGGACAAGTCGGTGGCGCGCCAACCTAGTCCCGGGGTCGTGTGGACGACCCTATAGTCGTCGGACATGTCGGCGGCTGGCCGACCTAGTCCCGGGGTGGTAGGGACGACCCTATAGTCGTCGGACAAGTCGGCGGCGGGCCAACCTAGTCCCGGGGTCGTGGGGAAGACCGTATAGTCGTCGGACATGTCGGCGGCGGGCCAACCTAGTCCCGTGGTCGTGGGGACGACCCTATAGTCGTCGGACATGTCGGCGGCTGCCCAACCTAGTCCCGGGGACGTGGGGACGACCCGATAGTCGTCGGACATGTTGGCGGCCTGCCAACCTAGTCCCGGGGCCGTGGGGACGACCGTATAGTCGTCGGACATGTCTGCGGCTGGCCAACGTAGTCCCGGGGTCGTGGGGACGACCCTATAGTCGTCGGACAAGTCGGCGGCGGGCCAACCTAGTCCCGGGGTCGTGGGGACGACCCTATAGTCGTCGGACATGACGGCGGCTGGCCAACATTGGCCCGTGGTCGTGGGGACGACCGTATAGTCGTCGGACATGGCGGTGGAGGGCCAATCTATCCCCGGGGTATTGGGGACGACCCTATAGTCGTCGGACAAGTGGGCGGCGGGCCAACCTAGTCCCGGGGTCGTGGGGACGACCCTATAGTCGTCGGACATGATGGTGGCGGGCCAATCTAGACCCGGGGTCGTGGGGACGACCCAATAGTCGTCGGACATGTCGGCGGCTGGCCAACTTTGGCCCGTGGTCGTGGGGACGACCCTATAGTCGTCGGACATGGCGGTGGCGGGCCAATCTATCCCCGGGGTCGTGGGGACGACCCTATAGTCGTCGGACATGACGGTGGCGGGCCAATCTAGTCCCGGGTTCGTGGGCACGACCATGGTCGTCGGACATGTCGACGGCTGGCGAACTTTGGCCCGCAGTCGTGGTGACGATCCTATAGTCGTCGGACAAGTCGGCGGCGGGCCAATCTAGTCCCGGGGTCGTGGGGACGACCCTGTAGTCGTCGGACATGACGGTGGCGGTCCAATCTAGTCCCGGTGTCGTAGGGACGACCCTATATTCGTCGGAATAGCCGGCGGCGGGCCAACCTAGTCCCGGGGTCGTGGGGACGACCCTATAGTCGTCGGACATGTTGGCGGCTGGCCAACCTAGTCCCGGTGTCGTGGGGACGACTCTATAGTCGTCGGACAAGTCGGCGGCGGGCCAATCTAGTCCCGGGGTCGTGGGGACGACCCTGTAGTCGTCGGACAAGTCGGCGGCTGGCCAACCTAGTCCCGGGGTCGTGGGGACGACCCTATAGTCGTCGGTCATGTCGGCGGCTGGGCAACTTTGGCCCGTGGTCGTGGTAACGACCCTATAGTGGTCGGACAAGTCGATGGCGCGCCAACCTAGTCCCGGGGTCGTGCGGACTACCCTATAGTCGTCGGACATGTCGGCGGCTGGCCGACCTAGTCCCGGGGTGGTAGGGACGACCCTATAGTCGTCGGACAAGTCGGCGGCGGGCCAACCTAGTCCCGGGGACGTGGGGACGACCCGATAGTCGTCGGACATGTCGGCGGCGGGCCAACCTAGTCCCGGGGTCGTGGGGACGACTCTATAGTCGTCGGACAAGTCGGCGGCGGGTCATCCTAGTCCCGGGGTCGTCGGGACGACCCTATAGTCGTCGGACATGACGGCGGCGGGCAAACTTTGGCCCGTTGTCGTGGGGACGACACTACAGTTGTCGGACATGACGGGGGCGGGCCAATCTAGTCCCGGGGCCGTGGGGAAGACCGTATAGTCGTCGGACAAGTCGGCGGCGGGCGAACCTAGTCCCGGGGTCGTGGGGACGACCCTATAGTCGTCGGCCATGTCGGCGGCTGGGCAACTTTGGCCCGTGGTCGTGGTGACGACCCTATAGTCGTCGGACATGTGGGCGGCTGGGCAACTTTGGCCCGTGGTCGTGGGTACGACCCTATAGTCGTCGGACAAGTCGGTGGCGGGCCAACCTAGTCCCGGGGTCGTGGGGACGGCCCTATAGTCGTCGGACATGACGGTGGCGGGCCAATCTAGTCCCGGGGACGTGGGGACGACCCTATAGTCGTCGGACATGTCGGCGGCGGGCAAACTTTGGCCCGTTGTCGTGGGGACGACACTACAGTTGTCGGACATGACGGGGGCGGGCCAATCTAGTCCCGGGGCCGTGGGGAAGACCGTATAGTCGTCGGACAAGTCGGCGGCGGGCGAACCTAGTCCCGGGGTCGTGGGGACGACCCTGTAGTCGTCGGACATGACGGTGGCGGTCCAATCTAGTCCCGGTGTCGTAGGGACGACCCTATATTCGTCGGAATAGCCGGCGGCGGGCCAACCTAGTCCCGGGGTCGTGGGGACGACCCTATAGTCGTCGGACATGTTGGCGGCTGGCCAACCTAGTCCCGGTGTCGTGGGGACGACTCTATAGTCGTCGGAGAAGTCGGCGGCGGGCCAATCTAGTCCCGGGGTCGTGGGGACGACCCTGTAGTCGTCGGACAAGTCGGCGGCTGGCCAACCTAGTCCCGGGGTCGTGGGGACGACCCTATAGTCGTCGGTCATGTCGGCGGCTGGGCAACTTTGGCCCGTGGTCGTGGTAACGACCCTATAGTGGTCGGACAAGTCGATGGCGCGCCAACCTAGTCCCGGGGTCGTGCGGACTACCCTATAGTCGTCGGACATGTCGGCGGCTGGCCGACCTAGTCCCGGGGTGGTAGGGACGACCCTATAGTCGTCGGACAAGTCGGCGGCGGGCCAACCTAGTCCCGGGGACGTGGGGACGACCCGATAGTCGTCGGACATGTCGGCGGCGGGCCAACCTAGTCCCGGGGTCGTGGGGACGACTCTATAGTCGTCGGACAAGTCGGCGGCGGGTCATCCTAGTCCCGGGGTCGTGGGGACGACCCTATAGTCGTCGGACATGACGGCGGCGGGCAAACTTTGGCCCGTTGTCGTGGGGACGACACTACAGTTGTCGGACATGACGGGGGCGGGCCAATCTAGTCCCGGGGCCGTGGGGAAGACCGTATAGTCGTCGGACAAGTCGGCGGCGGGCGAACCTAGTCCCGGGGTCGTGGGGACGACCCTATAGTCGTCGGCCATGTCGGCGGCTGGGCAACTTTGGCCCGTGGTCGTGGTGACGACCCTATAGTCGTCGGACATGTGGGCGGCTGGGCAACTTTGGCCCGTGGTCGTGGGTACGACCCTATAGTCGTCGGACAAGTCGGTGGCGGGCCAACCTAGTCCCGGGGTCGTGGGGACGGCCCTATAGTCGTCGGACATGACGGTGGCGGGCCAATCTAGTCCCGGGGACGTGGGGACGACCCTATAGTCGTCGGACATGTCGGCGGCTGGCCAACGTAGTCCCGGGGTCGTGGGGACGACCCTATAGTCGTCGGACATGTCGGCGGCTGGCCAACATTGGCCCGTGGTCGTGGGGACGACCGTATAGTCGTCGGACATGGCGGTAGCGGGCCAATCTATCCCCGGGGTCGTGGGGACGACCCTATAGTCGTCGGACAAGTGGGCGGCGGGCCAACCTAGTCCCGGGGTCGTGGGGACGACCCTATAGTCGTCGGACATGATGGTGGCGGGCCAATCTAGACCCGGCGTCGTGTGGACGACCCTATAGTCGTCGGACATGTCGGCGGCTGGCCGACCTAGTCCCGGGGTCGTGGGGACGACCCGATAGTCGTCGGACATGTTGGCGGCTGGCCAACCTAGTCCCGGGGCCGTGGGGACGACTCTATAGTCGTCGGACAAGTCGGCGGCGGGTCATCCTAGTCCCGGGGTCGTGGGGACGACGCTATAGTCGTCCGACATGTCGGCGGCTGGGCAACTTTGGCCCGTGGTCGTGGGTACGGCCCTATAGTCGTCGGACAAGTCGGTGGCGCGCCAACCTAGTCCCGGGGTCGTGTGGACGACCCTATAGTCGTCGGACATGTCGGCGGCTGGCCGACCTAGTCCCGGGGTGGTAGGGACGACCCTATAGTCCTCGGACAAGTCGGCGGCGGGCCAACCTACTCCCGGGGCCGTGGGGACGACCGTATAGTCGTCGGACATGTCGGCGGCGGGCCAACCTATTCCCGGGGTCGTGGGGACGACTCTATAGTCGTCGGACAAGTCGGCGGCTGGCCAACCTAGTCCCGGGGTCGTGGGGACGACCCAATAGTCGTCGGACATGGCGGTGGCGGGCCAATCTAGTCCCGGGGTCGTGGGGACGACCCTATAGTCGTCGGACATGATGGTGGCGGGCCAATCTAGACCCGGGGTCGTGGGGACGACCCAATAGTCGTCGGACAAGTCGGCGGCGGGCCAACCTAGTCCCGGGGTGGTAGGGACGACCCTATAGTCGTCGGACAAGTCGGCGGCGGGCCAACCTAGTCCCGGGGCCGTGGGGACGACCGTATAGTCGTCGGATATGTCAGCGGCGGGCCAACCTAGTCCCGTGGTCGTGGGGACGACCGTATAGTCGTCGGACATGACGGTGGCGGGCCAATCTATCCCCGGGGTCGTGGGGACGACCCTATAGTCGTCGGACAAGTGGGCGGCGGGCCATCCTAGTCCCGGGGTCGTGGGGACGACCCTATAGTCGTCGGACATCATGGTGGCGGGCCAATCTAGACCCGGGGTCGTGGGGACGACCCAATAGTCGTCGGACATGTCGGCGGCGCGCCAACTTAGTCCCGGGGTCGTGGGGACGACCCAATAGTCGTCGGACATGTCGGCGGCTGGCCAACTTTGGCCCGTGGTCGTGGGGACGACCCTATAGTCGTCGGACATGTCGGCGGCGGGCCAACCTATTCCCGGGGTCGTGGGGACGACCCTATAGTCGTCGGACATGGCGGTGGCGGGCCAATCTATCCCCGGGGTCGTGGGGACGACCCTATAGTCGTCGGACAAGTCGGCAGCTGGCCAACCTAGTCCCGGGGTGGTAGGGACGACCCTATAGTCGTCGGACAAGTCGGCGGCGGGCCAACCTAGTCCCGGGGTCGTGGGGACGGCCCTATAGTCGTCGGACATGACGGTGGCGGGCCAATCTAGTCCCGGGGACGTGGGGACGACCCTATAGTCGTCGGACATGTCGGCGGCGGGCCAACCTAGTCCCGAGGTCGTGGGGACGACCCTATAGTCGTCGGACATGACGGCGGCTGGCCAACATTGGCCCGTGGTGGTGGGGACGACCGTATAGTCGTCGGACATGGCGGTGGCGGGCCAATCTATCCCCGGGGTCGTGGGGACGACCCTATAGTCGTCGGACATGACGGTGGCGGGCCAATCTAGTCCCGGGTTCGTGGGCACGACCATGGTCGTCGGACATGTCGACGGCTGGCGAACTTTGGCCCGTAGTCGTGGTGACGATCCCATAGTCGTCGGACAAGTCGGCGGCGGGCCAATCTAGTCCCGGGGTCGTGGGGACGACCCTGTAGTCGTCGGACATGACGGTGGCGGTCCAATCTAGTCCCGGGGTCGTAGGGACGACCCTATAGACGTCGGACAAGTCGGCGGCGGGCCAACCTAGTCCCGGGGTCGTGGGGACGACTCTATAGTCGTCGGACATGTCGGCGGCTGGGCAGCTTTGGCCCGGGGCCGTGGGGACGACCCTATAGTCGTCGGACATGTCGGCGGCTGGGCAACTTTGGCCCGTGGTCGTGGGTACGACCCTATAGTCGTCGGACAAGTCGGTGGCGCGCCAACCTAGTCCCGGGGTGGTGGGGACGGCCCTATAGTCGTCGGACATGACGGTGGCGGGCCAATCTAGTCCCGGGGACGTGGGGACGACCCTATAGTCGTCGGACATGTCGGTGGCGGGCCAATCTAGTCCCGGGGACGTGGGGACGACCCTATAGTCGTCGGACATGTCGGCGGCTGGCCAACGTAGTCCCGGGGTCGTGGGGACGACCCTATAGTCGTCGGACAAGTCGGCGGCGGGCCAACCTAGTCCCGGGGTCGTGGGGACGACCCTATAGTCGTCGGACATGTCGATGGCTGGCCGACCTAGTCCCGGGGTGGTAGGGACGACCCTATACTCTTCGGACAAGTCGGCGGCGGGCCAACCTAGTCCCGGGGTCGTGGGGAAGACCGTATAGTCGTCGGACATGTCGGCGGCGGGCCAACCTAGTCCCGTGGTCGTGGGGACGACCCTATAGTCGTCGGACATGTCGGCGGCTGGCCAACCTAGTCCCGGGGTCGTGGGGACGACCCGATAGTCGTCGGACATGTTGGCGGCTGGCCAACCTAGTCCCGGGGTCGTGGGGACGACTCTATAGTCGTCGGACAAGTCGGCGGCGGGTCATCCTAGTCCCGGGGTCGTGGGGACGACCCTATAGTCGTCGGACATGACGGTGGCGGGCCAATCTAGTCCCGGGGACGTGGGGACGACCCTATAGTCGTCGGACATGTCGGCGGCTGGCCAACGTAGTCCCGGGGTCGTGGGGACGACCCTATAGTCCTCGGACAAGTCGGCGGCGGGCCAACCTACTCCCGGGGCCGTGGGGACGACCCTATAGCCGTCGGATATGTCAGCGGCGGGCCAACCTAGTCCCGTGGTCGTGGGGACGACCCTATAGTCGTCGGACATGTCGGCGGCTGCCCAACCTAGTCCCGGGGACGTGGGGACGACCCGATAGTCGTCGGACATGTTGGCGGCCTGCCAACCTAGTCCCGGGGCCGTGGGGACGACCGTATAGTCGTCGGACATGTCTGCGGCTGGCCAACGTAGTCCCGGGGTCGTGGGGACGACCCTATAGTCGTCGGACAAGTCGGCGGCGGGCCAACCTAGTCCCGGGGTCGTGGGGACGACCCTATAGTCGTCGGACATGACGGCGGCTGGCCAACATTGGCCCGTGGTCGTGGGGACGGCCGTATAGTCGTCGGACATGGCGGTGGAGGGCCAATCTATCCCCGGGGTATTGGGGACGACCCTATAGTCGTCGGACAAGTGGGCGGCGGGCCAACCTAGTCCCGGGGTCGTGGGGACGACCCTATAGTCGTCGGACATGATGGTGGCGGGCCAATCTAGACCCGGGGTCGTGGGGACGACCCAATAGTCGTCGGACATGTCGGCGGCTGGCCAACTTTGGCCCGTGGTCGTGGGGACGACCCTATAGTCGTCGTGTTGGCGGCTGGCCAACCTAGTCCCGGTGTCGTGGGGACGACTCTATAGTCGTCGGACAAGTCGGCGGCGGGCCAATCTAGTCCCGGGGTCGTGGGGACGACCCTGTAGTCGTCGGACAAGTCGGCGGCTGGCCAACCTAGTCCCGGGGTCGTGGGGACGACCCTATAGTCGTCGGCCATGTCGGCGGCTGGGCAACTTTGGCCCGTGGTCGTGGTGACGACCCTATAGTCGTCGGACATGTGGGCGGCTGGGCAACTTTGGCCCGTGGTCGTGGGTACGACCCTATAGTCGTCGGACAAGTCGGTGGCGGGCCAACCTAGTCCCGGGGTCGTGGGGACGGCCCTATAGTCGTCGGACATGACGGTGGCGGGCCAATCTAGTCCCGGGGACGTGGGGACGACCCTATAGTCGTCGGACATGTCGGCGGCGGGCAAACTTTGGCCCGTTGTCGTGGGGACGACACTACAGTTGTCGGACATGACGGGGGCGGGCCAATCTAGTCCCGGGGCCGTGGGGAAGACCGTATAGTCGTCGGACAAGTCGGCGGCGGGCGAACCTAGTCCCGGGGTCGTGGGGACGACCCTGTAGTCGTCGGACATGACGGTGGCGGTCCAATCTAGTCCCGGTGTCGTAGGGACGACCCTATATTCGTCGGAATAGCCGGCGGCGGGCCAACCTAGTCCCGGGGTCGTGGGGACGACCCTATAGTCGTCGGACATGTTGGCGGCTGGCCAACCTAGTCCCGGTGTCGTGGGGACGACTCTATAGTCGTCGGAGAAGTCGGCGGCGGGCCAATCTAGTCCCGGGGTCGTGGGGACGACCCTGTAGTCGTCGGACAAGTCGGCGGCTGGCCAACCTAGTCCCGGGGTCGTGGGGACGACCCTATAGTCGTCGGTCATGTCGGCGGCTGGGCAACTTTGGCCCGTGGTCGTGGTAACGACCCTATAGTGGTCGGACAAGTCGATGGCGCGCCAACCTAGTCCCGGGGTCGTGCGGACTACCCTATAGTCGTCGGACATGTCGGCGGCTGGCCGACCTAGTCCCGGGGTGGTAGGGACGACCCTATAGTCGTCGGACAAGTCGGCGGCGGGCCAACCTAGTCCCGGGGACGTGGGGACGACCCGATAGTCGTCGGACATGTCGGCGGCGGGCCAACCTAGTCCCGGGGTCGTGGGGACGACTCTATAGTCGTCGGACAAGTCGGCGGCGGGTCATCCTAGTCCCGGGGTCGTGGGGACGACCCTATAGTCGTCGGACATGACGGCGGCGGGCAAACTTTGGCCCGTTGTCGTGGGGACGACACTACAGTTGTCGGACATGACGGGGGCGGGCCAATCTAGTCCCGGGGCCGTGGGGAAGACCGTATAGTCGTCGGACAAGTCGGCGGCGGGCGAACCTAGTCCCGGGGTCGTGGGGACGACCCTATAGTCGTCGGCCATGTCGGCGGCTGGGCAACTTTGGCCCGTGGTCGTGGTGACGACCCTATAGTCGTCGGACATGTGGGCGGCTGGGCAACTTTGGCCCGTGGTCGTGGGTACGACCCTATAGTCGTCGGACAAGTCGGTGGCGGGCCAACCTAGTCCCGGGGTCGTGGGGACGGCCCTATAGTCGTCGGACATGACGGTGGCGGGCCAATCTAGTCCCGGGGACGTGGGGACGACCCTATAGTCGTCGGACATGTCGGCGGCTGGCCAACGTAGTCCCGGGGTCGTGGGGACGACCCTATAGTCGTCGGACATGTCGGCGGCTGGCCAACATTGGCCCGTGGTCGTGGGGACGACCGTATAGTCGTCGGACATGGCGGTAGCGGGCCAATCTATCCCCGGGGTCGTGGGGACGACCCTATAGTCGTCGGACAAGTGGGCGGCGGGCCAACCTAGTCCCGGGGTCGTGGGGACGACCCTATAGTCGTCGGACATGATGGTGGCGGGCCAATCTAGACCCGGCGTCGTGTGGACGACCCTATAGTCGTCGGACATGTCGGCGGCTGGCCGACCTAGTCCCGGGGTCGTGGGGACGACCCGATAGTCGTCGGACATGTTGGCGGCTGGCCAACCTAGTCCCGGGGCCGTGGGGACGACTCTATAGTCGTCGGACAAGTCGGCGGCGGGTCATCCTAGTCCCGGGGTCGTGGGGACGACGCTATAGTCGTCCGACATGTCGGCGGCTGGGCAACTTTGGCCCGTGGTCGTGGGTACGGCCCTATAGTCGTCGGACAAGTCGGTGGCGCGCCAACCTAGTCCCGGGGTCGTGTGGACGACCCTATAGTCGTCGGACATGTCGGCGGCTGGCCGACCTAGTCCCGGGGTGGTAGGGACGACCCTATAGTCCTCGGACAAGTCGGCGGCGGGCCAACCTACTCCCGGGGCCGTGGGGACGACCGTATAGTCGTCGGACATGTCGGCGGCGGGCCAACCTATTCCCGGGGTCGTGGGGACGACTCTATAGTCGTCGGACAAGTCGGCGGCTGGCCAACCTAGTCCCGGGGTCGTGGGGACGACCCAATAGTCGTCGGACATGGCGGTGGCGGGCCAATCTAGTCCCGGGGTCGTGGGGACGACCCTATAGTCGTCGGACATGATGGTGGCGGGCCAATCTAGACCCGGGGTCGTGGGGACGACCCAATAGTCGTCGGACAAGTCGGCGGCGGGCCAACCTAGTCCCGGGGTGGTAGGGACGACCCTATAGTCGTCGGACAAGTCGGCGGCGGGCCAACCTAGTCCCGGGGCCGTGGGGACGACCGTATAGTCGTCGGATATGTCAGCGGCGGGCCAACCTAGTCCCGTGGTCGTGGGGACGACCGTATAGTCGTCGGACATGACGGTGGCGGGCCAATCTATCCCCGGGGTCGTGGGGACGACCCTATAGTCGTCGGACAAGTGGGCGGCGGGCCATCCTAGTCCCGGGGTCGTGGGGACGACCCTATAGTCGTCGGACATCATGGTGGCGGGCCAATCTAGACCCGGGGTCGTGGGGACGACCCAATAGTCGTCGGACATGTCGGCGGCGCGCCAACTTAGTCCCGGGGTCGTGGGGACGACCCAATAGTCGTCGGACATGTCGGCGGCTGGCCAACTTTGGCCCGTGGTCGTGGGGACGACCCTATAGTCGTCGGACATGTCGGCGGCGGGCCAACCTATTCCCGGGGTCGTGGGGACGACCCTATAGTCGTCGGACATGGCGGTGGCGGGCCAATCTATCCCCGGGGTCGTGGGGACGACCCTATAGTCGTCGGACAAGTCGGCAGCTGGCCAACCTAGTCCCGGGGTGGTAGGGACGACCCTATAGTCGTCGGACAAGTCGGCGGCGGGCCAACCTAGTCCCGGGGTCGTGGGGACGGCCCTATAGTCGTCGGACATGACGGTGGCGGGCCAATCTAGTCCCGGGGACGTGGGGACGACCCTATAGTCGTCGGACATGTCGGCGGCGGGCCAACCTAGTCCCGAGGTCGTGGGGACGACCCTATAGTCGTCGGACATGACGGCGGCTGGCCAACATTGGCCCGTGGTGGTGGGGACGACCGTATAGTCGTCGGACATGGCGGTGGCGGGCCAATCTATCCCCGGGGTCGTGGGGACGACCCTATAGTCGTCGGACATGACGGTGGCGGGCCAATCTAGTCCCGGGTTCGTGGGCACGACCATGGTCGTCGGACATGTCGACGGCTGGCGAACTTTGGCCCGTAGTCGTGGTGACGATCCCATAGTCGTCGGACAAGTCGGCGGCGGGCCAATCTAGTCCCGGGGTCGTGGGGACGACCCTGTAGTCGTCGGACATGACGGTGGCGGTCCAATCTAGTCCCGGGGTCGTAGGGACGACCCTATAGACGTCGGACAAGTCGGCGGCGGGCCAACCTAGTCCCGGGGTCGTGGGGACGACTCTATAGTCGTCGGACATGTCGGCGGCTGGGCAGCTTTGGCCCGGGGCCGTGGGGACGACCCTATAGTCGTCGGACATGTCGGCGGCTGGGCAACTTTGGCCCGTGGTCGTGGGTACGACCCTATAGTCGTCGGACAAGTCGGTGGCGCGCCAACCTAGTCCCGGGGTGGTGGGGACGGCCCTATAGTCGTCGGACATGACGGTGGCGGGCCAATCTAGTCCCGGGGACGTGGGGACGACCCTATAGTCGTCGGACATGTCGGTGGCGGGCCAATCTAGTCCCGGGGACGTGGGGACGACCCTATAGTCGTCGGACATGTCGGCGGCTGGCCAACGTAGTCCCGGGGTCGTGGGGACGACCCTATAGTCGTCGGACAAGTCGGCGGCGGGCCAACCTAGTCCCGGGGTCGTGGGGACGACCCTATAGTCGTCGGACATGTCGATGGCTGGCCGACCTAGTCCCGGGGTGGTAGGGACGACCCTATACTCTTCGGACAAGTCGGCGGCGGGCCAACCTAGTCCCGGGGTCGTGGGGAAGACCGTATAGTCGTCGGACATGTCGGCGGCGGGCCAACCTAGTCCCGTGGTCGTGGGGACGACCCTATAGTCGTCGGACATGTCGGCGGCTGGCCAACCTAGTCCCGGGGTCGTGGGGACGACCCGATAGTCGTCGGACATGTTGGCGGCTGGCCAACCTAGTCCCGGGGTCGTGGGGACGACTCTATAGTCGTCGGACAAGTCGGCGGCGGGTCATCCTAGTCCCGGGGTCGTGGGGACGACCCTATAGTCGTCGGACATGACGGTGGCGGGCCAATCTAGTCCCGGGGACGTGGGGACGACCCTATAGTCGTCGGACATGTCGGCGGCTGGCCAACGTAGTCCCGGGGTCGTGGGGACGACCCTATAGTCCTCGGACAAGTCGGCGGCGGGCCAACCTACTCCCGGGGCCGTGGGGACGACCCTATAGCCGTCGGATATGTCAGCGGCGGGCCAACCTAGTCCCGTGGTCGTGGGGACGACCCTATAGTCGTCGGACATGTCGGCGGCTGCCCAACCTAGTCCCGGGGACGTGGGGACGACCCGATAGTCGTCGGACATGTTGGCGGCCTGCCAACCTAGTCCCGGGGCCGTGGGGACGACCGTATAGTCGTCGGACATGTCTGCGGCTGGCCAACGTAGTCCCGGGGTCGTGGGGACGACCCTATAGTCGTCGGACAAGTCGGCGGCGGGCCAACCTAGTCCCGGGGTCGTGGGGACGACCCTATAGTCGTCGGACATGACGGCGGCTGGCCAACATTGGCCCGTGGTCGTGGGGACGGCCGTATAGTCGTCGGACATGGCGGTGGAGGGCCAATCTATCCCCGGGGTATTGGGGACGACCCTATAGTCGTCGGACAAGTGGGCGGCGGGCCAACCTAGTCCCGGGGTCGTGGGGACGACCCTATAGTCGTCGGACATGATGGTGGCGGGCCAATCTAGACCCGGGGTCGTGGGGACGACCCAATAGTCGTCGGACATGTCGGCGGCTGGCCAACTTTGGCCCGTGGTCGTGGGGACGACCCTATAGTCGTCGGACATGGCGGTGGCGGGCCAATCTATCCCCGGGGTCGTGGGGACGACCCTATAGTCGTCGGACATGACGGTGGCGGGCCAATCTAGTCCCGGGTTCGTGGGCACGACCATGGTCGTCGGACATGTCGACGGCTGGCGAACTTTGGCCCGCAGTCGTGGTGACGATCCTATAGTCGTCGGACAAGTCGGCGGCGGGCCAATCTAGTCCCGGGGTCGTGGGGACGACCCTATAGTCGTCGGACATGGCGGTGGCGGGCCAATCTATCCCCGGGGTCGTGGGGACGACCTTATAGTCGTCGGACATGACGGTGGCGGGCCAATCTAGTCCCGGGTTCGTGGGCACGACCATGGTCGTCGGACATGTCGACGGCTGGCGAACTTTGGCCCGCAGTCGTGGTGACGATCCTATAGTCGTCGGACAAGTCGGCGGCGGGCCAATCTAGTCCCGGGGTCGTGGGGACGACCCTGTAGTCGTCGGACATGACGGTGGCGGTCCAATCTAGTCCCGGTGTCGTAGGGACGACCCTATATTCGTCGGAATAGCCGGCGGCGGGCCAACCTAGTCCCGGGGTCGTGGGGACGACCCTATAGTCGTCGGACATGTTGGCGGCTGGCCAACCTAGTCCCGGTGTCGTGGGGACGACTCTATAGTCGTCGGACAAGTCGGCGGCGGGCCAATCTAGTCCCGGGGTCGTGGGGACGACCCTGTAGTCGTCGGACAAGTCGGCGGCTGGCCAACCTAGTCCCGGGGTCGTGGGGACGACCCTATAGTCGTCGGTCATGTCGGCGGCTGGGCAACTTTGGCCCGTGGTCGTGGTAACGACCCTATAGTGGTCGGACAAGTCGATGGCGCGCCAACCTAGTCCCGGGGTCGTGCGGACTACCCTATAGTCGTCGGACATGTCGGCGGCTGGCCGACCTAGTCCCGGGGTGGTAGGGACGACCCTATAGTCGTCGGACAAGACGGCGGCGGGCCAACCTAGTCCCGGGGACGTGGGGACGACCCGATAGTCGTCGGACATGTCGGCGGCGGGCCAACCTAGTCCCGGGGTCGTGGGGACGACTCTATAGTCGTCGGACAAGTGGGCGGCGGGTCATCCTAGTCCCGGGGTCGTGGGGACGACCCTATAGTCGTCGGACATGACGGCGGCGGGCAAACTTTGGCCCGTTGTCGTGGGGACGACACTACAGTTGTCGGACATGACGGGGGCGGGCCAATCTAGTCCCGGGGCCGTGGGGAAGACCGTATAGTCGTCGGACAAGTCGGCGGCGGGCGAACCTAGTCCCGGGGTCGTGGGGACGACCCTATAGTCGTCGGCCATGTCGGCGGCTGGGCAACTTTGGCCCGTGGTCGTGGTGACGACCCTATAGTCGTCGGACATGTGGGCGGCTGGGCAACTTTGGCCCGTGGTCGTGGGTACGTCCCTAAAGTCGTCGGACAAGTCGGTGGCGGGCCAACCTAGTCCCGGGGTCGTGGGGACGGCCCTATAGTCGTCGGACATGACGGTGGCGGGCCAATCTAGTCCCGGGGACGTGGGGACGACCCTATAGTCGTCGGACATGTCGGCGGCTGGCCAACGTAGTCCCGGGGTCGTGGGGACGACCCTATAGTCGTCGGACATGTCGGCGGCTGGCCAACATTGGCCCGTGGTCGTGGGGACGACCGTATAGTCGTCGGACATGGCGGTAGCGGGCCAATCTATCCCCGGGGTCGTGGGGACGACCCTATAGTCGTCGGACAAGTGGGCGGCGGGCCAACCTAGTCCCGGGGTCGTGGGGACGACCCTATAGTCGTCGGACATGATGGTGGCGGGCCAATCTAGACCCGGCGTCGTGTGGACGACCCTATAGTCGTCGGACATGTCGGCGGCTGGCCGACCTAGTCCCGGGGTCGTGGGGACGACCCGATAGTCGTCGGACATGTTGGCGGCTGGCCAACCTAGTCCCGGGGTCGTGGGGACGACTCTATAGTCGTCGGACAAGTCGGCGGCGGGTCATCCTAGTCCCGGGGTCGTGGGGACGACGCTATAGTCGTCCGACATGTCGGCGGCTGGGCAACTTTGGCCCGTGGTCGTGGGTACGGCCCTATAGTCGTCGGACAAGTCGGTGGCGCGCCAACCTAGTCCCGGGGTCGTGTGGACGACCCTATAGTCGTCGGACATGTCGGCGGCTGGCCGACCTAGTCCCGGGGTGGTAGGGACGACCCTATAGTCGTCGGACAAGTCGGCGGCGGGCCAACCTAGTCCCGGGGTCGTGGGGAAGACCGTATAGTCGTCGGACATGTCGGCGGCGGGCCAACCTAGTCCCGTGGTCGTGGGGACGACCCTATAGTCGTCGGACATGTCGGCGGCTGCCCAACCTAGTCCCGGGGACGTGGGGACGACCCGATAGTCGTCGGACATGTTGGCGGCCTGCCAACCTAGTCCCGGGGCCGTGGGGACGACCGTATAGTCGTCGGACATGTCTGCGGCTGGCCAACGTAGTCCCGGGGTCGTGGGGACGACCCTATAGTCGTCGGACAAGTCGGCGGCGGGCCAACCTAGTCCCGGGGTCGTGGGGACGACCCTATAGTCGTCGGACATGACGGCGGCTGGCCAACATTGGCCCGTGGTCGTGGGGACGGCCGTATAGTCGTCGGACATGGCGGTGGAGGGCCAATCTATCCCCGGGGTATTGGGGACGACCCTATAGTCGTCGGACAAGTGGGCGGCGGGCCAACCTAGTCCCGGGGTCGTGGGGACGACCCTATAGTCGTCGGACATGATGGTGGCGGGCCAATCTAGACCCGGGGTCGTGGGGACGACCCAATAGTCGTCGGACATGTCGGCGGCTGGCCAACTTTGGCCCGTGGTCGTGGGGACGACCCTATAGTCGTCGGACATGGCGGTGGCGGGCCAATCTATCCCCGGGGTCGTGGGGACGACCCTATAGTCGTCGGACATGACGGTGGCGGGCCAATCTAGTCCCGGGGACGTGGGGACGACCCTATAGTCGTCGGACATGTCGGCGGCGGGCAAACTTTGGCCCGTTGTCGTGGGGACGACACTACAGTTGTCGGACATGACGGGGGCGGGCCAATCTAGTCCCGGGGCCGTGGGGAAGACCGTATAGTCGTCGGACAAGTCGGCGGCGGGCGAACCTAGTCCCGGGGTCGTGGGGACGACCCTGTAGTCGTCGGACATGACGGTGGCGGTCCAATCTAGTCCCGGTGTCGTAGGGACGACCCTATATTCGTCGGAATAGCCGGCGGCGGGCCAACCTAGTCCCGGGGTCGTGGGGACGACCCTATAGTCGTCGGACATGTTGGCGGCTGGCCAACCTAGTCCCGGTGTCGTGGGGACGACTCTATAGTCGTCGGAGAAGTCGGCGGCGGGCCAATCTAGTCCCGGGGTCGTGGGGACGACCCTGTAGTCGTCGGACAAGTCGGCGGCTGGCCAACCTAGTCCCGGGGTCGTGGGGACGACCCTATAGTCGTCGGTCATGTCGGCGGCTGGGCAACTTTGGCCCGTGGTCGTGGTAACGACCCTATAGTGGTCGGACAAGTCGATGGCGCGCCAACCTAGTCCCGGGGTCGTGCGGACTACCCTATAGTCGTCGGACATGTCGGCGGCTGGCCGACCTAGTCCCGGGGTGGTAGGGACGACCCTATAGTCGTCGGACAAGTCGGCGGCGGGCCAACCTAGTCCCGGGGACGTGGGGACGACCCGATAGTCGTCGGACATGTCGGCGGCGGGCCAACCTAGTCCCGGGGTCGTGGGGACGACTCTATAGTCGTCGGACAAGTCGGCGGCGGGTCATCCTAGTCCCGGGGTCGTGGGGACGACCCTATAGTCGTCGGACATGACGGCGGCGGGCAAACTTAGGCCCGTTGTCGTGGGGACGACACTACAGTTGTCGGACATGACGGGGGCGGGCCAATCTAGTCCCGGGGCCGTGGGGAAGACCGTATAGTCGTCGGACAAGTCGGCGGCGGGCGAACCTAGTCCCGGGGTCGTGGGGACGACCCTATAGTCGTCGGACATGTGGGCGGCTGGGCAACTTTGGCCCGTGGTCGTGGGTACGACCCTATAGTCGTCGGACAAGTCGGTGGCGGGCCAACCTAGTCCCGGGGTCGTGGGGACGGCCCTATAGTCGTCGGACATGACGGTGGCGGGCCAATCTAGTCCCGGGGACGTGGGGACGACCCTATAGTCGTCGGACATGTCGGCGGCTGGCCAACGTAGTCCCGGGGTCGTGGGGACGACCCTATAGTCGTCGGACATGTCGGCGGCTGGCCAACATTGGCCCGTGGTCGTGGGGACGACCGTATAGTCGTCGGACATGGCGGTAGCGGGCCAATCTATCCCCGGGGTCGTGGGGACGACCCTATAGTCGTCGGACAAGTGGGCGGCGGGCCAACCTAGTCCCGGGGTTGTGGGGACGACCCTATAGTCGTCGGACATGATGGTGGCGGGCCAATCTAGACCCGGCGTCGTGTGGACGACCCTATAGTCGTCGGACATGTCGGCGGCTGGCCGACCTAGTCCCGGGGTCGTGGGGACGACCCGATAGTCGTCGGACATGTTGGCGGCTGGCCAACCTAGTCCCGGGGCCGTGGGGACGACTCTATAGTCGTCGGACAAGTCGGCGGCGGGTCATCCTAGTCCCGGGGTCGTGGGGACGACGCTATATTCGTCCGACATGTCGGCGGCTGGGCAACTTTGGCCCGTGGTCGTGGGTACGGCCCTATAGTCGTCGGACAAGTCGGTGGCGCGCCAACCTAGTCCCGGGGTCGTGTGGACGACCCTATAGTCGTCGGACATGTCGGCGGCTGGCCGACCTAGTCCCGGGGTGGTAGGGACGACCCTATAGTCCTCGGACAAGTCGGCGGCGGGCCAACCTACTCCCGGGGCCGTGGGGACGACCGTATAGTCGTCGGACATGTCGGCGGCGGGCCAACCTATTCCCGGGGTCGTGGGGACGACTCTATAGTCGTCGGACAAGTCGGCGGCTGGCCAACCTAGTCCCGGGGTCGTGGGGACGACCCAATAGTCGTCGGACATGGCGGTGGCGGGCCAATCTAGTCCCGGGGTCGTGGGGACGACCCTATAGTCGTCGGACATGATGGTGGCGGGCCAATCTAGACCCGGGGTCGTGGGGACGACCCAATAGTCGTCGGACAAGTCGGCGGCGGGCCAACCTAGTCCCGGGGTGGTAGGGACGACCCTATAGTCGTCGGACAAGTCGGCGGCGGGCCAACCTAGTCCCGGGGCCGTGGGGACGACCGTATAGTCGTCGGATATGTCAGCGGCGGGCCAACCTAGTCCCGTGGTCGTGGGGACGACCGTATAGTCGTCGGACAAGTCGGCGGCTGGCCAACCTAGTCCCGGGGTCGTGGGGACGACCCTATAGTCGTCGGTCATGTCGGCGGCTGGGCAACTTTGGCCCGTGGTCGTGGTAACGACCCTATAGTGGTCGGACAAGTCGATGGCGCGCCAACCTAGTCCCGGGGTCGTGCGGACTACCCTATAGTCGTCGGACATGTCGGCGGCTGGCCGACCTAGTCCCGGGGTGGTAGGGACGACCCTATAGTCGTCGGACAAGTCGGCGGCGGGCCAACCTAGTCCCGGGGACGTGGGGACGACCCGATAGTCGTCGGACATGTCGGCGGCGGGCCAACCTAGTCCCGGGGTCGTGGGGACGACTCTATAGTCGTCGGACAAGTCGGCGGCGGGTCATCCTAGTCCCGGGGTCGTGGGGACGACCCTATAGTCGTCGGACATGACGGCGGCGGGCAAACTTTGGCCCGTTGTCGTGGGGACGACACTACAGTTGTCGGACATGACGGGGGCGGGCCAATCTAGTCCCGGGGCCGTGGGGAAGACCGTATAGTCGTCGGACAAGTCGGCGGCGGGCGAACCTAGTCCCGGGGTCGTGGGGACGACCCTATAGTCGTCGGCCATGTCGGCGGCTGGGCAACTTTGGCCCGTGGTCGTGGTGACGACCCTATAGTCGTCGGACATGTGGGCGGCTGGGCAACTTTGGCCCGTGGTCGTGGGTACGACCCTATAGTCGTCGGACAAGTCGGTGGCGGGCCAACCTAGTCCCGGGGTCGTGGGGACGGCCCTATAGTCGTCGGACATGACGGTGGCGGGCCAATCTAGTCCCGGGGACGTGGGGACGACCCTATAGTCGTCGGACATGTCGGCGGCGGGCAAACTTTGGCCCGTTGTCGTGGGGACGACACTACAGTTGTCGGACATGACGGGGGCGGGCCAATCTAGTCCCGGGGCCGTGGGGAAGACCGTATAGTCGTCGGACAAGTCGGCGGCGGGCGAACCTAGTCCCGGGGTCGTGGGGACGACCCTGTAGTCGTCGGACATGACGGTGGCGGTCCAATCTAGTCCCGGTGTCGTAGGGACGACCCTATATTCGTCGGAATAGCCGGCGGCGGGCCAACCTAGTCCCGGGGTCGTGGGGACGACCCTATAGTCGTCGGACATGTTGGCGGCTGGCCAACCTAGTCCCGGTGTCGTGGGGACGACTCTATAGTCGTCGGAGAAGTCGGCGGCGGGCCAATCTAGTCCCGGGGTCGTGGGGACGACCCTGTAGTCGTCGGACAAGTCGGCGGCTGGCCAACCTAGTCCCGGGGTCGTGGGGACGACCCTATAGTCGTCGGTCATGTCGGCGGCTGGGCAACTTTGGCCCGTGGTCGTGG
Source organism: Andrena fulva (assembly GCA_946251845.1). NCBI lineage: Eukaryota > Metazoa > Arthropoda > Insecta > Hymenoptera > Andrenidae > Andrena > Andrena fulva. Next base: position 113,302 of record CAMITZ010000228.1, read on the forward strand.
TAACGACCCTATAGTGGTCGGACAAGTCGATGGCGCGCCAACCTAGTCCCGGGGTCGTGCGGACTACCCTATAGTCGTCGGACATGTCGGCGGCTGGCCGACCTAGTCCCGGGGTGGTAGGGACGACCCTATAGTCGTCGGACAAGTCGGCGGCGGGCCAACCTAGTCCCGGGGACGTGGGGACGACCCGATAGTCGTCGGACATGTCGGCGGCGGGCCAACCTAGTCCCGGGGTCGTGGGGACGACTCTATAGTCGTCGGACAAGTCGGCGGCGGGTCATCCTAGTCCCGGGGTCGTGGGGACGACCCTATAGTCGTCGGACATGACGGCGGCGGGCAAACTTTGGCCCGTTGTCGTGGGGACGACACTACAGTTGTCGGACATGACGGGGGCGGGCCAATCTAGTCCCGGGGCCGTGGGGAAGACCGTATAGTCGTCGGACAAGTCGGCGGCGGGCGAACCTAGTCCCGGGGTCGTGGGGACGACCCTATAGTCGTCGGACATGTGGGCGGCTGGGCAACTTTGGCCCGTGGTCGTGGGTACGACCCTATAGTCGTCGGACAAGTCGGTGGCGGGCCAACCTAGTCCCGGGGTCGTGGGGCGGCCCTATAGTCGTCGGACATGACGGTGGCGGGCCAATCTAGTCCCGGGGACGTGGGGACGACCCTATAGTCGTCGGACATGTCGGCGGCTGGCCAACGTAGTCCCGGGGTCGTGGGGACGACCCTATAGTCGTCGGACATGTCGGCGGCTGGCCAACATTGGCCCGTGGTCGTGGGGACGACCGTATAGTCGTCGGACATGGCGGTAGCGGGCCAATCTATCCCCGGGGTCGTGGGGACGACCCTATAGTCGTCGGACAAGTGGGCGGCGGGCCAACCTAGTCCCGGGGTCGTGGGGACGACCGTATAGTCGTCGGACATGGCGGTAGCGGGCCAATCTATCCCCGGGGTCGTGGGGACGACCCTATAGTCGTCGGACAAGTGGGCGGCGGGCCAACCTAGTCCCGGGGTCGTGGGGACGACCCTATAGTCGTCGGACATGACGGCGGCGGGCAAACTTTGGCCCGTTGTCGTGGGGACGACACTACAGTTGTCGGACATGACGGGGGCGGGCCAATCTAGTCCCGGGGCCGTGGGGAAGACCGTATAGTCGTCGGACAAGTCGGCGGCGGGCGAACCTAGTCCCGGGGTCGTGGGGACGACCCTATAGTCGTCGGACATGTGGGCGGCTGGGCAACTTTGGCCCGTGGTCGTGGGTACGACCCTATAGTCGTCGGACAAGTCGGTGGCGGGCCAACCTAGTCCCGGGGTCGTGGGGACGGCCCTATAGTCGTCGGACATGACGGTGGCGGGCCAATCTAGTCCCGGGGACGTGGGGACGACCCTATAGTCGTCGGACATGTCGGCGGCTGGCCAACGTAGTCCCGGGGTCGTGGGGACGACCCTATAGTCGTCGGACATGTCGGCGGCTGGCCAACATTGGCCCGTGGTCGTGGGGACGACCGTATAGTCGTCGGACATGGCGGTAGCGGGCCAATCTATCCCCGGGGTCGTGGGGACGACCCTATAGTCGTCGGACAAGTGGGCGGCGGGCCAACCTAGTCCCGGGGTCGTGGGGACGACCCTATAGTCGTCGGACATGATGGTGGCGGGCCAATCTAGACCCGGCGTCGTGTGGACGACCCTATAGTCGTCGGACATGTCGGCGGCTGGCCGACCTAGTCCCGGGGTCGTGGGGACGACCCGATAGTCGTCGGACATGTTGGCGGCTGGCCAACCTAGTCCCGGGGCCGTGGGGACGACTCTATAGTCGTCGGACAAGTCGGCGGCGGGTCATCCTAGTCCCGGGGTCGTGGGGACGACGCTATAGTCGTCCGACATGTCGGCGGCTGGGCAACTTTGGCCCGTGGTCGTGGGTACGGCCCTATAGTCGTCGGACAAGTCGGTGGCGCGCCAACCTAGTCCCGGGGTCGTGTGGACGACCCTATAGTCGTCGGACATGTCGGCGGCTGGCCGACCTAGTCCCGGGGTGGTAGGGACGACCCTATAGTCCTCGGACAAGTCGGCGGCGGGCCAACCTACTCCCGGGGCCGTGGGGACGACCGTATAGTCGTCGGACATGTCGGCGGCGGGCCAACCTATTCCCGGGGTCGTGGGGACGACTCTATAGTCGTCGGACAAGTCGGCGGCTGGCCAACCTAGTCCCGGGGTCGTGGGGACGACCCAATAGTCGTCGGACATGGCGGTGGCGGGCCAATCTAGTCCCGGGGTCGTGGGGACGACCCTATAGTCGTCGGACATGATGGTGGCGGGCCAATCTAGACCCGGGGTCGTGGGGACGACCCAATAGTCGTCGGACAAGTCGGCGGCGGGCCAACCTAGTCCCGGGGTGGTAGGGACGACCCTATAGTCGTCGGACAAGTCGGCGGCGGGCCAACCTAGTCCCGGGGCCGTGGGGACGACCGTATAGTCGTCGGATATGTCAGCGGCGGGCCAACCTAGTCCCGTGGTCGTGGGGACGACCGTATAGTCGTCGGACATGACGGTGGCGGGCCAATCTATCCCCGGGGTCGTGGGGACGACCCTATAGTCGTCGGACAAGTGGGCGGCGGGCCATCCTAGTCCCGGGGTCGTGGGGACGACCCTATAGTCGTCGGACATCATGGTGGCGGGCCAATCTAGACCCGGGGTCGTGGGGACGACCCAATAGTCGTCGGACATGTCGGCGGCGCGCCAACTTAGTCCCGGGGTCGTGGGGACGACCCAATAGTCGTCGGACATGTCGGCGGCTGGCCAACTTTGGCCCGTGGTCGTGGGGACGACCCTATAGTCGTCGGACATGTCGGCGGCGGGCCAACCTATTCCCGGGGTCGTGGGGACGACCCTATAGTCGTCGGACATGGCGGTGGCGGGCCAATCTATCCCCGGGGTCGTGGGGACGACCCTATAGTCGTCGGACAAGTCGGCAGCTGGCCAACCTAGTCCCGGGGTGGTAGGGACGACCCTATAGTCGTCGGACAAGTCGGCGGCGGGCCAACCTAGTCCCGGGGTCGTGGGGACGACCCTATAGTCGTCGGACATGTTGGCGGCTGGCCAACCTAGTCCCGGTGTCGTGGGGACGACTCTATAGTCGTCGGAGAAGTCGGCGGCGGGCCAATCTAGTCCCGGGGTCGTGGGGACGACCCTGTAGTCGTCGGACAAGTCGGCGGCTGGCCAACCTAGTCCCGGGGTCGTGGGGACGACCCTATAGTCGTCGGTCATGTCGGCGGCTGGGCAACTTTGGCCCGTGGTCGTGGTAACGACCCTATAGTGGTCGGACAAGTCGATGGCGCGCCAACCTAGTCCCGGGGTCGTGCGGACTACCCTATAGTCGTCGGACATGTCGGCGGCTGGCCGACCTAGTCCCGGGGTGGTAGGGACGACCCTATAGTCGTCGGACAAGTCGGCGGCGGGCCAACCTAGTCCCGGGGACGTGGGGACGACCCGATAGTCGTCGGACATGTCGGCGGCGGGCCAACCTAGTCCCGGGGTCGTGGGGACGACTCTATAGTCGTCGGACAAGTCGGCGGCGGGTCATCCTAGTCCCGGGGTCGTGGGGACGACCCTATAGTCGTCGGACATGACGGCGGCGGGCAAACTTTGGCCCGTTGTCGTGGGGACGACACTACAGTTGTCGGACATGACGGGGGCGGGCCAATCTAGTCCCGGGGCCGTGGGGAAGACCGTATAGTCGTCGGACAAGTCGGCGGCGGGCGAACCTAGTCCCGGGGTCGTGGGGACGACCCTATAGTCGTCGGACATGTGGGCGGCTGGGCAACTTTGGCCCGTGGTCGTGGGTACGACCCTATAGTCGTCGGACAAGTCGGTGGCGGGCCAACCTAGTCCCGGGGTCGTGGGGACGACCCTATAGTCGTCGGACATGGCGGTGGCGGGCCAATCTATCCCCGGGGTCGTGGGGACGACCCTATAGTCGTCGGACAAGTCGGCAGCTGGCCAACCTAGTCCCGGGGTGGTAGGGACGACCCTATAGTCGTCGGACAAGTCGGCGGCGGGCCAACCTAGTCCCGGGGTCGTGGGGACGGCCCTATAGTCGTCGGACATGACGGTGGCGGGCCAATCTAGTCCCGGGGACGTGGGGACGACCCTATAGTCGTCGGACATGTCGGCGGCGGGCCAACCTAGTCCCGAGGTCGTGGGGACGACCCTATAGTCGTCGGACATGACGGCGGCTGGCCAACATTGGCCCGTGGTGGTGGGGACGACCGTATAGTCGTCGGACATGGCGGTGGCGGGCCAATCTATCCCCGGGGTCGTGGGGACGACCCTATAGTCGTCGGACATGACGGTGGCGGGCCAATCTAGTCCCGGGTTCGTGGGCACGACCATGGTCGTCGGACATGTCGACGGCTGGCGAACTTTGGCCCGTAGTCGTGGTGACGATCCCATAGTCGTCGGACAAGTCGGCGGCGGGCCAATCTAGTCCCGGGGTCGTGGGGACGACCCTGTAGTCGTCGGACATGACGGTGGCGGTCCAATCTAGTCCCGGGGTCGTAGGGACGACCCTATAGACGTCGGACAAGTCGGCGGCGGGCCAACATAGTCCCGGGGTGGTAGGGACGACCCTATAGTCGTCGGTCATGTCGGCGGCTGGCCAACCTAGTCCCGGTGTCGTGGGGACGACTCTATAGTCGTCGGAGAAGTAGGCGGCGGGTCATCCTAGCCCCGGGGTCGTGGGGACGACCCTATAGTCGTCGGACAAGTCGGCGGCTGGCCAACCTAGTCCCGGGGTCGTGGGGAGGACCCTATAGCCGTCGGTCATGTCGGCGGCTGGGCAACTTTGGCCCGTGGTCGTGGGAACGACCCTATAGTGGTCGGACAAGTCGGTGGCGCGCCAACCTAGTCCCGGGGTCGTGCGGACGACCCTATAGTCGTCCGCCATGTCGGCGGCTGGCCGACCTAGTCCCGGGGTGGTAGGGACGACCCTATAGTCGTCGGACAAGTCGGCGGCGGGCCAACCTAGTCCCGGGGACGTGGGGACGACCCGATAGTCATCGGACATGTTGGCGGCCTGCCAACCTAGTCCCGGGACCGTGGGGACGACCGTATAGTCGTCGGACATGTCGGCGGCTGGGCAGCTTTGGCCCGGGGCCGTGGGGACGACCCTATAGTCGTCGGACATGTCGGCGGCTGGGCAACTTTGGCCCGTGGTCGTGGGTACGACCCTATAGTCGTCGGACAAGTCGGTGGCGCGCCAACCTAGTCCCGGGGTGGTGGGGACGGCCCTATAGTCGTCGGACATGACGGTGGCGGGCCAATCTAGTCCCGGGGACGTGGGGACGACCCTATAGTCGTCGGACATGTCGGTGGCGGGCCAATCTAGTCCCGGGGACGTGGGGACGACCCTATAGTCGTCGGACATGTCGGCGGCTGGCCAACGTAGTCCCGGGGTCGTGGGGACGACCCTATAGTCGTCGGACAAGTCGGCGGCGGGCCAACCTAGTCCCGGGGTCGTGGGGACGACCCTATAGTCGTCGGACATGTCGATGGCTGGCCGACCTAGTCCCGGGGTGGTAGGGACGACCCTATACTCTTCGGACAAGTCGGCGGCGGGCCAACCTAGTCCCGGGGTCGTGGGGAAGACCGTATAGTCGTCGGACATGTCGGCGGCGGGCCAACCTAGTCCCGTGGTCGTGGGGACGACCCTATAGTCGTCGGACATGTCGGCGGCTGGCCAACCTAGTCCCGGGGTCGTGGGGACGACCCGATAGTCGTCGGACATGTTGGCGGCTGGCCAACCTAGTCCCGGGGTCGTGGGGACGACTCTATAGTCGTCGGACAAGTCGGCGGCGGGTCATCCTAGTCCCGGGGTCGTGGGGACGACCCTATAGTCGTCGGACATGACGGTGGCGGGCCAATCTAGTCCCGGGGACGTGGGGACGACCCTATAGTCGTCGGACATGTCGGCGGCTGGCCAACGTAGTCCCGGGGTCGTGGGGACGACCCTATAGTCCTCGGACAAGTCGGCGGCGGGCCAACCTACTCCCGGGGCCGTGGGGACGACCCTATAGCCGTCGGATATGTCAGCGGCGGGCCAACCTAGTCCCGTGGTCGTGGGGACGACCCTATAGTCGTCGGACATGTCGGCGGCTGCCCAACCTAGTCCCGGGGACGTGGGGACGACCCGATAGTCGTCGGACATGTTGGCGGCCTGCCAACCTAGTCCCGGGGCCGTGGGGACGACCGTATAGTCGTCGGACATGTCTGCGGCTGGCCAACGTAGTCCCGGGGTCGTGGGGACGACCCTATAGTCGTCGGACAAGTCGGCGGCGGGCCAACCTAGTCCCGGGGTCGTGGGGACGACCCTATAGTCGTCGGACATGACGGCGGCTGGCCAACATTGGCCCGTGGTCGTGGGGACGGCCGTATAGTCGTCGGACATGGCGGTGGAGGGCCAATCTATCCCCGGGGTATTGGGGACGACCCTATAGTCGTCGGACAAGTGGGCGGCGGGCCAACCTAGTCCCGGGGTCGTGGGGACGACCCTATAGTCGTCGGACATGATGGTGGCGGGCCAATCTAGTCCCGGGGTCGTGGGGACGACCCTATAGTCGTCGGACATGGCGGTGGCGGGCCAATCTATCCCCGGGGTCGTGGGGACGACCTTATAGTCGTCGGACATGACGGTGGCGGGCCAATCTAGTCCCGGGTTCGTGGGCACGACCATGGTCGTCGGACATGTCGACGGCTGGCGAACTTTGGCCCGCAGTCGTGGTGACGATCCTATAGTCGTCGGACAAGTCGGCGGCGGGCCAATCTAGTCCCGGGGTCGTGGGGACGACCCTGTAGTCGTCGGACATGACGGTGGCGGTCCAATCTAGTCCCGGTGTCGTAGGGACGACCCTATATTCGTCGGAATAGCCGGCGGCGGGCCAACCTAGTCCCGGGGTCGTGGGGACGACCCTATAGTCGTCGGACATGTTGGCGGCTGGCCAACCTAGTCCCGGTGTCGTGGGGACGACTCTATAGTCGTCGGACAAGTCGGCGGCGGGCCAATCTAGTCCCGGGGTCGTGGGGACGACCCTGTAGTCGTCGGACAAGTCGGCGGCTGGCCAACCTAGTCCCGGGGTCGTGGGGACGACCCTATAGTCGTCGGTCATGTCGGCGGCTGGGCAACTTTGGCCCGTGGTCGTGGTAACGACCCTATAGTGGTCGGACAAGTCGATGGCGCGCCAACCTAGTCCCGGGGTCGTGCGGACTACCCTATAGTCGTCGGACATGTCGGCGGCTGGCCGACCTAGTCCCGGGGTGGTAGGGACGACCCTATAGTCGTCGGACAAGACGGCGGCGGGCCAACCTAGTCCCGGGGACGTGGGGACGACCCGATAGTCGTCGGACATGTCGGCGGCGGGCCAACCTAGTCCCGGGGTCGTGGGGACGACTCTATAGTCGTCGGACAAGTGGGCGGCGGGTCATCCTAGTCCCGGGGTCGTGGGGACGACCCTATAGTCGTCGGACATGACGGCGGCGGGCAAACTTTGGCCCGTTGTCGTGGGGACGACACTACAGTTGTCGGACATGACGGGGGCGGGCCAATCTAGTCCCGGGGCCGTGGGGAAGACCGTATAGTCGTCGGACAAGTCGGCGGCGGGCGAACCTAGTCCCGGGGTCGTGGGGACGACCCTATAGTCGTCGGCCATGTCGGCGGCTGGGCAACTTTGGCCCGTGGTCGTGGTGACGACCCTATAGTCGTCGGACATGTGGGCGGCTGGGCAACTTTGGCCCGTGGTCGTGGGTACGTCCCTAAAGTCGTCGGACAAGTCGGTGGCGGGCCAACCTAGTCCCGGGGTCGTGGGGACGGCCCTATAGTCGTCGGACATGACGGTGGCGGGCCAATCTAGTCCCGGGGACGTGGGGACGACCCTATAGTCGTCGGACATGTCGGCGGCTGGCCAACGTAGTCCCGGGGTCGTGGGGACGACCCTATAGTCGTCGGACATGTCGGCGGCTGGCCAACATTGGCCCGTGGTCGTGGGGACGACCGTATAGTCGTCGGACATGGCGGTAGCGGGCCAATCTATCCCCGGGGTCGTGGGGACGACCCTATAGTCGTCGGACAAGTGGGCGGCGGGCCAACCTAGTCCCGGGGTCGTGGGGACGACCCTATAGTCGTCGGACATGATGGTGGCGGGCCAATCTAGACCCGGCGTCGTGTGGACGACCCTATAGTCGTCGGACATGTCGGCGGCTGGCCGACCTAGTCCCGGGGTCGTGGGGACGACCCGATAGTCGTCGGACATGTTGGCGGCTGGCCAACCTAGTCCCGGGGTCGTGGGGACGACTCTATAGTCGTCGGACAAGTCGGCGGCGGGTCATCCTAGTCCCGGGGTCGTGGGGACGACGCTATAGTCGTCCGACATGTCGGCGGCTGGGCAACTTTGGCCCGTGGTCGTGGGTACGGCCCTATAGTCGTCGGACAAGTCGGTGGCGCGCCAACCTAGTCCCGGGGTCGTGTGGACGACCCTATAGTCGTCGGACATGTCGGCGGCTGGCCGACCTAGTCCCGGGGTGGTAGGGACGACCCTATAGTCGTCGGACAAGTCGGCGGCGGGCCAACCTAGTCCCGGGGTCGTGGGGAAGACCGTATAGTCGTCGGACATGTCGGCGGCGGGCCAACCTAGTCCCGTGGTCGTGGGGACGACCCTATAGTCGTCGGACATGTCGGCGGCTGCCCAACCTAGTCCCGGGGACGTGGGGACGACCCGATAGTCGTCGGACATGTTGGCGGCCTGCCAACCTAGTCCCGGGGCCGTGGGGACGACCGTATAGTCGTCGGACATGTCTGCGGCTGGCCAACGTAGTCCCGGGGTCGTGGGGACGACCCTATAGTCGTCGGACAAGTCGGCGGCGGGCCAACCTAGTCCCGGGGTCGTGGGGACGACCCTATAGTCGTCGGACATGACGGCGGCTGGCCAACATTGGCCCGTGGTCGTGGGGACGGCCGTATAGTCGTCGGACATGGCGGTGGAGGGCCAATCTATCCCCGGGGTATTGGGGACGACCCTATAGTCGTCGGACAAGTGGGCGGCGGGCCAACCTAGTCCCGGGGTCGTGGGGACGACCCTATAGTCGTCGGACATGATGGTGGCGGGCCAATCTAGACCCGGGGTCGTGGGGACGACCCAATAGTCGTCGGACATGTCGGCGGCTGGCCAACTTTGGCCCGTGGTCGTGGGGACGACCCTATAGTCGTCGGACATGGCGGTGGCGGGCCAATCTATCCCCGGGGTCGTGGGGACGACCCTATAGTCGTCGGACATGACGGTGGCGGGCCAATCTAGTCCCGGGGACGTGGGGACGACCCTATAGTCGTCGGACATGTCGGCGGCGGGCAAACTTTGGCCCGTTGTCGTGGGGACGACACTACAGTTGTCGGACATGACGGGGGCGGGCCAATCTAGTCCCGGGGCCGTGGGGAAGACCGTATAGTCGTCGGACAAGTCGGCGGCGGGCGAACCTAGTCCCGGGGTCGTGGGGACGACCCTGTAGTCGTCGGACATGACGGTGGCGGTCCAATCTAGTCCCGGTGTCGTAGGGACGACCCTATATTCGTCGGAATAGCCGGCGGCGGGCCAACCTAGTCCCGGGGTCGTGGGGACGACCCTATAGTCGTCGGACATGTTGGCGGCTGGCCAACCTAGTCCCGGTGTCGTGGGGACGACTCTATAGTCGTCGGAGAAGTCGGCGGCGGGCCAATCTAGTCCCGGGGTCGTGGGGACGACCCTGTAGTCGTCGGACAAGTCGGCGGCTGGCCAACCTAGTCCCGGGGTCGTGGGGACGACCCTATAGTCGTCGGTCATGTCGGCGGCTGGGCAACTTTGGCCCGTGGTCGTGGTAACGACCCTATAGTGGTCGGACAAGTCGATGGCGCGCCAACCTAGTCCCGGGGTCGTGCGGACTACCCTATAGTCGTCGGACATGTCGGCGGCTGGCCGACCTAGTCCCGGGGTGGTAGGGACGACCCTATAGTCGTCGGACAAGTCGGCGGCGGGCCAACCTAGTCCCGGGGACGTGGGGACGACCCGATAGTCGTCGGACATGTCGGCGGCGGGCCAACCTAGTCCCGGGGTCGTGGGGACGACTCTATAGTCGTCGGACAAGTCGGCGGCGGGTCATCCTAGTCCCGGGGTCGTGGGGACGACCCTATAGTCGTCGGACATGACGGCGGCGGGCAAACTTAGGCCCGTTGTCGTGGGGACGACACTACAGTTGTCGGACATGACGGGGGCGGGCCAATCTAGTCCCGGGGCCGTGGGGAAGACCGTATAGTCGTCGGACAAGTCGGCGGCGGGCGAACCTAGTCCCGGGGTCGTGGGGACGACCCTATAGTCGTCGGACATGTGGGCGGCTGGGCAACTTTGGCCCGTGGTCGTGGGTACGACCCTATAGTCGTCGGACAAGTCGGTGGCGGGCCAACCTAGTCCCGGGGTCGTGGGGACGGCCCTATAGTCGTCGGACATGACGGTGGCGGGCCAATCTAGTCCCGGGGACGTGGGGACGACCCTATAGTCGTCGGACATGTCGGCGGCTGGCCAACGTAGTCCCGGGGTCGTGGGGACGACCCTATAGTCGTCGGACATGTCGGCGGCTGGCCAACATTGGCCCGTGGTCGTGGGGACGACCGTATAGTCGTCGGACATGGCGGTAGCGGGCCAATCTATCCCCGGGGTCGTGGGGACGACCCTATAGTCGTCGGACAAGTGGGCGGCGGGCCAACCTAGTCCCGGGGTTGTGGGGACGACCCTATAGTCGTCGGACATGATGGTGGCGGGCCAATCTAGACCCGGCGTCGTGTGGACGACCCTATAGTCGTCGGACATGTCGGCGGCTGGCCGACCTAGTCCCGGGGTCGTGGGGACGACCCGATAGTCGTCGGACATGTTGGCGGCTGGCCAACCTAGTCCCGGGGCCGTGGGGACGACTCTATAGTCGTCGGACAAGTCGGCGGCGGGTCATCCTAGTCCCGGGGTCGTGGGGACGACGCTATATTCGTCCGACATGTCGGCGGCTGGGCAACTTTGGCCCGTGGTCGTGGGTACGGCCCTATAGTCGTCGGACAAGTCGGTGGCGCGCCAACCTAGTCCCGGGGTCGTGTGGACGACCCTATAGTCGTCGGACATGTCGGCGGCTGGCCGACCTAGTCCCGGGGTGGTAGGGACGACCCTATAGTCCTCGGACAAGTCGGCGGCGGGCCAACCTACTCCCGGGGCCGTGGGGACGACCGTATAGTCGTCGGACATGTCGGCGGCGGGCCAACCTATTCCCGGGGTCGTGGGGACGACTCTATAGTCGTCGGACAAGTCGGCGGCTGGCCAACCTAGTCCCGGGGTCGTGGGGACGACCCAATAGTCGTCGGACATGGCGGTGGCGGGCCAATCTAGTCCCGGGGTCGTGGGGACGACCCTATAGTCGTCGGACATGATGGTGGCGGGCCAATCTAGACCCGGGGTCGTGGGGACGACCCAATAGTCGTCGGACAAGTCGGCGGCGGGCCAACCTAGTCCCGGGGTGGTAGGGACGACCCTATAGTCGTCGGACAAGTCGGCGGCGGGCCAACCTAGTCCCGGGGCCGTGGGGACGACCGTATAGTCGTCGGATATGTCAGCGGCGGGCCAACCTAGTCCCGTGGTCGTGGGGACGACCGTATAGTCGTCGGACATGACGGTGGCGGGCCAATCTATCCCCGGGGTCGTGGGGACGACCCTATAGTCGTCGGACAAGTGGGCGGCGGGCCATCCTAGTCCCGGGGTCGTGGGGACGACCCTATAGTCGTCGGACATCATGGTGGCGGGCCAATCTAGACCCGGGGTCGTGGGGACGACCCAATAGTCGTCGGACATGTCGGCGGCGCGCCAACTTAGTCCCGGGGTCGTGGGGACGACCCAATAGTCGTCGGACATGTCGGCGGCTGGCCAACTTTGGCCCGTGGTCGTGGGGACGACCCTATAGTCGTCGGACATGTCGGCGGCGGGCCAACCTATTCCCGGTGTCGTGGGGACGACTCTATAGTCGTCGGAGAAGTCGGCGGCGGGCCAATCTAGTCCCGGGGTCGTGGGGACGACCCTGTAGTCGTCGGACAAGTCGGCGGCTGGCCAACCTAGTCCCGGGGTCGTGGGGACGACCCTATAGTCGTCGGTCATGTCGGCGGCTGGGCAACTTTGGCCCGTGGTCGTGGTAACGACCCTATAGTGGTCGGACAAGTCGATGGCGCGCCAACCTAGTCCCGGGGTCGTGCGGACTACCCTATAGTCGTCGGACATGTCGGCGGCTGGCCGACCTAGTCCCGGGGTGGTAGGGACGACCCTATAGTCGTCGGACAAGTCGGCGGCGGGCCAACCTAGTCCCGGGGACGTGGGGACGACCCGATAGTCGTCGGACATGTCGGCGGCGGGCCAACCTAGTCCCGGGGTCGTGGGGACGACTCTATAGTCGTCGGACAAGTCGGCGGCGGGTCATCCTAGTCCCGGGGTCGTGGGGACGACCCTATAGTCGTCGGACATGACGGCGGCGGGCAAACTTTGGCCCGTTGTCGTGGGGACGACACTACAGTTGTCGGACATGACGGGGGCGGGCCAATCTAGTCCCGGGGCCGTGGGGAAGACCGTATAGTCGTCGGACAAGTCGGCGGCGGGCGAACCTAGTCCCGGGGTCGTGGGGACGACCCTATAGTCGTCGGCCATGTCGGCGGCTGGGCAACTTTGGCCCGTGGTCGTGGTGACGACCCTATAGTCGTCGGACATGTGGGCGGCTGGGCAACTTTGGCCCGTGGTCGTGGGTACGACCCTATAGTCGTCGGACAAGTCGGTGGCGGGCCAACCTAGTCCCGGGGTCGTGGGGACGGCCCTATAGTCGTCGGACATGACGGTGGCGGGCCAATCTAGTCCCGGGGACGTGGGGACGACCCTATAGTCGTCGGACATGTCGGCGGCGGGCAAACTTTGGCCCGTTGTCGTGGGGACGACACTACAGTTGTCGGACATGACGGGGGCGGGCCAATCTAGTCCCGGGGCCGTGGGGAAGACCGTATAGTCGTCGGACAAGTCGGCGGCGGGCGAACCTAGTCCCGGGGTCGTGGGGACGACCCTGTAGTCGTCGGACATGACGGTGGCGGTCCAATCTAGTCCCGGTGTCGTAGGGACGACCCTATATTCGTCGGAATAGCCGGCGGCGGGCCAACCTAGTCCCGGGGTCGTGGGGACGACCCTATAGTCGTCGGACATGTTGGCGGCTGGCCAACCTAGTCCCGGTGTCGTGGGGACGACTCTATAGTCGTCGGAGAAGTCGGCGGCGGGCCAATCTAGTCCCGGGGTCGTGGGGACGACCCTGTAGTCGTCGGACAAGTCGGCGGCTGGCCAACCTAGTCCCGGGGTCGTGGGGACGACCCTATAGTCGTCGGTCATGTCGGCGGCTGGGCAACTTTGGCCCGTGGTCGTGGTAACGACCCTATAGTGGTCGGACAAGTCGATGGCGCGCCAACCTAGTCCCGGGGTCGTGCGGACTACCCTATAGTCGTCGGACATGTCGGCGGCTGGCCGACCTAGTCCCGGGGTGGTAGGGACGACCCTATAGTCGTCGGACAAGTCGGCGGCGGGCCAACCTAGTCCCGGGGACGTGGGGACGACCCGATAGTCGTCGGACATGTCGGCGGCGGGCCAACCTAGTCCCGGGGTCGTGGGGACGACTCTATAGTCGTCGGACAAGTCGGCGGCGGGTCATCCTAGTCCCGGGGTCGTGGGGACGACCCTATAGTCGTCGGACATGACGGCGGCGGGCAAACTTTGGCCCGTTGTCGTGGGGACGACACTACAGTTGTCGGACATGACGGGGGCGGGCCAATCTAGTCCCGGGGCCGTGGGGAAGACCGTATAGTCGTCGGACAAGTCGGCGGCGGGCGAACCTAGTCCCGGGGTCGTGGGGACGACCCTATAGTCGTCGGACATGTGGGCGGCTGGGCAACTTTGGCCCGTGGTCGTGGGTACGACCCTATAGTCGTCGGACAAGTCGGTGGCGGGCCAACCTAGTCCCGGGGTCGTGGGGACGGCCCTATAGTCGTCGGACATGACGGTGGCGGGCCAATCTAGTCCCGGGGACGTGGGGACGACCCTATAGTCGTCGGACATGTCGGCGGCTGGCCAACGTAGTCCCGGGGTCGTGGGGACGACCCTATAGTCGTCGGACATGTCGGCGGCTGGCCAACATTGGCCCGTGGTCGTGGGGACGACCGTATAGTCGTCGGACATGGCGGTAGCGGGCCAATCTATCCCCGGGGTCGTGGGGACGACCCTATAGTCGTCGGACAAGTGGGCGGCGGGCCAACCTAGTCCCGGGGTCGTGGGGACGACCGTATAGTCGTCGGACATGGCGGTAGCGGGCCAATCTATCCCCGGGGTCGTGGGGACGACCCTATAGTCGTCGGACAAGTGGGCGGCGGGCCAACCTAGTCCCGGGGTCGTGGGGACGACCCTATAGTCGTCGGACATGACGGCGGCGGGCAAACTTTGGCCCGTTGTCGTGGGGACGACACTACAGTTGTCGGACATGACGGGGGCGGGCCAATCTAGTCCCGGGGCCGTGGGGAAGACCGTATAGTCGTCGGACAAGTCGGCGGCGGGCGAACCTAGTCCCGGGGTCGTGGGGACGACCCTATAGTCGTCGGACATGTGGGCGGCTGGGCAACTTTGGCCCGTGGTCGTGGGTACGACCCTATAGTCGTCGGACAAGTCGGTGGCGGGCCAACCTAGTCCCGGGGTCGTGGGGACGGCCCTATAGTCGTCGGACATGACGGTGGCGGGCCAATCTAGTCCCGGGGACGTGGGGACGACCCTATAGTCGTCGGACATGTCGGCGGCTGGCCAACGTAGTCCCGGGGTCGTGGGGACGACCCTATAGTCGTCGGACATGTCGGCGGCTGGCCAACATTGGCCCGTGGTCGTGGGGACGACCGTATAGTCGTCGGACATGGCGGTAGCGGGCCAATCTATCCCCGGGGTCGTGGGGACGACCCTATAGTCGTCGGACAAGTGGGCGGCGGGCCAACCTAGTCCCGGGGTCGTGGGGACGACCCTATAGTCGTCGGACATGATGGTGGCGGGCCAATCTAGACCCGGCGTCGTGTGGACGACCCTATAGTCGTCGGACATGTCGGCGGCTGGCCGACCTAGTCCCGGGGTCGTGGGGACGACCCGATAGTCGTCGGACATGTTGGCGGCTGGCCAACCTAGTCCCGGGGCCGTGGGGACGACTCTATAGTCGTCGGACAAGTCGGCGGCGGGTCATCCTAGTCCCGGGGTCGTGGGGACGACGCTATAGTCGTCCGACATGTCGGCGGCTGGGCAACTTTGGCCCGTGGTCGTGGGTACGGCCCTATAGTCGTCGGACAAGTCGGTGGCGCGCCAACCTAGTCCCGGGGTCGTGTGGACGACCCTATAGTCGTCGGACATGTCGGCGGCTGGCCGACCTAGTCCCGGGGTGGTAGGGACGACCCTATAGTCCTCGGACAAGTCGGCGGCGGGCCAACCTACTCCCGGGGCCGTGGGGACGACCGTATAGTCGTCGGACATGTCGGCGGCGGGCCAACCTATTCCCGGGGTCGTGGGGACGACTCTATAGTCGTCGGACAAGTCGGCGGCTGGCCAACCTAGTCCCGGGGTCGTGGGGACGACCCAATAGTCGTCGGACATGGCGGTGGCGGGCCAATCTAGTCCCGGGGTCGTGGGGACGACCCTATAGTCGTCGGACATGATGGTGGCGGGCCAATCTAGACCCGGGGTCGTGGGGACGACCCAATAGTCGTCGGACAAGTCGGCGGCGGGCCAACCTAGTCCCGGGGTGGTAGGGACGACCCTATAGTCGTCGGACAAGTCGGCGGCGGGCCAACCTAGTCCCGGGGCCGTGGGGACGACCGTATAGTCGTCGGATATGTCAGCGGCGGGCCAACCTAGTCCCGTGGTCGTGGGGACGACCGTATAGTCGTCGGACATGACGGTGGCGGGCCAATCTATCCCCGGGGTCGTGGGGACGACCCTATAGTCGTCGGACAAGTGGGCGGCGGGCCATCCTAGTCCCGGGGTCGTGGGGACGACCCTATAGTCGTCGGACATCATGGTGGCGGGCCAATCTAGACCCGGGGTCGTGGGGACGACCCAATAGTCGTCGGACATGTCGGCGGCGCGCCAACTTAGTCCCGGGGTCGTGGGGACGACCCAATAGTCGTCGGACATGTCGGCGGCTGGCCAACTTTGGCCCGTGGTCGTGGGGACGACCCTATAGTCGTCGGACATGTCGGCGGCGGGCCAACCTATTCCCGGGGTCGTGGGGACGACCCTATAGTCGTCGGACATGGCGGTGGCGGGCCAATCTATCCCCGGGGTCGTGGGGACGACCCTATAGTCGTCGGACAAGTCGGCAGCTGGCCAACCTAGTCCCGGGGTGGTAGGGACGACCCTATAGTCGTCGGACAAGTCGGCGGCGGGCCAACCTAGTCCCGGGGTCGTGGGGACGACCCTATAGTCGTCGGACATGTTGGCGGCTGGCCAACCTAGTCCCGGTGTCGTGGGGACGACTCTATAGTCGTCGGAGAAGTCGGCGGCGGGCCAATCTAGTCCCGGGGTCGTGGGGACGACCCTGTAGTCGTCGGACAAGTCGGCGGCTGGCCAACCTAGTCCCGGGGTCGTGGGGACGACCCTATAGTCGTCGGTCATGTCGGCGGCTGGGCAACTTTGGCCCGTGGTCGTGGTAACGACCCTATAGTGGTCGGACAAGTCGATGGCGCGCCAACCTAGTCCCGGGGTCGTGCGGACTACCCTATAGTCGTCGGACATGTCGGCGGCTGGCCGACCTAGTCCCGGGGTGGTAGGGACGACCCTATAGTCGTCGGACAAGTCGGCGGCGGGCCAACCTAGTCCCGGGGACGTGGGGACGACCCGATAGTCGTCGGACATGTCGGCGGCGGGCCAACCTAGTCCCGGGGTCGTGGGGACGACTCTATAGTCGTCGGACAAGTCGGCGGCGGGTCATCCTAGTCCCGGGGTCGTGGGGACGACCCTATAGTCGTCGGACATGACGGCGGCGGGCAAACTTTGGCCCGTTGTCGTGGGGACGACACTACAGTTGTCGGACATGACGGGGGCGGGCCAATCTAGTCCCGGGGCCGTGGGGAAGACCGTATAGTCGTCGGACAAGTCGGCGGCGGGCGAACCTAGTCCCGGGGTCGTGGGGACGACCCTATAGTCGTCGGACATGTGGGCGGCTGGGCAACTTTGGCCCGTGGTCGTGGGTACGACCCTATAGTCGTCGGACAAGTCGGTGGCGGGCCAACCTAGTCCCGGGGTCGTGGGGACGACCCTATAGTCGTCGGACATGGCGGTGGCGGGCCAATCTATCCCCGGGGTCGTGGGGACGACCCTATAGTCGTCGGACAAGTCGGCAGCTGGCCAACCTAGTCCCGGGGTGGTAGGGACGACCCTATAGTCGTCGGACAAGTCGGCGGCGGGCCAACCTAGTCCCGGGGTCGTGGGGACGGCCCTATAGTCGTCGGACATGACGGTGGCGGGCCAATCTAGTCCCGGGGACGTGGGGACGACCCTATAGTCGTCGGACATGTCGGCGGCGGGCCAACCTAGTCCCGAGGTCGTGGGGACGACCCTATAGTCGTCGGACATGACGGCGGCTGGCCAACATTGGCCCGTGGTGGTGGGGACGACCGTATAGTCGTCGGACATGGCGGTGGCGGGCCAATCTATCCCCGGGGTCGTGGGGACGACCCTATAGTCGTCGGACATGACGGTGGCGGGCCAATCTAGTCCCGGGTTCGTGGGCACGACCATGGTCGTCGGACATGTCGACGGCTGGCGAACTTTGGCCCGTAGTCGTGGTGACGATCCCATAGTCGTCGGACAAGTCGGCGGCGGGCCAATCTAGTCCCGGGGTCGTGGGGACGACCCTGTAGTCGTCGGACATGACGGTGGCGGTCCAATCTAGTCCCGGGGTCGTAGGGACGACCCTATAGACGTCGGACAAGTCGGCGGCGGGCCAACATAGTCCCGGGGTGGTAGGGACGACCCTATAGTCGTCGGTCATGTCGGCGGCTGGCCAACCTAGTCCCGGTGTCGTGGGGACGACTCTATAGTCGTCGGAGAAGTAGGCGGCGGGTCATCCTAGCCCCGGGGTCGTGGGGACGACCCTATAGTCGTCGGACAAGTCGGCGGCTGGCCAACCTAGTCCCGGGGTCGTGGGGAGGACCCTATAGCCGTCGGTCATGTCGGCGGCTGGGCAACTTTGGCCCGTGGTCGTGGGAACGACCCTATAGTGGTCGGACAAGTCGGTGGCGCGCCAACCTAGTCCCGGGGTCGTGCGGACGACCCTATAGTCGTCCGCCATGTCGGCGGCTGGCCGACCTAGTCCCGGGGTGGTAGGGACGACCCTATAGTCGTCGGACAAGTCGGCGGCGGGCCAACCTAGTCCCGGGGACGTGGGGACGACCCGATAGTCATCGGACATGTTGGCGGCCTGCCAACCTAGTCCCGGGACCGTGGGGACGACCGTATAGTCGTCGGACATGTCGGCGGCTGGGCAGCTTTGGCCCGGGGCCGTGGGGACGACCCTATAGTCGTCGGACATGTCGGCGGCTGGGCAACTTTGGCCCGTGGTCGTGGGTACGACCCTATAGTCGTCGGACAAGTCGGTGGCGCGCCAACCTAGTCCCGGGGTGGTGGGGACGGCCCTATAGTCGTCGGACATGACGGTGGCGGGCCAATCTAGTCCCGGGGACGTGGGGACGACCCTATAGTCGTCGGACATGTCGGTGGCGGGCCAATCTAGTCCCGGGGACGTGGGGACGACCCTATAGTCGTCGGACATGTCGGCGGCTGGCCAACGTAGTCCCGGGGTCGTGGGGACGACCCTATAGTCGTCGGACAAGTCGGCGGCGGGCCAACCTAGTCCCGGGGTCGTGGGGACGACCCTATAGTCGTCGGACATGTCGATGGCTGGCCGACCTAGTCCCGGGGTGGTAGGGACGACCCTATACTCTTCGGACAAGTCGGCGGCGGGCCAACCTAGTCCCGGGGTCGTGGGGAAGACCGTATAGTCGTCGGACATGTCGGCGGCGGGCCAACCTAGTCCCGTGGTCGTGGGGACGACCCTATAGTCGTCGGACATGTCGGCGGCTGGCCAACCTAGTCCCGGGGTCGTGGGGACGACCCGATAGTCGTCGGACATGTTGGCGGCTGGCCAACCTAGTCCCGGGGTCGTGGGGACGACTCTATAGTCGTCGGACAAGTCGGCGGCGGGTCATCCTAGTCCCGGGGTCGTGGGGACGACCCTATAGTCGTCGGACATGACGGTGGCGGGCCAATCTAGTCCCGGGGACGTGGGGACGACCCTATAGTCGTCGGACATGTCGGCGGCTGGCCAACGTAGTCCCGGGGTCGTGGGGACGACCCTATAGTCCTCGGACAAGTCGGCGGCGGGCCAACCTACTCCCGGGGCCGTGGGGACGACCCTATAGCCGTCGGATATGTCAGCGGCGGGCCAACCTAGTCCCGTGGTCGTGGGGACGACCCTATAGTCGTCGGACATGTCGGCGGCTGCCCAACCTAGTCCCGGGGACGTGGGGACGACCCGATAGTCGTCGGACATGTTGGCGGCCTGCCAACCTAGTCCCGGGGCCGTGGGGACGACCGTATAGTCGTCGGACATGTCTGCGGCTGGCCAACGTAGTCCCGGGGTCGTGGGGACGACCCTATAGTCGTCGGACAAGTCGGCGGCGGGCCAACCTAGTCCCGGGGTCGTGGGGACGACCCTATAGTCGTCGGACATGACGGCGGCTGGCCAACATTGGCCCGTGGTCGTGGGGACGGCCGTATAGTCGTCGGACATGGCGGTGGAGGGCCAATCTATCCCCGGGGTATTGGGGACGACCCTATAGTCGTCGGACAAGTGGGCGGCGGGCCAACCTAGTCCCGGGGTCGTGGGGACGACCCTATAGTCGTCGGACATGATGGTGGCGGGCCAATCTAGACCCGGGGTCGTGGGGACGACCCAATAGTCGTCGGACATGTCGGCGGCTGGCCAACTTTGGCCCGTGGTCGTGGGGACGACCCTATAGTCGTCGGACATGGCGGTGGCGGGCCAATCTATCCCCGGGGTCGTGGGGACGACCCTATAGTCGTCGGACATGACGGTGGCGGGCCAATCTAGTCCCGGGTTCGTGGGCACGACCATGGTCGTCGGACATGTCGACGGCTGGCGAACTTTGGCCCGCAGTCGTGGTGACGATCCTATAGTCGTCGGACAAGTCGGCGGCGGGCCAATCTAGTCCCGGGGTCGTGGGGACGACCCTGTAGTCGTCGGACATGACGGTGGCGGTCCAATCTAGTCCCGGTGTCGTAGGGACGACCCTATATTCGTCGGAATAGCCGGCGGCGGGCCAACCTAGTCCCGGGGTCGTGGGGACGACCCTAAAGTCGTCGGACATGTTGGCGGCTGGCCAACCTAGTCCCGGTGTCGTGGGGACGACTCTATAGTCGTCGGAGAAGTCGGCGGCGGGCCAATCTAGTCCCGGGGTCGTGGGGACGACCCTGTAGTCGTCGGACAAGTCGGCGGCTGGCCAACCTAGTCCCGGGGTCGTGGGGACGACCCTATAGTCGTCGGTCATGTCGGCGGCTGGGCAACTTTGGCCCGTGGTCGTGGTAACGACCCTATAGTGGTCGGACAAGTCGATGGCGCGCCAACCTAGTCCCGGGGTCGTGCGGACTACCCTATAGTCGTCGGACATGTCGGCGGCTGGCCGACCTAGTCCCGGGGTGGTAGGGACGACCCTATAGTCGTCGGACAAGTCGGCGGCGGGCCAACCTAGTCCCGGGGACGTGGGGACGACCCGATAGTCGTCGGACATGTCGGCGGCGGGCCAACCTAGTCCCGGGGTCGTGGGGACGACTCTATAGTCGTCGGACAAGTCGGCGGCGGGTCATCCTAGTCCCGGGGTCGTGGGGACGACCCTATAGTCGTCGGACATGACGGCGGCGGGCAAACTTTGGCCCGTTGTCGTGGGGACGACACTACAGTTGTCGGACATGACGGGGGCGGGCCAATCTAGTCCCGGGGCCGTGGGGAAGACCGTATAGTCGTCGGACAAGTCGGCGGCGGGCGAACCTAGTCCCGGGGTCGTGGGGACGACCCTATAGTCGTCGGCCATGTCGGCGGCTGGGCAACTTTGGCCCGTGGTCGTGGTGACGACCCTATAGTCGTCGGACATGTGGGCGGCTGGGCAACTTTGGCCCGTGGTCGTGGGTACGACCCTATAGTCGTCGGACAAGTCGGTGGCGGGCCAACCTAGTCCCGGGGTCGTGGGGACGGCCCTATAGTCGTCGGACATGACGGTGGCGGGCCAATCTAGTCCCGGGGACGTGGGGACGACCCTATAGTCGTCGGACATGTCGGCGGCTGGCCAACGTAGTCCCGGGGTCGTGGGGACGACCCTATAGTCGTCGGACATGTCGGCGGCTGGCCAACATTGGCCCGTGGTCGTGGGGACGACCGTATAGTCGTCGGACATGGCGGTAGCGGGCCAATCTATCCCCGGGGTCGTGGGGACGACCCTATAGTCGTCGGACAAGTGGGCGGCGGGCCAACCTAGTCCCGGGGTCGTGGGGACGACCCTATAGTCGTCGGACATGATGGTGGCGGGCCAATCTAGACCCGGCGTCGTGTGGACGACCCTATAGTCGTCGGACATGTCGGCGGCTGGCCGACCTAGTCCCGGGGTCGTGGGGACGACCCGATAGTCGTCGGACATGTTGGCGGCTGGCCAACCTAGTCCCGGGGCCGTGGGGACGACTCTATAGTCGTCGGACAAGTCGGCGGCGGGTCATCCTAGTCCCGGGGTCGTGGGGACGACGCTATAGTCGTCCGACATGTCGGCGGCTGGGCAACTTTGGCCCGTGGTCGTGGGTACGGCCCTATAGTCGTCGGACAAGTCGGTGGCGCGCCAACCTAGTCCCGGGGTCGTGTGGACGACCCTATAGTCGTCGGACATGTCGGCGGCTGGCCGACCTAGTCCCGGGGTGGTAGGGACGACCCTATAGTCCTCGGACAAGTCGGCGGCGGGCCAACCTACTCCCGGGGCCGTGGGGACGACCGTATAGTCGTCGGACATGTCGGCGGCGGGCCAACCTATTCCCGGGGTCGTGGGGACGACTCTATAGTCGTCGGACAAGTCGGCGGCTGGCCAACCTAGTCCCGGGGTCGTGGGGACGACCCAATAGTCGTCGGACATGGCGGTGGCGGGCCAATCTAGTCCCGGGGTCGTGGGGACGACCCTATAGTCGTCGGACATGATGGTGGCGGGCCAATCTAGACCCGGGGTCGTGGGGACGACCCAATAGTCGTCGGACAAGTCGGCGGCGGGCCAACCTAGTCCCGGGGTGGTAGGGACGACCCTATAGTCGTCGGACAAGTCGGCGGCGGGCCAACCTAGTCCCGGGGCCGTGGGGACGACCGTATAGTCGTCGGATATGTCAGCGGCGGGCCAACCTAGTCCCGTGGTCGTGGGGACGACCGTATAGTCGTCGGACATGACGGTGGCGGGCCAATCTATCCCCGGGGTCGTGGGGACGACCCTATAGTCGTCGGACAAGTGGGCGGCGGGCCATCCTAGTCCCGGGGTCGTGGGGACGACCCTATAGTCGTCGGACATCATGGCGGCGGGCCAATCTAGACCCGGGGTCGTGGGGACGACCCAATAGTCGTCGGACATGTCGGCGGCGCGCCAACTTAGTCCCGGGGTCGTGGGGACGACCCAATAGTCGTCGGACATGTCGGCGGCTGGCCAACTTTGGCCCGTGGTCGTGGGGACGACCCTATAGTCGTCGGACATGTCGGCGGCGGGCCAACCTATTCCCGGGGTCGTGGGGACGACCCTATAGTCGTCGGACATGGCGGTGGCGGGCCAATCTATCCCCGGGGTCGTGGGGACGACCCTATAGTCGTCGGACAAGTCGGCAGCTGGCCAACCTAGTCCCGGGGTGGTAGGGACGACCCTATAGTCGTCGGACAAGTCGGCGGCGGGCCAACCTAGTCCCGGGGTCGTGGGGACGGCCCTATAGTCGTCGGACATGACGGTGGCGGGCCAATCTAGTCCCGGGGACGTGGGGACGACCCTATAGTCGTCGGACATGTCGGCGGCGGGCCAACCTAGTCCCGAGGTCGTGGGGACGACCCTATAGTCGTCGGACATGACGGCGGCTGGCCAACATTGGCCCGTGGTGGTGGGGACGACCGTATAGTCGTCGGACATGGCGGTGGCGGGCCAATCTATCCCCGGGGTCGTGGGGACGACCCTATAGTCGTCGGACATGACGGTGGCGGGCCAATCTAGTCCCGGGTTCGTGGGCACGACCATGGTCGTCGGACATGTCGACGGCTGGCGAACTTTGGCCCGTAGTCGTGGTGACGATCCCATAGTCGTCGGACAAGTCGGCGGCGGGCCAATCTAGTCCCGGGGTCGTGGGGACGACCCTGTAGTCGTCGGACATGACGGTGGCGGTCCAATCTAGTCCCGGGGTCGTAGGGACGACCCTATAGACGTCGGACAAGTCGGCGGCGGGCCAACCTAGTCCCGGGGTCGTGGGGACGACTCTATAGTCGTCGGACAAGTCGGCGGCGGGTCATCCTAGTCCAGGGGTCGTGGGGACGACCCTATAGTCGTCGGACATGACGGCGGCGGGCAAACTTTGGCCCGTTGTCGTGGGGACGACACTACAGTTGTCGGACATGACGGGGGCGGGCCAATCTAGTCCCGGGGCCGTGGGGAAGACCGTATAGTCGTCGGACAAGTCGGCGGCGGGCGAACCTAGTCCCGGGGTCGTGGGGACGACCCTATAGTCGTCGGCCATGTCGGCGGCTGGGCAACTTTGGCCCGTGGTCGTGGTGACGACCCTATAGTCGTCGGACATGTGGGCGGCTGGGCAACTTTGGCCCGTGGTCGTGGGTACGACCCTATAGTCGTCGGACAAGTCGGTGGCGGGCCAACCTAGTCCCGGGGTCGTGGGGACGGCCCTATAGTCGTCGGACATGACGGTGGCGGGCCAATCTAGTCCCCGGGACGTGGGGACGACCCTATAGTCGTCGGACATGTCGGCGGCTGGCCAACGTAGTCCCGGGGTCGTGGGGACGACCCTATAGTCGTCGGACATGTCGGCGGCTGGCCAACATTGGCCCGTGGTCGTGGGGACGACCGTATAGTCGTCGGACATGGCGGTAGCGGGCCAATCTATCCCCGGGGTCGTGGGGACGACCCTATAGTCGTCGGACAAGTGGGCGGCGGGCCAACCTAGTCCCGGGGTCGTGGGGACGACCCTATAGTCGTCGGACATGATGGTGGCGGGCCAATCTAGACCCGGCGTCGTGTGGACGACCCTATAGTCGTCGGACATGTCGGCGGCTGGCCGACCTAGTCCCGGGGTCGTGGGGACGACCCGATAGTCGTCGGACATGTTGGCGGCTGGCCAACCTAGTCCCGGGGCCGTGGGGACGACTCTATAGTCGTCGGACAAGTCGGCGGCGGGTCATCCTAGTCCCGGGGTCGTGGGGACGACGCTATAGTCGTCCGACATGTCGGCGGCTGGGCAACTTTGGCCCGTGGTCGTGGGTACGGCCCTATAGTCGTCGGACAAGTCGGTGGCGCGCCAACCTAGTCCCGGGGTCGTGTGGACGACCCTATAGTCGTCGGACATGTCGGCGGCTGGCCGACCTAGTCCCGGGGTGGTAGGGACGACCCTATAGTCCTCGGACAAGTCGGCGGCGGGCCAACCTACTCCCGGGGCCGTGGGGACGACCGTATAGTCGTCGGACATGTCGGCGGCGGGCCAACCTATTCCCGGGGTCGTGGGGACGACTCTATAGTCGTCGGACAAGTCGGCGGCTGGCCAACCTAGTCCCGGGGTCGTGGGGACGACCCAATAGTCGTCGGACATGGCGGTGGCGGGCCAATCTAGTCCCGGGGTCGTGGGGACGACCCTATAGTCGTCGGACATGATGGTGGCGGGCCAATCTAGACCCGGGGTCGTGGGGACGACCCAATAGTCGTCGGACAAGTCGGCGGCGGGCCAACCTAGTCCCGGGGTGGTAGGGACGACCCTATAGTCGTCGGACAAGTCGGCGGCGGGCCAACCTAGTCCCGGGGCCGTGGGGACGACCGTATAGTCGTCGGATATGTCAGCGGCGGGCCAACCTAGTCCCGTGGTCGTGGGGACGACCGTATAGTCGTCGGACATGACGGTGGCGGGCCAATCTATCCCCGGGGTCGTGGGGACGACCCTATAGTCGTCGGACAAGTGGGCGGCGGGCCATCCTAGTCCCGGGGTCGTGGGGACGACCCTATAGTCGTCGGACATCATGGTGGCGGGCCAATCTAGACCCGGGGTCGTGGGGACGACCCAATAGTCGTCGGACAAGTCGGCGGCGGGCCAACCTAGTCCCGGGGTCGTGGGGACGGCCCTATAGTCGTCGGACATGACGGTGGCGGGCCAATCTAGTCCCGGGGACGTGGGGACGACCCTATAGTCGTCGGACATGTCGGCGGCGGGCCAACCTAGTCCCGAGGTCGTGGGGACGACCCTATAGTCGTCGGACATGACGGCGGCTGGCCAACATTGGCCCGTGGTGGTGGGGACGACCGTATAGTCGTCGGACATGGCGGTGGCGGGCCAATCTATCCCCGGGGTCGTGGGGACGACCCTATAGTCGTCGGACATGACGGTGGCGGGCCAATCTAGTCCCGGGTTCGTGGGCACGACCATGGTCGTCGGACATGTCGACGGCTGGCGAACTTTGGCCCGTAGTCGTGGTGACGATCCCATAGTCGTCGGACAAGTCGGCGGCGGGCCAATCTAGTCCCGGGGTCGTGGGGACGACCCTGTAGTCGTCGGACATGACGGTGGCGGTCCAATCTAGTCCCGGGGTCGTAGGGACGACCCTATAGACGTCGGACAAGTCGGCGGCGGGCCAACATAGTCCCGGGGTGGTAGGGACGACCCTATAGTCGTCGGTCATGTCGGCGGCTGGCCAACCTAGTCCCGGTGTCGTGGGGACGACTCTATAGTCGTCGGAGAAGTAGGCGGCGGGTCATCCTAGCCCCGGGGTCGTGGGGACGACCCTATAGTCGTCGGACAAGTCGGCGGCTGGCCAACCTAGTCCCGGGGTCGTGGGGAGGACCCTATAGCCGTCGGTCATGTCGGCGGCTGGGCAACTTTGGCCCGTGGTCGTGGGAACGACCCTATAGTGGTCGGACAAGTCGGTGGCGCGCCAACCTAGTCCCGGGGTCGTGCGGACGACCCTATAGTCGTCCGCCATGTCGGCGGCTGGCCGACCTAGTCCCGGGGTGGTAGGGACGACCCTATAGTCGTCGGACAAGTCGGCGGCGGGCCAACCTAGTCCCGGGGACGTGGGGACGACCCGATAGTCATCGGACATGTTGGCGGCCTGCCAACCTAGTCCCGGGACCGTGGGGACGACCGTATAGTCGTCGGACATGTCGGCGGCTGGGCAGCTTTGGCCCGGGGCCGTGGGGACGACCCTATAGTCGTCGGACATGTCGGCGGCTGGGCAACTTTGGCCCGTGGTCGTGGGTACGACCCTATAGTCGTCGGACAAGTCGGTGGCGCGCCAACCTAGTCCCGGGGTGGTGGGGACGGCCCTATAGTCGTCGGACATGACGGTGGCGGGCCAATCTAGTCCCGGGGACGTGGGGACGACCCTATAGTCGTCGGACATGTCGGTGGCGGGCCAATCTAGTCCCGGGGACGTGGGGACGACCCTATAGTCGTCGGACATGTCGGCGGCTGGCCAACGTAGTCCCGGGGTCGTGGGGACGACCCTATAGTCGTCGGACAAGTCGGCGGCGGGCCAACCTAGTCCCGGGGTCGTGGGGACGACCCTATAGTCGTCGGACATGTCGATGGCTGGCCGACCTAGTCCCGGGGTGGTAGGGACGACCCTATACTCTTCGGACAAGTCGGCGGCGGGCCAACCTAGTCCCGGGGTCGTGGGGAAGACCGTATAGTCGTCGGACATGTCGGCGGCGGGCCAACCTAGTCCCGTGGTCGTGGGGACGACCCTATAGTCGTCGGACATGTCGGCGGCTGGCCAACCTAGTCCCGGGGTCGTGGGGACGACTCTATAGTCGTCGGACAAGTCGGCGGCGGGTCATCCTAGTCCCGGGGTCGTGGGGACGACCCTATAGTCGTCGGACATGACGGTGGCGGGCCAATCTAGTCCCGGGGACGTGGGGACGACCCTATAGTCGTCGGACATGTCGGCGGCTGGCCAACGTAGTCCCGGGGTCGTGGGGACGACCCTATAGTCCTCGGACAAGTCGGCGGCGGGCCAACCTACTCCCGGGGCCGTGGGGACGACCCTATAGCCGTCGGATATGTCAGCGGCGGGCCAACCTAGTCCCGTGGTCGTGGGGACGACCCTATAGTCGTCGGACATGTCGGCGGCTGGCCAACCTAGTCCCGGGGTCGTGGGGACGACCCGGTAGTCGTCGGACATGTTGGCGGCCTGCCAACCTAGTCCCGGGGCCGTGGGGACGACCGTATAGTCGTCGGACATGTCGGCGGCGGGCCAACCTAGTCCCGGGGTCGTGGGGACGACTCTATAGTCGTCGGACAAGTCGGCGGCGGGTCATCCTAGTCCCGGGATCGTGGGGACGACCCTATAGTCGTCGGACATGTCGGCGGCGCGCCAACTTAGTCCCGGGGTCGTGGGGACGACCCTATAGTCGTCGGACATGTCGGCGGCGGGCCAACCTAGTCCCGGGATCGTGGGGACGACCCTATAGTCGTCGGACATGACGGCGGCTGGCCAACATTGGCCCGTGGTCGTGGGGACGACCGTATAGTCGTCGGACATGGCGGTGGCGGGCCAATCTATCCCCGGGGTCGTGGGGACGACCCTATAGTCGTCGGACAAGTGGGCGGCGGGCCATCCTAGTCCCGGGGTCGTGGGGACGACCCTATAGTCGTCGGACATCGTGGTGGCGGGCCAATCTAGACCCGGGGTCGTGGGGACGACCCAATAGTCGTCGGACATGTCGGCGGCGGGCCAACCTAGTCCCGGGGTCGTGGGGACGACCCTATAGTCGTCGGACATGTCGGCGGCTGGCCAACATTGGCCCGTGGTCGTGGGGACGACCGTATAGTCGTCGGACATGGCGGTAGCGGGCCAATCTATCCCCGGGGTCGTGGGGACGACCCTATAGTCGTCGGACAAGTGGGCGGCGGGCCAACCTAGTCCCGGGGTCGTGGGGACGACCCTATAGTCGTCGGACATGTCGGTGGCGGGCCAATCTAGTCCCGGGGACGTGGGGACGACCCTATAGTCGTCGGACATGTCGGCGGCTGGCCAACGTAGTCCCGGGGTCGTGGGGAAGACCGTATAGTCGTCGGACATGTCGGCGGCGGGCCAACCTAGTCCCGTGGTCGTGGGGACGACCCTATAGTCGTCGGACATGTCGGCGGCTGGCCAACCTAGTCCCGGGGTCGTGGGGACGACCCGATAGTCGTCGGACATGTTGGCGGCTGGCCAACCTAGACCCGGGGTCGTGGGGACGACTCTATAGTCGTCGGACAAGTCGGCGGCGGGTCATCCTAGTCCCGGGGTCGTGGGGACGACCCTATAGTCGTCGGACATGTCGGCGGCTGGGCAACTTTGGCCCGTCGTCGTGGGTACGACCCTATAGTCGTCGGACAAGTCGGTGGCGCGCCAACCTAGTCCCGGGGTGGTGGGGACGGCCCTATAGTCGTCGGACATGACGGTGGCGGGCCAATCTAGTCCCGGGGACGTGGGGACGACCCTATAGTCGTCGGACATGTCGCGGCTGGCCAACGTAGTCCCGGGGTCGTGGGGACGACCCAATAGTCGTCGGACAAGTCGGCGGCGGGCCAACCTAGTCCCGGGGTCGTGGGGACGACCCTATAGTCGTCGGACATGTCGGCGGCTGGCCAACATTGGCCCGTGGTCGTGGGGACGACCGTATAGTCGTCGGACAAGTCGGCGGCGGGCCAACCTAGTCCCGGGGTCGTGCGGACGACCCTATAGTCGTCCGCCATGTCGGCGGCTGGCCGACCTAGTCCCGGGGTGGTAGGGACGACCCTATAGTCGTCGGACAAGTCGGCGGCGGGCCAACCTAGTCCCGGGGACGTGGGGACTACCCGATAGTCATCGGACATGTTGGCGGCCTGCCAACCTAGTCCCGGGACCGTGGGGACGACCGTACAGTCGTCGGACATGTCGGCGGCTGGGCAGCTTTGGCCCGGGGCCGTGGGGACGACCCTATAGTCGTCGGACATGTCCGACGGCTATAGTGTCGTCTCCACGAGCCCGGGACTAGGTTGGCCCGCCGCCGACTTGTCCATCGACTATAGGGTCGTCCCTACGTCCCCGGGACTATGTTGGCCAGCCGCCGACATGTCCAACGATTATAGGGTCGTCCCCACGACCCCGGGACTAGGTTGGCCCGCCGCCGACTTGTCCGGCGACTACAGGGTCGTCCCCACGAACCCGGGACTAGGTTGGCCAGCCGCCGACATGTCCGACGACTATAGGGTCGTCCCCACGACCCCGGGACTAGGTTCGCCAGCCGCAGACTTGTCCGACGACTATGGGGTCGTCCCCACGGCCCCGGGACTAGATTGGCCTGCCACCGTCATTTCCGACGATTATAGGGTCGTCCCCCCGACTCTGTGCCTACGTTGGCCCGCCGCCGACATGTCCGACGACTGTAGGGTCGCCCCGACTACCCTGGGCCTACGTTGGCCCGCCGCCAACATGTCCAACGATTGTAGGGTCGTCCCCACGAACACGGGACTAGATTGGCCCGCCGCCAACATGTCCAACGACTATAGGGTCGTCCCCACGAACCCGGGACTAGGTTGGCCAGCCGCCGACATGTCCGACGACTATAGGGTCGTCCCCACGACCCCGGGACTAGGTGGGCCCGCCGCCGACTTGTCCGACGACTATAGGGTCGTCCCCACGACCCTGGGCCTACGTTGGCCCGCTGCCAACATGTCCGACGACTATAGGGTCGTCCCCACGGCCCCGGGACTAGATTGGCCTGCCACCGTCATTTCCGACGATTATAGGGTCGTCCCCACGACCCCGGGACTAGGTTGGCCAGCCGCCGACATGTCCGACGACTACAGGGTCGTCCCCACGACCCCGGGACTAGGTTGGCCAGGCGCCGGCATGTCCGACGACTACAGGGTCGTCCCCACGACCCCGGGACTATGTTGGCCCGCCGCCGACTTGTCCGACGACTATAGGGTCGTCCCCACGACCCCGGGACTAGGTCCGCCAGCCGCAGACTTGTCCGACGACTATGGGGTCGTCCCCACGGCCCCGGGACTAGATTGGCCTGCCACCGACTTGTCCGACGACTATAGGGTCGTCCCCACGACCCCGGGACTAGGCTGGTCCGCCGCCGACTTGTCCGACGACTATAGGGTCGTCCCCACGAACCCGGGACTAGGTTGGCCAGCCGCCGACTTGTCCGACGACTATAGGGTCGCCCCGCGACCACGGGCCAAAGTTGGCCCGCCACCGTCATGTCCGACCACTATAGGGTGGTCCCCACGACCCCGGGACTAGATTGGCCCGCCACCGTCATTTCCGACGACTATAGGGTCGTCCCCACGAACCCGCGACTAGGTTGGCCCGCCGCCGACTTGTCCGACGACTATAGGGTCGTCCCCACGAACCCGGGACTAGGTTGGCCAGCCGCCGACTTGTCCGACGACTATAGGGTCGCCCCGCGACCACGGGCCAAAGTTGGCCCGCCACCGTCATGTCCGACCACTATAGGGTGGTCCCCACGACCCCGGGACTAGATTGGCCCGCCACCGTCATTTCCGACGACTATAGGGTCGTCCCCACGAACCCGCGACTAGGTTGGCAAGCCGCCGACATGTCCGACGACTATAGGGTCGTCCCCACGGCCCCGGGCTAGGTTGGCCCGCCACCGTCATGTCCGACGACTGTAGGGTAGTCCCCACGACCCCGGGACTAGGTTGGCCAGCCGCCGACATGTCCGACGACTATAGGGTCGTCCCCACGACCGCGGAACAAAGATGCCCAGCCGCCGATTTGTCCGACGACTATAGGGGCGTCCCCACGAACCCGGGACTAGGTTGGCCAGCCACCGACTTGTCCGACGACTATAGGGTCGACCCAACGACCCTGGGCCTACGTTGGCCCGCCGCCGACATGTCCGACGACTATAGGGTCGTCCCAACGAACCCGGGACTACATAGGTTGGCCAGCCGCCGACATGTCCGACGACTATAGGGTCGTCCCCACGGCCCCGGGACTAGATTTGCCAGCCACCGTCATTTCCGACGATTATAGGGTCGTCCCCACGACTCTGTGCCTACGTTGGCCCGGCGCCGACATGTCCAACGACTATAGGGTCGTCCACACGAACACGGGACTAGATTGGCCCGCCGCCAACATGTCCAACGACTATAGGGTCGTCCCCACGACCCTGGGCCTACGTTGCCCAGCTGCCGACATGACCGACGACTATAGGGTCGTCCCCACGGCCCCGGGATTAGGTTGGCCAGCCGCCGACATGTCCGACGACTATAGGGTCGTCCCCAACTCCCGGGACTAGGTTGGCCCGCCGCCGACTTGTCCGACGACTATAGGGTCGTCCTCACGACCCCGGACCTAGATTAGCCCGCCACCGTCATGTTCGACGACTGTAGGGTCGCCCCGACTACCCTGGGCCTACGTTGGCCCGCCGCCAACATGTCCAACGATTATAGGGTCGTCCCCACGAACACGGGGCTAGATTGGCCCGCCGCCAACATGTCCAACGACTATAGGGTCGTACCCACGAACCCGGGACTAGGTTGGCCAGCCGCCGACATGTCCGACGACTATAGGGTCGTCCCCACTTCCCCGCGACTAGGTGGCCCGCCGCCGACTTGTCCGACGACTATAGGGTCGTCCCCACGACCCCGGGACTAGATTGGCCCGCCACCGCCATGTCCGACGAATATAGGGTCGTCCCCACTTCCCCGGGACTAGGTTGGCCCGCCGCCGACTTGTCCGACGACTATAGGGTCGTCCCCACGAACCCGGGACTAGGTTGGCCAGCCGCCGACTTGTCCGACGACTATAGGGTCGCCCCGCGACCACGGGCCAAAGTTGGCCCGCCACCGTCATGTCCGACCACTATAGGGTGGTCCCCACGACCCCGGGACTAGATTGGCCCGCCACCGTCATTTCCGACGACTATAGGGTCGTCCCCACGAACCCGCGACTAGGTTGGCAAGCCGCCGACATGTCCGACGACTATAGGGTCGTCCCCACGACCCCGGGACTAGATTGTCCCGCCACCGTCATGTCCGACGACTATAGGCTCGTCCGCACGACCCCGGAACTAGGTTGGACCGTCGACGACTTGTCCGACGACTACAGTGTCGTCCCCACGACCCCGGTACTAGGTTGGCCCGTCGACGAGTTGTCCGACGACTACAGGGTCGTCCCCACGGCCCCGGGACTAGATTGGCCCGCCGCCGACATGTCCGACGTCTATAGGGTCGTCCCAACGACCCCGGGACTAGAATGGCCCGCCACCGTCATGGCCTACGACTACAGGATCGTCCCCACGACCCCGGTACTAGGTTGGCCAGGCGCCGACTTGTCCGACGACTATAGGGTCGTCCCCACGGCCCCGGGACTAGATTCGCCCGCCACCGTCATGTCCGACGATTATAGGGTCGTCCCCACGACCCTGTGCCTACGTTGGCCCGCCGCCGACATGTCCGACGACTATAGGGTCGTCCCCACGAACCCGCGACTAGGTTGGCAAGCCGCCGACATGTCCGACGACTATAGGGTCGTCCCCACGGCCCCGGGACTAGATTGGCCCGCCACCGTCATGTCCGACGACTGTAGGGTAGTCCCCACGACCCCGGGACTAGGTTGGCCAGCCGCCGACATGTCCGACGACTATAGGGTGGTCCCCACGACCGCGGAACAAAGATGCCCAGCCGCCGATTTGTCCGACGACTATAGGGGCGTCCCCACGAACCCGGGACTAGGTTGGCCAGCCACCGACTTGTCCGACGACTATAGGGTCGTCCCCACGACTCCGGGACTAGGTTGGCCCGCCGCCGACTTGTCCGACGACTGTAGGGTGGTCCCCACGACCCCGAAACTAGATTAGCCCGCCACCGTCATGTCCGACGACTGTAGGGTCGCCCCGACTACCCTGGGCCTACGTTGGCCCGCCGCCAACATGTCCGACGACTATAGGGTCGTCCCCACGAACATGGGACTAGGTTGGCCCGCCAGCGTCATGTCCGACGACTATAGGGTCGTCCCCACGACCACGGGCCAAATTTGCCCTACCGCTGACATGGCCGACGACTATAGTATCGTCTCCACGACCCCGGGACTAGATTGGCCCGCCGCCGACTTGTCCGACGACTATAGGGTCGTCCCCTCGACCCTGGGCCTACGTTGGCCCGCTGCCAACATGTCCGACGATTATTGGGTCGTCCCCACGGCCCCGGGACTAGATTGGCCTGCCACCGTCATTTCTGACGATTATAGGGTCGTCCCCACGACTCTGTGCCTACGTTGGCCCGCCGCCGACATGTCCGACGACTCTAGGGTCGTCCCCACGAACCCGCGACTAGGTTGGCCAGCCGCCGACATGTCCGACGACTATAGGGTCGTCCCCACTTCCCCGGGACTAGGTTGGCCCGCCGCCGACTTGTCCGACGACTATAGGGTCGTCCCCACGATCCCGGGACTAGATTGGCCCGCCACCGCCATGTCCGACGAATATAGGGTCGTCCCCACGAACACGGGACTAGATTGGCCCGCCGCCAACATGTCCAACGACTCTAGGGTCGTCCCCACGAACCCGCGACTAGGTTGGCCAGCCGCCGACATGTCCGACGACTATACGGTCGTCCCCACGGCCCCGGGACTATATTGGCCCGCCACCGTCATGTCCGGCGACTACAAGGTCGTCCCCACGACCCCGGGACTAGGCTGGCGCGCCGCCGACTTGTCCGACGACTATAGGGTCGCCCCGCGACCACGGGCCAAAGTTGGCCCGCCACCGTCATGTCCGACCACTATAGGGTGGTCCCCACGACCCCGGGACTAGATTGGCCCGCCACCGTCATTTCCGAGGACTATAGGGTCGTCCCCACGAACCCGCCACTAGGTTGGCAAGCCGCCGACATGTCCGACGACTATAGGGTCGTCCCCACGGCCCCGGGACTAGATTGGCCCGCCACCGTCATGTCCGACGACTGTAGGGTAGTCCCCACGACCCCGGGACTAGGTTGGCCAGCCGCCGACATGTCCGACGACTATAGGGTCGTCCCCACGACCGCGGAACAAAGATGCCCAGCCGCCGATTTGTCCGACGACTATAGGGGCGTCCCCACGAACCCGGGACTAGGTTGGCCAGCCACCGACTTGTCCGACGACTATAGGGTCGACCCAACGACCCTGGGCCTACGTTGGCCCGCCGCCGACATGTCCGACGACTATAGGGTCGTCCCCACGACCCTGGGCCTACGTTGGCCCGGCGCCGACATGTCCAACGACTATAGGGTCGTCCCCACGAACACGGGACTAGATTGGCCCGCCGCCAACATGTCCAACGACTATAGGGTCGTCCCCACGAACACGGGACTAGATTGGCCCGCCGCCAACATGTCCAACGACTATAGGGTCGTCCACACGAACACGGGACTAGATTGGCCCGCCGCCAACATGTCCAACGACTATAGGGTCGTCCCCACGACCCTGGGCCTACGTTGCCCAGCTGCCGACATGACCGACGACTATAGGGTCGTCCCCACTGCCCCGGGATTAGGTTATCCCGCCGCCGACTTGTCCGACGCCTATAGGGTCGTTCCCACGACCCTGGGCCTACGTTGGCCCGGCGCCGACATGTCCAACGACTATAGGGTCGTCCCCACGAACACGGGACTAGATTGGCCCGCCGCCAACATGTCCAACGACTATAGGGTCGTCCACACGAACACGGGACTAGATTGGCCCGCCGCCAACATGTCCAACGACTATAGGGTCGTCCCCACGACCCTGGGCCTACGTTGCCCAGCTGCCGACATGACCGACGACTATAGGGTCGTCCCCACGGCCCCGGGATTAGGTTGGCCAGCCGCCGACATGTCCGACGACTATAGGGTCGTCCCCAACTCCCGGGACTAGGTTGGCCCGCCGCCGACTTGTCCGACGACTATAGGGTCGTCCTCACGACCCCGGACCTAGATTAGCCCGCCACCGTCATGTTCGACGACTGTAGGGTCGCCCCGACTACCCTGGGCCTACGTTGGCCCGCCGCCAACATGTCCAACGATTATAGGGTCGTCCCCACGAACACGGGGCTAGATTGGCCCGCCGCCAACATGTCCAACGACTATAGGGTCGTACCCACGAACCCGGGACTAGGTTGGCCAGCCGCCGACATGTCCGACGACTATAGGGTCGTCCCCACTTCCCCGGGACTAGGTGGCCCGCCGCCGACTTGTCCGACGACTATAGGGTCGTCCCCACGACCCCGGGACTAGATTGGCCCGCCACCGCCATGTCCGACGAATATAGGGTCGTCCCCACTTTCCCGGGACTAGGTTGGCCCGCCGCCGACTTGTCCGACGACTATAGGGTCGTCCCCACGACCCCGGGACTAGATTGGCCCGCCACCGCCATGTCCGACGAATATAGGGTCGTCCCCACGACCCCGGGACTAGGTTGGCCAGCCGCCGACATGTCCGAAGACTATACGGTAGTCCCCACGGTCCCGGGACTCATTTGGCCCGCCACCGTCATGTCCGACGACTATAGGGTCGTCCCCACGACCACAGGCCAAAGTTGGCCAGCCGCCGACATGTCCGACGACTATAGGGTCGTCCCCACGACCCCGGGACTAGATTGTCCCGCCACCGTCATGCCCGACGACTATAGGCTCGTCCGCACGACCCCGGAACTAGGTTGGACCGTCGACGACTTGTCCGACGACTACAGTGTCGTCCCCACGACCCCGGTACTAGGTTGGCCCGTCGACGAGATGTCCGACGACTACAGGGTCGTCCCCACGGCCCCGGGACTAGATTGGCCCGCCGCCGACATGTCCGACGTCTATAGGGTCGTCCCAACGACCCCGGGACTAGAATGGCCCGCCACCGTCATGGCCTACGACTACAGGATCGTCCCCACGACCCCGGTACTAGGTTGGCCCGTCGGCGACTTGTCCGACGACTACAGGGTTGTCCCAACGACCCCGGGACTATGTTGGCCCGCCGCCGACTTGTCCGACGACTATAGGGTCGTCCCCACGACCCCGGGACTAGGTTGGCCAGGCGCCGACTTGTCCGACGACTATAGGGTCGTCCCCACGGCCCCGGGACTAGATTCGCCCGCCACCGTCATGTCCGACGATTATAGGGTCGTCCCCACGACCCTGTGCCTACGTTGGCCCGCCGCCGACATGTCCGACGACTATAGGGTCGTCCCCACGAACCCGCGACTAGGTTGGCAAGCCGCCGACATGTCCGACGACTATAGGGTCGTCCCCACGGCCCCGGGACTAGATTCGCCCGCCACCGTCATGTCCGACGATTATAGGGTCGTCCCCACGACCCTGTGTCTACGTTGGCCCGCCGCCGACATGTCCGACGACTATAGGGTCGTACCCACGAACCCGGGACTAGGTTGGCCAGCCGCCGACATGTCCGACGACTATAGGGTCGTCCCCACTTCCCCGGGACTAGGTGGCCCGCCGCCGACTTGTCCGACGACTATAGGGTCGTCCCCACGAACACGGGACTAGATTGGCCCGCCGCCAACATGTCCAACGACTATAGGGTCGTCCACACGAACACGGGACTAGATTGGCCCGCCGCCAACATGTCCAACGACTATAGGGTCGTCCCCACGACACTGGGCCTACGTTGCCCAGCTGCCGACATGACCGACGTCTATAGGGTCGTCCCCACTTCCCCGGGATTAGGTTATCCCGCCGCCGACTTGTCCGACGACTATAGGGTCGTTCCCACGACCCTGGGCCTACGTTGGCCCGGCGCCGACATGTCCAACGACTATAGGGTCGTCCCCACGAACACGGGACTAGATTGGCCCGCCGCCAACATGTCCAACGACTATAGGGTCGTCCACACGAACACGGGACTAGATTGGCCCGCCGCCAACATTTCCAACGACTATAGGGTCGTCCCCACGACCCTGGGCCTACGTTGCCCAGCTGCCGACATGACCGACGACTATAGGGTCGTCCCCACGGCCCCGGGATTAGGTTGGCCAGCCGCCGACATGTCCGACGACTATAGGGTCGTCCCCAACTCCCGGGACTAGGTTGGCCCGCCGCCGACTTGTCCGACGACTATAGGGTCGTCCTCACGACCCCGGACCTAGATTAGCCCCCCACCGTCATGTTCGACGACTGTAGGGTCGCCCCGACTACCCTGGGCCTACGTTGGCCCGCCGCCAACATGTCCAACGATTATAGGGTCGTCCCCACGAACACGGGGCTAGATTGGCCCGCCGCCAACATGTCCAACGACTATAGGGTCGTACCCACGAACCCGGGACTAGGTTGGCCAGCCGCCGACATGTCCGACGACTATAGGGTCGTCCGCACGGCCCCCGAACTAGGTTGGACCGTCGACGACTTGTCCGACGACTACAGTGTCGTCCCCACGACCCCGGTACTAGGTTGGCCCGTCGACGAGTTGTCCGACGACTACAGGGTCGTCCCCACGGCCCCGGGACTAGATTGGCCCGCCGCCGACATGTCCAACGACTATAGGGTCGTCCCCACGACCCCGGGACTAGATTGTCCCGCCACCGTCATGTCCGACGACTATAGGCTCGTCCGCACGGCCCCCGAACTAGGTTGGACCGTCGACGACTTGTCCGACGACTACAGTGTCGTCCCCACGACCCCGGTACTAGGTTGGCCCGTCGACGAGTTGTCCGACGACTACAGGGTCGTCCCCACGGCCCCGGGACTAGATTGGCCCGCCGCCGACATGTCCGACGTCTATAGGGTCGTCCCAACGACCCCGGGACTAGAATGGCCCGCCACCGTCATGGCCTACGACTACAGGATCGTCCCCACGACCCCGGTACTAGGTTGGCCCGTCGGCGACTTGTCCGACGACTACAGGGTTGTCCCAACGACCCCGGGACTATGTTGGCCCGCCGCCGACTTGTCCGACGACTATAGGGTCGTCCCCACGACCCCGGGACTAGGTTGGCCAGGCGCCGACTTGTCCGACGACTATAGGGTCGTCCCCACGGCCCCGGGACTAGATTCGCCCGCCACCGTCATGTCCGACGATTATAGGGTCGTCCCCACGACCCTGTGCCTACGTTGGCCCGCCGCCGACATGTCCGACGACTATAGGGTCGTCCCCACGAACCCGCGACTAGGTTGGCAAGCCGCCGACATGTCCGACGACTATAGGGTCGTCCCCACGGCCCCGGGACTAGATTGGCCCGCCACCGTCATGTCCGACGACTGTAGGGTAGTCCCCACGATCCCGGGACTAGGTTGGCCAGCCGCCGACATGTCCGACGACTATAGGGTCGTCCCCACGACCGCGGAACAAAGATGCCCAGCCGCCGATTTGTCCGACGACTATAGGGGCGTCCCCACGAACCCGGGACTAGGTTGGCCAGCCACCGACTTGTCCGACGACTATAGGGTCGTCCCCACGACTCCGGGACTAGGTTGGCCCGCCGCCGACTTGTCCGACGACTGTAGGGTGGTCCCCACGACCCCGAATCTAGATTAGCCCGCCACCGTCATGTCCGACGACTGTAGGGTCGCCCCGACTACCCTGGGCCTACGTTGGCCCGCCGCCAACATGTCCGACGACTATAGGGTCGTCCCCACGAACATGGGACTAGGTTGGCCCGCCAGCGTCATGTCCGACGACTATAGGGTCGTCCCCACGACCACGGGCCAAATTTGCCCTACCGCTGACATGGCCGA
Source organism: Andrena fulva (assembly GCA_946251845.1). NCBI lineage: Eukaryota > Metazoa > Arthropoda > Insecta > Hymenoptera > Andrenidae > Andrena > Andrena fulva. Next base: position 152,432 of record CAMITZ010000228.1, read on the forward strand.
CGACTATAGTATCGTCTCCACGACCCGGGACTAGATTGGCCCGCCGCCGACTTGTCCGACGACTATAGGGTCGTCCCCTCGACCCTGGGCCTATGTTGGCCCGCTGCCAACATGTCCGACGATTATAGGGTCGTCCCCACGGCCCCGGGACTAGATTGGCCTGCCACCGTCATTTCCGACGATTATAGGGTCGTCCCCACGACTCTGTGCCTACGTTGGCCCGCCGCCGACATGTCCGACGACTCTAGGGTCGTCCCCACGAACCCGCGACTAGGTTGGCCAGCCGCCGACATGTCCGACGACTATAGGGTCGTCCCCACTTCCCCGGGACTAGGTTGGCCCGCCGCCGACTTGTCCGACGACTATAGGGTCGTCCCCACGATCCCGGGACTAGATTGGCCCGCCACCGCCATGTCCGACGAATATAGGGTCGTCCCCACGAACACGGGACTAGATTGGCCCGCCGCCAACATGTCCAACGACTCTAGGGTCGTCCCCACGAACCCGCGACTAGGTTGGCCAGCCGCCGACATGTCCGACGACTATACGGTCGTCCCCACGGCCCCGGGACTATATTGGCCCGCCACCGTCATGTCCGGCGACTACAAGGTCGTCCCCACGACCCCGGGACTAGGCTGGCGCGCCGCCGACTTGTCCCACGACTATAGGGTCGCCCCGCGACCACGGGCCAAAGTTGGCCCGCCACCGTCATGTCCGACCACTATAGGGTGGTCCCCACGACCCCGGGACTAGATTGGCCCGCCACCGTCATTTCCGACGACTATAGGGTCGTCCCCACGAACCCGCGACTAGGTTGGCAAGCCGCCGACATGTCCGACGACTATAGGGTCGTCCCCACGGCCCCGGGACTAGATTGGCCCGCCACCGTCATGTCCGACGACTGTAGGGTAGTCCCCACGACCCCGGGACTAGGTTGGCCAGCCGCCGACATGTCCGACGACTATAGGGTCGTCCCCACGACCGCGGAACAAAGATGCCCAGCCGCCGATTTGTCCGACGACTATAGGGGCGTCCCCACGAACCCGGGACTAGGTTGGCCAGCCACCGACTTGTCCGACGACTATAGGGTCGACCCAACGACCCTGGGCCTACGTTGGCCCGCCGCCGACATGTCCGACGACTATAGGGTCGTCCCAACGAACCCGGGACTACATCGGTTGGCCAGCCGCCGACATGTCCGACGACTATAGGGTCGTCCCCACGACCCCGGGACTAGGTGGGCCCGCCGCCGACTTGTCCGACGACTATAGGGTCGTCCCCACGACCCTGGGCCTACGTTGGCCCGCTGCCAACATGTCCGACGACTATAGGGTCGTCCCCACGGCCCCGGGACTAGATTTGCCAGCCACCGTCATTTCCGACGATTATAGGGTCGTCCCCACGACTCTGTGCCTACGTTGGCCCGGCGCCGACATGTCCAACGACTATAGGGTCGTCCCCACGAACACGGGACTAGATTGGCCCGCCGCCAACATGTCCAACGACTATAGGGTCGTCCACACGAACACGGGACTAGATTGGCCCGCCGCCAACATGTCCAACGACTATAGGGTCGTCCCCACGACCCTGGGCCTACGTTGCCCAGCTGCCGACATGACCGACGACTATAGGGTCGTCCCCACGGCCCCGGGATTAGGTTGGCCTGCCGCCGACATGTCCGACGACTATAGGGTCGTCCCCAACTCCCGGGACTAGGTTGGCCCGCCGCCGACTTGTCCGACGACTATAGGGTCGTCCTCACGACCCCGGACCTAGATTAGCCCGCCACCGTCATGTTCGACGACTGTAGGGTCGCCCCGACTACCCTGGGCCTACGTTGGCCCGCCGCCAACATGTCCAACGATTATAGGGTCGTCCCCACGAACACGGGGCTAGATTGGCCCGCCGCCAACATGTCCAACGACTATAGGGTCGTACCCACGAACCCGGGACTAGGTTGGCCAGCCGCCGACATGTCCGACGACTATAGGGTCGTCCCCACTTCCCCGGGACTAGGTGGCCCGCCGCCGACTTGTCCGACGACTATAGGGTCGTCCCCACGACCCCGGGACTAGATTGGCCCGCCACCGCCATGTCCGACGAATATAGGGTCGTCCCCACTTTCCCGGGACTAGGTTGGCCCGCCGCCGACTTGTCCGACGACTATAGGGTCGTCCCCACGACCCCGGGACTAGATTGGCCCGCCACCGCCATGTCCGACGAATATAGGGTCGTCCCCACGACCCCGGGACTAGGTTGGCCAGCCGCCGACATGTCCGAAGACTATACGGTAGTCCCCACGGTCCCGGGACTCATTTGGCCCGCCACCGTCATGTCCGACGACTATAGGGTCGTCCCCACGACCACAGGCCAAAGTTGGCCAGCCGCCGACATGTCCGACGACTATAGGGTCGTCCCCACGTCCCCGGGACTAGATTGTCCCGCCACCGTCATGTCCGACGACTATAGGCTCGTCCGCACGACCCCGGAACTAGGTTGGACCGTCGACGACTTGTCCGACGACTACAGTGTCGTCCCCACGACCCCGGTACTAGGTTGGCCCGTCGACGAGATGTCCGACGACTACAGGGTCGTCCCCACGGCCCCGGGACTAGATTGGCCCGCCGCCGACATGTCCGACGTCTATAGGGTCGTCCCAACGACCCCGGGACTAGAATGGCCCGCCACCGTCATGGCCTACGACTACAGGATCGTCCCCACGACCCCGGTACTAGGTTGGCCCGTCGGCGACTTGTCCGACGACTACAGGGTTGTCCCAACGACCCCGGGACTATGTTGGCCCGCCGCCGACTTGTCCGACGACTATAGGGTCGTCCCCACGACCCCGGGACTAGGTTGGCCAGGCGCCGACTTGTCCGACGACTATAGGGTCGTCCCCACGGCCCCGGGACTAGATTCGCCCGCCACCGTCATGTCCGACGATTATAGGGTCGTCCCCACGACCCTGTGCCTACGTTGGCCCGCCGCCGACATGTCCGACGACTATAGGGTCGTCCCCACGAACCCGCGACTAGGTTGGCAAGCCGCCGACATGTCCGACGACTATAGGGTCGTCCCCACGGCCCCGGGACTAGATTCGCCCGCCACCGTCATGTCCGACGATTATAGGGTCGTCCCCACGACCCTGTGCCTACGTTGGCCCGCCGCCGACATGTCCGACGACTATAGGGTCGTACCCACGAACCCGGGACTAGGTTGGCCAGCCGCCGACATGTCCGACGACTATAGGGTCGTCCCCACTTCCCCGGGACTAGGTGGCCCGCCGCCGACTTGTCCGACGACTATAGGGTCGTCCCCACGAACACGGGACTAGATTGGCCCGCCGCCAACATGTCCAACGACTATAGGGTCGTCCACACGAACACGGGACTAGATTGGCCCGCCGCCAACATGTCCAACGACTATAGGGTCGTCCCCACGACCCTGGGCCTACGTTGCCCAGCTGCCGACATGACCGACGACTATAGGGTCGTCCCCACTTCCCCGGGATTAGGTTATCCCGCCGCCGACTTGTCCGACGACTATAGGGTCGTTCCCACGACCCTGGGCCTACGTTGGCCCGGCGCCGACATGTCCAACGACTATAGGGTCGTCCCCACGAACACGGGACTAGATTGGCCCGCCGCCAACATGTCCAACGACTATAGGGTCGTCCACACGAACACGGGACTAGATTGGCCCGCCGCCAACATTTCCAACGACTATAGGGTCGTCCCCACGACCCTGGGCCTACGTTGCCCAGCTGCCGACATGACCGACGACTATAGGGTCGTCCCCACGGCCCCGGGATTAGGTTGGCCAGCCGCCGACATGTCCGACGACTATAGGGTCGTCCCCAACTCCCGGGACTAGGTTGGCCCGCCGCCGACTTGTCCGACGACTATAGGGTCGTCCTCACGACCCCGGACCTAGATTAGCCCGCCACCGACATGTTCGACGACTGTAGGGTCGCCCCGACTACCCTGGGCCTACGTTGGCCCGCCGCCAACATGTCCAACGATTATAGGGTCGTCCCCACGAACACGGGGCTAGATTGGCCCGCCGCCAACATGTCCAACGACTATAGGGTCGTACCCACGAACCCGGGACTAGGTTGGCCAGCCGCCGACATGTCCGACGACTATAGGGTCGTCCCCACTTCCCCGGGACTAGGTGGCCCGCCGCCGACTTGTCCGACGACTATAGGGTCGTCCCCACGACCCCGGGACTAGATTGGCCCGCCACCGCCATGTCCGACGAATATAGGGTCGTCCACACTTCCCCGGGACTAGGTTGGCCCGCCGCCGACTTGTCCGACGACTATAGGGTCGTCCCCACGACCCCGGGACTAGATTGGCCCGCCACCGCCATGTCCGACGAATATAGGGTCGTCCCCACGACCCCGGGGCTAGGTTGGCCAGCCGCCGACATGTCCGAAGACTATACGGTCGTCCCCACGGTCCCGGGACTCATTTGGACCGCCACCGTCATGTCCGACGACTATAGGGTCGTCCCCACGACCACAGGCCAAAGTTGGCCAGCCGCCGACATGTCCGACGACTATAGGGTCGTCCCCACGACCCCGGGACTAGATTGTCCAGCCACCGTCATGTCCGACGACTAAAGGCTCGTCCGCACGGCCCCCGAACTAGGTTGGACCGTCGACGACTTGTCCGACGACTACAGTGTCGTCCCCACGACCCCGGTACTAGGTTGGCCCGTCGACGAGTTGTCCGACGACTACAGGGTCGTCCCCACGGCCCCGGGACTAGATTGGCCCGCCGCCGACATGTCCGACGTCTATAGGGTCGTCCCAACGACCCCGGGACTAGAATGGCCCGCCACCGTCATGGCCTACGACTACAGGATCGTCCCCACGACCCCGGTACTAGGTTGGCCCGTCGGCGACTTGTCCGACGACTACAGGGTTGTCCCAACGACCCCGGGACTATGTTGGCCCGCCGCCGACTTGTCCGACGACTATAGGGTCGTCCCCACGACCCCGGGACTAGGTTGGCCAGGCGCCGACTTGTCCGACGACTATAGGGTCGTCCCCACGGCCCCGGGACTAGATTCGCCCGCCACCGTCATGTCCGACGATTATAGGGTCGTCCCCACGACCCTGTGCCTACGTTGGCCCGCCGCCGACATGTCCGACGACTATAGGGTCGTCCCCACGAACCCGCGACTAGGTTGGCAAGCCGCCGACATGTCCGACGACTATAGGGTCGTCCCCACGGCCCCGGGACTAGATTGGCCCGCCACCGTCATGTCCGACGACTGTAGGGTAGTCCCCACGACCCCGGGACTAGGTTGGCCAGCCGCCGACATGTCCGACGACTATAGGGTCGTCCCCACGACCGCGGAACAAAGATGCCCAGCCGCCGATTTGTCCGACGACTATAGGGGCGTCCCCACGAACCCGGGACTAGGTTGGCCAGCCACCGACTTGTCCGACGACTATAGGGTCGTCCCCACGACTCCGGGACTAGGTTGGCCCGCCGCCGACTTGTCCGACGACTGTAGGGTGGTCCCCACGACCCCGAATCTAGATTAGCCCGCCACCGTCATGTCCGACGACTGTAGGGTCGCCCCGACTACCCTGGGCCTACGTTGGCCCGCCGCCAACATGTCCGACGACTATAGGGTCGTCCCCACGATCATGGGACTAGGTTGGCCCGCCAGCGTCATGTCCGACGACTATAGGGTCGTCCCCACGACCACGGGCCAAATTTGCCCTACCGCTGACATGGCCGACGACTATAGTATCGTCTCCACGACCCCGGGACTAGATTGGCCCGCCGCCGACTTGTCCGACGACTATAGGGTCGTCCCCTCGACCCTGGGCCTATGTTGGCCCGCTGCCAACATGTCCGACGATTATAGGGTCGTCCCCACGGCCCCGGGACTAGATTGGCCTGCCACCGTCATTTCCGACGATTATAGGGTCGTCCCCACGACTCTGTGCCTACGTTGGCCCGCCGCCGACATGTCCGACGACTCTAGGGTCGTCCCCACGAACCCGCGACTAGGTTGGCCAGCCGCCGACATGTCCGACGACTATAGGGTCGTCCCCACTTCCCCGGGACTAGGTTGGCCCGCCGCCGACTTGTCCGACGACTATAGGGTCGTCCCCACGATCCCGGGACTAGATTGGCCCGCCACCGCCATGTCCGACGACTATAGGGTCGTCCCCACGAACCCGGGACTAGGTTGGACCGCCGCCGACGTGTCCGACGACTATAGGGTCAACCCAACGACCCTGGGCCTACGTTGGCCCGCCGCCGACATGTCCGACGACTATAGGGTCGTCCCCACGAATCCGGGACTAGATTGGCCCGCCACCGTCATTTCCGACGACTGTAGGGTCGCCCCACGACCCTGGGCCTACGTTGGCCCGCTGCTAACATGTCCGACGACTATAGGGTCGTCCTCGCGACCCCGGGACTAGATTGGCCCGCCACTGTCATGTCCGACGATTATAGGGTCGTCCCCACGAACCCGGGACTAGGTTGGCCAGCCGCCGACATGTCGGACGACTATAGGGTCGTCCCCACGACCCCGGGACTAGGTGGGCCCGCCGCCGACTTGTCCGACGACTTTAGGGTCGTCCCCACGACCCTGGGCCTACGTTAACCCGCTGCCAACATGTCCGACGACAATAGGGTCGTCCCCACGGCCCCGGGAATAGGTTGGCCAGGCGCCGACATGTCCGACGACTATAGGGTCGTCCCCACGAACCCGGGACTAGATTGGCCCGCCACCGACATTTCCAACGACTGTAGGGTCGTCCCCACGACCCTGGGCCTACGTTGGCCCGCTGCCAACATGTCCGACGGCTATAGGGTCGTCCTTACGACCCTGGGCCTACGTTGGCCCGCCGCCGACATGTCCGACGACTATAGGGTCGTCCCCACGACCAGGGGCCAAAGTTGGCCAGCCGCCGACATGTCCGACGACTATACGGTCGTTCCCACGGCCCCGGGACTAGATTGGCCCGCCACCGTCATGTCCGACGACTATAGGGTCGACCCAACGACCCTGGGCCTACGTTGGCCCGCCGCCGACATGTCCGACGACTATAGGGTCGTCCCCACGAACCCGGGACTAGGTTGGCCAGCCGCGGACATGTCGGACGACTATAGGGTCGTCCCCACGACCGGGGGACTAGGTTGCCTCGCCGCCGACTTGTCCGACGACTATAGGGTCGTCCCCACGACCCCGGGACTAGATTGGCCCGCCACCGTCATGTCCGACAGGTATAGTGTCGTCCCCACGACCACGGGCCAAAGTTGGCCAGCCGCCGACATGTCCGGCGATTATAGGGTCGTCCCCACGAACCCGGGACTAGGTTGGCCAGCCGCCGACATGTCCGACGATTATAGGGTCGTCCCCACGACCCCGGGACTAGGTGGGCCCGCCGCCGACGTCTCCGACGACTTTAGGATCGTCCCCACGACCCTGGGCCTACGTTAACCCGCTGCCAACATGTCCGACGACAATAGGGTCGTCCCCACGGCCCCGGGTATAGGTTGGCCAGGCGCCGACATGTCCGACGACTATAGGGTCGTCCCCACGACCAGGGGCCAAAGTTGGCCAGCCGCCGACATGTCCGACGACTATACGGTCGTCCCCACGGCCCCGGGACTAGATTGGCCCGCCACCGTCATGTCCGACGACTATAGGGTCGACCCCACGACCCTGGGCCTACATTGGCCTAACCGCCACATGTCCGACGAGTATAGGGTCGACCCAACGACCCTGGGCCTACGTTGTCCCGCCGCCGACATGTCCGACGACTATAGGGTCGTCCCCACGAACCCGGGACTAGGTTGGCCAGCCGCGGACATGTCGGACGACTATAGGGTCGTCCCCACGACCCCGGGACTAGATTGGCCCGCCACCGTCATGTCCGACAGGTATAGTGTCGTCCCCACGACCACGGGCCAAAGTTGGCCAGCCGCCGACATGTCCGACGATTATAGGGTCGTCCCCACGAACCCGGGACTAGGTTGGCCAGCCGCCGACATGTCCGACGATTATAGGGTCGTCCCCACGACCCCGGGACTAGGTGGGCCCGCCGCCGACTTGTCCGACGACTTTAGGGTCGTCCCCACGACCCTGGGCCTACGTTAACCCGCTGCCAACATGTCCGACGACAATAGGGTCGTCCCCACGGCCCCGGGGCCAGATAGGCCCGCCACCGTCATTTCCGACGATTATAGGGTCGTCCCCACCACCGTGTGCCTACGTTGGCCCGCCGCCGACATGTCCGACGACTATAGGGTCGTCCCCACGACCGGGGGACTAGGTTGCCTCGCCGCCGACTTGTCCGACGACTATAGGGTCGTCCCCACGACCTCGGGACTAGATTGGCCCGCCACCGTCATGTCCGACAGGTATAGTGTCGTCCCCACGACCACGGGCCAAAGTTGGCCAGCCGCCGACATGTCCGACGATTATAGGGTCGTCCCCACGAACCCGGGACTAGGTTGGCCAGCCGCCGACATGTCCGACGACTATAGGGACGTCCCCACGACACCGGGACTAGTGTGGCCCGACGCCGACTTCTCCGACGACTATAGGGTCGTCCCCACTACCCCGGGCCAAAGTTGGCCAGCCGCCGACATGTCCGACGATTATAAGGGCGTCCCCACGACACCGGGACTAGGGTGGCCCGCCGCCGACATGTCCGACGACTATAGGGTCGTCCCCACGAACCCGGGACTAGGTTGGACCGCCGCCGACGTGTCCGACGACTATAGGGTCGTCCCTACCACCCCTGGACTAGATTGGACCGCCACCGTCATGTCCGACGACTGTAGGGTCGTCCCCACGAACCCGGGACTAGGTTGGACCGCCGCCGACGTGTCCGACGACTATAGGGTCGTCCCTACCACCCCTGGACTAGATTGGACCGCCACCGTCATGTCCGACGACTGTAGGGTCGTCCCCACGACCCTGGGCCTACGTTGGCCCGCTGCCAACATGTCCGACGACTATAGGGTCGTCCCCACGACCCCGGGACTAGATTGGCCCGCCACCGTCATGTCCGACGACTATAGGGTCGACCCAACGACCCTGGGCCTACGTTGGCCCGCCGCCGACATGTCCGACGACTATAGGGTCGTCCCCACGAACCCGGGACTAGGTTGGACCGCCGCCGACGTGTCCGACGACTATAGGGTCGTCCCTACCACCCCTGGACTAGATTGGACCGCCACCGTCATGTCCGACGACTGTAGGGTCGTCCCCAAGACCCTGGGCGTACGTTGGCCCGCTGCCAACATGTCCGACGACTATAGGGTCGTCCCCACGACCCCGGGACTAGGTTGGCCAGGCGCCGGCTTGTCCGACGACTATAGGGTCGTCCCCACGACCCTGGGCCTACGTTGGCCCGCTGCCAACATGTCCGACGACTATAGGGTCGTCCCCACGACCCCGGGACTAGATTGGCCCGCCACCGTCATGTCCGACGACTATAGGGTCGACCCAACGACCCTGGGCCTACGTTGGCCCGCCGCCGACATGTCCGACGACTATAGGGACGTCCCCACGACACCGGGACTAGTGTGGCCCGACGCCGACTTCTCCGACGACTATAGGGTCGTCCCCACTACCCCGGGTCAAAGTTGGCCAGCCGCCGACATGTCCGACGACTATAGGGTCGTCCCCACGAACCCGGCACTAGGTTGGCCAGGCGCCGGCTTGTCCGACGACTATAGGGTCGTCCCCACGACCCTGGGCCTACGTTGGCCCGCTGCCAACATGTCCGACGACTATAGGGTCGTCCCCACGACCCCGGGACTAGGTTGGCCAGGCGCCGGCTTGTCCGACGACTATAGGGTCGTCCCCACGGCCCCGGGTCTAGATTGGCCCGCCACCGTCATGTCCGGCGACTACAGGGTCGTCCCCACGACCCCGGGACTATGTTGGCCCGCCGCCGACTTGTCCGACGACTATAGGGTCGTCCCCACGAACCCGGCACTAGGTTGGCCAGGCGCCGGCTTGTCCGACGACTATAGGGTCGTCCCCAGGGCCCCGGGACTAGATTGGCCCGCCACCGTCATGTCCGGCGACTACAGGGTCGTCCCCACGACCCCGGGCCTATGTTGGCCCGCCGCCGACTTGTCCGACGACTATATGGTCGTCCCCACGACCCCGGGACTAGGTTGGCCAGGCGCCGACTTGTCCGACGACTATAGGGTCGTCCCCACGGCCCCGGGACTAGATTCGCCCGCCACCGTCATGTCCGGCAACTACAGGGTCGTCCCCACGACCCCGGGACTATGTTGGCCCGCCGCCAACTTGTCCGACGACTATAGGGTCGTCCCCACGACCCCGGGACTAGGTTGGCCAGGCGCCGACTTGTCCGACAACTATAGGGTCGTCCCCACTTCCCCGGGACTAGATTCGCCCGCCACCGTCATGTCCGACGACTATAGAGTCGTCCCCACGACCCCGGGACTAGGTGGGTCCGCCGCCGACTTGTCCGACGACTTTAGGGTCGTCCCCACGACCCTGGGCCTACGTTGGCCCGCCGCCGACATGTCCGACGACTATAGGGTCGTCCCCACGACCAGGGGCCAAAGTTGGCCAGCCGCCGACATGTCCGACGACTATACGGTCGTCCCCACGGCCCCGGGACTAGATTGGCCCGCCACCGTCATGTCCGACGACTATAGGGTCGACCCCACGACCCTGGGCCTACATTGGCCTAACCGCCGACATGTCCGACGAGTATAGGGTCGACCCAACGACCCTGGGCCTACGTTGGCCCGCCGCCGACATGTCCGACGACTATAGGGTCGTCCCCACGAACCCGGGACTAGGTTGGCCAGCCGCGGACATGTAGGACGACTATAGGGTCGTCCCCACGACCCCGGGACTAGGTGGGCCCGCCGCCGACTTGTCCGACAACTTTAGGGTCGTCCCCACGACCCTGGGCCTACGTTAACCCGCTGCCAACATGTCCGACGACAATAGGGTCGTCCCCACGGCCCCGGGGCCAGATAGGCCCGCCACCGTCATTTCCGACGATTATAGGGTCGTCCCCACGACCGTGTGCCTACGTTGGCCCGCCGCCGACATGTCCGACGTCTATAGGGTCGTCCCCACGACCGCGGGACTAGGTTGCCTCGCCGCCGACTTGTCCGACGACTATAGGGTCGTCCCCACGACCCCGGGACTAGATTGACCCGCCACCGTCATGTCCGACAGGTATAGTGTCGTCCCCACTACCACGGGTCAAAGTTGGCCAGCCGCCGACATGTCCGACGACTATAGGGTCGTCCCCACGAACCCGGCACTAGGTTGGCCAGGCGCCGGCTTGTCCGACGACTATAGGGTCGTCCCCACGGCCCCGGGTCTAGATTGGCCCGCCACCGTCATGTCCGGCGACTACAGGGTCGTCCCCACGACCCCGGGACTATGTTGGCCCGCCGCCGACTTGTCCGACGACTATAGGGTCGTCCCCACGAACCCGGCACTAGGTTGGCCAGGCGCCGGCTTGTCCGACGACTATAGGGTCGTCCCCAGGGCCCCGGGACTAGATTGGCCCGCCACCGTCATGTCCGGCGACTACAGGGTCGTCCCCACGACCCCGGGCCTATGTTGGCCCGCCGCCGACTTGTCCGACGACTATATGGTCGTCCCCACGACCCCGGGACTAGGTTGGCCAGGCGCCGACTTGTCCGACGACTATAGGGTCGTCCCCACGGCCCCGGGACTAGATTCGCCCGCCACCGTCATGTCCGGCAACTACAGGGTCGTCCCCACGACCCCGGGACTATGTTGGCCCGCCGCCAACTTGTCCGACGACTATAGGGTCGTCCCCACGACCCCGGGACTAGGTTGGCCAGGCGCCGACTTGTCCGACAACTATAGGGTCGTCCCCACTTCCCCGGGACTAGATTCGCCCGCCACCGTCATGTCCGACGACTATAGAGTCGTCCCCACGACCCCGGGACTAGGTGGGTCCGCCGCCGACTTGTCCGACGACTTTAGGGTCGTCCCCACGACCCTGGGCCTACGTTGGCCCGCCGCCGACATGTCCGACGACTATAGGGTCGTCCCCACGACCAGGGGCCAAAGTTGGCCAGCCGCCGACATGTCCGACGACTATACGGTCGTCCCCACGGCCCCGGGACTAGATTGGCCCGCCACCGTCATGTCCGACGACTATAGGGTCGACCCCACGACCCTGGGCCTACATTGGCCTAACCGCCGACATGTCCGACGAGTATAGGGTCGACCCAACGACCCTGGGCCTACGTTGGCCCGCCGCCGACATGTCCGACGACTATAGGGTCGTCCCCACGAACCCGGGACTAGGTTGGCCAGCCGCGGACATGTAGGACGACTATAGGGTCGTCCCCACGACCCCGGGACTAGGTGGGCCCGCCGCCGACTTGTCCGACAACTTTAGGGTCGTCCCCACGACCCTGGGCCTACGTTAACCCGCTGCCAACATGTCCGACGACAATAGGGTCGTCCCCACGGCCCCGGGGCCAGATAGGCCCGCCACCGTCATTTCCGACGATTATAGGGTCGTCCCCACGACCGTGTGCCTACGTTGGCCCGCCGCCGACATGTCCGACGTCTATAGGGTCGTCCCCACGACCGCGGGACTAGGTTGCCTCGCCGCCGACTTGTCCGACGACTATAGGGTCGTCCCCACGACCCCGGGACTAGATTGACCCGCCACCGTCATGTCCGACAGGTATAGTGTCGTCCCCACTACCACGGGTCAAAGTTGGCCAGCCGCCGACATGTCCGACGACTATAGGGTCGTCCCCACGAACCCGGCACTAGGTTGGCCAGGCGCCGGCTTGTCCGACGACTATAGGGTCGTCCCCACGGCCCCGGGACTAGATTGGCCCGCCACCGTCATGTCCGGCGACTACAGGGTCGTCCCCACGACCCCGGGACTATGTTGGCCCGCCGCCGACTTGTCCGACGACTATAGGGTCGTCCCCAAGACCCCGGGACTAGGTTGGCCAGGCGCCGACTTGTCCGACGACTATAGGGTCGTCCCCACGGCCCCGGGACTAGATTCGCCCGCCACCGTCATGTCCGACGACTATAGGGTCGTCCCCACGACCACGGGCCAAAGTTGGCCAGCCGCCGACATGTCCGACGACTATAGGGTCGTCCCCACGAACCCGGCACTAGGTTGGCCGGGCGCCGGCTTGTCCGACGACTATAGGGTCGTCCCCAGGGCCCCGGGACTAGATTGGCCCGCCACCGTCATGTCCGGCGACTACAGGGTCGTCCCCACGACCCCGGGCCTATGTTGGCCCGCCGCCGACTTGTCCGACGACTATAGGGTCGTCCCCACGACCCCGGGACTAGGTTGGCCAGGCGCCGACTTGTCCGACGACTATAGGGTCGTCCCCACGAACCCGGCACTAGGTTGGCCGGGCGCCGGCTTGTCCGACGACTATAGGGTCGTCCCCACGGCCCCGGGACTAGATTCGCCCGCCACCGTCATGTCCGGCGACTACAGGGTCGTCCCCACGACCCCGGGCCTATGTTGGCCCGCCGCCGACTTGTCCGACGACTATAGGGTCGTCCCCACGGCCCCGGGACTATGTTGGCCCGCCGCCGACTTGTCCGACGACTATAGGGTCGTCCCCACGACCCCGGGACTAGGTTGGCCAGGCGCCGACTTGTCCGACAACTATAGGGTCGTCCCCACGGCCCCGGGACTAGATTCGCCCGCCACCGTCATGTCCGACGACTATAGGGTCGTCCCCACGACCCCGGGACTAGGTGGGCCCGCCGCCAACTTGTCCGACGACTATAGGGTCGTCCCCACGACCCCGGGACTAGGTTGGCCAGGCGCCGACTTGTCCGACGACTATAGGGTCGTCCCCACGGCCCCGGGACTAGATTGGCCCGCCACCGTCATGTCCGGCGACTACAGGGTCGTCCCCACCACCCCGGGACTATGTTGGCCCGCCGCCGACTTGTCCTACGACTACAGGATCGTCCCCACGACCCCGGTACTAGGTTGGCCCGTCGGCGACTTGTCCGACGACTACAGGGTGGTCCCAACGACCCCGCTACTAGGTTGGCCCGCCGCCGACTTGTCCGACGACTATACGGTCGTCCCCACGACCCCGGGATTAGGTTGGCCAGCCGCCGACATGTCCGACGACTATACGGTCGTCCCCACGGCCCCGGGACTAGATTGGCCCGCCACCGTCATGTCCGACGACTGTAGGGTCGTCCCCACGACCCTGGGCCTACGTTGGCCCGCTGCCAACATGTCCGACGACTATAGGGTCGTCCCCACGACCCCGGGACTAGATTGGCCAGGCGCCGGCTTGTCCGACGACTATAGGGTCGTCCCCACGACCCTGGGCCTACGTTGGCCCGCTGCCAACATGTCCGACGACTATAGGGTCGTCCCCACGACCCCGGGACTAGGTTGGCCAGGCGCCGGCTTGTCCGACGACTATAGGGTCGTCCCCACGGCCCCGGGACTAGATTGGCCCGCCACCGTCATGTCCGGCGACTACAGGGTCGTCCCCACGACCCCGGGACTATGTTGGCCCGCCGCCGACTTGTCCGACGACTATAGGGTCGTCCCCACGACCCCGGGACTAGGTTGGCCAGGCGCCGACATGTCCGACGACTATAGGGTCGTCCCCACGGCCCCGGGACTAGATTCGCCCGCCACCGTCATGTCCGACGACTATAGGGTCGTCCCCACGACCCCGGGACTAGGTGGGCCCGCCGCCGACTTGTCCGACGACTTTAGGGTCGTCCCCACGACCCTGGGCCTACGTTAACCCGCTGCCAACATGTCCGACGACAATAGGGTCGTCCCCACGGCCCCGGGACTAGATTGGCCCGCCACCGTCATGTCCGGCGACTACAGGGTCGTCCCCACGACCCCGGGACTATGTTGGCCCGCCGCCGACTTGTCCGACAACTTTAGGGTCGTCCCCACGACCCTGGGCCTACGTTAACCCGCTGCCAACATGTCCGACGACAATAGGGTCGTCCCCACGGCCCCGGGACTAGATTGGCCCGCCACCGTCATGTCCGGCGACTACAGGGTCGTCCCCACGACCCCGGGACTAGGTGGGCCCGCCGCCGACTTGTCCGACAACTTTAGGGTCGTCCCCACGACCCTGGGCCTACGTTAACCCGCTGCCAACATGTCCGACGACAATAGGGTCGTCCCCACGGCCCCGGGACTAGATTGGCCCGCCACCGTCATGTCCGGCGACTATAGGGTCGTCCCCACGACCCCGGGACTAGGTGGGCCCGCCGCCGACTTGTCCGACAACTTTAGGGTCGTCCCCACGACCCTGGGCCTACGTCAACCCGCTGCCAACATGTCCGACGACAATAGGGTCGTCCCCACGGCCCCGGGACTAGATTGGCCCGCCACCGTCATGTCCGGCGACTACAGGGTCGTCCCCACGACCCCGGGACTATGTTGGCCCGCCGCCGACTTGTCCGACGACTATAGGGTCGTCCCCACGACCCCGGGACTAGGTTGGCCAGGCGCCGACATGTCCGACGACTATAGGGTCGTCCCCACTACCCCGGGCCAAAGTTGTCCAGCCGCCGACATGTCCGACGACTATAGGAGCGTCCCCACGACACCGGGACTAGTGTGGCCCGCCGCCGACTTCTCCGACGACTATAGGGTCGTCCCCACTACACCGGGCCAAAGTTGGCCAGCCGCCGACATGTCCGACGACTATAGGGTCGTCCCCACGACCCCGGGACTAGGTGGGCCCGCCGCCGACTTGTCCGACAACTTTAGGGTCGTCCCCACGACCCTGGGCCTACGTTAACCCGCTGCCAACATGTCCGACGACAATAGGGTCGTCCCCACGGCCCCGGGACTAGATTGGCCCGCCACCGTCATGTCCGGCGACTACAGGGTCGTCCCCACGACCCCGGGACTATGTTGGCCCGCCGCCGACTTGTCCGACGACTATAGGGTCGTCCCCACGACCCCGGGACTAGGTTGGCCAGGCGCCGACATGTCCGACGACTATAGGGTCGTCCCCACTACCCCGGGCCAAAGTTGTCCAGCCGCCGACATGTCCGACGACTATAGGAGCGTCCCCACGACACCGGGACTAGTGTGGCCCGCCGCCGACTTCTCCGACGACTATAGGGTCGTCCCCACTACACCGGGCCAAAGTTGGCCAGCCGCCGACATGTCCGACGACTATAGGGTCGTCCCCACGACCCCGGGACTAGATTGGCCCGCCACCGTCATGTCCTACGACTACAGGATCGTCCCCACGACCCCGGTACTAGGTTGGCCCGTCGGCGACTTGTCCGACGACTACAGGGTTGTCCCAACGACCCCGCTACTAGGTTGGCCCGCCGCCGACTTGTCCGACGACTATACGGTCGTCCCCACGACCCCGGGATTAGGTTGGCCAGCCGCCGACATGTCCGACGACTATACGGTCGTCCCCACGGCCCCGGGACTAGATTGGCCCGCCACCGTCATGTCCGACGACTATAGGGTCGACCCAACGACCCTGGGCCTACGTTGGCCCGCCGCCGACATGTCCGACGACTATAGGGTCGTCCCCACGAACCCGGGACTAGGTTGGACCGCCGCCGACGTGTCCGACGATTATAGGGTCGTCCCTACCACCCCTGGACTAGATTGGACCGCCACCGTCATGTCCGACGACTGTAGGGTCGTCCCCAAGACCCTGGGCCTACGTTGGCCCGCTGCCAACATGTCCGACGACTATAGGGTCGTCCCCACGACCCCGGGACTAGGTTGGCGAGGCGCCGGCTTGTCCGACGACTATAGGGTCGTCCCCACGACCCTGGGCCTACGTTGGCCCGCTGCCAACATGTCCGACGACTATAGGGTCGTCCCCACGACCCCGGGACTAGGTTGGCCAGGCGCCGGCTTGTCCGACGACTATAGGGTCGTCCCCACTACACCGGGCCAAAGTTGGCCAGGCGCCGACTTGTCCGACGACTATAGGGTCGTCCCCACGGCCCCGGGACTAGATTGGCCCGCCACCGTCATGTCCGGCGACTACAGGGTCGTCCCCACCACCCCGGGACTATGTTGGCCCGCCGCCGACTTGTCCGACGACTATAGGGTCGTCCCCACGACCCCAGGACTAGGTTGGCCAGGCGCCGACTTGTCCGACGACTATAGGGTCGTCCCCACGACGCCGGGACTAGGTTGGCCAGGCGCCGACTTGTCCGACAACTATAGGGTCGTCCCCACGGCCCCGGGACTAGATTCGCCCGCCACCGTCATTTCCGACGACTATAGGGTCGTCCCCACGACCCCGGGCCTATGTTGGCCCGCCGCCGACTTGTCCGACGACTATAGGGTCGTCCCCACGACCCCGGGACTATGTTGGCCCGCCGCCGACTTGTCCGACGACTATAGGGTCGTCCCCACGGCCCCGGGACTATGTTGGCCCGCCGCCGACTTGTCCGACGACTATAGGGTCGTCCCCACGACCCCGGGACTAGGTTGGCCAGGCGCCGACTTGTCCGACAACTATAGGGTCGTCCCCACGGCCCCGGGACTAGATTCGCCCGCCACCGTCATGTCCGACGACTATAGGGTCGTCCCCACGACCCCGGGACTAGGTGGGCCCGCCGCCAACTTGTCCGACGACTATAGGGTCGTCCCCACGACCCCGGGACTAGGTTGGCCAGGCGCCGACTTGTCCGACGACTATAGGGTCGTCCCCACGGCCCCGGGACTAGATTGGCCCGCCACCGTCATGTCCGGCGACTACAGGGTCGTCCCCACCACCCCGGGACTATGTTGGCCCGCCGCCGACTTGTCCTACGACTACAGGATCGTCCCCACGACCCCGGTACTAGGTTGGCCCGTCGGCGACTTGTCCGACGACTACAGGGTGGTCCCAACGACCCCGCTACTAGGTTGGCCCGCCGCCGACTTGTCCGACGACTATACGGTCGTCCCCACGACCCCGGGATTAGGTTGGCCAGCCGCCGACATGTCCGACGACTATACGGTCGTCCCCACGGCCCCGGGACTAGATTGGCCCGCCACCGTCATGTCCGACGACTGTAGGGTCGTCCCCACGACCCTGGGCCTACGTTGGCCCGCTGCCAACATGTCCGACGACTATAGGGTCGTCCCCACGACCCCGGGACTAGATTGGCCAGGCGCCGGCTTGTCCGACGACTATAGGGTCGTCCCCACGACCCTGGGCCTACGTTGGCCCGCTGCCAACATGTCCGACGACTATAGGGTCGTCCCCACGACCCCGGGACTAGGTTGGCCAGGCGCCGGCTTGTCCGACGACTATAGGGTCGTCCCCACGGCCCCGGGACTAGATTGGCCCGCCACCGTCATGTCCGGCGACTACAGGGTCGTCCCCACGACCCCGGGACTATGTTGGCCCGCCGCCGACTTGTCCGACGACTATAGGGTCGTCCCCACGACCCCGGGACTAGGTTGGCCAGGCGCCGACATGTCCGACGACTATAGGGTCGTCCCCACGGCCCCGGGACTAGATTCGCCCGCCACCGTCATGTCCGACGACTATAGGGTCGTCCCCACGACCCCGGGACTAGGTGGGCCCGCCGCCGACTTGTCCGACGACTTTAGGGTCGTCCCCACGACCCTGGGCCTACGTTAACCCGCTGCCAACATGTCCGACGACAATAGGGTCGTCCCCACGGCCCCGGGACTAGATTGGCCCGCCACCGTCATGTCCGGCGACTACAGGGTCGTCCCCACGACCCCGGGACTATGTTGGCCCGCCGCCGACTTGTCCGACAACTTTAGGGTCGTCCCCACGACCCTGGGCCTACGTTAACCCGCTGCCAACATGTCCGACGACAATAGGGTCGTCCCCACGGCCCCGGGACTAGATTGGCCCGCCACCGTCATGTCCGGCGACTACAGGGTCGTCCCCACGACCCCGGGACTAGGTGGGCCCGCCGCCGACTTGTCCGACAACTTTAGGGTCGTCCCCACGACCCTGGGCCTACGTTAACCCGCTGCCAACATGTCCGACGACAATAGGGTCGTCCCCACGGCCCCGGGACTAGATTGGCCCGCCACCGTCATGTCCGGCGACTATAGGGTCGTCCCCACGACCCCGGGACTAGGTGGGCCCGCCGCCGACTTGTCCGACAACTTTAGGGTCGTCCCCACGACCCTGGGCCTACGTCAACCCGCTGCCAACATGTCCGACGACAATAGGGTCGTCCCCACGGCCCCGGGACTAGATTGGCCCGCCACCGTCATGTCCGGCGACTACAGGGTCGTCCCCACGACCCCGGGACTATGTTGGCCCGCCGCCGACTTGTCCGACGACTATAGGGTCGTCCCCACGACCCCGGGACTAGGTTGGCCAGGCGCCGACATGTCCGACGACTATAGGGTCGTCCCCACTACCCCGGGCCAAAGTTGTCCAGCCGCCGACATGTCCGACGACTATAGGAGCGTCCCCACGACACCGGGACTAGTGTGGCCCGCCGCCGACTTCTCCGACGACTATAGGGTCGTCCCCACTACACCGGGCCAAAGTTGGCCAGCCGCCGACATGTCCGACGACTATAGGGTCGTCCCCACGACCCCGGGACTAGGTGGGCCCGCCGCCGACTTGTCCGACAACTTTAGGGTCGTCCCCACGACCCTGGGCCTACGTTAACCCGCTGCCAACATGTCCGACGACAATAGGGTCGTCCCCACGGCCCCGGGACTAGATTGGCCCGCCACCGTCATGTCCGGCGACTACAGGGTCGTCCCCACGACCCCGGGACTATGTTGGCCCGCCGCCGACTTGTCCGACGACTATAGGGTCGTCCCCACGACCCCGGGACTAGGTTGGCCAGGCGCCGACATGTCCGACGACTATAGGGTCGTCCCCACTACCCCGGGCCAAAGTTGTCCAGCCGCCGACATGTCCGACGACTATAGGAGCGTCCCCACGACACCGGGACTAGTGTGGCCCGCCGCCGACTTCTCCGACGACTATAGGGTCGTCCCCACTATACCGGGCCAAAGTTGGCCAGCCGCCGACATGTCCGACGACTATAGGGTCGTCCCCACGACCCCGGGACTAGATTGGCCCGCCACCGTCATGTCCTACGACTACAGGATCGTCCCCACGACCCCGGTACTAGGTTGGCCCGTCGGCGACTTGTCCGACGACTACAGGGTTGTCCCAACGACCCCGCTACTAGGTTGGCCCGCCGCCGACTTGTCCGACGACTATACGGTCGTCCCCACGACCCCGGGATTAGGTTGGCCAGCCGCCGACATGTCCGACGACTATACGGTCGTCCCCACGGCCCCGGGACTAGATTGGCCCGCCACCGTCATGTCCGACGACTATAGGGTCGACCCAACGACCCTGGGCCTACGTTGGCCCGCCGCCGACATGTCCGACGACTATAGGGTCGTCCCCACGAACCCGGGACTAGGTTGGACCGCCGCCGACGTGTCCGACGATTATAGGGTCGTCCCTACCACCCCTGGACTAGATTGGACCGCCACCGTCATGTCCGACGACTGTAGGGTCGTCCCCAAGACCCTGGGCCTACGTTGGCCCGCTGCCAACATGTCCGACGACTATAGGGTCGTCCCCACGACCCCGGGACTAGGTTGGCGAGGCGCCGGCTTGTCCGACGACTATAGGGTCGTCCCCACGACCCTGGGCCTACGTTGGCCCGCTGCCAACATGTCCGACGACTATAGGGTCGTCCCCACGACCCCGGGACTAGGTTGGCCAGGCGCCGGCTTGTCCGACGACTATAGGGTCGTCCCCACTACACCGGGCCAAAGTTGGCCAGGCGCCGACTTGTCCGACGACTATAGGGTCGTCCCCACGGCCCCGGGACTAGATTGGCCCGCCACCGTCATGTCCGGCGACTACAGGGTCGTCCCCACCACCCCGGGACTATGTTGGCCCGCCGCCGACTTGTCCGACGACTATAGGGTCGTCCCCACGACCCCAGGACTAGGTTGGCCAGGCGCCGACTTGTCCGACGACTATAGGGTCGTCCCCACGACGCCGGGACTAGGTTGGCCAGGCGCCGACTTGTCCGACAACTATAGGGTCGTCCCCACGGCCCCGGGACTAGATTCGCCCGCCACCGTCATTTCCGACGACTATAGGGTCGTCCCCACGACCCCGGGCCTATGTTGGCCCGCCGCCGACTTGTCCGACGACTATAGGGTCGTCCCCACGACCCCGGGACTAGGTTGGCCAGGCGCCGACTTGTCCGACGACAATAGGGTCGTCCCCACGGCCCCGGGACTAGATTGGCCCGCCACCGTCATGTCCGGCGACTACAGGGTCGTCCCCACCACCCCGGGACTATGTTGGCCCGCCGCCGACTTGTCCGACGACTATAGGGTCGTCCCCACGACCCCAGGACTAGGTTGGCCAGGCGCCGACTTGTCCGACGACTATAGGGTCGTCCCCACGACCCCGGGACTAGGTTGGCCAGGCGCCGGCTTGTCCGACGACTATAGGGTCGTCCCCAGGGCCCCGGGACTAGATTGGCCCGCCACCGTCATGTCCGGCGACTACAGGGTCGTCCCCACGACCCCGGGCCTATGTTGGCCCGCCGCCGACTTGTCCGACGACTATAGGGTCGTCCCCACGACCCCGGGACTAGGTTGGCCAGGCGCCGACTTGTCCGACGACTATACGGTCGTCCCCACTACACCGGGCCAAAGTTGGCCAGCCGCCGACATGTCCGACGACTATAGGGTCGTCCCCACGACCCCGGGACTAGATTGGCCCGCCACCGTCATGTCCTACGACTACAGGATCGTCCCCACGACCCCGGTACTAGGTTGGCCCGTCGGCGACTTGTCCGACGACTACAGGGTTGTCCCAACGACCCCGCTACTAGGTTGGCCCGCCGCCGACTTGTCCGACGACTATACGGTCGTCCCCACGACCCCGGGATTAGGTTGGCCAGCCGCCGACATGTCCGACGACTATACGGTCGTCCCCACGGCCCCGGGACTAGATTGGCCCGCCACCGTCATGTCCGACGACTGTAGGGTCGTCGCCACGACCCTGGGCCTACGTTGGCCCGCTGCCAACATGTCCGACGACTATAGGGTCGTCCCCACGACCCCGGGACTAGATTGGCCCGCCACCGTCATGTCCGACGACTATAGGGTCGACCCAACGACCCTGGGCCTACGTTGGCCCGCCGCCGACATGTCCGACGACTATAGGGTCGTCCCCACGGCCCCGGGACTAGATTCGCCCGCCACCGTCATGTCCGACGACTATAGGGTCGTCCCCACGACCCCGGGACTAGATTCGCCCGCCACCGTCATGTCCGACGACTATAGGGTCGTCCCCACGACCCCGGGACTAGGTGGTCCCGCCGCCGAATTGTCCGACGACTTTAGGGTCGTCCCCACGACCCTGGGCCTACGTTAACACGCTGCCAACATGTCCGACGACAATAGGGTCGTCCCCACGGCCCCGGGACCAGATAGGCCCGCCACCGTCATTTCCGACGATTATAGGGTCATCCCCACGACCACGGGCCAAAGTTGGCCAGCCGCCGACATGTCCGACGACTATAGGGTCGTCCCCACGAACCCGGCACTAGGTTGGCCAGGCGCCGGGTTGTCCGACGACTATAGGGTCGTCCCCAGGGCCCCGGGACTAGATTGGCCCGCCACCGTCATGTCCGGCGACTACAGGGTCGTCCCCACGACCCCGGGCCTATGTTGGCCCGCCGCCGACTTGTCCGACGACTATAGGGTCGTCCCCACGACCCCGGGACTAGGTTGGCCAGGCGCCGACTTGTCCGACGACTATAGGGTCGTCCCCACGGCCCCGGGACTAGATTCGCCCGCCACCGTCATGTCCGGCGACTACAGGGTCGTCCCCACGACCCCGGGCCTATGTTGGCCCGCCGCCGACTTGTCCGACGACTATAGGGTCGTCCCCACGGCCCCGGGACTATGTTGGCCCGCCGCCGACTTGTCCGACGACTATAGGGTCGTCCCCACGACCCCGGGACTAGGTTGGCCAGGCGCCGACTTGACCGACAACTATAGGGTCGTCCCCACGGCCCCGGGACTAGATTCGCCCGCCACCGTCATGTCCGACGACTATAGGGTCGTCCCCACGACCCCGGGACTAGGTGGGCCCGCCGCCAACTTGTCCGACGACTATAGGGTCGTCCCCACGACCCCGGGACTAGGTTGGCCAGGCGCCGACTTGTCCGACGACTATAGGGTCGTCCCCACGGCCCCGGGACTAGATTGGCCCGCCACCGTCATGTCCGGCGACTACAGGGTCGTCCCCACCACCCCGGGACTATGTTGGCCCGCCGCCGACTTGTCCTACGACTACAGGATCGTCCCCACGACCCCGGTACTAGGTTGGCCCGTCGGCGACTTGTCCGACGACTACAGGGTGGTCCCAACGACCCCGCTACTAGGTTGGCCCGCCGCCGACTTGTCCGACGACTATACGGTCGTCCCCACGACCCCGGGATTAGGTTGGCCAGCCGCCGACATGTCCGACGACTATACGGTCGTCCCCACGGCCCCGGGACTAGATTGGCCCGCCACCGTCATGTCCGACGACTGTAGGGTCGTCCCCACGACCCTGGGCCTACGTTGGCCCGCTGCCAACATGTCCGACGACTATAGGGTCGTCCCCACGACCCCGGGACTAGATTGGCCAGGCGCCGGCTTGTCCGACGACTATAGGGTCGTCCCCACGACCCTGGGCCTACGTTGGCCCGCTGCCAACATGTCCGACGACTATAGGGTCGTCCCCACGACCCCGGGACTAGGTTGGCCAGGCGCCGGCTTGTCCGACGACTATAGGGTCGTCCCCACGGCCCCGGGACTAGATTGGCCCGCCACCGTCATGTCCGGCGACTACAGGGTCGTCCCCACGACCCCGGGACTATGTTGGCCCGCCGCCGACTTGTCCGACGACTATAGGGTCGTCCCCACGACCCCGGGACTAGGTTGGCCAGGCGCCGACATGTCCGACGACTATAGGGTCGTCCCCACGGCCCCGGGACTAGATTCGCCCGCCACCGTCATGTCCGACGACTATAGGGTCGTCCCCACGACCCCGGGACTAGGTGGGCCCGCCGCCGACTTGTCCGACGACTTTAGGGTCGTCCCCACGACCCTGGGCCTACGTTAACCCGCTGCCAACATGTCCGACGACAATAGGGTCGTCCCCACGGCCCCGGGACCAGATAGGCCCGCCACCGTCATTTCCGACGATTATAGGGTCGTCCCCACGACCGTGTGCCTACGTTGGCCCGCCGCCGACATGTCCGACGACTATAGGGTCGTCCCCACGGCCCCGGGACTAGATTGGCCCGCCACCGTCATGTCCGGCGACTATAGGGTCGTCCCCACGACCCCGGGACTAGGTGGGCCCGCCGCCGACTTGTCCGACAACTTTAGGGTCGTCCCCACGACCCTGGGCCTACGTTAACCCGCTGCCAACATGTCCGACGACAATAGGGTCGTCCCCACGGCCCCGGGACTAGATTGGCCCGCCACCGTCATGTCCGGCGACTATAGGGTCGTCCCCACGACCCCGGGACTAGGTGGGCCCGCCGCCGACTTGTCCGACAACTTTAGGGTCGTCCCCACGACCCTGGGCCTACGTCAACCCGCTGCCAACATGTCCGACGACAATAGGGTCGTCCCCACGGCCCCGGGACTAGATTGGCCCGCCACCGTCATGTCCGGCGACTACAGGGTCGTCCCCACGACCCCGGGACTATGTTGGCCCGCCGCCGACTTGTCCGACGACTATAGGGTCGTCCCCACGACCCCGGGACTAGGTTGGCCAGGCGCCGACATGTCCGACGACTATAGGGTCGTCCCCACTACCCCGGGCCAAAGTTGTCCAGCCGCCGACATGTCCGACGACTATAGGAGCGTCCCCACGACACCGGGACTAGTGTGGCCCGCCGCCGACTTCTCCGACGACTATAGGGTCGTCCCCACTACACCGGGCCAAAGTTGGCCAGCCGCCGACATGTCCGACGACTATAGGGTCGTCCCCACGACCCCGGGACTAGGTGGGCCCGCCGCCGACTTGTCCGACAACTTTAGGGTCGTCCCCACGACCCTGGGCCTACGTTAACCCGCTGCCAACATGTCCGACGACAATAGGGTCGTCCCCACGGCCCCGGGACTAGATTGGCCCGCCACCGTCATGTCCGGCGACTACAGGGTCGTCCCCACGACCCCGGGACTATGTTGGCCCGCCGCCGACTTGTCCGACGACTATAGGGTCGTCCCCACGACCCCGGGACTAGGTTGGCCAGGCGCCGACATGTCCGACGACTATAGGGTCGTCCCCACTACCCCGGGCCAAAGTTGTCCAGCCGCCGACATGTCCGACGACTATAGGAGCGTCCCCACGACACCGGGACTAGTGTGGCCCGCCGCCGACTTCTCCGACGACTATAGGGTCGTCCCCACTACACCGGGCCAAAGTTGGCCAGCCGCCGACATGTCCGACGACTATAGGGTCGTCCCCACGACCCCGGGACTAGATTGGCCCGCCACCGTCATGTCCTACGACTACAGGATCGTCCCCACGACCCCGGTACTAGGTTGGCCCGTCGGCGACTTTTCCGACGACTACAGGGTTGTCCCAACGACCCCGCTACTAGGTTGGCCCGCCGCCGACTTGTCCGACGACTATACGGTCGTCCCCACGACCCCGGGATTAGGTTGGCCAGCCGCCGACATGTCCGACGACTATACGGTCGTCCCCACGGCCCCGGGACTAGATTGGCCCGCCACCGTCATGTCCGACGACTATAGGGTCGACCCAACGACCCTGGGCCTACGTTGGCCCGCCGCCGACATGTCCGACGACTATAGGGTCGTCCCCACGAACCCGGGACTAGGTTGGACCGCCGCCGACGTGTCCGACGATTATAGGGTCGTCCCTACCACCCCTGGACTAGATTGGACCGCCACCGTCATGTCCGACGACTGTAGGGTCGTCCCCAAGACCCTGGGCCTACGTTGGCCCGCTGCCAACATGTCCGACGACTATAGGGTCGTCCCCACGACCCCGGGACTAGGTTGGCGAGGCGCCGGCTTGTCCGACGACTATAGGGTCGTCCCCACGACCCTGGGCCTACGTTGGCCCGCTGCCAACATGTCCGACGACTATAGGGTCGTCCCCACGACCGCGGGACTAGGTTGGCCAGGCGCCGGCTTGTCCGACGACTATAGGGTCGTCCCCACTACACCGGGCCAAAGTTGGCCAGGCGCCGACTTGTCCGACGACTATAGGGTCGTCCCCACGGCCCCGGGACTAGATTGGCCCGCCACCGTCATGTCCGGCGACTACAGGGTCGTCCCCACCACCCCGGGACTATGTTGGCCCGCCGCCGACTTGTCCGACGACTATAGGGTCGTCCCCACGACCCCAGGACTAGGTTGGCCAGGCGCCGACTTGTCCGACGACTATAGGGTCGTCCCCACGACGCCGGGACTAGGTTGGCCAGGCGCCGACTTGTCCGACAACTATAGGGTCGTCCCCACGGCCCCGGGACTAGATTCGCCCGCCACCGTCATTTCCGACGACTATAGGGTCGTCCCCACGACCCCGGGCCTATGTTGGCCCGCCGCCGACTTGTCCGACGACTATAGGGTCGTCCCCACGACCCCGGGACTAGGTTGGCCAGGCGCCGACTTGTCCGACGACAATAGGGTCGTCCCCACGGCCCCGGGACTAGATTGGCCCGCCACCGTCATGTCCGGCGACTACAGGGTCGTCCCCACCACCCCGGGACTATGTTGGCCCGCCGCCGACTTGTCCGACGACTATAGGGTCGTCCCCACGACCCCAGGACTAGGTTGGCCAGGCGCCGACTTGTCCGACGACTATAGGGTCGTCCCCACGACCCCGGGACTAGGTTGGCCAGGCGCCGGCTTGTCCGACGACTATAGGGTCGTCCCCAGGGCCCCGGGACTAGATTGGCCCGCCACCGTCATGTCCGGCGACTACAGGGTCGTCCCCACGACCCCGGGCCTATGTTGGCCCGCCGCCGACTTGTCCGACGACTATAGGGTCGTCCCCACGACCCCGGGACTAGGTTGGCCAGGCGCCGACTTGTCCGACGACTATACGGTCGTCCCCACTACACCGGGCCAAAGTTGGCCAGCCGCCGACATGTCCGACGACTATAGGGTCGTCCCCACGACCCCGGGACTAGATTGGCCCGCCACCGTCATGTCCTACGACTACAGGATCGTCCCCACGACCCCGGTACTAGGTTGGCCCGTCGGCGACTTGTCCGACGACTACAGGGTTGTCCCAACGACCCCGCTACTAGGTTGGCCCGCCGCCGACTTGTCCGACGACTATACGGTCGTCCCCACGACCCCGGGATTAGGTTGGCCAGCCGCCGACATGTCCGACGACTATACGGTCGTCCCCACGGCCCCGGGACTAGATTGGCCCGCCACCGTCATGTCCGACGACTGTAGGGTCGTCGCCACGACCCTGGGCCTACGTTGGCCCGCTGCCAACATGTCCGACGACTATAGGGTCGTCCCCACGACCCCGGGACTAGATTGGCCCGCCACCGTCATGTCCTACGACTACAGGATCGTCCCCACGACCCCGGTACTAGGTTGGCCCGTCGGCGACTTGTCCGACGACTACAGGGTTGTCCCAACGACCCCGCTACTAGGTTGGCCCGCCGCCGACTTGTCCGACGACTATACGGTCGTCCCCACGACCCCGGGATTAGGTTGGCCAGCCGCCGACATGTCCGACGACTATAGGGTCGTCCCCACGGCCCCGGGACTAGATTGGCCCGCCACCGTCATGTCCGGCGACTACAGGGTCGTCCCCACGACCCCGGGACTATGTTGGCCCGCCGCCGACTTGTCCGACGACTATAGGGTCGTCCCCACGACCCCGGGACTAGGTTGGCCAGGCGCCGACTTGTCCGACGACTATAGGGTCGTCCCCACGGCCCCGGGACTAGATTCGCCCGCCACCGTCATGTCCGACGACTATAGGGTCGTCCCCACGACCCCGGGACTAGGTGGTCCCGCCGCCGAATTGTCCGACGACTTTAGGGTCGTCCCCACGACCCTGGGCCTACGTTAACACGCTGCCAACATGTCCGACGACAATAGGGTCGTCCCCACGGCCCCGGGACCAGATAGGCCCGCCACCGTCATTTCCGACGATTATAGGGTCATCCCCACGACCACGGGCCAAAGTTGGCCAGCCGCCGACATGTCCGACGACTATAGGGTCGTCCCCACGAACCCGGCACTAGGTTGGCCAGGCGCCGGGTTGTCCGACGACTATAGGGTCGTCCCCAGGGCCCCGGGACTAGATTGGCCCGCCACCGTCATGTCCGGCGACTACAGGGTCGTCCCCACGACCCCGGGCCTATGTTGGCCCGCCGCCGACTTGTCCGACGACTATAGGGTCGTCCCCACGACCCCGGGACTAGGTTGGCCAGGCGCCGACTTGTCCGACGACTATAGGGTCGTCCCCACGGCCCCGGGACTAGATTCGCCCGCCACCGTCATGTCCGGCGACTACAGGGTCGTCCCCACGACCCCGGGCCTATGTTGGCCCGCCGCCGACTTGTCCGACGACTATAGGGTCGTCCCCACGACCCCGGGACTAGGTTGGCCAGGCGCCGACTTGTCCGACGACTATAGGGTCGTCCCCACGGCCCCGGGACTAGATTGGCCCGCCACCGTCATGTCCGGCGACTACAGGGTCGTCCCCACCACCCCGGGACTATGTTGGCCCGCCGCCGACTTGTCCTACGACTACAGGATCGTCCCCACGACCCCGGTACTAGGTTGGCCCGTCGGCGACTTGTCCGACGACTACAGGGTTGTCCCAACGACCCCGCTACTAGGTTGGCCCGCCGCCGACTTGTCCGACGACTATACGGTCGTCCCCACGACCCCGGGATTAGGTTGGCCAGCCGCCGACATGTCCGACGACTATACGGTCGTCCCCACGGCCCCGGGACTAGATTGGCCCGCCACCGTCATGTCCGACGACTGTAGGGTCGTCCCCACGACCCTGGGCCTACGTTGGCCCGCTGCCAACATGTCCGACGACTATAGGGTCGTCCCCACGACCCCGGGACTAGATTGGCCAGGCGCCGGCTTGTCCGACGACTATAGGGTCGTCCCCACGACCCTGGGCCTACGTTGGCCCGCTGCCAACATGTCCGACGACTATAGGGTCGTCCCCACGACCCCGGGACTAGGTTGGCCAGGCGCCGGCTTGTCCGACGACTATAGGGTCGTCCCCACGGCCCCGGGACTAGATTGGCCCGCCACCGTCATGTCCGGCGACTACAGGGTCGTCCCCACGACCCCGGGACTATGTTGGCCCGCCGCCGACTTGTCCGACGACTATAGGGTCGTCCCCACGACCCCGGGACTAGGTTGGCCAGGCGCCGACATGTCCGACGACTATAGGGTCGTCCCCACGGCCCCGGGACTAGATTCGCCCGCCACCGTCATGTCCGACGACTATAGGGTCGTCCCCACGACCCCGGGACTAGGTGGGCCCGCCGCCGACTTGTCCGACGACTTTAGGGTCGTCCCCACGACCCTGGGCCTACGTTAACCCGCTGCCAACATGTCCGACGACAATAGGGTCGTCCCCACGGCCCCGGGACCAGATAGGCCCGCCACCGTCATTTCCGACGATTATAGGGTCGTCCCCACGACCGTGTGCCTACGTTGGCCCGCCGCCGACATGTCCGACGACTATAGGGTCGTCCCCACGGCCCCGGGACTAGATTGGCCCGCCACCGTCATGTCCGGCGACTATAGGGTCGTCCCCACGACCCCGGGACTAGGTGGGCCCGCCGCCGACTTGTCCGACAACTTTAGGGTCGTCCCCACGACCCTGGGCCTACGTTAACCCGCTGCCAACATGTCCGACGACAATAGGGTCGTCCCCACGGCCCCGGGACTAGATTGGCCCGCCACCGTCATGTCCGGCGACTATAGGGTCGTCCCCACGACCCCGGGACTAGGTGGGCCCGCCGCCGACTTGTCCGACAACTTTAGGGTCGTCCCCACGACCCTGGGCCTACGTCAACCCGCTGCCAACATGTCCGACGACAATAGGGTCGTCCCCACGGCCCCGGGACTAGATTGGCCCGCCACCGTCATGTCCGGCGACTACAGGGTCGTCCCCACGACCCCGGGACTATGTTGGCCCGCCGCCGACTTGTCCGACGACTATAGGGTCGTCCCCACGACCCCGGGACTAGGTTGGCCAGGCGCCGACATGTCCGACGACTATAGGGTCGTCCCCACTACCCCGGGCCAAAGTTGTCCAGCCGCCGACATGTCCGACGACTATAGGAGCGTCCCCACGACACCGGGACTAGTGTGGCCCGCCGCCGACTTCTCCGACGACTATAGGGTCGTCCCCACTACACCGGGCCAAAGTTGGCCAGCCGCCGACATGTCCGACGACTATAGGGTCGTCCCCACGACCCCGGGACTAGGTGGGCCCGCCGCCGACTTGTCCGACAACTTTAGGGTCGTCCCCACGACCCTGGGCCTACGTTAACCCGCTGCCAACATGTCCGACGACAATAGGGTCGTCCCCACGGCCCCGGGACTAGATTGGCCCGCCACCGTCATGTCCGGCGACTACAGGGTCGTCCCCACGACCCCGGGACTATGTTGGCCCGCCGCCGACTTGTCCGACGACTATAGGGTCGTCCCCACGACCCCGGGACTAGGTTGGCCAGGCGCCGACATGTCCGACGACTATAGGGTCGTCCCCACTACCCCGGGCCAAAGTTGTCCAGCCGCCGACATGTCCGACGACTATAGGAGCGTCCCCACGACACCGGGACTAGTGTGGCCCGCCGCCGACTTCTCCGACGACTATAGGGTCGTCCCCACTACACCGGGCCAAAGTTGGCCAGCCGCCGACATGTCCGACGACTATAGGGTCGTCCCCACGACCCCGGGACTAGATTGGCCCGCCACCGTCATGTCCTACGACTACAGGATCGTCCCCACGACCCCGGTACTTGGTTGGCCCGTCGGCGACTTGTCCGACGACTACAGGGTTGTCCCAACGACCCCGCTACTAGGTTGGCCCGCCGCCGACTTGTCCGACGACTATACGGTCGTCCCCACGACCCCGGGATTAGGTTGGCCAGCCGCCGACATGTCCGACGACTATACGGTCGTCCCCACGGCCCCGGGACTAGATTGGCCCGCCACCGTCATGTCCGACGACTATAGGGTCGACCCAACGACCCTGGGCCTACGTTGGCCCGCCGCCGACATGTCCGACGACTATAGGGTCGTCCCCACGAACCCGGGACTAGGTTGGACCGCCG
Organism: Andrena fulva; assembly: GCA_946251845.1. Classification (NCBI taxonomy): domain Eukaryota; kingdom Metazoa; phylum Arthropoda; class Insecta; order Hymenoptera; family Andrenidae; genus Andrena; species Andrena fulva. The sequence continues at coordinate 183,797 of CAMITZ010000228.1, forward strand.
CCGACGTGTCCGACGATTATAGGGTCGTCCCTACCACCCCTGGACTAGATTGGACCGCCACCGTCATGTCCGACGACTGTAGGGTCGTCCCCAAGACCCTGGGCCTACGTTGGCCCGCTGCCAACATGTCCGACGACTATAGGGTCGTCCCCACGACCCCGGGACTAGGTTGGCCAGGCGCCGGCTTGTCCGACGACTATAGGGTCGTCCCCACGACCCTGGGCCTACGTTGGCCCGCTGCCAACATGTCCGACGACTATAGGGTCGTCCCCACGACCCCGGGACTAGGTTGGCCAGGCGCCGGCTTGTCCGACGACTATAGGGTCGTCCCCACTACACCGGGCCAAAGTTGGCCAGGCGCCGACTTGTCCGACGACTATAGGGTCGTCCCCACGGCCCCGGGACTAGATTGGCCCGCCACCGTCATGTCCGGCGACTACAGGGTCGTCCCCACCACCCCGGGACTATGTTGGCCCGCCGCCGACTTGTCCGACGACTATAGGGTCGTCCCCACGACCCCAGGACTAGGTTGGCCAGGCGCCGACTTGTCCGACGACTATAGGGTCGTCCCCACGACGCCGGGACTAGGTTGGCCAGGCGCCGACTTGTCCGACAACTATAGGGTCGTCCCCACGGCCCCGGGACTAGATTCGCCCGCCACCGTCATTTCCGACGACTATAGGGTCGTCCCCACGACCCCGGGCCTATGTTGGCCCGCCGCCGACTTGTCCGACGACTATAGGGTCGTCCCCACGACCCCGGGACTAGGTTGGCCAGGCGCCGACTTGTCCGACGACTATAGGGTCGTCCCCACGGCCCCGGGACTAGATTCGCCCGCCACCGTCATGTCCGGCGACTACAGGGTCGTCCCCACGACCCCGGGACTATGTTGGCCCGCCGCCGACTTGTCCGACGACTATAGGGTCGTCCCCACGACCCCGGGACTAGGTTGGCCAGGCGCCGACTTGTCCGACAACTATAGGGTCGTCCCCACGGCCCCGGGACTAGATTCGCCCGCCACCGTCATGTCCGACGACTATAGGGTCGTCCCCACGACCCCGGGACTAGGTGGGCCCGCCGCCGACTTGTCCGACGACTATAGGGTCGTCCCCACGACCCCGGGACTAGGTTGGCCCGTCGGCGACTTGTCCGACGACTACAGGGTTGTCCCAACGACCCCGCTACTAGGTTGGCCCGCCGCCGACTTGTCCGACGACTATACGGTCGTCCCCACGACCCCGGGATTAGGTTGGCCAGCCGCCGACATGTCCGACGACTATACGGTCGTCCCCACGGCCCCGGGACTAGATTGGCCCGCCACCGTCATGTCCGACGACTGTAGGCTCGTCCCCACGACCCTGGGCCTACGTTGGCCCGCTGCCAACATGTCCGACGACTATAGGGTCGTCCCCACGACCCCGGGACTAGATTGGCCCGCCACCGTCATGTCCGACGACTATAGGGTCGACCCAACGACCCTGGGCCTACGTTGGCACGCCGCCGACATGTCCGACGACTATAGGGTCGTCCCCACGAACCAGGGACTAGGTTGGACCGCCGCCGACGTGTCCGACGACTATAGGGTCGTCCCTACCACCCCTGGACTAGATTGGACCGCCACCGTCATGTCCGACGACTGTAGGGTCGTCCCCAAGACCCTGGGCCTACGTTGGCCCGCTGCCAACATGTCCGACGACTATAGGGTCGTCCCCACGACCCCGGGACTAGGTTGGCCAGGCGCCGGCTTGTCCGACGACTATAGGGTCGTCCCCACGACCCTGGGCCTACGTTGGCCCGCTGCCAACATGTCCGACGACTATAGGGTCGTCCCCACGACCCCGGGACTAGGTTGGCCAGGCGCCGGCTTGTCCGACGACTATAGGGTCGTCCCCACGGCCCCGGGACTATGTTGGCCCGCCGCCGACTTGTCCGACGACTATAGGGTCGTCCCCACGACCCCGGGACTAGGTTGGCCAGGCGCCGACTTGTCCGACGACTATAGGGTCGTCCCCACGACCCCGGGACTAGGTTGGCCAGGCGCCGACATGTCCGACGACTATAGGGTCGTCCCCACTACCCCGGGCCAAAGTTGTCCAGCCGCCGACATGTCCGACGACTATAGGAGCGTCCCCACGACACCGGGACTAGTGTGGCCCGCCGCCGACTTCTCCGACGACTATAGGGTCGTCCCCACTACACCGGGCCAAAGTTGGCCAGCCGCCGACATGTCCGACGACTATAGGGTCGTCCCCACGACCCCGGGACTAGATTGGCCCGCCACCGTCATGTCCTACGACTACAGGATCGTCCCCACGACCCCGGTACTAGGTTGGCCCGTCGGCGACTTGTCCGACGACTACAGGGTTGTCCCAACGACCCCGCTACTAGGTTGGCCCGCCGCCGACTTGTCCGACGACTATACGGTCGTCCCCACGACCCCGGGATTAGGTTGGCCAGCCGCCGACATGTCCGACGACTATACGGTCGTCCCCACGGCCCCGGGACTAGATTGGCCCGCCACCGTCATGTCCGACGACTATAGGGTCGACCCAACGACCCTGGGCCTACGTTGGCCCGCCGCCGACATGTCCGACGACTATAGGGTCGTCCCCACGAACCCGGGACTAGGTTGGACCGCCGCCGACGTGTCCGACGATTATAGGGTCGTCCCTACCACCCCTGGACTAGATTGGACCGCCACCGTCATGTCCGACGACTGTAGGGTCGTCCCCACGACCCTGGGCCTACGTTGGCCCGCTGCCAACATGTCCGACGACTATAGGGTCGTCCCCACGACCCCGGGACTAGGTTGGCCAGGCGCCGGCTTGTCCGACGACTATAGGGTCGTCCCCACTACACCGGGCCAAAGTTGGCCAGGCGCCGACTTGTCCGACGACTATAGGGTCGTCCCCACGGCCCCGGGACTAGATTGGCCAGGCGCCGACTTGTCCGACAACTATAGGGTCGTCCCCACGGCCCCGGGACTAGATTCGCCCGCCACCGTCATTTCCGACGACTATAGGGTCGTCCCCACGACCCCGGGCCTATGTTGGCCCGCCGCCGACTTGTCCGACGACTATAGGGTCGTCCCCACGACCCCGGGACTAGGTTGGCCAGGCGCCGACTTGTCCGACGACAATAGGGTCGTCCCCACGGCCCCGGGACTAGATTGGCCCGCCACCGTCATGTCCGGCGACTACAGGGTCGTCCCCACCACCCCGGGACTATGTTGGCCCGCCGCCGACTTGTCCGACGACTATAGGGTCGTCCCCACGACCCCAGGACTAGGTTGGCCAGGCGCCGACTTGTCCGACGACTATAGGGTCGTCCCCACGACCCCGGGACTAGGTTGGCCAGGCGCCGGCTTGTCCGACGACTATAGGGTCGTCCCCAGGGCCCCGGGACTAGATTGGCCCGCCACCGTCATGTCCGGCGACTACAGGGTCGTCCCCACGACCCCGGGCCTATGTTGGCCCGCCGCCGACTTGTCCGACGACTATAGGGTCGTCCCCACGACCCCGGGACTAGGTTGGCCAGGCGCCGACTTGTCCGACGACTATACGGTCGTCCCCACTACACCGGGCCAAAGTTGGCCAGCCGCCGACATGTCCGACGACTATAGGGTCGTCCCCACGACCCCGGGACTAGATTGGCCCGCCACCGTCATGTCCTACGACTACAGGATCGTCCCCACGACCCCGGTACTAGGTTGGCCCGTCGGCGACTTGTCCGACGACTACAGGGTTGTCCCAACGACCCCGCTACTAGGTTGGCCCGCCGCCGACTTGTCCGACGACTATACGGTCGTCCCCACGACCCCGGGATTAGGTTGGCCAGCCGCCGACATGTCCGACGACTATACGGTCGTCCCCACGGCCCCGGGACTAGATTGGCCCGCCACCGTCATGTCCGACGACTGTAGGGTCGTCGCCACGACCCTGGGCCTACGTTGGCCCGCTGCCAACATGTCCGACGACTATAGGGTCGTCCCCACGACCCCGGGACTAGATTGGCCCGCCACCGTCATGTCCGACGACTATAGGGTCGACCCAACGACCCTGGGCCTACGTTGGCCCGCCGCCGACATGTCCGACGACTATAGGGTCGTCCCCACGAACCCGGGACTAGGTTGGACCGCCGCCGACGTGTCCGACGACTATAGGGTCGTCCCTACCACCCCTGGACTAGATTGGACCGCCACCGTCATGTCCGACGACTGTAGGGTCGTCCCCAAGACCCTGGGCCTACGTTGGCCCGCTGCCAACATGTCCGACGACTATAGGGTCGTCCCCACGACCCCGGGACTAGGTTGGCCAGGCGCCGGCTTGTCCGACGACTATAGGGTCGTCCCCACGACCCTGGGCCTACGTTGGCCCGCTGCCAACATGTCCGACGACTATAGGGTCGTCCCCACGACCCCGGGACTAGGTTGGCCAGGCGCCGGCTTGTCCGACGACTATAGGGTCGTCCCCACGGCCCCGGGACTAGATTGGCCCGCCACCGTCATGTCCGGCGACTACAGGGTCGTCCCCACGACCCCGGGACTATGTTGGCCCGCCGCCGACTTGTCCGACGACTATAGGGTCGTCCCCACGACCCCGGGACTAGGTTGGCCAGGCGCCGACTTGTCCGACGACTATAGGGTCGTCCCCACGGCCCCGGGACTAGATTCGCCCGCCACCGTCATGTCCGACGACTATAGGGTCGTCCCCACGACCCCGGGACTAGGTGGTCCCGCCGCCGAATTGTCCGACGACTTTAGGGTCGTCCCCACGACCCTGGGCCTACGTTAACACGCTGCCAACATGTCCGACGACAATAGGGTCGTCCCCACGGCCCCGGGACCAGATAGGCCCGCCACCGTCATTTCCGACGATTATAGGGTCATCCCCACGACCACGGGCCAAAGTTGGCCAGCCGCCGACATGTCCGACGACTATAGGGTCGTCCCCACGAACCCGGCACTAGGTTGGCCAGGCGCCGGGTTGTCCGACGACTATAGGGTCGTCCCCAGGGCCCCGGGACTAGATTGGCCCGCCACCGTCATGTCCGGCGACTACAGGGTCGTCCCCACGACCCCGGGCCTATGTTGGCCCGCCGCCGACTTGTCCGACGACTATAGGGTCGTCCCCACGACCCCGGGACTAGGTTGGCCAGGCGCCGACTTGTCCGACGACTATAGGGTCGTCCCCACGGCCCCGGGACTAGATTCGCCCGCCACCGTCATGTCCGGCGACTACAGGGTCGTCCCCACGACCCCGGGCCTATGTTGGCCCGCCGCCGACTTGTCCGACGACTATAGGGTCGTCCCCACGACCCCGGGACTAGGTTGGCCAGGCGCCGACTTGTCCGACGACTATAGGGTCGTCCCCACGGCCCCGGGACTAGATTGGCCCGCCACCGTCATGTCCGGCGACTACAGGGTCGTCCCCACCACCCCGGGACTATGTTGGCCCGCCGCCGACTTGTCCTACGACTACAGGATCGTCCCCACGACCACGGTACTAGGTTGGCCCGTCGGCGACTTGTCCGACGACTACAGGGTTGTCCCAACGACCCCGCTACTAGGTTGGCCCGCCGCCGACTTGTCCGACGACTATACGGTCGTCCCCACGACCCCGGGATTAGGTTGGCCAGCCGCCGACATGTCCGACGACTATACGGTCGTCCCCACGGCCCCGGGACTAGATTGGCCCGCCACCGTCATGTCCGACGACTGTAGGGTCGTCCCCACGACCCTGGGCCTACGTTGGCCCGCTGCCAACATGTCCGACGACTATAGGGTCGTCCCCACGACCCCGGGACTAGATTGGCCAGGCGCCGGCTTGTCCGACGACTATAGGGTCGTCCCCACGACCCTGGGCCTACGTTGGCCCGCTGCCAACATGTCCGACGACTATAGGGTCGTCCCCACGACCCCGGGACTAGGTTGGCCAGGCGCCGGCTTGTCCGACGACTATAGGGTCGTCCCCACGGCCCCGGGACTAGATTGGCCCGCCACCGTCATGTCCGGCGACTACAGGGTCGTCCCCACGACCCCGGGACTATGTTGGCCCGCCGCCGACTTGTCCGACGACTATAGGGTCGTCCCCACGACCCCGGGACTAGGTTGGCCAGGCGCCGACATGTCCGACGACTATAGGGTCGTCCCCACGGCCCCGGGACTAGATTCGCCCGCCACCGTCATGTCCGACGACTATAGGGTCGTCCCCACGACCCCGGGACTAGGTGGGCCCGCCGCCGACTTGTCCGACGACTTTAGGGTCGTCCCCACGACCCTGGGCCTACGTTAACCCGCTGCCAACATGTCCGACGACAATAGGGTCGTCCCCACGGCCCCGGGACCAGATAGGCCCGCCACCGTCATTTCCGACGATTATAGGGTCGTCCCCACGACCGTGTGCCTACGTTGGCCCGCCGCCGACATGTCCGACGACTATAGGGTCGTCCCCACGGCCCCGGGACTAGATTGGCCCGCCACCGTCATGTCCGGCGACTATAGGGTCGTCCCCACGACCCCAGGACTAGGTGGGCCCGCCGCCGACTTGTCCGACAACTTTAGGGTCGTCCCCACGACCCTGGGCCTACGTTAACCCGCTGCCAACATGTCCGACGACAATAGGGTCGTCCCCACGGCCCCGGGACTAGATTGGCCCGCCACCGTCATGTCCGGCGACTATAGGGTCGTCCCCACGACCCCGGGACTAGGTGGGCCCGCCGCCGACTTGTCCGACAACTTTAGGGTCGTCCCCACGACCCCGGGACTAGGTTGGCCAGGCGCCGACATGTCCGACGACTATAGGGTCGTCCCCACTACCCCGGGCCAAAGTTGTCCAGCCGCCGACATGTCCGACGACTATAGGAGCGTCCCCACGACACCGGGACTAGTGTGGCCCGCCGCCGACTTCTCCGACGACTATAGGGTCGTCCCCACTACACCGGGCCAAAGTTGGCCAGCCGCCGACATGTCCGACGACTATAGGGTCGTCCCCACGACCCCGGGACTAGGTGGGCCCGCCGCCGACTTGTCCGACAACTTTAGGGTCGTCCCCACGACCCTGGGCCTACGTTAACCCGCTGCCAACATGTCCGACGACAATAGGGTCGTCCCCACGGCCCCGGGACTAGATTGGCCCGCCACCGTCATGTCCGGCGACTACAGGGTCGTCCCCACGACCCCGGGACTATGTTGGCCCGCCGCCGACTTGTCCGACGACTATAGGGTCGTCCCCACGACCCCGGGACTAGGTTGGCCAGGCGCCGACATGTCCGACGACTATAGGGTCGTCCCCACTACCCCGGGCCAAAGTTGTCCAGCCGCCGACATGTCCGACGACTATAGGAGCGTCCCCACGACACCGGGACTAGTGTGGCCCGCCGCCGACTTCTCCGACGACTATAGGGTCGTCCCCACTACACCGGGCCAAAGTTGGCCAGCCGCCGACATGTCCGACGACTATAGGGTCGTCCCCACGACCCCGGGACTAGATTGGCCCGCCACCGTCATGTCCTACGACTACAGGATCGTCCCCACGACCCCGGTACTTGGTTGGCCCGTCGGCGACTTGTCCGACGACTACAGGGTTGTCCCAACGACCCCGCTACTAGGTTGGCCCGCCGCCGACTTGTCCGACGACTATACGGTCGTCCCCACGACCCCGGGATTAGGTTGGCCAGCCGCCGACATGTCCGACGACTATACGGTCGTCCCCACGGCCCCGGGACTAGATTGGCCCGCCACCGTCATGTCCGACGACTATAGGGTCGACCCAACGACCCTGGGCCTACGTTGGCCCGCCGCCGACATGTCCGACGACTATAGGGTCGTCCCCACGAACCCGGGACTAGGTTGGACCGCCGCCGACGTGTCCGACGATTATAGGGTCGTCCCTACCACCCCTGGACTAGATTGGACCGCCACCGTCATGTCCGACGACTGTAGGGTCGTCCCCAAGACCCTGGGCCTACGTTGGCCCGCTGCCAACATGTCCGACGACTATAGGGTCGTCCCCACGACCCCGGGACTAGGTTGGCCAGGCGCCGGCTTGTCCGACGACTATAGGGTCGTCCCCACGACCCTGGGCCTACGTTGGCCCGCTGCCAACATGTCCGACGACTATAGGGTCGTCCCCACGACCCCGGGACTAGGTTGGCCAGGCGCCGGCTTGTCCGACGACTATAGGGTCGTCCCCACTACACCGGGCCAAAGTTGGCCAGGCGCCGACTTGTCCGACGACTATAGGGTCGTCCCCACGGCCCCGGGACTAGATTGGCCCGCCACCGTCATGTCCGGCGACTACAGGGTCGTCCCCACCACCCCGGGACTATGTTGGCCCGCCGCCGACTTGTCCGACGACTATAGGGTCGTCCCCACGACCCCAGGACTAGGTTGGCCAGGCGCCGACTTGTCCGACGACTATAGGGTCGTCCCCACGACGCCGGGACTAGGTTGGCCAGGCGCCGACTTGTCCGACAACTATAGGGTCGTCCCCACGGCCCCGGGACTAGATTCGCCCGCCACCGTCATTTCCGACGACTATAGGGTCGTCCCCACGACCCCGGGCCTATGTTGGCCCGCCGCCGACTTGTCCGACGACTATAGGGTCGTCCCCACGACCCCGGGACTAGGTTGGCCAGGCGCCGACTTGTCCGACGACTATAGGGTCGTCCCCACGGCCCCGGGACTAGATTCGCCCGCCACCGTCATGTCCGGCGACTACAGGGTCGTCCCCACGACCCCGGGACTATGTTGGCCCGCCGCCGACTTGTCCGACGACTATAGGGTCGTCCCCACGACCCCGGGACTAGGTTGGCCAGGCGCCGACTTGTCCGACAACTATAGGGTCGTCCCCACGGCCCCGGGACTAGATTCGCCCGCCACCGTCATGTCCGACGACTATAGGGTCGTCCCCACGACCCCGGGACTAGGTGGGCCCGCCGCCGACTTGTCCGACGACTATAGGGTCGTCCCCACGACCCCGGGACTAGGTTGGCCCGTCGGCGACTTGTCCGACGACTACAGGGTTGTCCCAACGACCCCGCTACTAGGTTGGCCCGCCGCCGACTTGTCCGACGACTATACGGTCGTCCCCACGACCCCGGGATTAGGTTGGCCAGCCGCCGACATGTCCGACGACTATACGGTCGTCCCCACGGCCCCGGGACTAGATTGGCCCGCCACCGTCATGTCCGACGACTGTAGGCTCGTCCCCACGACCCTGGGCCTACGTTGGCCCGCTGCCAACATGTCCGACGACTATAGGGTCGTCCCCACGACCCCGGGACTAGATTGGCCCGCCACCGTCATGTCCGACGACTATAGGGTCGACCCAACGACCCTGGGCCTACGTTGGCACGCCGCCGACATGTCCGACGACTATAGGGTCGTCCCCACGAACCAGGGACTAGGTTGGACCGCCGCCGACGTGTCCGACGACTATAGGGTCGTCCCTACCACCCCTGGACTAGATTGGACCGCCACCGTCATGTCCGACGACTGTAGGGTCGTCCCCAAGACCCTGGGCCTACGTTGGCCCGCTGCCAACATGTCCGACGACTATAGGGTCGTCCCCACGACCCCGGGACTAGGTTGGCCAGGCGCCGGCTTGTCCGACGACTATAGGGTCGTCCCCACGACCCTGGGCCTACGTTGGCCCGCTGCCAACATGTCCGACGACTATAGGGTCGTCCCCACGACCCCGGGACTAGGTTGGCCAGGCGCCGGCTTGTCCGACGACTATAGGGTCGTCCCCACGGCCCCGGGACTATGTTGGCCCGCCGCCGACTTGTCCGACGACTATAGGGTCGTCCCCACGACCCCGGGACTAGGTTGGCCAGGCGCCGACTTGTCCGACGACTATAGGGTCGTCCCCACGACCCCGGGACTAGGTTGGCCAGGCGCCGACATGTCCGACGACTATAGGGTCGTCCCCACTACCCCGGGCCAAAGTTGTCCAGCCGCCGACATGTCCGACGACTATAGGAGCGTCCCCACGACACCGGGACTAGTGTGGCCCGCCGCCGACTTCTCCGACGACTATAGGGTCGTCCCCACTACACCGGGCCAAAGTTGGCCAGCCGCCGACATGTCCGACGACTATAGGGTCGTCCCCACGACCCCGGGACTAGATTGGCCCGCCACCGTCATGTCCTACGACTACAGGATCGTCCCCACGACCCCGGTACTAGGTTGGCCCGTCGGCGACTTGTCCGACGACTACAGGGTTGTCCCAACGACCCCGCTACTAGGTTGGCCCGCCGCCGACTTGTCCGACGACTATACGGTCGTCCCCACGACCCCGGGATTAGGTTGGCCAGCCGCCGACATGTCCGACGACTATACGGTCGTCCCCACGGCCCCGGGACTAGATTGGCCCGCCACCGTCATGTCCGACGACTATAGGGTCGACCCAACGACCCTGGGCCTACGTTGGCCCGCCGCCGACATGTCCGACGACTATACGGTCGTCCCCACGACCCCGGGATTAGGTTGGCCAGGCGCCGGCTTGTCCGACGACTATAGGGTCGTCCCCACTACACCGGGCCAAAGTTGGCCAGGCGCCGACTTGTCCGACGACTATAGGGTCGTCCCCACGGCCCCGGGACTAGATTGGCCAGGCGCCGACTTGTCCGACAACTATAGGGTCGTCCCCACGGCCCCGGGACTAGATTCGCCCGCCACCGTCATTTCCGACGACTATAGGGTCGTCCCCACGACCCCGGGCCTATGTTGGCCCGCCGCCGACTTGTCCGACGACTATAGGGTCGTCCCCACGACCCCGGGACTAGGTTGGCCAGGCGCCGACTTGTCCGACGACAATAGGGTCGTCCCCACGGCCCCGGGACTAGATTGGCCCGCCACCGTCATGTCCGGCGACTACAGGGTCGTCCCCACCACCCCGGGACTATGTTGGCCCGCCGCCGACTTGTCCGACGACTATAGGGTCGTCCCCACGACCCCAGGACTAGGTTGGCCAGGCGCCGACTTGTCCGACGACTATAGGGTCGTCCCCACGACCCCGGGACTAGGTTGGCCAGGCGCCGGCTTGTCCGACGACTATAGGGTCGTCCCCAGGGCCCCGGGACTAGATTGGCCCGCCACCGTCATGTCCGGCGACTACAGGGTCGTCCCCACGACCCCGGGCCTATGTTGGCCCGCCGCCGACTTGTCCGACGACTATAGGGTCGTCCCCACGACCCCGGGACTAGGTTGGCCAGGCGCCGACTTGTCCGACGACTATACGGTCGTCCCCACTACACCGGGCCAAAGTTGGCCAGCCGCCGACATGTCCGACGACTATAGGGTCGTCCCCACGACCCCGGGACTAGATTGGCCCGCCACCGTCATGTCCTACGACTACAGGATCGTCCCCACGACCCCGGTACTAGGTTGGCCCGTCGGCGACTTGTCCGACGACTACAGGGTTGTCCCAACGACCCCGCTACTAGGTTGGCCCGCCGCCGACTTGTCCGACGACTATACGGTCGTCCCCACGACCCCGGGATTAGGTTGGCCAGCCGCCGACATGTCCGACGACTATACGGTCGTCCCCACGGCCCCGGGACTAGATTGGCCCGCCACCGTCATGCCCGACGACTGTAGGGTCGTCGCCACGACCCTGGGCCTACGTTGGCCCGCTGCCAACATGTCCGACGACTATAGGGTCGTCCCCACGACCCCGGGACTAGATTGGCCCGCCACCGTCATGTCCGACGACTATAGGGTCGACCCAACGACCCTGGGCCTACGTTGGCCCGCCGCCGACATGTCCGACGACTATAGGGTCGTCCCCACGAACCCGGGACTAGGTTGGACCGCCGCCGACGTGTCCGACGACTATAGGGTCGTCCCTACCACCCCTGGACTAGATTGGACCGCCACCGTCATGTCCGACGACTGTAGGGTCGTCCCCAAGACCCTGGGCCTACGTTGGCCCGCTGCCAACATGTCCGACGACTATAGGGTCGTCCCCACGACCCCGGGACTAGGTTGGCCAGGCGCCGGCTTGTCCGACGACTATAGGGTCGTCCCCACGACCCTGGGCCTACGTTGGCCCGCTGCCAACATGTCCGACGACTATAGGGTCGTCCCCACGACCCCGGGACTAGGTTGGCCAGGCGCCGGCTTGTCCGACGACTATAGGGTCGTCCCCACAGCCCCGGGACTAGATTGGCCCGCCACCGTCATGTCCGGCGACTACAGGGTCGTCCCCACGACCCCGGGACTATGTTGGCCCGCCGCCGACTTGTCCGACGACTATAGGGTCGTCCCCACGACCCCGGGACTAGGTTGGCCAGGCGCCGACTTGTCCGACGACTATAGGGTCGTCCCCACGGCCCCGGGACTAGATTCGCCCGCCACCGTCATGTCCGACGACTATAGGGTCGTCCCCACGACCCCGGGACTAGGTGGTCCCGCCGCCGAATTGTCCGACGACTTTAGGGTCGTCCCCACGACCCTGGGCCTACGTTAACACGCTGCCAACATGTCCGACGACAATAGGGTCGTCCCCACGGCCCCGGGACCAGATAGGCCCGCCACCGTCATTTCCGACGATTATAGGGTCATCCCCACGACCACGGGCCAAAGTTGGCCAGCCGCCGACATGTCCGACGACTATAGGGTCGTCCCCACGAACCCGGCACTAGGTTGGCCAGGCGCCGGGTTGTCCGACGACTATAGGGTCGTCCCCAGGGCCCCGGGACTAGATTGGCCCGCCACCGTCATGTCCGGCGACTACAGGGTCGTCCCCACGACCCCGGGCCTATGTTGGCCCGCCGCCGACTTGTCCGACGACTATAGGGTCGTCCCCACGACCCCGGGACTAGGTTGGCCAGGCGCCGACTTGTCCGACGACTATAGGGTCGTCCCCACGGCCCCGGGACTAGAATCGCCCGCCACCGTCATGTCCGGCGACTACAGGGTCGTCCCCACGACCCCGGGCCTATGTTGGCCCGCCGCCGACTTGTCCGACGACTATAGGGTCGTCCCCACGACCCCGGGACTAGGTTGGCCAGGCGCCGACTTGTCCGACGACTATAGGGTCGTCCCCACGGCCCCGGGACTAGATTGGCCCGCCACCGTCATGTCCGGCGACTACAGGGTCGTCCCCACCACCCCGGGACTATGTTGGCCCGCCGCCGACTTGTCCTACGACTACAGGATCGTCCCCACGACCACGGTACTAGGTTGGCCCGTCGGCGACTTGTCCGACGACTACAGGGTTGTCCCAACGACCCCGCTACTAGGTTGGCCCGCCGCCGACTTGTCCGACGACTATACGGTCGTCCCCACGACCCCGGGATTAGGTTGGCCAGCCGCCGACATGTCCGACGACTATACGGTCGTCCCCACGGCCCCGGGACTAGATTGGCCCGCCACCGTCATGTCCGACGACTGTAGGGTCGTCCCCACGACCCTGGGCCTACGTTGGCCCGCTGCCAACATGTCCGACGACTATAGGGTCGTCCCCACGACCCCGGGACTAGATTGGCCAGGCGCCGGCTTGTCCGACGACTATAGGGTCGTCCCCACGACCCTGGGCCTACGTTGGCCCGCTGCCAACATGTCCGACGACTATAGGGTCGTCCCCACGACCCCGGGACTAGGTTGGCCAGGCGCCGGCTTGTCCGACGACTATAGGGTCGTCCCCACGGCCCCGGGACTAGATTGGCCCGCCACCGTCATGTCCGGCGACTACAGGGTCGTCCCCACGACCCCGGGACTATGTTGGCCCGCCGCCGACTTGTCCGACGACTATAGGGTCGTCCCCACGACCCCGGGACTAGGTTGGCCAGGCGCCGACATGTCCGACGACTATAGGGTCGTCCCCACGGCCCCGGGACTAGATTCGCCCGCCACCGTCATGTCCGACGACTATAGGGTCGTCCCCACGACCCCGGGACTAGGTGGGCCCGCCGCCGACTTGTCCGACGACTTTAGGGTCGTCCCCACGACCCTGGGCCTACGTTAACCCGCTGCCAACATGTCCGACGACAATAGGGTCGTCCCCACGGCCCCGGGACCAGATAGGCCCGCCACCGTCATTTCCGACGATTATAGGGTCGTCCCCACGACCGTGTGCCTACGTTGGCCCGCCGCCGACATGTCCGACGACTATAGGGTCGTCCCCACGGCCCCGGGACTAGATTGGCCCGCCACCGTCATGTCCGGCGACTATAGGGTCGTCCCCACGACCCCAGGACTAGGTGGGCCCGCCGCCGACTTGTCCGACAACTTTAGGGTCGTCCCCACGACCCTGGGCCTACGTTAACCCGCTGCCAACATGTCCGACGACAATACGGTCGTCCCCACGGCCCCGGGACTAGATTGGCCCGCCACCGTCATGTCCGGCGACTATAGGGTCGTCCCCACGACCCCGGGACTAGGTGGGCCCGCCGCCGACTTGTCCGACAACTTTAGGGTCGTCCCCACGACCCTGGGCCTACGTCAACCCGCTGCCAACATGTCCGACGACAATAGGGTCGTCCCCACGGCCCCGGGACTAGATTGGCCCGCCACCGTCATGTCCGGCGACTACAGGGTCGTCCCCACGACCCCGGGACTATGTTGGCCCGCCGCCGACTTGTCCGACGACTATAGGGTCGTCCCCACGACCCCGGGACTAGGTTGGCCAGGCGCCGACATGTCCGACGACTATAGGGTCGTCCCCACTACCCCGGGCCAAAGTTGTCCAGCCGCCGACATGTCCGACGACTATAGGAGCGTCCCCACGACACCGGGACTAGTGTGGCCCGCCGCCGACTTCTCCGACGACTATAGGGTCGTCCCCACTACACCGGGCCAAAGTTGGCCAGCCGCCGACATGTCCGACGACTATAGGGTCGTCCCCACGACCCCGGGACTAGGTGGGCCCGCCGCCGACTTGTCCGACAACTTTAGGGTCGTCCCCACGACCCTGGGCCTACGTTAACCCGCTGCCAACATGTCCGACGACAATAGGGTCGTCCCCACGGCCCCGGGACTAGATTGGCCCGCCACCGTCATGTCCGGCGACTACAGGGTCGTCCCCACGACCCCGGGACTATGTTGGCCCGCCGCCGACTTGTCCGACGACTATAGGGTCGTCCCCACGACCCCGGGACTAGGTTGGCCAGGCGCCGACATGTCCGACGACTATAGGGTCGTCCCCACTACCCCGGGCCAAAGTTGTCCAGCCGCCGACATGTCCGACGACTATAGGAGCGTCCCCACGACACCGGGACTAGTGTGGCCCGCCGCCGACTTCTCCGACGACTATAGGGTCGTCCCCACTACACCGGGCCAAAGTTGGCCAGCCGCCGACATGTCCGACGACTATAGGGTCGTCCCCACGACCCCGGGACTAGATTGGCCCGCCACCGTCATGTCCTACGACTACAGGATCGTCCCCACGACCCCGGTACTTGGTTGGCCCGTCGGCGACTTGTCCGACGACTACAGGGTTGTCCCAACGACCCCGCTACTAGGTTGGCCCGCCGCCGACTTGTCCGACGACTATACGGTCGTCCCCACGACCCCGGGATTAGGTTGGCCAGCCGCCGACATGTCCGACGACTATACGGTCGTCCCCACGGCCCCGGGACTAGATTGGCCCGCCACCGTCATGTCCGACGACTATAGGGTCGACCCAACGACCCTGGGCCTACGTTGGCCCGCCGCCGACATGTCCGACGACTATAGGGTCGTCCCCACGAACCCGGGACTAGGTTGGACCGCCGCCGACGTGTCCGACGATTATAGGGTCGTCCCTACCACCCCTGGACTAGATTGGACCGCCACCGTCATGTCCGACGACTGTAGGGTCGTCCCCAAGACCCTGGGCCTACGTTGGCCCGCTGCCAACATGTCCGACGACTATAGGGTCCTCCCCACGACCCCGGGACTAGGTTGGCCAGGCGCCGGCTTGTCCGACGACTATAGGGTCGTCCCCACGACCCTGGGCCTACGTTGGCCCGCTGCCAACATGTCCGACGACTATAGGGTCGTCCCCACGACCCCGGGACTAGGTTGGCCAGGCGCCGGCTTGTCCGACGACTATAGGGTCGTCCCCACTACACCGGGCCAAAGTTGGCCAGGCGCCGACTTGTCCGACGACTATAGGGTCGTCCCCACGGCCCCGGGACTAGATTGGCCCGCCACCGTCATGTCCGGCGACTACAGGGTCGTCCCCACCACCCCGGGACTATGTTGGCCCGCCGCCGACTTGTCCGACGACTATAGGGTCGTCCCCACGACCCCAGGACTAGGTTGGCCAGGCGCCGACTTGTCCGACGACTATAGGGTCGTCCCCACGACGCCGGGACTAGGTTGGCCAGGCGCCGACTTGTCCGACAACTATAGGGTCGTCCCCACGGCCCCGGGACTAGATTCGCCCGCCACCGTCATTTCCGACGACTATAGGGTCGTCCCCACGACCCCGGGCCTATGTTGGCCCGCCGCCGACTTGTCCGACGACTATAGGGTCGTCCCCACGACCCCGGGACTAGGTTGGCCAGGCGCCGACTTGTCCGACGACTATAGGGTCGTCCCCACGGCCCCGGGACTAGATTCGCCCGCCACCGTCATGTCCGGCGACTACAGGGTCGTCCCCACGACCCCGGGACTATGTTGGCCCGCCGCCGACTTGTCCGACGACTATAGGGTCGTCCCCACGACCCCGGGACTAGGTTGGCCAGGCGCCGACTTGTCCGACAACTATAGGGTCGTCCCCACGGCCCCGGGACTAGATTCGCCCGCCACCGTCATGTCCGACGACTATAGGGTCGTCCCCACGACCCCGGGACTAGGTGGGCCCGCCGCCGACTTGTCCGACGACTATAGGGTCGTCCCCACGACCCCGGGACTAGGTTGGCCCGTCGGCGACTTGTCCGACGACTACAGGGTTGTCCCAACGACCCCGCTACTAGGTTGGCCCGCCGCCGACTTGTCCGACGACTATACGGTCGTCCCCACGACCCCGGGATTAGGTTGGCCAGCCGCCGACATGTCCGACGACTATACGGTCGTCCCCACGGCCCCGGGACTAGATTGGCCCGCCACCGTCATGTCCGACGACTGTAGGCTCGTCCCCACGACCCTGGGCCTACGTTGGCCCGCTGCCAACATGTCCGACGACTATAGGGTCGTCCCCACGACCCCGGGACTAGATTGGCCCGCCACCGTCATGTCCGACGACTATAGGGTCGACCCAACGACCCTGGGCCTACGTTGGCACGCCGCCGACATGTCCGACGACTATAGGGTCGTCCCCACGAACCAGGGACTAGGTTGGACCGCCGCCGACGTGTCCGACGACTATAGGGTCGTCCCTACCACCCCTGGACTAGATTGGACCGCCACCGTCATGTCCGACGACTGTAGGGTCGTCCCCAAGACCCTGGGCCTACGTTGGCCCGCTGCCAACATGTCCGACGACTATAGGGTCGTCCCCACGACCCCGGGACTAGGTTGGCCAGGCGCCGGCTTGTCCGACGACTATAGGGTCGTCCCCACGACCCTGGGCCTACGTTGGCCCGCTGCCAACATGTCCGACGACTATAGGGTCGTCCCCACGACCCCGGGACTAGGTTGGCCAGGCGCCGGCTTGTCCGACGACTATAGGGTCGTCCCCACGGCCCCGGGACTAGATTGGCCCGCCACCGTCATGTCCGGCGACTACAGGGTCGTCCCCACGACCCCGGGACTATGTTGGCCCGCCGCCGACTTGTCCGACGACTATAGGGTCGTCCCCACGACCCCGGGACTAGGTTGGCCAGGCGCCGACTTGTCCGACGACTATAGGGTCGTCCCCACGGCCCCGGGAATAGATTCGCCCGCCACCGTCATGTCCGACGACTATAGGGTCGTCCCCACGACCCCGGGACTAGGTGGGCCCGCCGCCGACTTGTCCGACGACTTTAGGGTCGTCCCCACGACCCTGGGCCTACGTTAACCCGCTGCCAACATGTCCGACGACAATAGGGTCGTCCCCACGGCCCCGGGACCAGATAGGCCCGCCACCGTCATTTCCGACGATTATAGGGTCGTCCCCACGACCGTGTGCCTACGTTGGCCCGCCGCCGAAATGTCCGACGTCTATAGGGTCGTCCCCACGACCGCGGGACTAGGTTGCCTCGCCGCCGACTTGTCCGACGACTATAGGGTCGTCCCCACGACCCCGGGACTAGATTGGCCCGCCACCGTCATGTCCGACAGGTATAGTGTCGTCCCCACGACCACGGGCCAAAGTTGGCCAGCCGCCGACATGTCCGACGATTATAGGGTCGTCCCCACGAACCCGGGACTAGGTTGGCCAGCCGCCGACATGTCCGACGACTATAGGGTCGTCCCTACCACCCCTGGACTAGATTGGACCGCCACCGTCATGTCCGACGACTGTAGGGTCGTCCCCACGAACCCGGGACTAGGTTGGACCGCCGCCGACGTGTCCGACGACTATAGGGTCGTCCCTACCACCCCTGGACTAGATTGGACCGCCACCGTCATGTCCGACGACTGTAGGGTCGTCCCCAAGACCCTGGGCCTACGTTGTCCCGCTGCCAACATGTCCGACGACTATAGGGGCGTCTCCACGACACCGGGACTAGGGTGGCCCGCCGCCGACATGTCCGACGACTATAGGGTCGTCCCCACGAACCCGGGACTAGGTTGGACCGCCGCCGACGTGTCCGACGACTATAGGGTCGTCCCTACCACCCCTGGACTAGATTGGACCGCCACCGTCATGTCCGACGACTGTAGGGTCGTCCCCACGAACCCGGGACTAGGTTGGACCGCCGCCGACGTGTCCGACGACTATAGGGTCGTCCCTACCACCCCTGGACTAGATTGGACCGCCACCGTCATGTCCGACGACTGTAGGGTCGTCCCCAAGACCCTGGGCCTACGTTGTCCCGCTGCCAACATGTCCGACGACTATAGGGGCGTCCCCACGACCGTGTGCCTACGTTGGCCCGCCGCCGACATGTCCGACGTCTATAGGGTCGTCCCCACGACCGCGGGACTAGGTTGCCTCGCCGCCGACTTGTCCGACGACTATAGGGTCGTCCCCACGACCCCGGGACTAGATTGGCCCGCCACCGTCATGTCCGACAGGTATAGTGTCGTCCCCACGACCACGGGACTAGATTCGCCCGCCACCGTCATGTCCGACGACTATAGGGTCGTCCCCACGACCACGGGCCAAAGTTGGCCAGGCGCCGACATGTCCGACGACTATAGGGTCGTCCCCACGACCCCGGGACTAGATTGGCCCGCCACCGTCATGTCCGGCGACTACAGGGTCGTCCCCACCACCCCGGGACTAGATTGGCCCGCCACCGTCATTTCCGACGACTGTAGGGTCGTCGCTACGACCCTGGGCCTACGTTGGCCCGCTGCCAACATGTCCGACGACTATAGGGTCGTCCCCACGACCCCGGGACTAGATTGGCCCGCCACCGTCATGTCCTACGACTACAGGATCGTCCCCACGACCCCGGTACTAGGTTGGCCCGTCGGCGACTTGTCCGACGACTACAGGGTTGTCCCAACGACCCCGCTACTAGGTTGGCCCGCCGCCGACTTGGCCGACGACTATACGGTCGTCCCCACGACCCCGGGATTAGGTTGGCCAGCCGCCGACATGTCCGACGACTATACGGTCGTCCCCACGGCCCCGGGACTAGATTGGCCCGCCGCCGTCATGTCCGACGACTGTAGGGTCGTCCCCACGACCCTGGGCCTACGTTGGCCCGCTGCCAACATGTCCGACGACTATAGGGTCGTCCCCACGACCCCGGGACTAGATTGGCCCGCCACCGTCATGTCCGACGACTATAGGGTCGACCCAACGACCCTGGGCCTACGTTGGCCCGCCGCCGACATGTCCGACGACTATAGGGTCGTCCCCACGAACCCGGGACTAGATTGGCCCGCCACCGTCATTTCCGACGACTGTAGGGTCGTCGCCACGACCCTGGGCCTACGTTGGCCCGCTGCCAACATGTCCGACGAGTATAGGGTCGTCCTCACGGCCCCGGGACTAGATTGGCCCGCCACCGTCATGTCCGACGATTATAGGGTCGTCCCCACGACCCTGTGCCTACGTTGGCCCGCCACCGAAATGTCCGACGACTATATGGTCGTCCCCACGACCCTGAGCCTACGTTGGCCCGCTGCCAACATGCCCGACGACTATAGGGTCGTCCCCACGGCCCCGGGACTAGATTGGCCAGCCGCCGACATGTCCGACGACTATAGGGTAGTCCCTACGACCCCGGGACTAGGTTGGCCCGCCGCCGACTTTTCCGACGACTATAGGGTCGTCCCTACGACCCTGGGCCTACGTTGGCCCGCCGCCGGCTAGTCCGACGACTATAGGGTCGTCCCCACGACCCCGGGACAAAGCTGGCCAGCCGCCGACATGTCCGACGACTATAGGGTCGACCCCACGACCCCGGGACTAGATTGGCCAGCCGCCGACATGTCCGACGACTATAGGGTCGACCCCACGAACGCGGGACTAGGTTGGCCTGCCGCCGAATTGTCCGACGACTATAGGGTCGTCCGTACGACCCTGGGCCTACGTTGGCCCGCCGCCGGCTAGTCCGACGACTATAGGATCGTCCCCACGAACCCGGGACTAGGTTGGACAGCCGCCGACATGTCCGACGACTATAGGGTCCTCCCTACGACCCTGGGCCTACGTTGGCCCGCCGCCGGCTAGTCCGACGACTATACGGTCGTCCACACGGCCCCGGGACTAGATTGGCCCGCCACCGTCATGTCCGGCGACTACAGGGTCGTCCCCACGACCCCGGGACTAGGTTGGCCAGCCGCCGACATGTCCGACGACTATACGGTCGTCCCCACGGCCCCGGGACTAGATTGGCCCGCCACCGTCATGTCCTACGACTACAGGATCGTCCCCACGACCCCGGTACTAGGTTGGCCCGTCGGCGACTTGTCCGACGACTACAGGGTGTCCCAACGACCCCGCTACTAGGTTGGCCCGCCGCCGACTTGTCCGACGACTATACGGTCGTCCCCACGACCCCGGGATTATGTTGGCCAGCCGCCGACATGTCCGACGACTATACGGTCGTCCCCACGGCCCCGGGACTAGATTGGCCCGCCACCGTCATGTCCGACGACTGTAGGGTCGTCCCCACGACCCTGGGCCTACGTTGGCCCGCTGCCAACATGTCCGACGACTATAGGGTCGTCCCCACGGCCCCGGGGCCAGATAGGCCCGCCACCGTCATTTCCGACGATTATAGGGTCGTCCCCACCACCGTGTGCCTACGTTGGCCCGCCGCCGACATGTCCGACGACTATAGGGTCGTCCCCACGACCGGGGGACTAGGTTGCCTCGCCGCCGACTTGTCCGACGACTATAGGGTCGTCCCCACGACCCCGGGACTAGATTGGCCCGCCACCGTCATGTCCGACAGGTATAGTGTCGTCCCCACGACCACGGGCCAAAGTTGGCCAGCCGCCGACATGTCCGACGATTATAGGGTCGTCCCCACGAACCCGGGACTAGGTTGGCCAGCCGCCGACATGTCCGACGACTATAGGGACGTCCCTACCACCCCTGGACTAGATGGGACCGCCACCGTCATGTCCGACGACTGTAGGGTCGTCCCCAAGACCCTGGGCCTACGTTGGCCCGCTGCCAACATGTCCGACGACTATACGGTCGTCCCCACGACCCCGGGATTAGGTTGGCCAGCCGCCGACATGTCCGACGACTATACGGTCGTCCCCACGGCCCCGGGACTAGATTGGCCCGCCACCGTCAAGTCCGACGACTGTAGGGTCGTCACCACGACCCTGGGCCTACGTTGGCCCGCTGCCAACATGTCCGACGACTATAGGGTCGTCCCCACGACCCCGGGACTAGATTGGCCCGCCACCGTCATGTCCGACGACTATAGGGTCGACCCAACGACCCTGGGCCTACGTTGGCCCGCCGCCGACATGTCCGACGACTATAGGGTCGTCCCCACGAACCCGGGACTAGGTTGGACCGCCGCCGACGTGTCCGACGACTATAGGGTCGTCCCTACCACCCCTGGACTAGATTGGACCGCCACCGTCATGTCCGACGACTGTAGGGTCGTCCCCAAGACCCTGGGCCTACGCTGGCCCGCTGCCAACATGTCCGACGACTATTGGGTCGTTCCCACGACCCCGGGACTAGGTTGGCCAGGCGCCGGCTTGTCCGACGACTATAGGGTCGTCCCCACGACCCTGGGCCTACGTTGGCCCGCTGCCAACATGTCCGACGACTATAGGGTCGTCCCCACGACCCCGGGACTAGGTTGGCCAGGCGCCGGCTTGTCCGACGACTATAGGGTCGTCCCCACGGCCCCGGGACTAGATTGGCCCGCCACCGTCATGTCCGGCGACTACAGGGTCGTCCCCACGACCCCGGGACTAGATTGGCCCGCCACCGTCATGTCCGACAGGTATAGTGTCGTCCCCACGACCACGGGTCAAAGTTGGCCAGCCGCCGACATGTCCGACGACTATAGGGTCGTCCCCACGAACCCGGCACTAGGTTGGCCAGGCGCCCGCTTGTCCGACGACTATAGGGTCGTCCCAACGGCCCCGGGACTAGATTGGCCCGCCACCGTCATGTCCGGCGACTACAGGGTCGTCCCCACGACCCCGGGACTATGTTGGCCCGCCGCCGACTTGTCCGACGACTATAGGGTCGTCCCCACGACCCCGGGACTAGGTTGGCCAGGCGCCGACTTGTCCGACGACTATAGGGTCGTCCCCACGGCCCCGGGACTAGATTCGCCCGCCACCGTCATGTCCGACGACTATAGGGTCGTCCCCACGACCCCGGGACTAGGTGGGCCCGCCGCCGACTTGTCCGACGACTATAGGGTCGTCCCCACGACCCCGGGACTAGGTTGGCCAGGCGCCGACTTGCCCGACGACTATAGGGTCGTCCCCACGGCCCCGGGACTAGATTGGCCCGCCACCGTCATGTCCGGCGACTACAGGGTCGTCCCCACCACCCCGGGACTATGTTGGCCCGCCGCCGACTTGTCCGACGACTATAGGGTCGTCCCCACGACCCCGGGACTAGGTTGGCCAGGCGCCGACTTGTCCGACGACTATAGGGTCGTCCCCACGGCCCCGGGACTAGATTCGCCCGCCACCGTCATGTCCGACGACTATAGGGTCGTCCCCACGGCCCCGGGACCAGATAGGCCCGCCACCGTCATTTCCGACGATTATAGGGTCGTCCCCTCGACCGTGTGCCTACGTTGGCCCGCCGCCGACATGTCCGACGACTATACGGTCGTCCCCACGACCGCGGGACTAGGTTGCCTCGCCGCCGACTTGTCCGACGACTATAGGGTCGTCCCCACGACCCCGGGACTAGATTGGCCCGCCACCGTCATGTCCGACGACTATAGGGTCGTCCCCACGACCCCGGGACTAGATTGGCCCGCCACCGTCATGTCCTACGACTACAGGATCGTCCTCACGACCCCGGTACTAGGTTGGCCCGTCGGCGACTTGTCCGACGACTACAGGGTTGTCCCAACGACCCCGCTACTAGGTTGGCCCGCCGCCGACTTGTCCGACGACTATACGGTCGTCCCCACGACCCCGGGATTAGGTTGGCCAGCCGCCGACATGTCCGACGACTATACGGTCGTCCCCACGGCCCCGGGACTAGATTGGCCCGCCACCGTCATGTCCGACGACTGTAGGGTCGTCCCCACGACCCTGGGCCTACGTTGGCCCGCTGCCAACATGTCCGACGACTATAGGGTCGTCCCCACGACCCCGGGACTAGATTGGCCCTCCACCGTCATGTCCGACGACTATAGGGTCGACCCAACGACCCTGGGCCTACGTTGGCCCGCCGCCGACATGTCCGACGACTATAGGGTCGTCCCCACGAACCCGGGACTAGATTGGCCCGCCACCGTCATTTCCGACGACTGTAGGGTCGTCGCCACGACCCTGGGCCTACGTTGGCCCGCTGCCAACATGTCCGACGAGTATAGGGTCGTCCTCACGGCCCCGGGACTAGATTGGCCCGCCACGGTCATGTCCGACGATTATAGGGTCGTCCCCACGGCCCCGGGACTAGATTCGCCCGCCACCGTCCTGTCCGACGACTATAGGGTCGTCCCCACGACCCCGGGACTAGGCGCGCCCGCCACCGACTTGTCCGACGACTTTAGGGTCGTCCCCACGACCCTGGGCCTACGTTAACCCGCTGCCAACATGTCCGACGACAATAGGGTCGTCCCCACGGCCCCGGGACCAGATAGGCCCGCCAAAGTCATTTCCGACGATTATAGGGTCGTCCCCACGACCGTGTGCCTACGTTGGCCCGCCGCCGACATGTCCGACGTCTATAGGGTCGTCCCCACGACCGCGGGACTAGGTTGCCTCGCCGCCGACTTGTCCGACGACTATAGGGTCGTCCCCACGACCCCGGGACTAGATTGGCCCGCCACCGTCATGTCCGACAGGTATAGTGTCGTCCCCACGACCACGGGTCAAAGTTGGCCAGCCGCCGACATGTCCGACGACTATAGGGTCGTCCCCACGAACCCGGCACTAGGTTGGCCAGGCGCCGGCTTGTCCGACGACTATAGGGTCGTCCCCACGGCCCCGGGACTAGATTGGCCCGCCACCGTCATGTCCGGCGACTACAGGGTCGTCCCCACGACCCCGGGACTATGTTGGCCCGCCGCCGACTTGTCCGACGACTATAGGGTCGTCCCCACGGCCCCGGGACTAGATTCGCCCGCCACCGTCATGTCCGACGACTATAGGGTCGTCCCCACGACCCCGGGACTAGATTGGCCCGCCACCGTCATGTCCGACAGGTATAGTGTCGTCCCCACGACCACGGGCCAAAGTTGGCCAGCCGCCGACATGTCCGACGACTATAGGGTCGTCCCCACGGCCCCGGGACTAGATTGGCCCGCCACCGTCATGTCCGGCGACTACAGGGTCGTCCCCACGACCCCGGGACTAGGTTGGCCAGGCGCCGACTTGTCCGACGACTATAGGGTCGTCCCCACGGCCCCGGGACTAGATTCGCCCGCCACCGTCATGTCCGACGACTATAGGGTCGTCCCCACGACCACGGGCCAAAGTTGGCCAGCCGCCGACATGTCCGACGACTATAGGGTCGTCCCCACGAACCCGGCACTAGGTTGGCCAGGCGCCGGCTTGTCCGACGACTATAGGGTCGTCCCCACGGCCCCGGGACTAGATTGGCCCGCCACCGTCATGTCCGGCGACTACAGGGTCGTCCCCACGACCCCGGGACTATGTTGGCCCGCCGCCGACTTGTCCGACGACTATAGGGTCGTCCCCACGACCCCGGGACTAGGTTGGCCAGGCGCCGACTTGTCCGACGACTATAGGGTCGTCCCCACGGCCCCGGGACTAGATTCGCCCGCCACCGTCCTGTCCGACGACTATAGGGTCGTCCCCACGACCCCGGGACTAGATTGGCCCGCCACCGTCATGTCCGACAGGTATAGTGTCGTCCCCACGACCACGGGCCAAAGTTGGCCAGCCGCCGACATGTCCGACGACTATAGGGTCGTCCCCACGAACCCGGCACTAGGTTGGCCAGGCGCCGGCTTGTCCGACGACTATAGGGTCGTCCCCAGGGCCCCGGGACTAGATTGGCCCGCCACCGTCATGTCCGGCGGCTACAGGGTCGTCCCCACGACCCCGGGACTATGTTGGCCCGCCGCCGACTTGTCCGACGACTATAGGGTCGTCCCCACGACCCCGGGACTAGGTTGGCCAGGCGCCGACTTGTCCGACGACTATAGGGTCGTCCCCACGGCCCCGGGACTAGATTGGCCCGCCACCGTCATGTCCGGCGACTACAGGGTCGTCCCCACGACCCCGGGACTATGTTGGCCCGCCGCCGACTTGTCCGACGACTATAGGGTCGTCCCCACGACCCCGGGACTAGGTTGGCCAGGCGCCGACTTGTCCGACGACTATAGGGTCGTCCCCACGGCCCCGGGACTAGATTCGCCCGCCACCGTCATGTCCGACGACTATAGGGTCGTCCCCACGACCCCGGGACTAGGTGGGCCCGCCGCCGACTTGTCCGACGACTTTAGGGTCGTCCCCACGACCCTGGGCCTACGTTAACCCGCTGCCAACATGTCCGACGACAATAGGGTCGTCCCCACGGCCCCGGGACCAGATAGGCCCGCCACCGTCATTTCCGACGATTATAGGGTCGTCCCCACGACCGTGTGCCTACGTTGGCCCGCCGCCGACATGTCCGACGACTATAGGGTCGTCCCCACGACCGCGGGACTAGGTTGCCTCGCCGCCGACTTGTCCGACGACTATAGGGTCGTCCCCACGACCCCGGGACTAGATTGGCCCGCCACCGTCATGTCCGACAGGTATAGTGTCGTCCCCACGACCACGGGCCAAAGTTGGCCAGCCGCCGACATGTCCGACGACTATAGGGTCGTCCCCACGAACCCGGCACTAGGTTGGCCAGCCGCCGACATGTCCGACGACTATAGGGACGTCCCCACGACCCCGGGCCAAAGTTTGCCAGCCGCCGACATGTCCGACGACTATAGGGGCGTCCCTACGACACCGGGACTAGTGTGGCCCGCCGCCGACTTCTCCGACGACTATAGGGTCGTCCCCACTACCCCGGGCCAAAGTTGGCCAGCCGCCGACATGTCCGACGACTATAGGGGCGTCCCCACGACACCGGGACTAGGGTGGCCCGCCGCCGACTTCTCCGACGACTATAGGGTCGTCCCCACTACCCCGGGACTAGATTGGCCTGCCACCGTCATGTCCTACGACTACAGGATCGTCCCCACGACCCCGGTACTAGGTTGGCCCGTCGGCGACTTGTCCGACGACTACAGGGTTGTCCCAACGACCCCGCTACTAGGTTGGCCCGCCGCCGACTTGTCCGACGACTATACGGTCGTCCCCACGACCCCGGGATTAGGTTGGCCAGCCGCCGACATGTCCGACGACTATACGGTCGTCCCCACGGCCCCGGGACTAGATTGGCCCGCCACCGTCATGTCCGACGACTGTAGGGTCGTCCCCACGACCCTGGGCCTACGTTGGCCCGCTGCCAACATGTCCGACGACTATAGGGTCGTCCCCACGACCCCGGGACTAGATTGGCCCGCCACCGTCATGTCCGACGACTATAGGGTCGACCCAACGACCCTGGGCCTACGTTGGCCCGCCGCCGACATGTCTGACGACTATAGGGTCGTCCCCACGAACACGGGACTAGATTGGCCCGCCACCGTCATTTCCGACGACTGTAGGGTCGTCGCCACGACCCTGGGCCTACGTTGGCCCGCTGCCAACATGTCCGACGAGTATAGGGTCGTCCTCACGGCCCCGGGACTAGATTGGCCGCCACCGTCATGTCCGACGATTATAGGGTCGTCCCCACGACCCTGTGCCTACGTTGGCCCGCCACCGAAATGTCCGACGACTATATGGTCGTCCCCACGACCCTGGGCCTACGTTGGCCCGCTGCCAACATGTCCGACGACTATAGGGTCGTCCCCACGGCCCCGGGACTAGATTGGCCAGCCGCCGACATGTCCGACGACTATAGGGTAGTCCCTACGACCCCGGGACTAGGTTGGCCCGCCGCCGACTTTTCCGACGACTATAGGGTCGTCCCTACGACCCTGGGCCTACGTTGGCCCGCCGCCGGCTAGTCCGACGACTATAGGGTCGTCCCCACGACCCCGGGACTAGGTTGGCCAGGCGCCGACTTGTCCGACGACTATAGGGTCGTCCCCACGGCCCCGGGACTAGATTCGCCCGCCACCGTCATGTCCGACGACTATAGGGTCGTCCCCACGACCCCGGGACTAGATTGGCCCGCCACCGTCATGTCCGACAGGTATAGTGTCGTCCCCACGACCACGGGCCAAAGTTGGCCAGCCTCCGACATGTCCGACGACTATAGGGTCGTCCCCACGAACCCGGCACTAGGTTGGCCAGGCGCCGGCTTGTCCGACGACTATAGGGTCGTCCCCAGGGCCCCGGGACTAGATTGGCCCGCCACCGTCATGTCCGGCGACTACAGGGTCGTCCCCACGACCCCGGGACTATGTTGGCCCGCCGCCGACTTGTCCGACGACTATAGGGTCGTCCCCACGGCCCCGGGACTAGATTGGCCCGCCACCGTCATGTCCGACGACTGTAGGGTCGTCCCCACGACCCTGGGCCTACGTTGGCCCGCTGCCAACATGTCCGACGACTATAGGGTCGTCCCCACGACCCCGGGACTAGATTGGCCCGCCACCGTCATGTCCGACGACTATAGGGTCGACCCAACGACCCTGGGCCTACGTTGGCCCGCCGCCGACATGTCTGACGACTATAGGGTCGTCCCCACGAACCCGGGACTAGATTGGCCCGCCACCGTCATTTCCGACGACTGTAGGGTCGTCGCCACGACCCTGGGCCTACGTTGGCCCGCTGCCAACATGTCCGACGAGTATAGGGTCGTCCTCACGGCCCCGGGACTAGATTGGCCGCCACCGTCATGTCCGACGATTATAGGGTCGTCCCCACGACCCTGTGCCTACGTTGGCCCGCCACCGAAATGTCCGACGACTATATGGTCGTCCCCACGACCCTGGGCCTACGTTGGCCCGCTGCCAACATGTCCGACGACTATAGGGTCGTCCCCACGGCTCCGGGACTAGATTGGCCAGCCGCCGACATGTCCGACGACTATAGGGTAGTCCCTACGACCCCGGGACTAGGTTGGCCCGCCGCCGACTTTTCCGACGACTATAGGGTCGTCCCTACGACCCTGGGCCTACGTTGGCCCGCCGCCGGCTAGTCCGACGACTATAGGGTCGTCCCCACGACACCGGGACAATGCTGGCCAGCCGCCGACATGTCCGACGACTATAGGGTCGTCCCCACGACCCCGGGACTAGGTTGGCCAGGCGCCGACTTGTCCGACGACTATAGGGTCGTCCCCACGGCCCCGGGACTAGATTGGCCCGCCACCGTCATGTCCGGCGACTACAGGGTCGTCCCCACGACCCCGGGACTATGTTGGCCCGCCGCCGACTTGTCCGACGACTATAGGGTCGTCCCCACGACCCCGGGACTAGGTTGGCCAGGCGCCGACTTGTCCGACGACTATAGGGTCGTCCCCACGGCCCCGGGACTAGATTCGCCCGCCACCGTCATGTCCGACGACTATAGGGTCGTCCCCACGACCCCGGGACTAGGTGGGCCCGCCGCCGACTTGTCCGACGACTTTAGGGTCGTCCCCACGACCCTGGGCCTACGTTAACCCGCTGCCAACATGTCCGACGACAATAGGGTCGTCCCCACGGCCCCGGGACCAGATAGGCCCGCCACCGTCATTTCCGACGATTATAGGGTCGTCCCCACGACCGTGTGCCTACGTTGGCCCGCCGCCGACATGTCCGACGACTATAGGGTCGTCCCCACGACCGCGGGACTAGGTTGCCTCGCCGCCGACTTGTCCGACGACTATAGGGTCGTCCCCACGACCCCGAGACTAGATTGGCCCGCCACCGTCATGTCCGACAGGTATAGTGTCGTCCCCACGACCACGGGCCAAAGTTGGCCAGCCGCCGACATGTCCGACGACTATAGGGTCGTCCCCACGAACCCGGCACTAGGTTGGCCAGCCGCCGACATGTCCGACGACTATAGGGACGTCCCCACGACCCCGGGCCAAAGTTTGCCAGCCGCCGACATGTCCGACGACTATAGGGGCGTCCCTACGACACCGGGACTAGTGTGGCCCGCCGCCGACTTCTGCGACGACTGTAGGGCCGTCCCCACTACCCCGGGCCAAAGTTGGCCAGCCGCCGACATGTCCGACGACTATAGGGGCGTCCCCACGACACCGGGAGTAGGGTGGCCCGCCGCCGACATGTGCGACGACTATAGGAGCGTCCCCACGACACCGGGACTAGTGTGGCCCGCCGCCGACTTCTCCGACGACTATAGGAGCGTCCCCACTACCCCGGGCCAAAGTTGGCCAGCCGCCGACATGTCCGACGACTATAGGGGCGTCCCCACGACACCGGGACTAGGGTGTCCCGCCGCCGACTTCTCCGACGACTATAGGGTCGTCCCCACTACCCCGGGCCAAAGTTGGCCAGCCGCCGACATGTCCGACGACTATAGGAGCGTCCCCACGACACCGGGACTAATGTGGCCCGCCGCCGACTTCTCCGACGACTATAGGGTCGTCCCCACAACCCCGGGCCAAAGTTGGCCAGCCGCCGACATGTCCGACGACTATAGGGGCGTCCCCACGACACCGGGACTAGGGTGGCCCGCCGCCGACTTCTCCGACGACTATAGGGTCGTCCCCACTACCCCGGGACTAGATTGGCCTGCCACCGTCATGTCCTACGTCTACAGGATCGTCCCCACGACCCCGGTACTAGGTTGGCCCGTCGGCGACTTGTCCGACGACTACAGGGTTGTCCCAACGACCCCGCTACTAGGTTGGCCCGCCGCCGACTTGTCCGACGACTATACGGTCGTCCCCACGACCCCGGGACTAGATTGGCCGCCACCGTCATGTCCGACGATTATAGGGTCGTCGCCACGACCCTGGGCCTACGTTGGCCCGCTGCCAACATGTCCGACGAGTATAGGGTCGTCCTCACGGCCCCGGGACTAGATTGGCCGCCACCGTCATGTCCGACGATTATAGGGTCGTCCCCACGACCCTGTGCCTACGTTGGCCCGCCACCGAAATGTCCGACGACTATATGGTCGTCCCCACGACCCTGGGCCTACGTTGGCCCGCTGCCAACATGTCCGACGACTATAGGGTCGTCCCCACGGCCCCGGGACTAGATTGGCCAGCCGCCGACATGTCCGACGACTATAGGGTAGTCCCTACGACCCCGGGACTAGGTTGGCCCGCCGCCGACTTTTCCGACGACTATAGGGTCGTCCCTACGACCCTGGGCCTACGTTGGCCCGCCGCCGGCTAGTCCGACGACTATAGGGTCGTCCCCACGACACCGGGACAAAGCTGGCCAGCCGCCGACATGTCCGACGACTATAGGGTCGTCCCCACGACCCCGGGACTAGGTTGGCCAGGCGCCGACTTGTCCGACGACTATAGGGTCGTCCCCACGGCCCCGGGACTAGATTCGCCCGCCACCGTCATGTCCGACGACTATAGGGTCGTCCCCACGACCCCGGGACTAGATTGGCCCGCCACCGTCATGTCCGACAGGTATAGTGTCGTCCCCACGACCACGGGCCAAAGTTGGCCAGCCGCCGACATGTCCGACGACTATAGGGTCGTCCCCACGAACCCGGCACTAGGTTGGCCAGGCGCCGGCTTGTCCGACGACTATAGGGTCGTCCCCAGGGCCCCGGGACTAGATTGGCCCGCCACCGTCATGTCCGGCGACTACAGGGTCGTCCCCACGACCCCGGGACTATGTTGGCCCGCCGCCGACTTGTCCGACGACTATAGGGTCGTCCCCACGGCCCCGGGACTAGATTGGCCCGCCACCGTCATGTCCGACGACTGTAGGGTCGTCCCCACGACCCTGGGCCTACGTTGGCCCGCTGCCAACATGTCCGACGACTATAGGGTCGTCCCCACGACCCCGGGACTAGATTGGCCCGCCACCGTCATGTCCGACGACTATAGGGTCGACCCAACGACCCTGGGCCTACGTTGGCCCGCCGCCGACATGTCTGACGACTATAGGGTCGTCCCCACGAACCCGGGACTAGATTGGCCCGCCACCGTCATTTCCGACGACTGTAGGGTCGTCGCCACGACCCTGGGCCTACGTTGGCCCGCTGCCAACATGTCCGACGAGTATAGGGTCGTCCTCACGGCCCCGGGACTAGATTGGCCGCCACCGTCATGTCCGACGATTATAGGGTCGTCCCCACGACCCTGTGCCTACGTTGGCCCGCCACCGAAATGTCCTACGACTATATGGTCGTCCCCACGACCCTGGGCCTACGTTGGCCCGCTGCCAACATGTCCGACGACTATAGGGTCGTCCCCACGGCCCCGGGACTAGATTGGCCAGCCGCCGACATGTCCGACGACTATAGGGTAGTCCCTACGACCCCGGGACTAGGTTGGCCCGCCGCCGACTTTTCCGACGACTATAGGGTCGTCCCTACGACCCTGGGCCTACGTTGGCCCGCCGCCGGCTAGTCCGACGACTATAGGGTCGTCCCCACGACACCGGGACAAAGCTGGCCAGCCGCCGACATGTCCGACGACTATAGGGTCGTCCCCACGACCCCGGGACTAGGTTGGCCAGGCGCCGACTTGTCCGACGACTATAGGGTCGTCCCCACGGCCCCGGGACTAGATTCGCCCGCCACCGTCATGTCCGACGACTATAGGGTCGTCCTCACGACCCCGGGACTAGATTGGCCCGCCACCGTCATGTCCGACAGGTATAGTGTCGTCCCCACGACCACGGGCCAAAGTTGGCCAGCCGCCGACATGTCCGACGACTATAGGGTCGTCCCCACGAACCCGGCACTAGGTTGGCCAGGCGCCGGCATGTCCGACGACTATAGGGTCGTCCCCACGACCCTGTGCCTACGTTGGCCCGCCACCGAAATGTCCGACGACTATATGGTCGTCCCCACGACCCTGGGCCTACGTTGGCCCGCTGCCAACATGTCCGACGACTATAGGGTCGTCCCCACGGCCCCGGGACTAGATTGGCCAGCCGCCGACATGTCCGACGACTATAGGGTAGTCCCTACGACCCCGGGACTAGGTTGGCCCGTCGGCGACTTGTCCGACGACTACAGGGTTGTCCCAACGACCCCGCTACTAGGTTGGCCCGCCGCCGACTTGTCCGACGACTATACGGTCGTCCCCACGACCCCGGGATTAGGTTGGCCAGCCGCCGACATGTCCGACGACTATAGGGTCGTCCCCACGACCCCGGGACTAGATTGGCCCGCCGCCGACTTGTCCGACGACTATAGGGTCGTCCCCACGACCCCGGGACTAGGTTGGCCAGCCGCCGGCTAGTCCGACGACTATACGGTCGTCCACACGGCCCCGGGACTAGATTGGCCCGCCACCGTCATGTCCGGCGACTACAGGGTCGTCCCCACGACCCCGGGACTAGGTTGGCCAGCCGCCGACATGTCCGACGACTATACGGTCGTCCCCACGGCCCCGGGACTAGATTGGCCCGCCAGCGTCATGTCCGACGACTGTACGGTCGTCCCCACGACCCTGGGCCTACAATGGCCTAACCGCCGACATGTCCGACGAGTATAGGGTCGTCCCTACGACCCTGGGCCTACGTTGGCCCGCCGCCGGCTAGTCTGACGACTATAGGGTCGTCCCCACGACACCGGGACAAAGCTGGCCAGCCGCCGACATGTCCGACGACTATAGGGTCGACCCCACGACCCCGGGACTAGATTGGCCAGCCGCCGACATGTCCGACGACTATAGGGTCGTCCCCACGGCCCCGGGACTAGATTGGCCCGCCACCGTCATTTCCGACGACTGTAGGGTCGCCCCACGACCCTGGGCCTACGTTGGCCCGCTGCCAACATGTCCGACGGCTATAGGGTCGTCCTTACGACCCTGGGCCTACAATGGCCTAACCGCCGACATGTCCGACGAGTATAGGGTCGACCCAACGACCCTGGGCCTACGTTGGCCCGCCGCCGACATGTCCGACGGCTATAGGGTCGTCCCCACGGCCCCGGGACTAGATTGGCCCGCCACCGTCATGTCCGGTGACTACAGGGTCGTCCCCACGACCCCGGGACTATGTTGGCCCGCCGCCGACTTGTCCGACGACTATAGGGTCGTCCCCACGACCCCGGGACTAGGTTGGCCAGGCGCCGACTTGTCCGACGACTATAGGGTCGTCCCCACGGCCCCGGGACTAGATTCGCCCGCCACCGTCATGTCCGACGACTATAGGGTCGACCCCACGACCCTGGGCCTTGGTTGGCCTAGCCGCCGACATGTCCGACGACTATAGGGTCAACCCAACGACCCTGGGCCTACGTTGGCCCGCCGCCGACATGTCCGACGACTATAGGGTCGTCCCCACGACACCGGGACTAGATTGGCCCGCCACCGTCATTTCCGACGACTGTAGGGTCGCCCCACGACCCTGGGCCTACGATGGCCCGCTGCCAACATGTCCGACGACTATAGGGTCGTCCTCACGGCCCCGGGACTAGATTGGCCCGCCACCGTCATGTCCGACGATTACAGGGTCGTCCCCACGACCCTGTGCCTACGTTGGCCCGCCGCCGACATGTCCGACGACTATAGGGTCGTCCCCACTACCCCGGGCCAAAGTTGGCCAGCCGCCGATATGTCCAACGACTATAGGGGCGTCCCCACGACACCGGGACTAGTGTGGCCCGCCGCCGACTTGTCCGACGACTATAGGGTCGTCCCCACGACCCCGGGACTAGGTTGGCCAGCCGCCAACATGTCCGACGACTATACGGTCGTCCACACGGCCCCAGGACTAGATTGGCCCGCCACCGTCATGTCCGGCGACTACAGGGTCGTCCCCACGACCCCGGGAATAGGTTGGCCAGGCGCCGACAAGTCCGACGACTATAGGGTCGTCCCCACGAACCCGGGACTAGATTGGCCCGCCACCGACATTTCCGACGACTGTAGGGTCGGCCCCACGACCCTGGGCCTACGTTGGCCCGCTGCCAACATGTCCGACGGCTATATGGTCGTCCTTACGACCCTGGGCCTACAATGGCCTAACCGCCGACATGTCCGACGAGTATAGGGTCGACCCAACGACCCTGGGCCTACGTTGGCCCGCCGCCGACATGTCTGACGGCTATAGGGTCGTCCCCACGAACCCGGGACTAGGTTGGCCAGCCGCCGACATGTCGGACGACTATAGGGTCGTCCCCACGACCCCGGGACTAGGCTGGCCAGGCGCCGGCTTGTCCGACGACTATAGGGTCGTCCCCACTACCCCGGGCCAAAGTTGGCCAGCCGCCGACATGTCCGACGACTATAGGGTCGTCCCCACGAACCCGGCACTAGGTTGGCCAGCCGCCGACATGTCCGACGACTATAGGAGCGTCCCCACGACCCCGGGACTAGATTGGCCCGCCACCGTCATGTCCTACGACTACAGGATCGTCCCCACGACCCCGGTACTAGGTTGGCCCGTCGGCGACTTGTCCGACGACTACAGGGTTGTCCCAACGACCCCGCTACTAGGTTGGCCCGCCGCCGACTTGTCCGACGACTATACGGTCGTCCCCACGACCCCGGGATTAGGTTGGCCAGCCGCCGACATGTCCGACGACTATAGGGTCGTCCCCACGACCCCGGGACTAGATTGGCCCGCCACCGTCATGTCCGACAGGTATAGTGTCGTCCCCACGACCACGGGCCAATGTTGGCCAGCCGCCGGCATGTCCGACGATTATAGGGTCGTCTCCACGAACCCGGGACTAGGTTGGCCAGCCGCCGACATGTCCGACGAGTATAGGGACGTCCCCACGACACCGGGACTAGTGTGGCCCGACGCCGACTTCTCCGACGACTATAGGGTCGTCCCCACTACCCCGGGCCAAAGTTGGCCAGCCGCCGACATGTCCGACGACTATAGGGGCGTCCCCACGACACCGGGACTAGGGTGGCCCGCCGCCGACTTCTCCGACGACTATAGGGTCGTCCCCACTACCCCGGGCCAAAGTTGGCCAGCCGCCGACATGTCCGACGACTATAGGAGCGTCCCCACGACCCCGGGACTAGATTGGCCCGCCACCGTCATGTCCTACGACTACAGGATCGTCCCCACGACCCCGGTACTAGGTTGGCCCGTCGGCGACTTGTCCGACGACTACAGGGTTGTCCCAACGACCCCGCTACTAGGTTGGCCCGCCGCCGACTTGTCCGACGACTATACGGTCGTCCCCACGACCCCGGGATTAGGTTGGCCAGCCGCCGACATGTCCGACGACTATAGGGTCGTCCCCACGACCCCGGGACTAGATTGGCCCGCCACCGTCATGTCCGACGACTATAGGGTCGACCCAACGACCCTGGGCCTACGTTGGCCCGCCGCCGACATGTCCGACGACTATAGGGTCGTCCCCACGAACCCGGGACTAGGTTGGACCGCCGCCGACGTGTCCGACGACTATAGGGTCGTCCCCACGACCCCGGTACTAGGTTGGCCCGTCGGCGACTTGTCCGACGACTACAGGGTTGTCCCAACGACCCCGCTACTAGGTTGGCCCGCCGCCGACTAGTCCGAAGACTATTGGGTCGACCCTACGACCCTGGGCCTACATTGGCCCGCCGCCGTCATGTCCCACGACTATAGGGTCGTCCCCACGACCCCAGGACTAGGTTGGCCAGCCGCCGACATGTCCGACGACTATAGGGTCGTCCCCACGACCCCGGGCCAAAGTTGGCCAGCCGCCGACCTGTCCGACGACTATAGGGTCGTCCCCACGACCCCAGGACTAAGTTGGCCCGCCGCCGACTAGTCCGAAGACTATTGGGTCGTCCCTACGACCACGGGCAATAGTTGCCCAGCCGCCGATATGTCCGACGAATATAGGTTCGTCCCCACGACCCCGGGACTAGATTGGCCCGCCACCGTCATGTCCGACGACTATAGGTTCGTCCCCACGACACCAGGACTATGTTGGCCCGCCGCCGACTAGTCCGAAGACTATTGGGTCGACCCAACGACCCTGGGCCTACGTTGGCCCGCCGCCGTCATGTCCCACGACTATAGGGTCGTCCCCACGACCCCAGGACTAGGTTGGCCCGCCGCCAACAAGTCCGAAGACTATTGGGTCAACCCTACGACCCTGTGCCTACGTTGGCCCGCCGCCGTCATGTCCCACGACTATAGGGTCGTCTCCACGACCCCGGGACAAGGTTGGCTCGCCGCCGACATGTCGACGACTATAGGGTCGTCCCCACGAACCCGGGACTAGGTTGGCCAGCCGCCGACATGTCCGACGACTATAGGGTCGTCCCCACGACCACGGGCCAAAGTTGGCCTGCCGCCGACATGTCCGACGACTATAGGTTCGTCTCCACGACCACGGGCCAAAGTTGGCCTGCCGCGGACATGTCCGACGACTATAGGGTCGTCCGCACGAATCCGGGACTATGTTGGCCAGCCGCCGACAGGTCCGACGACTATAGGTTCGTCCCCACAACCCCGGGCCAAAGTTGGCCAGCCGCCGACATGTCCGACGAATATAGGGTCGTCCCCACGACCCCGGGACTAGATTGTCCCGCCACCGTCATGTCCGGCGACTATAGGGTCGTCCCCACGACCCCGGGAATAGGTTGGCCAGCCGCCCACATGTCCGACGACTATAGGGTTGTCCCCACGACCCCGGGCCAAAGTTGGCCAGCCGCCGACATGTCCGACGACTATAGGGTCGTCCGCACGAGCCCGGGACTACGTTGGCCCGCCGCCGACATGTCTGACGACTATAGGGTCGTCCCCACGACCCCAGGACTAGGTTGGCCCGCCGTCGGCTTGTCCGACGACTATAGGTTCGTCTCCACGACCCCGGGACTAGATTGGCCCGCCACCGTCATGTCCGACGACTCTAGGATCGTCCCCAAGACCCCGGGACTAGGTTGGCTAGCCGCCGAGATGTCCGAAGACTATAGGGTCGTCCCCACGACCACGGGCCAAAGTTGGCTGGCCGCCGACATGTCCGACGTCTATAGGGTCGTCCGCACGAACCCGGGACTAGGTTGGCCAGCCGCCGACATGTCCGACGACTCTAGGGTCGTCCCCACAACCCCGGGCCAAAGATGGCCAGCCGCCGACATGTCCGAGGACTATAGGATCATCCCCACGACCACGGGCCAAAGTTGGCATGCCGCCGACATGTCCGACGACTATAGGGTCGTCCGCACGAGCCCGGGACTAGGTTGGCCAGCCGCCGACATGTCCGACGACTATAGGGTCGTCCCCACGACCACGGGCCAAAGTTGGCCTGCCGCCGACATGTCCGACGACTATAGGTTCGTCTCCACGACCACGGGCCAAAGTTGGCCTGCCGCGGACATGTCCGACGACTATAGGGTCGTCCGCACGAGCCCGGGACTAGGTTGGCCAGCCGCCGACATGTCCGACGACTATAGGGTCGTCCCCACGACCCCGGGCCAAAGTTGGCCAGCCGCCGACATGTCCGACGACTATAGGGTCGTCCCCACGACCCCGGGCCAAAGTTGGCCCGCCGCCGACTAGTCCGAAGACTATTGGGTCGTCCCTACGACCATGGGCAATAGTTGCCCAGCTGCCGACATGTCCGACGAATATAGGTTCGTCCGCACGACCCCGGGACTAGATTGTCCCGCCACCGTCATGTCCGACGGCTGTAGGGTCATCCCCACGACCCCGGGAATAGGTTGGCCCGCCGCCGACTTGTCCGACGACTATAGGTTCGTCCCCACGACCCCGGGACTAGATTGGCCCGCCACCGTCATGTCCGACGATTATAGGGTCGTCCCCACGACCACGGGCCAAAGTTGGCCTGCCGCCGACATGTCCGACGACTATAGGTTCGTCCGCACGACCCCAGGACTAGGTTGGCCCGCCGCCGACTAGTCCGAAGACTATTGGGTCGACCCTACGACCCTGGGCCTACGTTGGCCCGCCGCCGTCATGTCCCACGACTATAGGGTCGTCCCCACGACCCCAGGACTAGGTTGGCCAGCCGCCGACATGTCCGACGACTATAGGGTCGTCCCCACGACCCCGGGCCAAAGTTGGCCAGCCGCCGACCTGTCCGACGACTATAGGGTCGTCCCCACGACCCCAGGACTAGGTTGGCCCGCCGCCGACTAGTCCGAAGACTATTGGGTCGTCCCTACGACCACGGGCAATAGTTGCCCAGCCGCCGATATGTCCGACGAATATAGGTTCGTCTCCACGACCGCGGGACTAGATTGGCCTGCCATCGTCATGTCCGACGGCTATAGGGTCATCCCCACGACCCCGGGAATAGGTTGGCCCGCCGCCGACTTGTCCGACGACTATAGGTTCGTCCCCACGACCCCGGGACTAGATTGGCCCGCCACCGTCATGTCCGACGACTATAGGTTCGTCCCCACGACCCCAGGGCTAGGTTGGCCCGCCGCCGACTAGTCCGAAGACTATTGGGTCGACCCTACGACCCTGGGCCTACGTTGGCCCGCCGCCGTCATGTCCCACGACTATAGGGTCGTCCCCACGACCCCAGGACTAGGTTGGCCCGCCGCCAACAAGTCCGAAGACTATTGGGTCAACCCTACGACCCTGGGCCTACGTTGGCCCGCCGCCGTCATGTCCCACGACTATAGGTTCGTCCCCACAACCCCGGGCCAAAGTTGGCCAGCCGCCGACATGTCGACGACTATAGGGTCGTCCCTACGTCCCCAGGACTAGATTGTCCCGCCACCGTCATGTCCGACGACTATAGGGTCGTCCCCACGACCACGGGCCAAAGTTGGCCTGCCGCCGACATGTCCGACGAATATAGGGTCGTCCCCACGACCCCGGGAATTGGTTGGCCCGCCGCCGACTTGTCCGACGACTATAGGTTCGTCCCCACGACCCCAGGACTAGATTGTCCCGCCACCGTCATGTCCGACGACTATAGGGTCGTCCCCACGACCCAGGACTAGGTTGGCCAGCCGCCGACATGTCCGACGACTATAGGGTCGTCCCCACGACCCCAGGACTAGGTTGGCCCGCCGCCGGCTTGTCCGACGACTATAGGTTCGTCTCCAGGACCCCGGGACTAGATTTTCCCGCCACCGTCATGTCCGACGACTATAGGGTCGTCCCCACAACCCCGGGCCAAAGATGGCCAGCCGCCGACATGTCCGACGACTATAGGGTCGTCCGCACGAGCCCGGGACTAGGTTGGCCAGCCGCCGACATGTCCGACGACTATAGGGTCGTCCCCACGACCCCGGGCCAAAGTTGGCCAGCCGCCGACATGTCCGACGACTATAGGGTCGTCCCCACGACCCTAGGACTAGGTTGGCCAGCCGCCGACATGTCCGACGACTATAGGGTCGTCCCCACGACCCCAGGACTAGGTTGGCCAGCCGCCGACATGTCCGACGACTATAGGGTCGTCCCCACGACCCCGGGCCAAAGTTGGCCTGCCGCCGACATGTCCGGCGAATATAGGGTCGTCCCCACGACCCCGGGACTAGATTGTCCCGCCACCGTCGTGTCCGACGACTCTAGGGTCGTCCCCACGACCCCGGGAATAGGTTGGCCCGCCGCCGACATGTCCGACGACTATAGGTTCGTCCCCACGACCCCGGGACTAGATTGTCCCGCCACAGTCATGTCCGACCACTATAGGGTCGTCCCCACGACCACGGGCCAAAGTTGGCCTGCCGCCGACATGTCCGACGAATATAGGGTCGTCCCCACGACCCCGGGACTAGATTGTCCCGCCACCGTCATGTCCGACGACTATAGGGTCGTCCCCACGACCCCGGGAATAGGTTGGCCAGCCGCCCACATGTCCGACGACTATAGGGTTGTCCCCACGACCCCGGGCCAAAGTTGGCCAGCCGCCGACATGTCCGACGACTATAGGGTCGTCCGCACGAGCCCGGGACTAGGTTGGCCAGCCGCCGACATGTCCGACGACTATAGGGTCGTCCCCACGACCACGGGCCAAAGTTGGCCTGCCGCCGACATGTCCGAAGACTATTGGGTCGTCCCTACGACCATGGGCAATAGTTGCCCAGCCGCCGACATGTCCGACGAATATAGGTTCGTCCGCACGACCCCGGGACTAGATTGGCCCGCCACCGTCATGTCCGACGGCTATAGGGCCGTCCCCACGACCACGGGCCAAAGTTGGCCTGCCGCCGACATGTCCGACGACTATAGGTTCGTCCGCACGACCCCAGGACTAGGTTGGCCCGCCGCCGACTAGTCCGAAGACTATTGGGTCGACCCTACGACCCTGGGCCTACATTGGCCCGCCGCCGTCATGTCCCACGACTATAGGGTCGTCCCCACGACCCCAGGACTAGGTTGGCCAGCCGCCGACTTGTCCGACGACTATAGGGTCGTCCCCACGATACCGGGCCAAAGTTGGCCAGCCGCCGACCTGTCCGACGACTATAGGGTCGTCCCCAAAACCCCGGGCCACAGTTGGCCAGCCGCCGACATGTCCGACGACTATAGGTTCGTCTCCACGACCACGGGCCAAAGTTGGCCTGCCGCGGACATGTCCGACGACTATAGGGTCGTCCCCACGAACCCGGGACTAGGTTGGCCAGCCGCCGACATGTCCGACGACTATAGGGTCGTCCCCAAAACCCCGGGCCACAGTTGGCCGGCCGCCGACATGTCCGACGACTATAGGTTCGTCTCCACGACCACGGGCCAAAGTTGGCCTGCCGCGGACATGTCCGACGACTATAGGGTCGTCCGCACGAATCCGGGACTATGTTGGCCAGCCGCCGACAGGTCCGACGACTATAGGTTCGTCCCCACAACCCCGGGCCAAGGTTGGCTCGCCGCCGACATGTCGACGACTATAGGGTCGTCCCCACGAACCCGGGACTAGGTTGGCCAGCCGCCGACATGTCCGACGACTATAGGGTCGTCCCCAAAACCCCGGGCCACAGTTGGCCAGCCGCCGACATGTCCGACGACTATAGGTTCGTCTCCACGACCACGGGCCAAAGTTGGCCTGCCACGGACATGTCCGACGACTATAGGGTCGTCCGCACGAATCCGGGACTATGTTGGCCAGCCGCCGACAGGTCCGACGACTATAGGTTCGTCCCCACAACCCCGGGCCAAAGTTGGCCAGCCGCCGACATGTCCGACGAATATAGGGTCGTCCCCACGACCCCGGGACTAGATTGTCCCGCCACCGTCATGTCCGACGACTATAGGGTCGTCCCCACGACCCCGGGAATAGGTTGGCCAGCCGCCCACATGTCCGACGACTATAGGTTCGTCTCCACGACCACGGGCCAAAGTTGGCCTGCCGCGGACATGTCCGACGACTATAGGGTCGTCCGCACGAACCCGGGACTATGTTGGCCAGCCGCCGACAGGTCCGACGACTATAGGGTCGTCCCCACAACCCCGGGCCAAAGTTGGCCAGCCGCCGACATGTCGACGACTATAGGGTCGTCCCTACGACCCCAGGAATAGATTGTCCCGCCACCGTCATGTCCGACGACTATAGGGTCGTCCCCACGACCACGGGCCAAAGTTGGCCAGCCGCCGACCTGTCCGACGACTATAGGGTCGTCCCCAAAACCCCGGGCCACAGTTGGCCAGCCGCCGACATGTCCGACGACT
This sequence comes from Andrena fulva, assembly GCA_946251845.1. Lineage (NCBI taxonomy): Eukaryota > Metazoa > Arthropoda > Insecta > Hymenoptera > Andrenidae > Andrena > Andrena fulva. Next base: position 226,166 of record CAMITZ010000228.1, read on the forward strand.
ATAGGTTCGTCTCCACGACCACGGGCCAAAGTTGGCCTGCCGCGGACATGTCCGACGACTATAGGGTCGTCCCCACGAACCCGGGACTAGGTTGGCCAGCCGCCGACATGTCCGACGACTATAGGGTCGTCCCCAAAACCCCGGGCCACAGTTGGCCAGCCGCCGACATGTCCGACGACTATAGGTTCGTCTCCACGACCACGGGCCAAAGTTGGCCTGCCGCGGACATGTCCGACGACTATAGGGTCGTCCGCACGAATCCGGGACTATGTTGGCCAGCCGCCGACAGGTCCGACGACTATAGGTTCGTCCCCACAACCCCGGGCCAAGGTTGGCTCGCCGCCGACATGTCGACGACTATAGGGTCGTCCCCACGAACCCGGGACTAGGTTGGCCAGCCGCCGACATGTCCGACGACTATAGGGTCGTCCCCAAAACCCCGGGCCACAGTTGGCCAGCCGCCGACATGTCCGACGACTATAGGTTCGTCTCCACGACCACGGGCCAAAGTTGGCCTGCCACGGACATGTCCGACGACTATAGGGTCGTCCGCACGAATCCGGGACTATGTTGGCCAGCCGCCGACAGGTCCGACGACTATAGGTTCGTCCCCACAACCCCGGGCCAAAGTTGGCCAGCCGCCGACATGTCCGACGAATATAGGGTCGTCCCCACGACCCCGGGACTAGATTGTCCCGCCACCGTCATGTCCGACGACTATAGGGTCGTCCCCACGACCCCGGGAATAGGTTGGCCAGCCGCCCACATGTCCGACGACTATAGGGTTGTCCCCACGACCCCGGGCCAAAGTTGGCCAGCCGCCGACATTTCCGACGACTATAGGGTCGTCCGCACGAGCCCGGGACTACGTTGGCCCGCCGCCGACATGTCTGACGACTATAGGGTCGTCCCCACGACCCCAGGACTAGGTTGGCCCGCCGTCGGCTTGTCCGACGACTATAGGTTCGTCTCCACGACCCCGGGACTAGATTGGCCCGCCACCGTCATGTCCGACGACTCTAGGGTCGTCCCCATGACCCCGGGACTAGGTTGGCTAGCCGCCGACATGTCCGACGACTATAGGGTCGTCCCCACGACCACGGGCCTAAGTTGGCTGGCCGCCGACCTGTCCGACGTCTATAGGGTCGTCCGCACGAACCCGGGACTAGGTTGGCCAGCCGCCGACATGTCCGACGACTATAGGGTCGTCCCCACAACCCCGGGCCAAAGTTGGCCAGCCGCCGACATGTCCGAGGACTATAGGATCATCCCCACGACCACGGGCCAAAGTTGGCATGCCGCCGACATGTCCGACGACTATAGGGTCGTCCGCACGAGCCCGGGACTAGGTTGGCCAGCCGCCGACATGTCCGACGACTATAGGGTCGTCCCCACGACCACGGGCCAAAGTTGGCCTGCCGCCGACATGTCCGACGACTATAGGTTCGTCTCCACGACCACGGGCCAAAGTTGGCCTGCCGCGGACATGTCCGACGACTATAGGGTCGTCCGCACGAACCCGGGACTATGTTGGCCAGCCGCCGACAGGTCCGACGACTATAGGGTCGTCCCCACGACCCCGGGAATAGGTTGGCCCGCCGCCGGCTTGTCCGACGACTATAGGTTCGTCTCCACGACCCCGGGACTAGATTGGCCCGCCACCGTCGTGTCCGACGACTCTAGGGTCGTCCCCACGACCCCGGGACTAGGTTGGCTAGCCGCCGACATGTCCGACGACTATATGGTCGTCCCCACGACCACGGGCCAAAGTTGGCCTGCCGCCGACATGTCCGACGACTATAGGGTCGTCCGCACGAACCCGGGACTAGGTTGGCCAGCCGCCGACATGTCCGACGACTATAGGGTCGTCCCCACAACCCCGGGCCAAAGTTGGCCAGCCGCCGACATGTCGACGACTATAGGGTCGTCCCTACGACCCCAGGAATAGATTGTCCCGCCACCGTCATGTCCGACGACTATAGGGTCGTCCCCACGACCACGGGCCAAAGTTGGCCTGCCGCCGACATGTCCGACGAATATAGGGTCGTCCCCACGACCCCGGGAATAGGTTGGCCCGCCGCCGGCTTGTCCGACGACTATAGGTTCGTCTCCACGACCCCGGGACTAGATTGGCCCGCCACCGTCGTGTCCGACGACTCTAGGGTCGTCCCCACGACCCCGGGACTAGGTTGGCTAGCCGCCGACATGTCCGACGACTATATGGTCGTCCCCACGACCACGGGCCAAAGTTGGCCTGCCGCCGACATGTCCGACGACTATAGGGTCGTCCGCACGAACCCGGGACTAGGTTGGCCAGCCGCCGACATGTCCGACGACTATAGGGTCGTCCCCACAACCCCGGGCCAAAGTTGGCCAGCCGCCGACATGTCGACGACTATAGGGTCGTCCCTACGACCCCAGGACTAGATTGTCCCGCCACCGTCATGTCCGACGACTATAGGGTCGTCCCCACGAGCCCGGGACTACGTTGGCCCGCCGCCGACATGTCTGACGACTATAGGGTCGTCCCCACGACCCCAGGACTAGGTTGGCCCGCCGCCGGCTTGTCCGACGACTATAGGTTCGTCTCCACGACCCCGGGACTAGATTGGCCCGCCACCGTCATGTCTGACGACTCTAGGGTCGTCCCCACGACCCCGGGACTAGGTTGGCTAGCCGCCGACATGTCCGACGAATATAGGGTCGTCCCCGCGACAACGGGCCAAAGTTGGCCTGCCGCCGACATGTCCGACGACTATAGGGTCGTCCGCACGAACCCGGGACTAGGTTGGCCAGCCGCCGACATGTCCGACGACTATAGGGTCGCCCCCACAACCCCGGGCCATAGTTGGCCAACCGCCGACATGTCCGACGACTATAGGTTCGTCCCCACGACCACGGGCCAAAGTTGGCCTGCCGCCGACATGTCCGACGATTATAGGGTCGTCCGCACGAAGCCGGGACTAGGTTGGCCAGCCGCCGACATGTCCGACGATTATAGGGTCGTCCCCACAACCCCGGGCCAAAGTTGGCCTGCCGCCGACATGTCCGACGACTATAGGGTCGTCCGCACGAGCCCTGGACTAGGTTGGCCAGCCGCCGACATGTCCGACGACTATAGGGTCGTCCCCACGACCCCGGGCTAAAGTTGGCCAGCCGCCGACATGTCCGACGACTATAGGGTCGTCCCCACGACCACGGGCCAAAGTTGGCCTGCCGCCGACATGTCCGACGACTATAGGGTCGTCCGCACGAGCCCGGGACTAGGTTGGCTAGCCGCCGACATGTCCGACGACTATAGGGTCGTCCCCACAACCCCGGGCCAAAGTTGGCCAGCCGCCGACATGTCCGACGACTATAGGGTCGTCCCCACAACCCCGGGCCAAAGTTGGCCAGCCGCCGACCTGTCCGAGGACTATAGGGTCGTCCCCACGACCACGGGCCAAAGTTGGCATGCCGCCGACATGTCCGACGACTATAGGGTCGTCCGCACGAGCCCGGGACTAGGTTGGCCAGCCGCCGACATGTCCGACGACTATAGGGTCGTCCCCACGACCCCGGGCCAAAGTTGGCCAGCCGCCGACATGTCCGACGACTATAGGGTCGTCCCCACGACCCCGGGCCAAAGTTGGCCCGCCGCCGACTAGTCCGAAGACTATTGGGTCGTCCCTACGACCATGGGCAATAGTTGCCCAGCCGCCGACATGTCCGACGAATATAGGTTCGTCCGCACGACCCCGGGACTAGATTGGCCCGCCACCGTCATGTCCGACGGCTATAAGGTCATCCCCACGACCCCGGGAATAGGTTGGCCCGCCGCCGACTTGTCCGACGACTATAGGTTCGTCCCCACGACCCCGGGACTAGATTGGCCCGCCACCGTCATGTCCGACGACTATAGGGTCGTCCCCACGACCCCGGGCCAAAGTCGGCCAGCCGCCGACATGTCCGTCGAATATAGGGCTGTCCCCACGAACCCGGGACTAGGTTGACCAGTCGCCGACATGTCCGACGACTATAGGGTCGTCCCCACGACCCCGGGCCAAAGTTGGCCAGCCACCGTCATGTCCTACGACTATAGGGTCGTCCGCACGAACCCGGGACTAGGTTGGCCAGCCGCCGACATGTCGACGACTATAGGGTCGTCCCCACGACCCCGGGCCAAAGTTGGCCAGCCGCCGACATGTCCGACAACTATAGGGTCGTCCCCACGAACCCGGGACTAGGTTGGTCGGCCGCCGACATGTCCGACGATTATAGGGTCGTCCCCACAACCCCGGGCCAAAGTTGGCCAGCCGCCGACATGTCCGACGAATATAGCGTCGTCCCCACGAACCCGGGACTAGGTTGGCCAGCCGCCGACATGTCCGACGACTATAGGGTCGTCCCCACGACCCCGGGCCAAAGTTGGCCAGCCGCCGGCATGTCGACGGCTATAGGGTCGTCCCCACGAACCCGGGACTTGGTTGGCCAGCCGCCGACATGTCCGAAGACTATAGGGTCGTCCTCCCGACCCCGGAACTTGATTGGCCCGCCACCGCCATATCCGACGATTGTAGGGTCGTCCCCACGACCCCGGGACTAGGTTGGCCAGCCGCCGACATGTCCGACGATTATAGGGTCGTCCCCACGACCACGGGACTAGGTTGGCCCGCCGCCGACATGTCCGACGACTATAGGGTCGTCCCCACAACCCCGGGCCAAAGTTGGCCAGCCGCCGACATGTCCGTCGAATATAGCGTCGTCCCCACGACCCCGGGACTAGGTTGGCCCGCCACCTTCATGTCCGACAACTATAGGGACGTCCCCACGACCCCGGGCGAAAGATGGCCAGCCGCCGACATGTTCGACGACTATAGGGTCGTCCCCACGACCCCGGGCCAAAGTTGGCCTGCCGCCGACATGTCCGACGAATATAGGGTCGTCCCCACGACCCCGGGGATAGGTTGGCCCGCCGCCGACTTGTCCGACGACTATAGGATGGTCCTCCCGACCCCGGAACTAGATTGGCCCGCCACCGTCATGTGCGACGAATGTAGGGTCGTCCCCACGAACCCGGGCCAAAGTTGGCCTGCCGCCGACATGTCCGACGAATATAGGGTCGTCCCCACGACCCCGGGAATAGGTTGGCCCGCCGCCGACTTGTCCGACGACTATAGGTTTGTCCCCACGACCCCGGGACTAGATTTTCCCGCCACCGTCATGTCCGACGACTATAGGGTCGTCCCCACGACCACGGGCCAAAGTTGGCCTGCCGCCGACATGTCCGACGAATATAGGGTCGTCCCCACGACCCCGGGGATAGGTTGGCCCGCCGCCGACTTGTCCGACGACTATAGGGTCGGCCTCCCGACCCCGGAACTAGATTGGCCCGCCACCGTCATGTCCGACGACTATAGGGTCGTCCCCACGACCCCGGGCCAAAGTCGGCCAGCCGCCGACATGTCCGTCGAATATAGGGCCGTCCCCACGAACCCGGGACTAGGTTGACCAGTCGCCGACATGTCCGACGACTATAGGGTCGTCCCCACGACCCCGGGCCAAAGTTGGCCAGCCGCCGACATGTCCGACGACTATAGGGTCGTCCCCACGAACCCGGGCCAAAGTTGGCCTGCCGCCGACATGTCCGACGAATATAGGGTCGTCCCCACGACCCCGGGAATAGGTTGGCCAGCCGCCGACATGTCCGACGACTATAGGTTCGTCCCCACGACCCCGGGACCAGATTGTCCCGCCACCGTCATGTCCGACGACTATAGGGTCGTCCCCACGACCCCGGGACTAGGTTGGCCAGCCGCCGACATGTCCGACGACTATAGGGTCGTCCCCACAACCCCGGGCCAAAGTTGGCCAGCCGCCGACATGTCCGACGACTATAGGTTCGTTCCCACGACCACAGGCCAAAGTTGGCCTGCCGCCGACATGTCCGACGACTATAGGGTCGTCCGCACGACCCCGGGCCAAAGTCGGTCAGCAGCCGACATGTCCGACGACTATAGGGTCGTCCCCACGACCCCAGGGCTAGGATGGCCCGCCGCCGACTAGTCCGACGACTATTGGGCCGACCCTACGACCCTGGGCCTACGTTGGCCCGCCGCCGTCATGTCCCACGACTATAGGGTCGTCCCCACGACCACGGGGCAAGGTTGCATAGCCGCCGACCTGTCCGACGACTATAGGGTCGTCCGCACGAACCCGGGACTAGGTTGGCCAGCCGCCGACATGTCCGACGACTATTGGGTCGTCCCCACGACCCCGGGCCAAAGTTGGCCAGCCGCCGACATGTCCGACAACTATAGGGTCGTCCCCACGAACCCGGGACTAGGTTGGCCAGCCGCCGACATGTCCGACGACTATAGGATCGTCCCCACGACCCCGGGCCAAAGTTGGCCAGCCGCCGACATGTCCGACGAATATAGCGTCGTCCCCACGAACCCGGGTCTAGGTTGGACAGCCGCCGACATGTCCGAAGACTATAGGGTCGTTCCCCCGACCCCGGAACTTGATTGGCCCGCCACCGCCATGTCCGACGATTGTAGGGTCCTCCCCACGACCCCGGGACTAGGTTGTCCAGCCGCCGACATGTCCGACGATTAAAGGGTCGTCCCCACGACCCCGGGACTAGGTTGGCCCGCCGCCGACTTGTCCGACGACTATAGGTTCGTCCCTACGACCCCGGGACTAGATTGTCCCGCCACCGACATGTCCGACGACTATAGGGTCGTCCCCACGACCCCGGGCCAAAGTTGGCCAGCCGCCGACATGTCCGACAACTATAGGGTCGTCCCCACGCACCCGGGACTAGGTTGGCCAGCCGCCGACATGTCCGACGACTATAGGGTCATCCCCACAACCCCGGGCCAAAGTTGGCCAGCCGCCGACATGTCCGACAACTATAGGGTCGTCCCCACGAACCCGGGACTAAGTTGGCCCGCCGCCGACTTGTCCGACGACTATAGGGTCGTCCCCACGACCCCGGGACTATGTTGGCCCGCCGCCGACTTGTCCGACGACTATATGGTCGTCCTCCCGACCCCGGAACTCGACTGGCCCGCCACCGTCATGTCCGACGATTGTAGGGTCGTCCCCACTACCCCGGGACTAGGTTGGCCAGACGCCGACATGTCGATGACTATAGGGTCGTCCCCACGACCCCGGGCAAAAGTCGGCCAGCCGCCGACATGTCCGTCGACTATAGGGTCGTCCCCACGAACCCGGGACTAGGTTGTCCAGCCGCCGACATGTCGACGACAATATGGTCGTCCCCACGACCCCGGGCCAAAGTTGGCCAGCCGCCGACATGTCCGACAACTATAGGGTCGTCCCCACGCACCCGGGACTAGGTTGGCCAGCCGCCGACATGTCCGACGACTATAGGGTCATCCCCACAACCCCGGGCCAAAGTTGGCCAGCCGCCGACATGTCCGACAACTATAGGGTCGTCCCCACGAACCCGGGACTAAGTTGGCCCGCCGCCGACTTGTCCGACGACTATAGGGTCGTCCCCACGACCCCGGGACTATGTTGGCCCGCCGCCGACTTGTCCGACGACTATAGGGTCGTCCCCACGACCCTGGGACTAGGTTGGCCCGCCGCCGACTTGTCCGACGACTATAGGGTCGTCCCCACGACCCCGGGGCTAGATTGGCCCGCCACCGTCATGTCCGACGACTATAGGGTCGTCCCCACGACCACGGGCCAAAGTTGGTCTGCCGCCGACATGTCCGACGACTATAGGGTCGTCTCCACGACCCCGGGACTAGGTTGGCCCGCCGCCGACTTGTCCGACGACTATGGGGTCGTCCCCACGACCCCAGGAGTAGATTGCCCCGCCACCGTCATGTCCGACGCCTATAGGGTCGTCCCCACGACCCCGGGACTAGATTGGCCCGCCGCCGAATTGTCCGACGGCTATAGGGTCGCCCCCACGACCCCGGGACTAGGGTGGCCCGCCGCCGACTTGTCCGACGATTATAGGGTCGTCCCCACGACCCCGGGACTAGGTTGGCCAGCCGCCGACTTGTCCGATGATTATAGGGTCGTCCCCACGACCCCGGGACTGGGTTGGCCCGCCGCCGACTTGTCCGACGACTATAGGGTCGTCCCCACGACCACGGGCCAACGTTGCCCAGCCGCCGACATGTCCGACGACTATAGGGTCGTCTCCGCGACCCCGGGCCAAAGTTGGTCAGCCGCCGACATGTCCGACGACTATAGGCTCGTCCCCACGACCCCGGGACTAGATTGGCCCGCCACCGTCATGTCGAGACGACTATAGGGTCGCCCCACGACCCCGGGACTAGGTTGGCCCCCCGCCGACTTGTCCGACGACTATAGGGTCGTCCCCACGACCCCGGGACTATGTTGGCCCGCCGCCGACTTGTCCGACGACTATAGGGTCGTCCCCACGACCACGGGCCAAAGTTGCCCAGCCGCCATCATGTCCAACGACTATAGGGTCGTCCCCACGACCCCGGGACTAGATTGGCCCCCCACCATCATTTCCGACGGCTATAGGGTCGTCCCCACGACCCCGGGACTAGGGTGGCCCGCCGCCGACTTGTCCGACGATTATAGGGTCGTCGCCACGACCCCGGGACTAGATTGTCCCGCCACCGTCATGTCCGACGACTATAGGGTCGTCCCCACGACCCCGGGACTAGGTTGGCCCGCCGCCGACTTGTCCGACGACTATAGGGTCGTCCCCACGACCCCGGGACTATGTTGGCCCGCCGCCGACTTGTCCGACGACTATAGGGTCGTCCCCACGACCACGGGACTAGGTTGGCCCGCCGCCGACTTGTCCGACGACTATAGGGTCGTCCCCAGGACCCCGGGACTAGATTGGCCAGCCGCCGACATGTTCGACGACTATGGGGTCGTCCCCACGACCCCGGGTCTGGGTTGGCCCGCCGCCGTCTTGTCCGACGACTATAGGGTCGTCCCAATGACCCAGGGCCAATGTTGCCCAGCCGCCGACATGTCCGACGACTATAGGGTCGTCCCCACGACCTCGGGCCAAAGTTGCCCAGCCGCCAACATGTCCAACGACTATAGGGTCGTCCCCACGAACCCGGGACTAGATTGGCCCCCCACCATCATGTCCGACGGCTATAGGGTCGTCCCCACGACCCCGGGACTAGGTTGGCCCCCCACCATCATGTCCGACGGCTATAGGGTCGCCCCCACGACACCGGGACTAGGGTGGCCCGCCGCCGACTTGTCCGACGATTATAGGGTCGTCCCCACGACCCCGGGACTAGGTTGGCCAGCCGCCGACATGTCCGACGACTATAGGGTCGTCCCCACGACCCCGGGACTAGATTGGCCCACCACCGTCATGTCCGACGACTACAGGGTCGTCCCCACGTCCCCGGGACTAGGTTGGCCCGCCGCCGACTTGTCCGACGACTATAGGGTCGTCCCTACCACCCCGGGACTAGGTTGGCCAGCCGCCGACATGTTCGACGACTACAGGATCGTCCCCACGATCCCCGGACTAGATTGCCCCGCCACCGTCATGTCCGACGACTATAGGGACGTCCCCATGACCCCGGGACTAGATTGTCCCGCCACCGACATGTCCGACGACTATAGGGCCGCCCCACGATCCCGGGACTAGGTTGGCCCGCCGCCGACTTGTCCGACGACTATAGGGTCGTCCCCACGACCCCGGGACTATGTTGGCCCGCCGCCGACTTGTCCGACGACTATAGGGTCGTCCCCACGACCCAGGGCCAATGATGCCCAGCCGCCGATATGTCCGACGACTATAGGGTCGTCCCCACGACCCCGGGAATATGTTGGCCCGCCGCCGACTTCTCCGACGACTATAGGGTCGTCCCCACGACCCCGGGACTAGGTTGGCCCGCCGCCGACTTGTCCGACGACTATAGGGTCGTCCCCAGGACCCCGGGACTAGATTGGCAAGCCGCCGACATGTTCGACGACTATGGGGTCGCCCCACGACCCCGGGACTAGGTTGGCCCGCCGCCGGGTTGTCCGACGACTATAGGGTCGTCCCCACGACCCCGGGACTATGTTGGCCCGCCGCCGACTTGTCCGACGACTATAGGGTCCTCCCCATGACCCCGGGGCTACATTGGCCCGCCACCGTCATGTCCGACGACTCTAGGGTCGTCCCCAAGACCCCGGGACTAGGTTGGCTAGCCGCCGACATGTCCGACGACTATAGGGTCGTCCGCACGAACCCGGGACTAGGTTGGCCAGCCGCCGACATGTCCGACGACTATAGGGTCGTCCCCACAACCCCGGGCCAAAGTTGGCCAGCCGCCGACATGTCGACGACTATAGGGTCGTCCCTACGACCCCAGGAATAGATTGTCCCGCCACCGTCATGTCCGACGACTATAGGGTCGTCCCCACGACCACGGGCCAAAGTTGGCCTGCCGCCGACATGTCCGACGAATATAGGGTCGTCCCCACGACCCCGGGAATAGGTTGGCCCGCCGCCGGCTTGTCCGACGACTATAGGTTCGTCTCCACGACCCCGGGACTAGATTGGCCCGCCACCGTCGTGTCCGACGACTCTAGGGTCGTCCCCACGACCCCGGGACTAGGTTGGCTAGCCGCCGACATGTCCGACGACTATATGGTCGTCCCCACGACCACGGGCCAAAGTTGGCCTGCCGCCGACATGTCCGACGACTATAGGGTCGTCCGCACGAACCCGGGACTAGGTTGGCCAGCCGCCGACATGTCCGACGACTATAGGGTCGTCCCCACAACCCCGGGCCAAAGTTGGCCAGCCGCCGACATGTCGACGACTATAGGGTCGTCCCTACGACCCCAGGACTAGATTGTCCCGCCACCGTCATGTCCGACGACTATAGGGTCGTCCCCACGAGCCCGGGACTACGTTGGCCCGCCGCCGACATGTCTGACGACTATAGGGTCGTCCCCACGACCCCAGGACTAGGTTGGCCCGCCGCCGGCTTGTCCGACGACTATAGGTTCGTCTCCACGACCCCGGGACTAGATTGGCCCACCACCGTCATGTCTGACGACTCTAGGGTCGTCCCCACGACCCCGGGACTAGGTTGGCTAGCCGCCGACATGTCCGACGACTATAGGGTCGTCCCCGCGACAACGGGCCAAAGTTGGCCTGCCGCCGACATGTCCGACGACTATAGGGTCGTCCGCACGAACCCGGGACTAGGTTGGCCAGCCGCCGACATGTCCGACGACTATAGGGTCGCCCCCACAACCCCGGGCCATAGTTGGCCAACCGCCGACATGTCCGACGACTATAGGGTCGTCCCCACACCCCGGGCCAAAGTTGGCCAGCCGCCGACCTGTCCGAGGACTATAGGGTCGTCCCCACGACCACGGGCCAAAGTTGGCATGCCGCCGACATGTCCGACGACTATAGGGTCGTCCGCACGAGCCCGGGACTAGGTTGGCCAGCCGCCGACATGTCCGACGACTATAGGGTCGTCCCCACGACCCCGGGCCAAAGTTGGCCAGCCGCCGACATGTCCGACGACTATAGGGTCGTCCCCACGACCCCGGGCCAAAGTTGGCCCGCCGCCGACTAGTCCGAAGACTATTGGGTCGTCCCTACGACCATGGGCAATAGTTGCCCAGCCGCCGACATGTCCGACGAATATAGGTTCGTCCGCACGACCCCGGGACTAGATTGGCCCGCCACCGTCATGTCCGACGGCTATAAGGTCATCCCCACGACCCCGGGAATAGGTTGGCCCGCCGCCGACTTGTCCGACGACTATAGGTTCGTCCCCACGACCCCGGGACTAGATTGGCCCGCCACCGTCATGTCCGACGACTATAGGGTCGTCCCCACGACCCCGGGCCAAAGTCGGCCAGCCGCCGACATGTCCGTCGAATATAGGGCTGTCCCCACGAACCCGGGACTAGGTTGACCAGTCGCCGACATGTCCGACGACTATAGGGTCGTCCCCACGACCCCGGGCCAAAGTTGGCCAGCCACCGTCATGTCCTACGACTATAGGGTCGTCCGCACGAACCCGGGACTAGGTTGGCCAGCCGCCGACATGTCGACGACTATAGGGTCGTCCCCACGACCCCGGGCCAAAGTTGGCCAGCCGCCGACATGTCCGAAGACTATAGGGTCGTTCCCCCGACCCCGGAACTTGATTGGCCCGCCACCGCCATGTCCGACGATTGTAGGGTCCTCCCCACGACCCCGGGACTAGGTTGTCCAGCCGCCGACATGTCCGACGATTAAAGGGTCGTCCCCACGACCCCGGGACTAGGTTGGCCCGCCGCCGACTTGTCCGACGACTATAGGTTCGTCCCTACGACCCCGGGACTAGATTGTCCCGCCACCGACATGTCCGACGACTATAGGGTCGTCCCCACGACCCCGGGCCAAAGTTGGCCAGCCGCCGACATGTCCGACAACTATAGGGTCGTCCCCACGCACCCGGGACTAGGTTGGCCAGCCGCCGACATGTCCGACGACTATAGGGTCATCCCCACAACCCCGGGCCAAAGTTGGCCAGCCGCCGACATGTCCGACAACTATAGGGTCGTCCCCACGAACCCGGGACTAAGTTGGCCCGCCGCCGACTTGTCCGACGACTATAGGGTCGTCCCCACGACCCCGGGACTATGTTGGCCCGCCGCCGACTTGTCCGACGACTATATGGTCGTCCTCCCGTCCCCGGAACTCGACTGGCCCGCCACCGTCATGTCCGACGATTGTAGGGTCGTCCCCACTACCCCGGGACTAGGTTGGCCAGACGCCGACATGTCGATGACTATAGGGTCGTCCCCACGACCCCGGGCAAAAGTCGGCCAGCCGCCGACATGTCCGTCGACTATAGGGTCGTCCCCACGAACCCGGGACTAGGTTGTCCAGCCGCCGACATGTCGACGACTATAGGGTCGTCCCCACGACCCCGGGCCAAAGTTGGCCAGCCGCCGACATGTCCGACAACTATAGGGTCGTCCCCACGCACCCGGGACTAGGTTGGCCAGCCGCCGACATGTCCGACGACTATAGGGTCGTCCCCACGACCCCGGGGCTAGATTGGCCCGCCACCGTCATGTCCGACGACTATAGGGTCGTCCCCACGACCACGGGCCAAAGTTGGTCTGCCGCCGACATGTCCGACGACTATAGGGTCGTCTCCACGACCCCGGGACTAGGTTGGCCCGCCGCCGACTTGTCCGACGACTATGGGGTCGTCCCCACGACCCCAGGAGTAGATTGCCCCGCCACCGTCATGTCCGACGCCTATAGGGTCGTCCCCACGACCCCGGGACTAGATTGGCCCGCCGCCGAATTGTCCGACGGCTATAGGGTCGCCCCCACGACCCCGGGACTAGGGTGGCCCGCCGCCGACTTGTCCGACGATTATAGGGTCGTCCCCACGACCCCGGGACTAGGTTGGCCAGCCGCCGACTTGTCCGATGATTATAGGGTCGTCCCCACGACCCCGGGACTGGGTTGGCCCGCCGCCGACTTGTCCGACGACTATAGGGTCGTCCCCACGACCACGGGCCAACGTTGCCCAGCCGCCGACATGTCCGACGACTATAGGGTCGTCTCCGCGACCCCGGGCCAAAGTTGGTCAGCCGCCGACATGTCCGACGACTATAGGCTCGTCCCCACGACCCCGGGACTAGATTGGCCCGCCACCGTCATGTCGAGACGACTATAGGGTCGCCCCACGACCCCGGGACTAGGTTGGCCCCCCGCCGACTTGTCCGACGACTATAGGGTCGTCCCCACGACCCCGGGACTATGTTGGCCCGCCGCCGACTTGTCCGACGACTATAGGGTCGTCCCCACGACCACGGGCCAAAGTTGCCCAGCCGCCATCATGTCCAACGACTATAGGGTCGTCCCCACGACCCCGGGACTAGATTGGCCCCCCACCATCATGTCCGACGGCTATAGGGTCGTCCCCACGACCCCGGGACTAGGGTGGCCCGCCGCCGACTTGTCCGACGATTATAGGGTCGTCGCCACGACCCCGGGACTAGATTGTCCCGCCACCGTCATGTCCGACGACTATAGGGTCGTCCCCACGACCCCGGGACTAGGTTGGCCCGCCGCCGACTTGTCCGACGACTATAGGGTCGTCCCCACGACCCCGGGACTATGTTGGCCCGCCGCCGACTTGTCCGACGACTATAGGGTCGTCCCCACGACCACGGGACTAGGGTGGCCCGCCGCCGACTTGTCCGACGACTATAGGGTCGTCCCCAGGACCCCGGGACTAGATTGGCCAGCCGCCGACATGTTCGACGACTATGGGGTCGTCCCCACGACCCCGGGTCTGGGTTGGCCCGCCGCCGTCTTGTCCGACGACTATAGGGTCGTCCCAATGACCCAGGGCCAATGTTGCCCAGCCGCCGACATGTCCGACGACTATAGGGTCGTCCCCACGACCACGGGCCAAAGTTGCCCAGCCGCCAACATGTCCAACGACTATAGGGTCGTCCCCACGACCCCGGGACTAGATTGGCCCCCCACCATCATGTCCGACGGCTATAGGGTCGTCCCCACGACCCCGGGACTAGGTTGGCCCCCCACCATCATGTCCGACGGCTATAGGGTCGCCCCCACGACACCGGGACTAGGGTGGCCCGCCGCCGACTTGTCCGACGATTATAGGGTCGTCCCCACGACCCCGGGACTAGGTTGGCCAGCCGCCGACATGTCCGACGACTATAGGGTCGTCCCCACGACCCCGGGACTAGATTGGCCCACCACCGTCATGTCCGACGACTACAGGGTCGTCCCCACGTCCCCGGGACTAGGTTGGCCCGCCGCCGACTTGTCCGACGACTATAGGGTCGTCCCTACCACCCCGGGACTAGGTTGGCCAGCCGCCGACATGTTCGACGACTACAGGATCGTCCCCACGATCCCCGGACTAGATTGCCCCGCCACCGTCATGTCCGACGACTATAGGGACGTCCCCATGACCCCGGGACTAGATTGTCCCGCCACCGACATGTCCGACGACTATAGGGCCGCCCCACGATCCCGGGACTAGGTTGGCCCGCCGCCGACTTGTCCGACGACTATAGGGTCGTCCCCACGACCCCGGGACTATGTTGGCCCGCCGCCGACTTGTCCGACGACTATAGGGTCGTCCCCACGACCCAGGGCCAATGATGCCCAGCCGCCGATATGTCCGACGACTATAGGGTCGTCCCCACGACCCCGGGAATATGTTGGCCCGCCGCCGACTTCTCCGACGACTATAGGGTCGTCCCCACGACCCCGGGACTAGGTTGGCCCGCCGCCGACTTGTCCGACGACTATAGGGTCGTCCCCAGGACCCCGGGACTAGATTGGCAAGCCGCCGACATGTTCGACGACTATGGGGTCGCCCCACGACCCCGGGACTAGGTTGGCCCGCCGCCGGGTTGTCCGACGACTATAGGGTCGTCCCCACGACCCCGGGACTATGTTGGCCCGCCGCCGACTTGTCCGACGACTATAGGGTCCTCCCCATGACCCCGGGGCTACATTGGCCCGCCACCGTCATGTCCGACGACTATAGGGTCGTCCCCACGACCACGGGCCAAAGTTGGTCAGCCGCCGACATGTCCGACGACTATAGGGTCGTCTCCACGACCCCGGGACTAGGTTGGCCCGCCGCCGACTTGTCCGACGACTATAGGGACGTCCCCACGACCACGGGCCAAAGTTGCCCAGCCGCCGACATGTCCGACGACTATAGGGTCGTCCCCACGACCCCGGGACTAGGTTGGCCCGCCGCCGACTTGTCCGACGACTATAGGGTCGTCCCTACCACCCCGGGACTAGGTTGGCAAGCCGCCGACATGTCCGACAACTATAGGGTCGTCCCCACGCACCCGGGACTAGGTTGGCCAGCCGCCGACATGTCCGACGACTATAGGGTCATCCCCACAACCCCGGGCCAAAGTTGGCCAGCCGCCGACATGTCCGACAACTATAGGGTCGTCCCCACGAACCCGGGACTAAGTTGGCCCGCCGCCGACTTGTCCGACGACTATAGGGTCGTCCCCACGACCCCGGGACTATGTTGGCCCGCCGCCGACTTGTCCGACGACTATATGGTCGTCCTCCCGACCCCGGAACTCGACTGGCCCGCCACCGTCATGTCCGACGATTGTAGGGTCGTCCCCACTACCCCGGGACTAGGTTGGCCAGACGCCGACATGTCGATGACTATAGGGTCGTCCCCACGACCCCGGGCAAAAGTCGGCCAGCCGCCGACATGTCCGTCGACTATAGGGTCGTCCCCACGAACCCGGGACTAGGTTGTCCAGCCGCCGACATGTCGACGACTATAGGGTCGTCCCCACGACCCCGGGCCAAAGTTGGCCAGCCGCCGACATGTCCGACAACTATAGGGTCGTCCCCACGCACCCGGGACTAGGTTGGCCAACCGCCGACATGTCCGACGACTATAGGGTCATCCCCACAACCCCGGGCCAAAGTTGGCCAGCCGCCGACATGTCCGACAACTATAGGGTCGTCCCCACGAACCCGGGACTAAGTTGGCCCGCCGCCGACTTGTCCGACGACTATAGGGTCGTCCCCACGACCCCGGGACTATGTTGGCCCGCCGCCGACTTGTCCGACGACTATAGGGTCGTCCCCACGACCCTGGGACTAGGTTGGCCCGCCGCCGACTTGTCCGACGACTATAGGGTCGTCCCCACGACCCCGGGGCTAGATTGGCCCGCCACCGTCATGTCCGACGACTATAGGGTCGTCCCCACGACCACGGGCCAAAGTTGGTCTGCCGCCGACATGTCCGACGACTATAGGGTCGTCTCCACGACCCCGGGACTAGGTTGGCCCGCCGCCGACTTGTCCGACGACTATGGGGTCGTCCCCACGACCCCAGGAGTAGATTGCCCCGCCACCGTCATGTCCGACGCCTATAGGGTCGTCCCCACGACCCCGGGACTAGATTGGCCCGCCGCCGAATTGTCCGACGGCTATAGGGTCGCCCCCACGACCCCGGGACTAGGGTGGCCCGCCGCCGACTTGTCCGACGATTATAGGGTCGTCCCCACGACCCCGGGACTAGGTTGGCCAGCCGCCGACTTGTCCGATGATTATAGGGTCGTCCCCACGACCCCGGGACTGGGTTGGCCCGCCGCCGACTTGTCCGACGACTATAGGGTCGTCCCCACGACCACGGGCCAACGTTGCCAGCCGCCGACATGTCCGACGACTATAGGGTCGTCTCCGCGACCCCGGGCCAAAGTTGGTCAGCCGCCGACATGTCCGACGACTATAGGCTCGTCCCCACGACCCCGGGACTAGATTGGCCCGCCACCGTCATGTCGAGACGACTATAGGGTCGCCCCACGACCCCGGGACTAGGTTGGCCCCCCGCCGACTTGTCCGACGACTATAGGGTCGTCCCCACGACCCCGGGACTATGTTGGCCCCCCGCCGACTTGTCCGACGACTATAGGGTCGTCCCCACGACCACGGGCCAAAGTTGCCCAGCCGCCATCATGTCCAACGACTATAGGGTCGTCCCCACGACCCCGGGACTAGATTGGCCCCCCACCATCATGTCCGACGGCTATAGGGTCGTCCCCACGACCCCGGGACTAGGGTGGCCCGCCGCCGACTTGTCCGACGATTATAGGGTCGTCGCCACGACCCCGGGACTAGATTGTCCCGCCACCGTCATGTCCGACGACTATAGGGTCGTCCCCACGACCCCGGGACTAGGTTGGCCCGCCGCCGACTTGTCCGACGACTATAGGGTCGTCCCCACGACCCCGGGACTATGTTGGCCCGCCGCCGACTTGTCCGACGACTATAGGGTCGTCCCCACGACCACGGGACTAGGTTGGCCCGCCGCCGACTTGTCCGACGACTATAGGGTCGTCCCCAGGACCCCGGGACTAGATTGGCCAGCCGCCGACATGTTCGACGACTATGGGGTCGTCCCCACGACCCCGGGTCTGGGTTGGCCCGCCGCCGTCTTGTCCGACGACTATAGGGTCGTCCCAATGACCCAGGGCCAATGTTGCCCAGCCGCCGACATGTCCGACGACTATAGGGTCGTCCCCACGACCACGGGCCAAAGTTGCCCAGCCGCCAACATGTCCAACGACTATAGGGTCGTCCCCACGACCCCGGGACTAGATTGGCCCCCCACCATCATGTCCGACGGCTATAGGGTCGTCCCCACGACCCCGGGACTAGGTTGGCCCCCCACCATCATGTCCGACGGCTATAGGGTCGCCCCCACGACACCGGGACTAGGGTGGCCCGCCGCCGACTTGTCCGACGATTATAGGGTCGTCCCCACGACCCCGGGACTAGGTTGGCCAGCCGCCGACATGTCCGACGACTATAGGGTCGTCCCCACGACCCCGGGACTAGATTGGCCCACCACCGTCATGTCCGACGACTACAGGGTCGTCCCCACGTCCCCGGGACTAGGTTGGCCCGCCGCCGACTTGTCCGACGACTATAGGGTCGTCCCTACCACCCCGGGACTAGGTTGGCCAGCCGCCGACATGTTCGACGACTACAGGATCGTCCCCACGATCCCCGGACTAGATTGCCCCGCCACCGTCATGTCCGACGACTATAGGGAAGTCCCCATGACCCCGGGACTAGATTGTCCCGCCACCGACATGTCCGACGACTATAGGGCCGCCCCACGATCCCGGGACTAGGTTGGCCCGCCGCCGACTTGTCCGACGACTATAGGGTCGTCCCCACGACCCCGGGACTATGTTGGCCCGCCGCCGACTTGTCCGACGACTATAGGGTCGTCCCCACGACCCAGGGCCAATGATGCCCAGCCGCCGATATGTCCGACGACTATAGGGTCGTCCCCACGACCCCGGGAATATGTTGGCCCGCCGCCGACTTCTCCGACGACTATAGGGTCGTCCCCACGACCCCGGGACTAGGTTGGCCCGCCGCCGACTTGTCCGACGACTATAGGGTCGTCCCCAGGACCCCGGGACTAGATTGGCAAGCCGCCGACATGTTCGACGACTATGGGGTCGCCCCACGACCCCGGGACTAGGTTGGCCCGCCGCCGGGTTGTCCGACGACTATAGGGTCGTCCCCACGACCCCGGGACTATGTTGGCCCGCCGCCGACTTGTCCGACGACTATAGGGTCCTCCCCATGACCCCGGGGCTACATTGGCCCGCCACCGTCATGTCCGACGACTATAGGGTCGTCCCCACGACCACGGGCCAAAGTTGGTCAGCCGCCGACATGTCCGACGACTATAGGGTCGTCTCCACGACCCCGGGACTAGGTTGGCCCGCCGCCGACTTGTCCGACGACTATAGGGACGTCCCCACGACCACGGGCCAAAGTTGCCCAGCCGCCGACATGTCCGACGACTATAGGGTCGTCCCCACGACCCCGGGACTAGGTTGGCCCGCCGCCGACTTGTCCGACGACTATAGGGTCGTCCCTACCACCCCGGGACTAGGTTGGCAAGCCGCCGACATGTCCGACAACTATAGGGTCGTCCCCACGCACCCGGGACTAGGTTGGCCAGCCGCCGACATGTCCGACGACTATAGGGTCATCCCCACAACCCCGGGCCAAAGTTGGCCAGCCGCCGACATGTCCGACAACTATAGGGTCGTCCCCACGAACCCGGGACTAAGTTGGCCCGCCGCCGACTTGTCCGACGACTATAGGGTCGTCCCCACGACCCCGGGACTATGTTGGCCCGCCGCCGACTTGTCCGACGACTATATGGTCGTCCTCCCGACCCCGGAACTCGACTGGCCCGCCACCGTCATGTCCGACGATTGTAGGGTCGTCCCCACTACCCCGGGACTAGGTTGGCCAGACGCCGACATGTCGATGACTATAGGGTCGTCCCCACGACCCCGGGCAAAAGTCGGCCAGCCGCCGACATGTCCGTCGACTATAGGGTCGTCCCCACGAACCCGGGACTAGGTTGTCCAGCCGCCGACATGTCGACGACTATAGGGTCGTCCCCACGACCCCGGGCCAAAGTTGGCCAGCCGCCGACATGTCCGACAACTATAGGGTCGTCCCCACGCACCCGGGACTAGGTTGGCCAACCGCCGACATGTCCGACGACTATAGGGTCATCCCCACAACCCCGGGCCAAAGTTGGCCAGCCGCCGACATGTCCGACAACTATAGGGTCGTCCCCACGAACCCGGGACTAAGTTGGCCCGCCGCCGACTTGTCCGACGACTATAGGGTCGTCCCCACGACCCCGGGACTATGTTGGCCCGCCGCCGACTTGTCCGACGACTATAGGGTCGTCCCCACGACCCTGGGACTAGGTTGGCCCGCCGCCGACTTGTCCGACGACTATAGGGTCGTCCCCACGACCCCGGGGCTAGATTGGCCCGCCACCGTCATGTCCGACGACTATAGGGTCGTCCCCACGACCACGGGCCAAAGTTGGTCTGCCGCCGACATGTCCGACGACTATAGGGTCGTCTCCACGACCCCGGGACTAGGTTGGCCCGCCGCCGACTTGTCCGACGACTATGGGGTCGTCCCCACGACCCCAGGAGTAGATTGCCCCGCCACCGTCATGTCCGACGCCTATAGGGTCGTCCCCACGACCCCGGGACTAGATTGGCCCGCCGCCGAATTGTCCGACGGCTATAGGGTCGCCCCCACGACCCCGGGACTAGGGTGGCCCGCCGCCGACTTGTCCGACGATTATAGGGTCGTCCCCACGACCCCGGGACTAGGTTGGCCAGCCGCCGACTTGTCCGATGATTATAGGGTCGTCCCCACGACCCCGGGACTGGGTTGGCCCGCCGCCGACTTGTCCGACGACTATAGGGTCGTCCCCACGACCACGGGCCAACGTTGCCCAGCCGCCGACATGTCCGACGACTATAGGGTCGTCTCCGCGACCCCGGGCCAAAGTTGGTCAGCCGCCGACATGTCCGACGACTATAGGCTCGTCCCCACGACCCCGGGACTAGATTGGCCCGCCACCGTCATGTCGAGACGACTATAGGGTCGCCCCACGACCCCGGGACTAGGTTGGCCCCCCGCCGACTTGTCCGACGACTATAGGGTCGTCCCCACGACCCCGGGACTATGTTGGCCCGCCGCCGACTTGTCCGACGACTATAGGGTCGTCCCCACGACCACGGGCCAAAGTTGCCCAGCCGCCATCATGTCCAACGACTATAGGGTCGTCCCCACGACCCCGGGACTAGATTGGCCCCCCACCATCATGTCCGACGGCTATAGGGTCGTCCCCACGACCCCGGGACTAGGGTGGCCCGCCGCCGACTTGTCCGACGATTATAGGGTCGTCGCCACGACCCCGGGACTAGATTGTCCCGCCACCGTCATGTCCGACGACTATAGGGTCGTCCCCACGACCCCGGGACTAGGTTGGCCCGCCGCCGACTTGTCCGACGACTATAGGGTCGTCCCCACGACCCCGGGACTATGTTGGCCCGCCGCCGACTTGTCCGACGACTATAGGGTCGTCCCCACGACCACGGGACTAGGTTGGCCCGCCGCCGACTTGTCCGACGACTATAGGGTCGTCCCCAGGACCCCGGGACTAGATTGGCCAGCCGCCGACATGTTCGACGACTATGGGGTCGTCCCCACGACCCCGGGTCTGGGTTGGCCCGCCGCCGTCTTGTCCGACGACTATAGGGTCGTCCCAATGACCCAGGGCCAATGTTGCCCAGCCGCCGACATGTCCGACGACTATAGGGTCGTCCCCACGACCACGGGCCAAAGTTGCCCAGCCGCCAACATGTCCAACGACTATAGGGTCGTCCCCACGACCCCGGGACTAGATTGGCCCCCCACCATCATGTCCGACGGCTATAGGGTCGTCCCCACGACCCCGGGACTAGGTTGGCCCCCCACCATCATGTCCGACGGCTATAGGGTCGCCCCCACGACACCGGGACTAGGGTGGCCCGCCGCCGACTTGTCCGACGATTATAGGGTCGTCCCCACGACCCCGGGACTAGGTTGGCCAGCCGCCGACATGTCCGACGACTATAGGGTCGTCCCCACGACCCCGGGACTAGATTGGCCCACCACCGTCATGTCCGACGACTACAGGGTCGTCCCCACGTCCCCGGGACTAGGTTGGCCCGCCGCCGACTTGTCCGACGACTATAGGGTCGTCCCTACCACCCCGGGACTAGGTTGGCCAGCCGCCGACATGTTCGACGACTACAGGATCGTCCCCACGATCCCCGGACTAGATTGCCCCGCCACCGTCATGTCCGACGACTATAGGGAAGTCCCCATGACCCCGGGACTAGATTGTCCCGCCACCGACATGTCCGACGACTATAGGGCCGCCCCACGATCCCGGGACTAGGTTGGCCCGCCGCCGACTTGTCCGACGACTATAGGGTCGTCCCCACGACCCCGGGACTATGTTGGCCCGCCGCCGACTTGTCCGACGACTATAGGGTCGTCCCCACGACCCAGGGCCAATGATGCCCCGCCACCGTCATGTCCGACGACTATAGGGAAGTCCCCATGACCCCGGGACTAGATTGTCCCGCCACCGACATGTCCGACGACTATAGGGTCATCCCCACAACCCCGGGCCAAAGTTGGCCAGCCGCCGACATGTCCGACGACTATAGGGCCGCCCCACGATCCCGGGACTAGGTTGGCCCGCCGCCGACTTGTCCGACGACTATAGGGTCGTCCCTACCACCCCGGGACTAGGTTGGCAAGCCGCCGACATGTCCGACAACTATAGGGTCGTCCCCACGCACCCGGGACTAGGTTGGCCAGCCGCCGACATGTCCGACGACTATAGGGTCATCCCCACAACCCCGGGCCAAAGTTGGCCAGCCGCCGACATGTCCGACAACTATAGGGTCGTCCCCACGAACCCGGGACTAAGTTGGCCCGCCGCCGACTTGTCCGACGACTATAGGGTCGTCCCCACGACCCCGGGACTATGTTGGCCCGCCGCCGACTTGTCCGACGACTATATGGTCGTCCTCCCGACCCCGGAACTCGACTGGCCCGCCACCGTCATGTCCGACGATTGTAGGGTCGTCCCCACTACCCCGGGACTAGGTTGGCCAGACGCCGACATGTCGATGACTATAGGGTCGTCCCCACGACCCCGGGCAAAAGTCGGCCAGCCGCCGACATGTCCGTCGACTATAGGGTCGTCCCCACGAACCCGGGACTAGGTTGTCCTGCCGCCGACATGTCGACGACTATAGGGTCGTCCCCACGACCCCGGGCCAAAGTTGGCCAGCCGCCGACATGTCCGACAACTATAGGGTCGTCCCCACGCACCCGGGACTAGGTTGGCCAACCGCCGACATGTCCGACGACTATAGGGTCATCCCCACAACCCCGGGCCAAAGTTGGCCAGCCGCCGACATGTCCGACAACTATAGGGTCGTCCCCACGAACCCGGGACTAAGTTGGCCCGCCGCCGACTTGTCCGACGACTATAGGGTCGTCCCCACGACCCCGGGACTATGTTGGCCCGCCGCCGACTTGTCCGACGACTATAGGGTCGTCCCCACGACCCTGGGACTAGGTTGGCCCGCCGCCGACTTGTCCGACGACTATAGGGTCGTCCCCACGACCCCGGGGCTAGATTGGCCCGCCACCGTCATGTCCGACGACTATAGGGTCGTCCCCACGACCACGGGCCAAAGTTGGTCTGCCGCCGACATGTCCGACGACTATAGGGTCGTCTCCACGACCCCGGGACTAGGTTGGCCCGCCGCCGACTTGTCCGACGACTATGGGGTCGTCCCCACGACCCCAGGAGTAGATTGCCCCGCCACCGTCATGTCCGACGCCTATAGGGTCGTCCCCACGACCCCGGGACTAGATTGGCCCGCCGCCGAATTGTCCGACGGCTATAGGGTCGCCCCCACGACCCCGGGACTAGGGTGGCCCGCCGCCGACTTGTCCGACGATTATAGGGTCGTCCCCACGACCCCGGGACTAGGTTGGCCAGCCGCCGACTTGTCCGACGACTATAGGGTCGTCCCCACGACCACGGGCCAACGTTGCCCAGCCGCCGACATGTCCGACGACTATAGGGTCGTCTCCGCGACCCCGGGCCAAAGTTGGTCAGCCGCCGACATGTCCGACGACTATAGGCTCGTCCCCACGACCCCGGGACTAGATTGGCCCGCCACCGTCATGTCGAGACAACTATAGGGTCGCCCCACGACCCCGGGACTAGGTTGGCCCCCCGCCGACTTGTCCGACGACTATAGGGTCGTCCCCACGACCCCGGGACTATGTTGGCCCGCCGCCGACTTGTCCGACGACTATAGGGTCGTCCCCACGACCACGGGCCAAAGTTGCCCAGCCGCCATCATGTCCAACGACTATAGGGTCGTCCCCACGACCCCGGGACTAGATTGGCCCCCCACCATCATGTCCGACGGCTATAGGGTCGTCCCCACGACCCCGGGACTAGGGTGGCCCGCCGCCGACTTGTCCGACGATTATAGGGTCGTCGCCACGACCCCGGGACTAGATTGTCCCGCCACCGTCATGTCCGACGACTATAGGGTCGTCCCCACGACCCCGGGACTAGGTTGGCCCGCCGCCGACTTGTCCGACGACTATAGGGTCGTCCCCACGACCCCGGGACTATGTTGGCCCGCCGCCGACTTGTCCGACGACTATAGGGTCGTCCCCACGACCACGGGACTAGGTTGGCCCGCCGCCGACTTGTCCGACGACTATAGGGTCGTCCCCAGGACCCCGGGACTAGATTGGCCAGCCGCCGACATGTTCGACGACTATGGGGTCGTCCCCACGACCCCGGGTCTGGGTTGGCCCGCCGCCGTCTTGTCCGACGACTATAGGGTCGTCCCAATGACCCAGGGCCAATGTTGCCCAGCCGCCGACATGTCCGACGACTATAGGGTCGTCCCCACGACCACGGGCCAAAGTTGCCCAGCCGCCAACATGTCCAACGACTATAGGGTCGTCCCCACGACCCCGGGACTAGATTGGCCCCCCACCATCATGTCCGACGGCTATAGGGTCGTCCCCACGACCCCGGGACTAGGTTGGCCCCCCACCATCATGTCCGAAGGCTATAGGGTCGCCCCCACGACACCGGGACTAGGGTGGCCCGCCGCCGACTTGTCCGACGATTATAGGGTCGTCCCCACGACCCCGGGACTAGGTTGGCCAGCCGCCGACATGTCCGACGACTATAGGGTCGTCCCCACGACCCCGGGACTAGATTGGCCCACCACCGTCATGTCCGACGACTACAGGGTCGTCCCCACGTCCCCGGGACTAGGTTGGCCCGCCGCCGACTTGTCCGACGACTATAGGGTCGTCCCTACCACCCCGGGACTAGGTTGGCCAGCCGCCGACATGTTCGACGACTACAGGATCGTCCCCACGATCCCCGGACTAGATTGCCCCGCCACCGTCATGTCCGACGACTATAGGGACGTCCCCATGACCCCGGGACTAGATTGTCCCGCCACCGACATGTCCGACGACTATAGGGCCGCCCCACGATCCCGGGACTAGGTTGGCCCGCCGCCGACTTGTCCGACGACTATAGGGTCGTCCCCACGACCCCGGGACTATGTTGGCCCGCCGCCGACTTGTCCGACGACTATAGGGTCGTCCCCACGACCCAGGGCCAATGATGCCCAGCCGCCGATATGTCCGACGACTATAGGGTCGTCCCCACGACCCCGGGAATATGTTGGCCCGCCGCCGACTTCTCCGACGACTATAGGGTCGTCCCCACGACCCCGGGACTAGGTTGGCCCGCCGCCGACTTGTCCGACGACTATAGGGTCGTCCCCAGGACCCCGGGACTAGATTGGCAAGCCGCCGACATGTTCGACGACTATGGGGTCGCCCCACGACCCCGGGACTAGGTTGGCCCGCCGCCGGGTTGTCCGACGACTATAGGGTCGTCCCCACGACCCCGGGACTATGTTGGCCCGCCGCCGACTTGTCCGACGACTATAGGGTCCTCCCCATGACCCCGGGGCTACATTGGCCCGCCACCGTCATGTCCGACGACTATAGGGTCGTCCCCACGACCACGGGCCAAAGTTGGTCAGCCGCCGACATGTCCGACGACTATAGGGTCGTCTCCACGACCCCGGGACTAGGTTGGCCCGCCGCCGACTTGTCCGACGACTATAGGGACGTCCCCACGACCACGGGCCAAAGTTGCCCAGCCGCCGACATGTCCGACGACTATAGGGTCGTCCCCACGACCCCGGGACTAGGTTGGCCCGCCGCCGACTTGTCCGACGACTATAGGGTCGTCCCTACCACCCCGGGACTAGGTTGGCAAGCCGCCGACATGTCCGACGACTACAGGGTCGTGTCCACGACCCCGGGACTAGGTTGGCCCGCCGCCGACTTGTCCGGCGACTATAGGGACGTCCCCACGACCACGGGCCAATGTTGCCCAGCCGCCGACATGTCCGAGAATTATAGGGTCGTCCCCACGACCCCGGGACTAGATTGGCCCGCCACCATCATGTCCGACGACTATAGGGTCGTCCCCACGACCTAGGGACTAGGTTGGCCCGCCGCCGACTTGTCCGACGACTATAGGGTCGTCCCCAGGACCCCGGGACTAGATTGGCCAGCCGCCGACTTGTCCGGCGACTATAGGGACGTCCCCACGACCACGGGCCAATGTTGCCCAGCCGCCGACATGTCCGACGACTATAGGGTCGTCCCCACGACCCCGGGACTAGATTGGCCCGCCACCATCATGTCCGACGACTATAGGGTCGTCCCCACGACCTAGGGACTAGGTTGGCCCGCCGCCGACTTGTCCGACGACTATAGGGTCGTCCCCACGACCCAGGGCCAATGATGCCCAGCCGCCGACATGTCCGACGACTATAGGGTCGTCCCCACGACCACGGGACTAGGTTGTCCCGCCGCCAACATGTCCGTCGACTATAGGGTCGTCCCCACGACCTAGGGACTAGGTTGGCCCGCCGCCGACTTGTCCGACGACTATAGGGTCGTCCCCAGGACCCCGGGACTAGATTGGCCAGCCGCCGACATGTTCGACGACTATGGGGTCGTCCCCACGACCCCGGGTCTGGGTTGGCCCGCCGCCGTCTTGTCCGACGACTATAGGGTCGTCCCAATGACCCAGGGCCAATGTTGCCCAGCCGCCGACATGTCCGACGACTATAGGGTCGTCCCCACGACCACGGGCCAAAGTTGCCCAGCCGCCAACATGTCCAACGACTATAGGGTCGTCCCCACGACCCCGGGACTAGATTGGCCCCCCACCATCATGTCCGACGGCTATAGGGTCGTCCCCACGACCCCGGGACTAGGTTGGCCCCCCACCATCATGTCCGACG
Organism: Andrena fulva; assembly: GCA_946251845.1. NCBI lineage: Eukaryota > Metazoa > Arthropoda > Insecta > Hymenoptera > Andrenidae > Andrena > Andrena fulva. The sequence goes on from CAMITZ010000228.1 coordinate 253,493, forward strand.
GCTATAGGGTCGCCCCCACGACACCGGGACTAAGTTGGCCCGCCGCCGACTTGTCCGACGACTATAGGGTCGTCCCCACGACCCCGGGACTATGTTGGCCCGCCGCCGACTTGTCCGACGACTATAGGGTCGTCCCCACGACCCTGGGACTAGGTTGGCCCGCCGCCGACTTGTCCGACGACTATAGGGTCGTCCCCACGACCCCGGGGCTAGATTGGCCCGCCACCGTCATGTCCGACGACTATAGGGTCGTCCCCACGACCACGGGCCAAAGTTGGTCTGCCGCCGACATGTCCGACGACTATAGGGTCGTCTCCACGACCCCGGGACTAGGTTGGCCCGCCGCCGACTTGTCCGACGACTATGGGGTCGTCCCCACGACCCCAGGAGTAGATTGCCCCGCCACCGTCATGTCCGACGCCTATAGGGTCGTCCCCACGACCCCGGGACTAGATTGGCCCGCCGCCGAATTGTCCGACGGCTATAGGGTCGCCCCCACGACCCCGGGACTAGGGTGGCCCGCCGCCGACTTGTCCGACGATTATAGGGTCGTCCCCACGACCCCGGGACTAGGTTGGCCAGCCGCCGACTTGTCCGATGATTATAGGGTCGTCCCCACGACCCCGGGACTGGGTTGGCCCGCCGCCGACTTGTCCGACGACTATAGGGTCGTCCCCACGACCACGGGCCAACGTTGCCCAGCCGCCGACATGTCCGACGACTATAGGGTCGTCTCCGCGACCCCGGGCCAAAGTTGGTCAGCCGCCGACATGTCCGACGACTATAGGCTCGTCCCCACGACCCCGGGACTAGATTGGCCCGCCACCGTCATGTCGAGACGACTATAGGGTCGCCCCACGACCCCGGGACTAGGTTGGCCCCCCGCCGACTTGTCCGACGACTATAGGGTCGTCCCCACGACCCCGGGACTAGATTGGCCCCCCACCATCATGTCCGACGGCTATAGGGTCGTCCCCACGACCCCGGGACTAGGGTGGCCCGCCGCCGACTTGTCCGACGATTATAGGGTCGTCGCCACGACCCCGGGACTAGATTGTCCCGCCACCGTCATGTCCGACGACTATAGGGTCGTCCCCACGACCCCGGGACTAGGTTGGCCCGCCGCCGACTTGTCCGACGACTATAGGGTCGTCCCCACGACCCCGGGACTATGTTGGCCCGCCGCCGACTTGTCCGACGACTATAGGGTCGTCCCCACGACCACGGGACTAGGTTGGCCCGCCGCCGACTTGTCCGACGACTATAGGGTCGTCCCCAGGACCCCGGGACTAGATTGGCCAGCCGCCGACATGTTCGACGACTATGGGGTCGTCCCCACGACCCCGGGTCTGGGTTGGCCCGCCGCCGTCTTGTCCGACGACTATAGGGTCGTCCCAATGACCCATGGCCAATGTTGCCCAGCCGCCGACATGTCCGACGACTATAGGGTCGTCCCCACGACCACGGGCCAAAGTTGCCCAGCCGCCAACATGTCCAACGACTATAGGGTCGTCCCCACGACCCCGGGACTAGATTGGCCCCCCACCATCATGTCCGACGGCTATAGGGTCGTCCCCACGACCCCGGGACTAGGTTGGCCCCCCACCATCATGTCCGACGGCTATAGGGTCGCCCCCACGACACCGGGACTAGGGTGGCCCGCCGCCGACTTGTCCGACGATTATAGGGTCGTCCCCACGACCCCGGGACTAGGTTGGCCAGCCGCCGACATGTCCGACGACTATAGGGTCGTCCCCACGACCCCGGGACTAGATTGGCCCACCACCGTCATGTCCGACGACTACAGGGTCGTCCCCACGTCCCCGGGACTAGGTTGGCCCGCCGCCGACTTGTCCGACGACTATAGGGTCGTCCCTACCACCCCGGGACTAGGTTGGCCAGCCGCCGACATGTTCGACGACTACAGGATCGTCCCCACGATCCCCGGACTAGATTGCCCCGCCACCGTCATGTCCGACGACTATAGGGAAGTCCCCATGACCCCGGGACTAGATTGTCCCGCCACCGACATGTCCGACGACTATAGGGCCGCCCCACGATCCCGGGACTAGGTTGGCCCGCCGCCGACTTGTCCGACGACTATAGGGTCGTCCCCACGACCCCGGGACTATGTTGGCCCGCCGCCGACTTGTCCGACGACTATAGGGTCGTCCCCACGACCCAGGGCCAATGATGCCCCGCCACCGTCATGTCCGACGACTATAGGGAAGTCCCCATGACCCCGGGACTAGATTGTCCCGCCACCGACATGTCCGACGACTATAGGGTCATCCCCACAACCCCGGGCCAAAGTTGGCCAGCCGCCGACATGTCCGACGACTATAGGGCCGCCCCACGATCCCGGGACTAGGTTGGCCCGCCGCCGACTTGTCCGACGACTATAGGGTCGTCCCTACCACCCCGGGACTAGGTTGGCAAGCCGCCGACATGTCCGACAACTATAGGGTCGTCCCCACGCACCCGGGACTAGGTTGGCCAGCCGCCGACATGTCCGACGACTATAGGGTCATCCCCACAACCCCGGGCCAAAGTTGGCCAGCCGCCGACATGTCCGACAACTATAGGGTCGTCCCCACGAACCCGGGACTAAGTTGGCCCGCCGCCGACTTGTCCGACGACTATAGGGTCGTCCCCACGACCCCGGGACTATGTTGGCCCGCCGCCGACTTGTCCGACGACTATATGGTCGTCCTCCCGACCCCGGAACTCGACTGGCCCGCCACCGTCATGTCCGACGATTGTAGGGTCGTCCCCACTACCCCGGGACTAGGTTGGCCAGACGCCGACATGTCGATGACTATAGGGTCGTCCCCACGACCCCGGGCAAAAGTCGGCCAGCCGCCGACATGTCCGTCGACTATAGGGTCGTCCCCACGAACCCGGGACTAGGTTGTCCTGCCGCCGACATGTCGACGACTATAGGGTCGTCCCCACGACCCCGGGCCAAAGTTGGCCAGCCGCCGACATGTCCGACAACTATAGGGTCGTCCCCACGCACCCGGGACTAGGTTGGCCAACCGCCGACATGTCCGACGACTATAGGGTCATCCCCACAACCCCGGGCCAAAGTTGGCCAGCCGCCGACATGTCCGACAACTATAGGGTCGTCCCCACGAACCCGGGACTAAGTTGGCCCGCCGCCGACTTGTCCGACGACTATAGGGTCGTCCCCACGACCCCGGGACTATGTTGGCCCGCCGCCGACTTGTCCGACGACTATAGGGTCGTCCCCACGACCCTGGGACTAGGTTGGCCCGCCGCCGACTTGTCCGACGACTATAGGGTCGTCCCCACGACCCCGGGGCTAGATTGGCCCGCCACCGTCATGTCCGACGACTATAGGGTCGTCCCCACGACCACGGGCCAAAGTTGGTCTGCCGCCGACATGTCCGACGACTATAGGGTCGTCTCCACGACCCCGGGACTAGGTTGGCCCGCCGCCGACTTGTCCGACGACTATGGGGTCGTCCCCACGACCCCAGGAGTAGATTGCCCCGCCACCGTCATGTCCGACGCCTATAGGGTCGTCCCCACGACCCCGGGACTAGATTGGCCCGCCGCCGAATTGTCCGACGGCTATAGGGTCGCCCCCACGACCCCGGGACTAGGGTGGCCCGCCGCCGACTTGTCCGACGATTATAGGGTCGTCCCCACGACCCCGGGACTAGGTTGGCCAGCCGCCGACTTGTCCGATGATTATAGGGTCGTCCCCACGACCCCGGGACTGGGTTGGCCCGCCGCCGACTTGTCCGACGACTATAGGGTCGTCCCCACGACCACGGGCCAACGTTGCCCAGCCGCCGACATGTCCGACGACTATAGGGTCGTCTCCGCGACCCCGGGCCAAAGTTGGTCAGCCGCCGACATGTCCGACGACTATAGGCTCGTCCCCACGACCCCGGGACTAGATTGGCCCGCCACCGTCATGTCGAGACAACTATAGGGTCGCCCCACGACCCCGGGACTAGGTTGGCCCCCCGCCGACTTGTCCGACGACTATAGGGTCGTCCCCACGACCCCGGGACTATGTTGGCCCGCCGCCGACTTGTCCGACGACTATAGGGTCGTCCCCACGACCACGGGCCAAAGTTGCCCAGCCGCCATCATGTCCAACGACTATAGGGTCGTCCCCACGACCCCGGGACTAGATTGGCCCCCCACCATCATGTCCGACGGCTATAGGGTCGTCCCCACGACCCCGGGACTAGGGTGGCCCGCCGCCGACTTGTCCGACGATTATAGGGTCGTCGCCACGACCCCGGGACTAGATTGTCCCGCCACCGTCATGTCCGACGACTATAGGGTCGTCCCCACGACCCCGGGACTAGGTTGGCCCGCCGCCGACTTGTCCGACGACTATAGGGTCGTCCCCACGACCCCGGGACTATGTTGGCCCGCCGCCGACTTGTCCGACGACTATAGGGTCGTCCCCACGACCACGGGACTAGGTTGGCCCGCCGCCGACTTGTCCGACGACTATAGGGTCGTCCCCAGGACCCCGGGACTAGATTGGCCAGCCGCCGACATGTTCGACGACCATGGGGTCGTCCCCACGACCCCGGGTCTGGGTTGGCCCGCCGCCGTCTTGTCCGACGACTATAGGGTCGTCCCAATGACCCAGGGCCAATGTTGCCCAGCCGCCGACATGTCCGACGACTATAGGATCGTCCCCACGACCACGGGCCAAAGTTGCCCAGCCGCCAACATGTCCAACGACTATAGGGTCGTCCCCACGACCCCGGGACTAGATTGGCCCCCCACCATCATGTCCGACGGCTATAGGGTCGTCCCCACGACCCCGGGACTAGGTTGGCCCCCCACCATCATGTCCGACGGCTATAGGGTCGCCCCCACGACACCGGGACTAGGGTGGCCCGCCGCCGACTTGTCCGACGATTATAGGGTCGTCCCCACGACCCCGGGACTAGGTTGGCCAGCCGCCGACATGTCCGACGACTATAGGGTCGTCCCCACGACCCCGGGACTAGATTGGCCCACCACCGTCATGTCCGACGACTACAGGGTCGTCCCCACGTCCCCGGGACTAGGTTGGCCCGCCGCCGACTTGTCCGACGACTATAGGGTCGTCCCTACCACCCCGGGACTAGGTTGGCCAGCCGCCGACATGTTCGACGACTACAGGATCGTCCCCACGATCCCCGGACTAGATTGCCCCGCCACCGTCATGTCCGACGACTATAGGGACGTCCCCATGACCCCGGGACTAGATTGTCCCGCCACCGACATGTCCGACGACTATAGGGCCGCCCCACGATCCCGGGACTAGGTTGGCCCGCCGCCGACTTGTCCGACGACTATAGGGTCGTCCCCACGACCCCGGGACTATGTTGGCCCGCCGCCGACTTGTCCGACGACTATAGGGTCGTCCCCACGACCCAGGGCCAATGATGCCCAGCCGCCGATATGTCCGACGACTATAGGGTCGTCCCCACGACCCCGGGAATATGTTGGCCCGCCGCCGACTTCTCCGACGACTATAGGGTCGTCCCCACGACCCCGGGACTATGTTGGCCCGCCGCCATCATGTCCAACGACTATAGGGTCGTCCCCACGACCCCGGGACTAGATTGGCCCCCCACCATCATGTCCGACGGCTATAGGGTCGTCCCCAGGACCCCGGGACTAGATTGGCCAGCCGCCGACATGTTCGACGACCATGGGGTCGTCCCCACGACCCCGGGTCTGGGTTGGCCCGCCGCCGTCTTGTCCGACGACTATAGGGTCGTCCCAATGACCCAGGGCCAATGTTGCCCAGCCGCCGACATGTCCGACGACTATAGGGTCGTCCCCACGACCACGGGCCAAAGTTGCCCAGCCGCCAACATGTCCAACGACTATAGGGTCGTCCCCACGACCCCGGGACTAGATTGGCCCCCCACCATCATGTCCGACGACTATAGGGTCGTCCCCACGACCCCGGGACTATGTTGGCCCGCCGCCGACTTGTCCGACGACTATAGGGTCGTCCCCACGACCCCGGGACTATGTTGGCCCGCCGCCGACTTGTCCGACGACTATAGGGTCGTCCCCACGACCCAGGGCCAATGATGCCCAGCCGCCGATATGTCCGACGACTATGGGGTCGCCCCACGACCCCGGGACTAGGTTGGCCCGCCGCCGGGTTGTCCGACGACTATAGGGTCGTCCCCACGACCCCGGGACTATGTTGGCCCGCCGCCGACTTGTCCGACGACTATAGGGTCCTCCCCATGACCCCGGGGCTACATTGGCCCGCCACCGTCATGTCCGACGACTATAGGGTCGTCCCCACGACCACGGGCCAAAGTTGGTCAGCCGCCGACATGTCCGACGACTATAGGGTCGTCTCCACGACCCCGGGACTAGGTTGGCCCGCCGCCGACTTGTCCGACGACTATAGGGACGTCCCCACGACCACGGGCCAAAGTTGCCCAGCCGCCGACATGTCCGACGACTATAGGGTCGTCCCCACGACCCCGGGACTAGGTTGGCCCGCCGCCGACTTGTCCGACGACTATAGGGTCGTCCCTACCACCCCGGGACTAGGTTGGCAAGCCGCCGACATGTCCGACGACTACAGGGTCGTGTCCACGACCCCGGGACTAGGTTGGCCCGCCGCCGACTTGTCCGGCGACTATAGGGACGTCCCCACGACCACGGGCCAATGTTGCCCAGCCGCCGACATGTCCGAGAATTATAGGGTCGTCCCCACGACCCCGGGACTAGATTGGCCCGCCACCATCATGTCCGACGACTATAGGGTCGTCCCCACGACCTAGGGACTAGGTTGGCCCGCCGCCGACTTGTCCGACGACTATAGGGTCGTCCCCAGGACCCCGGGACTAGATTGGCCAGCCGCCGACTTGTCCGGCGACTATAGGGACGTCCCCACGACCACGGGCCAATGTTGCCCAGCCGCCGACATGTCCGACGACTATAGGGTCGTCCCCACGACCCCGGGACTAGATTGGCCCGCCACCATCATGTCCGACGACTATAGGGTCGTCCCCACGACCTAGGGACTAGGTTGGCCCGCCGCCGACTTGTCCGACGACTATAGGGTCGTCCCCACGACCCAGGGCCAATGATGCCCAGCCGCCGACATGTCCGACGACTATAGGTTCGTCCCCACGACCCCGGGACTAGATTGGCCCGCCACCGTCATGTCCGACGACTATAGGGTCGTCCCCACGACCCCGGGCCAAAGTCGGCCAGCCGCCGACATGTCCGTCGAATATAGGGCTGTCCCCACGAACCCGGGACTAGGTTGACCAGTCGCCGACATGTCCGACGACTATAGGGTCGTCCCCACGACCCCGGGCCAAAGTTGGCCAGCCACCGTCATGTCCTACGACTATAGGGTCGTCCGCACGAACCCGGGACTAGGTTGGCCAGCCGCCGACATGTCGACGACTATAGGGTCGTCCCCACGACCCCGGGCCAAAGTTGGCCAGCCGCCGACATGTCCGACAACTATAGGGTCGTCCCCACGAACCCGGGACTAGGATGGTCGGCCGCCGACATGTCCGTCGAATATAGGGCTGTCCCCACGAACCCGGGACTAGGTTGACCAGTCGCCGACATGTCCGACGACTATAGGGTCGTCCCCACGACCCCGGGCCAAAGTTGCCCAGCCGCCAACATGTCCAACGACTATAGGGTCGTCCCCACGACCCCGGGACTAGATTGGCCCCCCACCATCATGTCCGACGGCTATAGGGTCGTCCCCACGACCCCGGGACTAGGTTGGCCCCCCACCATCATGTCCGACGGCTATAGGGTCGCCCCCACGACACCGGGACTAGGGTGGCCCGCCGCCGACTTGTCCGACGATTATAGGGTCGTCCCCACGACCCCGGGACTAGGTTGGCCAGCCGCCGACATGTCCGACGACTATAGGGTCGTCCCCACGACCCCGGGACTAGATTGGCCCACCACCGTCATGTCCGACGACTACAGGGTCGTCCCCACGTCCCCGGGACTAGGTTGGCCCGCCGCCGACTTGTCCGACGACTATAGGGTCGTCCCTACCACCCCGGGACTAGGTTGGCCAGCCGCCGACATTTTCGACGACTACAGGATCGTCCCCACGATCCCCGGACTAGATTGCCCCGCCACCGTCATGTCCGACGACTATAGGGACGTCCCCATGACCCCGGGACTAGATTGTCCCGCCACCGACATGTCCGACGACTATAGGGCCGCCCCACGATCCCGGGACTAGGTTGGCCCGCCGCCGACTTGTCCGACGACTATAGGGTCGTCCCCACGACCCCGGGACTATGTTGGCCCGCCGCCGACTTGTCCGACGACTATAGGGTCGTCCCCACGACCCAGGGCCAATGATGCCCAGCCGCCGATATGTCCGACGACTATAGGGTCGTCCCCACGACCCCGGGAATATGTTGGCCCGCCGCCGACTTCTCCGACGACTATAGGGTCGTCCCCACGACCCCGGGACTAGGTTGGCCCGCCGCCGACTTGTCCGACGACTATAGGGTCGTCCCCAGGACCCCGGGACTAGATTGGCAAGCCGCCGACATGTTCGACGACTATGGGGTCGCCCCCACAACCCCGGGCCATAGTTGGCCAACCGCCGACATGTCCGACGACTATAGGGTCGTCCCCACGACCACGGGCCAAAGTTGGCCTGCCGCCGACATGTCCGACGAATATAGGGTCGTCCCCACGACCCCGGGAATAGGTTGGCCCGCCGCCGGCTTGTCCGACGACTATAGGTTCGTCTCCACGACCCCGGGACTAGATTGGCCCGCCACCGTCGTGTCCGACGACTCTAGGGTCGTCCCCACGACCCCGGGACTAGGTTGGCTAGCCGCCGACATGTCCGACGACTATATGGTCGTCCCCACGACCACGGGCCAAAGTTGGCCTGCCGCCGACATGTCCGACGACTATAGGGTCGTCCGCACGAACCCGGGACTAGGTTGGCCAGCCGCCGACATGTCCGACGACTATAGGGTCGTCCCCACAACCCCGGGCCAAAGTTGGCCAGCCGCCGACATGTCGACGACTATAGGGTCGTCCCTACGACCCCAGGACTAGATTGTCCCGCCACCGTCATGTCCGACGACTATAGGGTCGTCCCCACGAGCCCGGGACTACGTTGGCCCGCCGCCGACATGTCTGACGACTATAGGGTCGTCCCCACGACCCCAGGACTAGGTTGGCCCGCCGCCGGCTTGTCCGACGACTATAGGTTCGTCTCCACGACCCCGGGACTAGATTGGCCCGCCACCGTCATGTCTGACGACTCTAGGGTCGTCCCCACGACCCCGGGACTAGGTTGGCTAGCCGCCGACATGTCCGACGACTATAGGGTCGTCCCCGCGACAACGGGCCAAAGTTGGCCTGCCGCCGACATGTCCGACGACTATAGGGTCGTCCGCACGAACCCGGGACTAGGTTGGCCAGCCGCCGACATGTCCGACGACTATAGGGTCGCCCCCACAACCCCGGGCCATAGCTGGCCAACCGCCGACATGTCCGACGACTATAGGTTCGTCCCCACGACCACGGGCCAAAGTTGGCCTGCCGCCGACATGTCCGACGATTATAGGGTCGTCCGCACGAAGCCGGGACTAGGTTGGCCAGCCGCCGACATGTCCGACGATTATAGGGTCGTCCCCACAACCCCGGGCCAAAGTTGGCCTGCCGCCGACATGTCCGACGACTATAGGGTCGTCCGCACGAGCCCTGGACTAGGTTGGCCAGCCGCCGACATGTCCGACGACTATAGGGTCGTCCCCACGACCCCGGGCCAAAGTTGGCCAGCCGCCGACATGTCCGACGACTATAGGGTCGTCCCCACGACCACGGGCCAAAGTTGGCCTGCCGCCGACATGTCCGACGACTATAGGGTCGTCCGCACGAGCCCGGGACTAGGTTGGCTAGCCGCCGACATGTCCGACGACTATAGGGTCGTCCCCACAACCCCGGGCCAAAGTTGGCCAGCCGCCGACATGTCCGACGACTATAGGGTCGTCCCCACAACCCCGGGCCAAAGTTGGCCTGCCGCCGACCTGTCCGAGGACTATAGGGTCGTCCCCACGACCACGGGCCAAAGTTGGCATGCCGCCGACATGTCCGACGACTATAGGGTCGTCCGCACGAGCCCGGGACTAGGTTGGCCAGCCGCCGACATGTCCGACGACTATAGGGTCGTCCCCACGACCCCGGGCCAAAGTTGGCCAGCCGCCGACATGTCCGACGACTATAGGGTCGTCCCCACGACCCCGGGCCAAAGTTGGCCCGCCGCCGACTAGTCCGAAGACTATTGGGTCGTCCCTACGACCATGGGCAATAGTTGCCCAGCCGCCGACATGTCCGACGAATATAGGTTCGTCCGCACGACCCCGGGACTAGATTGGCCCGCCACCGTCATGTCCGACGGCTATAAGGTCATCCCCACGACCCCGGGAATAGGTTGGCCCGCCGCCGACTTGTCCGACGACTATAGGTTCGTCCCCACGACCCCGGGACTAGATTGGCCCGCCACCGTCATGTCCGACGACTATAGGGTCGTCCCCACGACCCCGGGCCAAAGTCGGCCAGCCGCCGACATGTCCGTCGAATATAGGGCTGTCCCCACGAACCCGGGACTAGGTTGACCAGTCGCCGACATGTCCGACGACTATAGGGTCGTCCCCACGACCCCGGGCCAAAGTTGGCCAGCCACCGTCATGTCCTACGACTATAGGGTCGTCCGCACGAACCCGGGACTAGGTTGGCCAGCCGCCGACATGTCGACGACTATAGGGTCGTCCCCACGACCCCGGGCCAAAGTTGGCCAGCCGCCGACATGTCCGACAACTATAGGGTCGTCCCCACGAACCCGGGACTAGGTTGGTCGGCCGCCGACATGTCCGACGATTATAGGGTCGTCCCCACAACCCCGGGCCAAAGTTGGCCAGCCGCCGACATGTCCGACGACTATAGGGTCGTCCCCACGACCCCGGGACTAGGTTGGCCAGCCGCCGACATGTCCGACGATTATAGGGTCGTCCCCACGACCACGGGACTAGGTTGGCCCGCCGCCGACATGTCCGACGACTATAGGGTCGTCCCCACAACCCCGGGCCAAAGTTGGCCAGCCGCCGACATGTCCGTCGAATATAGCGTCGTCCCCACGACCCCGGGACTAGGTTGGCCCGCCACCTTCATGTCCGACAACTATAGGGACGTCCCCACGACCCCGGGCGAAAGATGGCCAGCCGCCGACATGTTCGACGACTATAGGGTCGTCCCCACGACCCCGGGCCAAAGTTGGCCTGCCGCCGACATGTCCGACGAATATAGGGTCGTCCCCACGACCCCGGGGATAGGTTGGCCCGCCGCCGACTTGTCCGACGACTATAGGGTCGTCCTCCCGACCCCGGAACTAGATTGGCCCGCCACCGTCATGTGCGACGATTGTAGGGTCGTCCCCACGAACCCGGGCCAAAGTTGGCCTGCCGCCGACATGTCCGACGAATATAGGGTCGTCCCCACGACCCCGGGAATAGGTTGGCCCGCCGCCGACTTGTCCGACGACTATAGGTTTGTCCCCACGACCCCGGGACTAGATTTTCCCGCCACCGTCATGTCCGACGACTATAGGGTCGTCCCCACGACCACGGGCCAAAGTTGGCCTGCCGCCGACATGTCCGACGAATATAGGGTCGTCCCCACGACCCCGGGGATAGGTTGGCCCGCCGCCGACTTGTCCGACGACTATAGGGTCGGCCTCCCGACCCCGGAACTAGATTGGCCCGCCACCGTCATGTCCGACGACTATAGGGTCGTCCCCACGACCCCGGGCCAAAGTCGGCCAGCCGCCGACATGTCCGTCGAATATAGGGCCGTCCCCACGAACCCGGGACTAGGTTGACCAGTCGCCGACATGTCCGACGACTATAGGGTCGTCCCCACGACCCCGGGCCAAAGTTGGCCAGCCGCCGACATGTCCGACGACTATAGGGTCGTCCCCACGAACCCGGGCCAAAGTTGGCCTGCCGCCGACATGTCCGACGAATATAGGGTCGTCCCCACGACCCCGGGAATAGGTTGGCCAGCCGCCGACATGTCCGACGACTATAGGTTCGTCCCCACGACCCCGGGACCAGATTGTCCCGCCACCGTCATGTCCGACGACTATAGGGTCGTCCCCACGACCCCCGGACTAGGTTGGCCAGCCGCCGACATGTCCGACGACTATAGGGTCGTCCCCACAACCCCGGGCCAAAGTTGGCCAGCCGCCGACATGTCCGACGACTATAGGTTCGTTCCCACGACCACAGGCCAAAGTTGGCCTGCCGCCGACATGTCCGACGACTATAGGGTCGTCCGCACGACCCCGGGCCAAAGTCGGCCAGCAGCCGACATGTCCGACGACTATAGGGTCGTCCCCACGACCCCAGGGCTAGGATGGCCCGCCGCCGACTAGTCCGACGACTATTGGGCCGACCCTACGACCCTGGGCCTACGTTGGCCCGCCGCCGTCATGTCCCACGACTATAGGGTCGTCCCCACGACCACGGGGCAAGGTTGCATAGCCGCCGACCTGTCCGACGACTATAGGGTCGTCCGCACGAACCCGGGACTAGGTTGGCCAGCCGCCGACATGTCCGACGACTATTGGGTCGTCCCCACGACCCCGGGCCAAAGTTGGCCAGCCGCCGACATGTCCGACGAATATAGCGTCGTCCCCACGAACCCGGGTCTAGGTTGGACAGCCGCCGACATGTCCGAAGACTATAGGGTCGTTCCCCCGACCCCGGAACTTGATTGGCCCGCCACCGCCATGTCCGACGATTGTAGGGTCCTCCCCACGACCCCGGGACTAGGTTGTCCAGCCGCCGACATGTCCGACGATTAAAGGGTCGTCCCCACGACCCCGGGACTAGGTTGGCCCGCCGCCGACTTGTCCGACGACTATAGGTTCGTCCCTACGACCCCGGGACTAGATTGTCCCGCCACCGACATGTCCGACGACTATAGGGTCGTCCCCACGACCCCGGGCCAAAGTTGGCCAGCCGCCGACATGTCCGACAACTATAGGGTCGTCCCCACGCACCCGGGACTAGGTTGGCCAGCCGCCGACATGTCCGACGACTATAGGGTCATCCCCACAACCCCGGGCCAAAGTTGGCCAGCCGCCGACATGTCCGACAACTATAGGGTCGTCCCCACGAACCCGGGACTAAGTTGGCCCGCCGCCGACTTGTCCGACGACTATAGGGTCGTCCCCACGACCCCGGGACTATGTTGGCCCGCCGCCGACTTGTCCGACGACTATATGGTCGTCCTCCCGACCCCGGAAATCGACTGGCCCGCCACCGTCATGTCCGACGATTGTAGGGTCGTCCCCACTACCCCGGGACTAGGTTGGCCAGACGCCGACATGTCGATGACTATAGGGTCGTCCCCACGACCCCGGGCAAAAGTCGGCCAGCCGCCGACATGTCCGTCGACTATAGGGTCGTCCCCACGAACCCGGGACTAGGTTGTCCAGCCGCCGACATGTCGACGACTATAGGGTCGTCCCCACGACCCCGGGCCAAAGTTGGCCAGCCGCCGACATGTCCGACAACTATAGGGTCGTCCCCACGCACCCGGGACTAGGTTGGCCAGCCGCCGACATGTCCGACGACTATAGGGTCGTCCCCACGACCCCGGGGCTAGATTGGCCCGCCACCGTCATGTCCGACGACTATAGGGTCGTCCCCACGACCACGGGCCAAAGTTGGTCTGCCGCCGACATGTCCGACGACTATAGGGTCGTCTCCACGACCCCGGGACTAGGTTGGCCCGCCGCCGACTTGTCCGACGACTATGGGGTCGTCCCCACGACCCCAGGAGTAGATTGCCCCGCCACCGTCATGTCCGACGCCTATAGGGTCGTCCCCACGACCCCGGGACTAGATTGGCCCGCCGCCGAATTGTCCGACGGCTATAGGGTCGCCCCCACGACCCCGGGACTAGGGTGGCCCGCCGCCGACTTGTCCGACGATTATAGGGTCGTCCCCACGACCCCGGGACTAGGTTGGCCAGCCGCCGACTTGTCCGATGATTATAGGGTCGTCCCCACGACCCCGGGACTGGGTTGGCCCGCCGCCGACTTGTCCGACGACTATAGGGTCGTCCCCACGACCACGGGCCAACGTTGCCCAGCCGCCGACATGTCCGACGACTATAGGGTCGTCTCCGCGACACCGGGCCAAAGTTGGTCAGCCGCCGACATGTCCGACGACTATAGGCTCGTCCCCACGACCCCGGGACTAGATTGGCCCGCCACCGTCATGTCGAGACGACTATAGGGTCGCCCCACGACCCCGGGACTAGGTTGGCCCCCCGCCGACTTGTCCGACGACTATAGGGTCGTCCCCACGACCCCGGGACTATGTTGGCCCGCCGCCGACTTGTCCGACGACTATAGGGTCGTCCCCACGACCACGGGCCAAAGTTGCCCAGCCGCCATCATGTCCAACGACTATAGGGTCGTCCCCACGACCCCGGGACTAGATTGGCCCCCCACCATCATGTCCGACGGCTATAGGGTCGTCCCCACGACCCCGGGACTAGGGTGGCCCGCCGCCGACTTGTCCGACGATTATAGGGTCGTCGCCACGACCCCGGGACTAGATTGTCCCGCCACCGTCATGTCCGACGACTATAGGGTCGTCCCCACGACCCCGGGACTAGGTTGGCCCGCCGCCGACTTGTCCGACGACTATAGGGTCGTCCCCACGACCCCGGGACTATGTTGGCCCGCCGCCGACTTGCCCGACGACTATAGGGTCGTCCCCACGACCACGGGACTAGGGTGGCCCGCCGCCGACTTGTCCGACGACTATAGGGTCGTCCCCAGGACCCCGGGACTAGATTGGCCAGCCGCCGACATGTTCGACGACTATGGGGTCGTCCCCACGACCCCGGGTCTGGGTTGGCCCGCCGCCGTCTTGTCCGACGACTATAGGGTCGTCCCAATGACCCAGGGCCAATGTTGCCCAGCCGCCGACATGTCCGACGACTATAGGGTCGTCCCCACGACCACGGGCCAAAGTTGCCCAGCCGCCAACATGTCCAACGACTATAGGGTCGTCCCCACGACCCCGGGACTAGATTGGCCCCCCACCATCATGTCCGACGGCTATAGGGTCGTCCCCACGACCCCGGGACTAGGTTGGCCCCCCACCATCATGTCCGACGGCTATAGGGTCGCCCCCACGACACCGGGACTAGGGTGGCCCGCCGCCGACTTGTCCGACGATTATAGGGTCGTCCCCACGACCCCGGGACTAGGTTGGCCAGCCGCCGACATGTCCGACGACTATAGGGTCGTCCCCACGACCCCGGGACTAGATTGGCCCACCACCGTCATGTCCGACGACTACAGGGTCGTCCCCACGTCCCCGGGACTAGGTTGGCCCGCCGCCGACTTGTCCGACGACTATAGGGTCGTCCCTACCACCCCGGGACTAGGTTGGCCAGCCGCCGACATGTTCGACGACTACAGGATCGTCCCCACGATCCCCGGACTAGATTGCCCCGCCACCGTCATGTCCGACGACTATAGGGACGTCCCCATGACCCCGGGACTAGATTGTCCCGCCACCGACATGTCCGACGACTATAGGGCCGCCCCACGATCCCGGGACTAGGTTGGCCCGCCGCCGACTTGTCCGACGACTATAGGGTCGTCCCCACGACCCCGGGACTATGTTGGCCCGCCGCCGACTTGTCCGACGACTATAGGGTCGTCCCCACGACCCAGGGCCAATGATGCCCAGCCGCCGATATGTCCGACGACTATAGGGTCGTCCCCACGACCCCGGGAATATGTTGGCCCGCCGCCGACTTCTCCGACGACTATAGGGTCGTCCCCACGACCCCGGGACTAGGTTGGCCCGCCGCCGACTTGTCCGACGACTATAGGGTCGTCCCCAGGACCCCGGGACTAGATTGGCAAGCCGCCGACATGTTCGACGACTATGGGGTCGCCCCACGACCCCGGGACTAGGTTGGCCCGCCGCCGGGTTGTCCGACGACTATAGGGTCGTCCCCACGACCCCGGGACTATGTTGGCCCGCCGCCGACTTGTCCGACGACTATAGGGTCCTCCCCATGACCCCGGGGCTACATTGGCCCGCCACCGTCATGTCCGACGACTATAGGGTCGTCCCCACGACCACGGGCCAAAGTTGGTCAGCCGCCGACATGTCCGACGACTATAGGGTCGGCTCCACGACCCCGGGACTAGGTTGGCCCGCCGCCGACTTGTCCGACGACTATAGGGACGTCCCCACGACCACGGGCCAAAGTTGCCCAGCCGCCGACATGTCCGACGACTATAGGGTCGTCCCCACGACCCCGGGACTAGGTTGGCCCGCCGCCGACTTGTCCGACGACTATAGGGTCGTCCCTACCACCCCGGGACTAGGTTGGCAAGCCGCCGACATGTCCGACAACTATAGGGTCGTCCCCACGCACCCGGGACTAGGTTGGCCAGCCGCCGACATGTCCGACGACTATAGGGTCATCCCCACAACCCCGGGCCAAAGTTGGCCAGCCGCCGACATGTCCGACAACTATAGGGTCGTCCCCACGAACCCGGGACTAAGTTGGCCCGCCGCCGACTTGTCCGACGACTATAGGGTCGTCCCCACGACCCCGGGACTATGTTGGCCCGCCGCCGACTTGTCCGACGACTATATGGTCGTCCTCCCGACCCCGGAACTCGACTGGCCCGCCACCGTCATGTCCGACGATTGTAGGGTCGTCCCCACTACCCCGGGACTAGGTTGGCCAGACGCCGACATGTCGATGACTATAGGGTCGTCCCCACGACCCCGGGCAAAAGTCGGCCAGCCGCCGACATGTCCGTCGACTATAGGGTCGTCCCCACGAACCCGGGACTAGGTTGTCCAGCCGCCGACATGTCGACGACTATAGGGTCGTCCCCACGACCCCGGGCCAAAGTTGGCCAGCCGCCGACATGTCCGACAACTATAGGGTCGTCCCCACGCACCCGGGACTAGGTTGGCCAACCGCCGACATGTCCGACGACTATAGGGTCATCCCCACAACCCCGGGCCAAAGCTGGCCAGCCGCCGACATGTCCGACAACTATAGGGTCGTCCCCACGAACCCGGGACTAAGTTGGCCCGCCGCCGACTTGTCCGACGACTATAGGGTCGTCCCCACGACCCCGGGACTATGTTGGCCCGCCGCCGACTTGTCCGACGACTATAGGGTCGTCCCCACGACCCTGGGACTAGGTTGGCCCGCCGCCGACTTGTCCGACGACTATAGGGTCGTCCCCACGACCCCGGGGCTAGATTGGCCCGCCACCGTCATGTCCGACGACTATAGGGTCGTCCCCACGACCACGGGCCAAAGTTGGTCTGCCGCCGACATGTCCGACGACTATAGGGTCGTCTCCACGACCCCGGGACTAGGTTGGCCCGCCGCCGACTTGTCCGACGACTATGGGGTCGTCCCCACGACCCCAGGAGTAGATTGCCCCGCCACCGTCATGTCCGACGCCTATAGGGTCGTCCCCACGACCCCGGGACTAGATTGGCCCGCCGCCGAATTGTCCGACGGCTATAGGGTCGCCCCCACGACCCCGGGACTAGGGTGGCCCGCCGCCGACTTGTCCGACGATTATAGGGTCGTCCCCACGACCCCGGGACTAGGTTGGCCAGCCGCCGACTTGTCCGATGATTATAGGGTCGTCCCCACGACCCCGGGACTGGGTTGGCCCGCCGCCGACTTGTCCGACGACTATAGGGTCGTCCCCACGACCACGGGCCAACGTTGCCCAGCCGCCGACATGTCCGACGACTATAGGGTCGTCTCCGCGACCCCGGGCCAAAGTTGGTCAGCCGCCGACATGTCCGACGACTATAGGCTCGTCCCCACGACCCCGGGACTAGATTGGCCCGCCACCGTCATGTCGAGACGACTATAGGGTCGCCCCACGACCCCGGGACTAGGTTGGCCCCCCGCCGACTTTTCCGACGACTATAGGGTCGTCCCCACGACCCCGGGACTATGTTGGCCCGCCGCCGACTTGTCCGACGACTATAGGGTCGTCCCCACGACCACGGGCCAAAGTTGCCCAGCCGCCATCATGTCCAACGACTATAGGGTCGTCCCCACGACCCCGGGACTAGATTGGCCCCCCACCATCATGTCCGACGGCTATAGGGTCGTCCCCACGACCCCGGGACTATGGTGGCCCGCCGCCGACTTGTCCGACGATTATAGGGTCGTCGCCACGACCCCGGGACTAGATTGTCCCGCCACCGTCATGTCCGACGACTATAGGGTCGTCCCCACGACCCCGGGACTAGGTTGGCCCGCCGCCGACTTGTCCGACGACTATAGGGTCGTCCCCACGACCCCGGGACTATGTTGGCCCGCCGCCGACTTGTCCGACGACTATAGGGTCGTCCCCACGACCACGGGACTAGGTTGGCCCGCCGCCGACTTGTCCGACGACTATAGGGTCGTCCCCAGGACCCCGGGACTAGATTGGCCAGCCGCCGACATGTTCGACGACTATGGGGTCGTCCCCACGACCCCGGGTCTGGGTTGGCCCGCCGCCGTCTTGTCCGACGACTATAGGGTCGTCCCAATGACCCAGGGCCAATGTTGCCCAGCCGCCGACATGTCCGACGACTATAGGGTCGTCCCCACGACCACGGGCCAAAGTTGCCCAGCCGCCAACATGTCCAACGACTATAGGGTCGTCCCCACGACCCCGGGACTAGATTGGCCCCCCACCATCATGTCCGACGGCTATAGGGTCGTCCCCACGACCCCGGGACTAGGTTGGCCCCCCACCATCATGTCCGACGGCTATAGGGTCGCCCCCACGACACCGGGACTAGGGTGGCCCGCCGCCGACTTGTCCGACGATTATAGGGTCGTCCCCACGACCCCGGGACTAGGTTGGCCAGCCGCCGACATGTCCGACGACTATAGGGTCGTCCCCACGACCCCGGGACTAGATTGGCCCACCACCGTCATGTCCGACGACTACAGGGTCGTCCCCACGTCCCCGGGACTAGGTTGGCCCGCCGCCGACTTGTCCGACGACTATAGGGTCGTCCCTACCACCCCGGGACTAGGTTGGCCAGCCGCCGACATGTTCGACGACTACAGGATCGTCCCCACGATCCCCGGACTAGATTGCCCCGCCACCGTCATGTCCGACGACTATAGGGACGTCCCCATGACCCCGGGACTAGATTGTCCCGCCACCGACATGTCCGACGACTATAGGGCCGCCCCACGATCCCGGGACTAGGTTGGCCCGCCGCCGACTTGTCCGACGACTATAGGGTCGTCCCCACGACCCCGGGACTATGTTGGCCCGCCGCCGACTTGTCCGACGACTATAGGGTCGTCCCCACGACCCAGGGCCAATGATGCCCAGCCGCCGATATGTCCGACGACTATAGGGTCGTCCCCACGACCCCGGGAATATGTTGGCCCGCCGCCGACTTCTCCGACGACTATAGGGTCGTCCCCACGACCCCGGGACTAGGTTGGCCCGCCGCCGACTTGTCCGACGACTATAGGGTCGTCCCCAGGACCCCGGGACTAGATTGGCAAGCCGCCGACATGTTCGACGACTATGGGGTCGCCCCACGACCCCGGGACTAGGTTGGCCCGCCGCCGGGTTGTCCGACGACTATAGGGTCGTCCCCACGACCCCGGGACTATGTTGGCCCGCCGCCGACTTGTCCGACGACTATAGGGTCCTCCCCATGACCCCGGGGCTACATTGGCCCGCCACCGTCATGTCCGACGACTATAGGGTCGTCCCCACGACCACGGGCCAAAGTTGGTCAGCCGCCGACATGTCCGACGACTATAGGGTCGTCTCCACGACCCCGGGACTAGGTTGGCCCGCCGCCGACTTGTCCGACGACTATAGGGACGTCCCCACGACGACGGGCCAAAGTTGCCCAGCCGCCGACATGTCCGACGACTATATGGTCGTCCTCCCGACCCCGGAACTCGACTGGCCCGCCACCGTCATGTCCGACGATTGTAGGGTCGTCCCCACTACCCCGGGACTAGGTTGGCCAGACGCCGACATGTCGATGACTATAGGGTCGTCCCCACGACCCCGGGCAAAAGTCGGCCAGCCGCCGACATGTCCGTCGACTATAGGGTCGTCCCCACGAACCCGGGACTAGGTTGTCCAGCCGCCGACATGTCGACGACTATAGGGTCGTCCCCACGACCCCGGGCCAAAGTTGGCCAGCCGCCGACATGTCCGACAACTATAGGGTCGTCCCCACGCACCCGGGACTAGGTTGGCCAACCGCCGACATGTCCGACGACTATAGGGTCATACCCACAACCCCGGGCCAAAGTTGGCCAGCCGCCGACATGTCCGACAACTATAGGGTCGTCCCCACGAACCCGGGACTAAGTTGGCCCGCCGCCGACTTGTCCGACGACTATAGGGTCGTCCCCACGACCCCGGGACTATGTTGGCCCGCCGCCGACTTGTCCGATGATTATAGGGTCGTCCCCACGACCCCGGGACTAGGTTGGCCAGCCGCCATCATGTCCAACGACTATAGGGTCGTCCCCACGACCCCGGGACTAGATTGGCCCGCCACCGTCATGTCGAGACAACTATAGGGTCGCCCCACGACCCCGGGACTAGGTTGGCCCCCCGCCGACTTGTCCGACGACTATAGGGTCGTCCCCACGACCCCGGGACTGGGTTGGCCCGCCGCCGACTTGTCCGACGACTATAGGGTCGTCCCCACGACCACGGGCCAACGTTGCCCAGCCGCCGACATGTCCGACGACTATAGGGTCGTCTCCGCGACCCCGGGCCAAAGTTGGTCAGCCGCCGACATGTCCGACGACTATAGGCTCGTCCCCACGACCCCGGGACTAGATTGGCCCGCCACCGTCATGTCGAGACAACTATAGGGTCGCCCCACGACCCCGGGACTAGGTTGGCCCCCCGCCGACTTGTCCGACGACTATAGGGTCGTCCCCACGACCCCGGGACTATGTTGGCCCGCCGCCGACTTGTCCGACGACTATAGGGTCGTCCCCACGACCACGGGCCAAAGTTGCCCAGCCGCCATCATGTCCAACGACTATAGGGTCGTCCCCACGACCCCGGGACTAGATTGGCCCCCCACCATCATGTCCGACGGCTATAGGGTCGTCCCCACGACCCCGGGACTAGGGTGGCCCGCCGCCGACTTGTCCGACGATTATAGGGTCGTCGCCACGACCCCGGGACTAGATTGTCCCGCCACCGTCATGTCCGACGACTATAGGGTCGTCCCCACGACCCCGGGACTAGGTTGGCCCGCCGCCGACTTGTCCGACGACTATAGGGTCGTCCCCACGACCCCGGGACTATGTTGGCCCGCCGCCGACTTGTCCGACGACTATAGGGTCGTCCCCACGACCACGGGACTAGGTTGGCCCGCCGCCGACTTGTCCGACGACTGTAGGGTCGTCCCCAGGACCCCGGGACTAGATTGGCCAGCCGCCGACATGTTCGACGACTATGGGGTCGTCCCCACGACCCCGGGTCTGGGTTGGCCCGCCGCCGTCTTGTCCGACGACTATAGGGTCGTCCCAATGACCCAGGGCCAATGTTGCCCAGCCGCCGACATGTCCGACGACTATAGGGTCGTCCCCACGACCACGGGCCAAAGTTGCCCAGCCGCCAACATGTCCAACGACTATAGGGTCGTCCCCACGACCCCGGGACTAGATTGGCCCCCCACCATCATGTCCGACGGCTATAGGGTCGTCCCCACGACCCCGGGACTAGGTTGGCCCCCCACCATCATGTCCGACGGCTATAGGGTCGCCCCCACGACACCGGGACTAGGGTGGCCCGCCACCGACTTGTCCGACGATTATAGGGTCGTCCCCACGACCCCGGGACTAGGTTGGCCAGCCGCCGACATGTCCGACGACTATAGGGTCGTCCCCACGACCCCGGGACTAGATTGGCCCACCACCGTCATGTCCGACGACTACAGGGTCGTCCCCACGTCCCCGGGACTAGGTTGGCCCGCCGCCGACTTGTCCGACGACTATAGGGTCGTCCCTACCACCCCGGGACTAGGTTGGCCAGCCGCCGACATGTTCGACGACTACAGGATCGTCCCCACGATCCCCGGACTAGATTGCCCCGCCACCGTCATGTCCGACGACTATAGGGACGTCCCCATGACCCCGGGACTAGATTGTCCCGCCACCGACATGTCCGACGACTATAGGGCCGCCCCACGATCCCGGGACTAGGTTGGCCCGCCGCCGACTTGTCCGACGACTATAGGGTCGTCCCCACGACCCCGGGACTATGTTGGCCCGCCGCCGACTTGTCCGACGACTATAGGGTCGTCCCCACGACCCAGGGCCAATGATGCCCAGCCGCCGATATGTCCGACGACTATAGGGTCGTCCCCACGACCCCGGGAATATGTTGGCCCGCCGCCGACTTCTCCGACGACTATAGGGTCGTCCCCACGACCCCGGGACTAGGTTGGCCCGCCGCCGACTTGTCCGACGACTATAGGGTCGTCCCCAGGACCCCGGGACTAGATTGGCAAGCCGCCGACATGTTCGACGACTATGGGGTCGCCCCACGACCCCGGGACTAGGTTGGCCCGCCGCCGGGTTGTCCGACGACTATAGGGTCGTCCCCACGACCCCGGGACTATGTTGGCCCGCCGCCGACTTGTCCGACGACTATAGGGTCCTCCCCATGACCCCGGGGCTACATTGGCCCGCCACCGTCATGTCCGACGACTATAGGGTCGTCCCCACGACCACGGGCCAAAGTTGGTCAGCCGCCGACATGTCCGACGACTATAGGGTCGTCTCCACGACCCCGGGACTAGGTTGGCCCGCCGCCGACTTGTCCGACGACTATAGGGACGTCCCCACGACCACGGGCCAAAGTTGCCCAGCCGCCGACATGTCCGACGACTATAGGGTCGTCCCCACGACCCCGGGACTAGGTTGGCCCGCCGCCGACTTGTCCGACGACTATAGGGTCGTCCCTACCACCCCGGGACTAGGTTGGCAAGCCGCCGACATGTCCGACGACTACAGGGTCGTGTCCACGACCCCGGGACTAGGTTGGCCCGCCGCCGACTTGTCCGGCGACTATAGGGACGTCCCCACGACCACGGGCCAATGTTGCCCAGCCGCCGACATGTCCGAGAATTATAGGGTCGTCCCCACGACCCCGGGACTAGATTGGCCCGCCACCATCATGTCCGACGACTATAGGGTCGTCCCCACGACCTAGGGACTAGGTTGGCCCGCCGCCGACTTGTCCGACGACTATAGGGTCGTCCCCAGGACCCCGGGACTAGATTGGCCAGCCGCCGACTTGTCCGGCGACTATAGGGACGTCCCCACGACCACGGGCCAATGTTGCCCAGCCGCCGACATGTCCGACGACTATAGGGTCGTCCCCACGACCCCGGGACTAGATTGGCCCGCCACCATCATGTCCGACGACTATAGGGTCGTCCCCACGACCTAGGGACTAGGTTGGCCCGCCGCCGACTTGTCCGACGACTATAGGGTCGTCCCCACGACCCAGGGCCAATGATGCCCAGCCGCCGACATGTCCGACGACTATAGGGTCGTCCCCACGACCACGGGACTAGGTTGGCCCGCCGCCAACATGTCCGTCGACTATAGGGTCGTCCCCACGACCTAGGGACTAGGTTGGACCGCCGCCGACTTGTCCGACGACTATAGGGTCGTCCCCACGACCCAGGGCCAATGATGCCCAGCCGCCGACATGTCCGACGACTATAGGTTCGTCCCCACGACCCCGGGACTAGATTGGCCCGCCACCGTCATGTCCGACGACTATAGGGTCGTCCCCACGACCCCGGGCCAAAGTCGGCCAGCCGCCGACATGTCCGACGAATATAGGGTCGTCCCCACGACCCCGGGGATAGGTTGGCCCGCCGCCGACTTGTCCGACGACTATAGGGTCGGCCTCCCGACCCCGGAACTAGATTGGCCCGCCACCGTCATGTCCGACGACTATAGGGTCGTCCCCACGACCCCGGGCCAAAGTCGGCCAGCCGCCGACATGTCCGTCGAATATAGGGCCGTCCCCACGAACCCGGGACTAGGTTGACCAGTCGCCGACATGTCCGACGACTATAGGGTCGTCCCCACGACCCCGGGCCAAAGTTGGCCAGCCGCCGACATGTCCGACGACTATAGGGTCGTCCCCACGAACCCGGGCCAAAGTTGGCCTGCCGCCGACATGTCCGACGAATATAGGGTCGTCCCCACGACCCCGGGAATAGGTTGGCCAGCCGCCGACATGTCCGACGACTATAGGTTCGTCCCCACGACCCCGGGACCAGATTGTCCCGCCACCGTCATGTCCGACGACTATAGGGTCGTCCCCACGACCCCGGGACTAGGTTGGCCAGCCGCCGACATGTCCGACGACTATAGGGTCGTCCCCACAACCCCGGGCCAAAGTTGGCCAGCCGCCGACATGTCCGACGACTATAGGTTCGTTCCCACGACCACAGGCCAAAGTTGGCCTGCCGCCGACATGTCCGACGACTATAGGGTCGTCCCCACGACCCCGGGACTATGTTGGCCCGCCGCCGACTTGTCCGACGACTATAGGGTCGTCCCCACGACCCCGGGACTATGTTGGCCCGCCGCCGACTTGTCCGACGACTATATGGTCGTCCTCCCGACCCCGGAACTCGACTGGCCCGCCACCGTCATGTCCGACGATTGTAGGGTCGTCCCCACGACCCCGGGACTAGGTTGGCCCGCCGCCGACTTGTCCGACGACTATGGGGTCGTCCCCACGACCCCAGGAGTAGATTGCCCCGCCACCGTCATGTCCGACGCCTATAGGGTCGTCCCCACGACCCCGGGACTAGATTGGCCCGCCGCCGAATTGTCCGACGGCTATAGGGTCGCCCCCACGACCCCGGGACTAGGGTGGCCCGCCGCCGACTTGTCCGACGATTATAGGGTCGTCCCCACGACCCCGGGACTAGGTTGGCCAGCCGCCGACTTGTCCGATGATTATAGGGTCGTCCCCACGACCCCGGGACTGGGTTGGCCCGCCGCCGACTTGTCCGACGACTATAGGGTCGTCCCCACGACCACGGGCCAACGTTGCCCAGCCGCCGACATGTCCGACGACTATAGGGTCGTCTCCGCGACCCCGGGCCAAAGTTGGTCAGCCGCCGACATGTCCGACGACTATAGGCTCGTCCCCACGACCCCGGGACTAGATTGGCCCGCCACCGTCATGTCGAGACGACTATAGGGTCGTCCCCACGACCTAGGGACTAGGTTGGCCCGCCGCCGACTTGTCCGACGACTATAGGGTCGTCCCCAGGACCCCGGGACTAGATTGGCCAGCCGCCGACTTGTCCGGCGACTATAGGGACGTCCCCACGACCACGGGCCAATGTTGCCCAGCCGCCGACATGTCCGACGACTATAGGGTCGTCCCCACGACCCCGGGACTAGATTGGCCCGCCACCATCATGTCCGACGACTATAGGGTCGTCCCCACGACCTAGGGACTAGGTTGGCCCGCCGCCGACTTGTCCGACGACTATAGGGTCGTCCCCACGACCCAGGGCCAATGATGCCCAGTCGCCGACATGTCCGACGACTATAGGGTCGTCCCCACGACCACGGGACTTGGTTGGCCCGCCGCCAACATGTCCGTCGACTATAGGGTCGTCCCCACGACCTAGGGACTAGGTTGGCCCGCCGCCGACTTGTCCGACGACTATAGGGTCGTCCCCACGACCCAGGGCCAATGATGCCCAGCCGCCGACATGTCCGACGACTATAGGTTCGTCCCCACGACCCCGGGACTAGATTGGCCCGCCACCGTCATGTCCGACGACTATAGGGTCGTCCCCACGACCCCGGGCCAAAGTCGGCCAGCCGCCGACATGTCCGTCGAATATAGGGCTGTCCCCACGAACCCGGGACTAGGTTGACCAGTCGCCGACATGTCCGACGACTATAGGGTCGTCCCCACGACCCCGGGCCAAAGTTGGCCAGCCACCGTCATGTCCTACGACTATAGGGTCGTCCGCACGAACCCGGGACTAGGTTGGCCAGCCGCCGACATGTCGACGACTATAGGGTCGTCCCCACGACCCCGGGCCAAAGTTGGCCAGCCGCCGACATGTCCGACAACTATAGGGTCGTCCCCACGAACCCGGGACTAGGTTGGTCGGCCGCCGACATGTCCGACGATTATAGGGTCGTCCCCACAACCCCGGGCCAAAGTTGGCCAGCCGCCGACATGTCCGACGAATATAGCGTCGTCCCCACGAACCCGGGACTAGGTTGGCCAGCCGCCGACATGTCCGACGACTATAGGGTCGTCCCCACGACCCCGGGCCAAAGTTGGCCAGCCGCCGGCATGTCGACGGCTATAGGGTCGT
Organism: Andrena fulva; assembly: GCA_946251845.1. Classification (NCBI taxonomy): domain Eukaryota; kingdom Metazoa; phylum Arthropoda; class Insecta; order Hymenoptera; family Andrenidae; genus Andrena; species Andrena fulva. The sequence continues at coordinate 280,003 of CAMITZ010000228.1, forward strand.
CCCCACGAACCCGGGACTTGGTTGGCCAGCCGCCGACATGTCCGAAGACTATAGGGTCGTCCTCCCGACCCCGGAACTTGATTGGCCCGCCACCGCCATATCCGACGATTGTAGGGTCGTCCCCACGACCCCGGGACTAGGTTGGCCAGCCGCCGACATGTCCGACGATTATAGGGTCGTCCCCACGACCACGGGACTAGGTTGGCCCGCCGCCGACATGTCCGACGACTATAGGGTCGTCCCCACAACCCCGGGCCAAAGTTGGCCATCCGCCGACATGTCCGTCGAATATAGCGTCGTCCCCACGACCCCGGGACTAGGTTGGCCCGCCACCTTCATGTCCGACAACTATAGGGACGTCCCCACGACCCCGGGCGAAAGATGGCCAGCCGCCGACATGTTCGACGACTATAGGGTCGTCCCCACGACCCCGGGCCAAAGTTGGCCTGCCGCCGACATGTCCGACGAATATAGGGTCGTCCCCACGACCCCGGGGATAGGTTGGCCCGCCGCCGACTTGTCCGACGACTATAGGGTCGTCCTCCCGACCCCGGAACTAGATTGGCCCGCCACCGTCATGTGCGACGATTGTAGGGTCGTCCCCACGAACCCGGGCCAAAGTTGGCCTGCCGCCGACATGTCCGGCGAATATAGGGTCGTCCCCACGACCCCGGGAATAGGTTGGCCCGCCGCCGACTTGTCCGACGACTATAGGTTTGTCCCCACGACCCCGGGACTAGATTTTCCCGCCACCGTCATGTCCGACGACTATAGGGTCGTCCCCACGACCACGGGCCAAAGTTGGCCTGCCGCCGACATGTCCGACGAATATAGGGTCGTCCCCACGACCCCGGGGATAGGTTGGCCCGCCGCCGACTTGTCCGACGACTATAGGGTCGGCCTCCCAATCCCGGAACTAGATTGGCCCGCCACCGTCATGTCCGACGACTATAGGGTCGTCCCCACGACCGCGGGCCAAAGTCGGCCAGCCGCCGACATGTCCGTCGAATATAGGGCCGTCCCCACGAACCCGGGACTAGGTTGACCAGTCGCCGACATGTCCGACGACTATAGGGTCGTCCCCACGACCCCGGGCCAAAGTTGGCCAGTCGCCGACATGTCCGACGACTATAGGGTCGTCCCCACGAACCCGGGCCAAAGTTGGCCTGCCGCCGACATGTCCGACGAATATAGGGTCGTCCCCACGACCCCGGGAATAGGTTGGCCAGCCGCCGACATGTCCGACGACTATAGGTTCGTCCCCACGACCCCGGGACCAGATTGTCCCGCCACCGTCATGTCCGACGACTATAGGGTCGTCCCCACGACCCCGGGACTAGGTTGGCCAGCCGCCGACATGTCCGACGACTATAGGGTCGTCCCCACAACCCCGGGCCAAAGTTGGCCAGCCGCCGACATGTCCGACGACTATAGGTTCGTTCCCACGACCACAGGCCAAAGTTGGCCTGCCGCCGACATGTCCGACGACTATAGGGTCGTCCGCACGACCCCGGGCCAAAGTCGGCCAGCAGCCGACATGTCCGACGACTATAGGGTCGTCCCCACGACCCCAGGGCTAGGATGGCCCGCCGCCGACTAGTCCGACGACTATTGGGCCGACCCTACGACCCTGGGCCTACGTTGGCCCGCCGCCGTCATGTCCCACGACTATAGGGTCGTCCCCACGACCACGGGGCAAGGTTGCATAGCCGCCGACCTGTCCGACGACTATAGGGTCGTCCGCACGAACCCGGGACTAGGTTGGCCAGCCGCCGACATGTCCGACGACTATTGGGTCGTCCCCACGACCCCGGGCCAAAGTTGGCCAGCCGCCGACATGTCCGACAACTATAGGGTCGTCCCCACGAACCCGGGACTAGGTTGGCCAGCCGCCGACATGTCCGACGACTATAGGATCGTCCCCACGACCCCGGGCCAAAGTTGGCCAGCCGCCGACATGTCCGACGAATATAGCGTCGTCCCCACGAACCCGGGTCTAGGTTGGACAGCCGCCGACTTGTCCGACGACTATAGGTTCGTCCCTACGACCCCGGGACTAGATTGTCCCGCCACCGACATGTCCGACGACTATAGGGTCATCCCCACAACCCCGGGCCAAAGTTGGCCAGCCGCCGACATGTCCGACAACTATAGGGTCGTCCCCACGAACCCGGGACTAAGTTGGCCCGCCGCCGACTTGTCCGACAACTATAGGGTCGTCCCCACGAACCCGGGACTAAGTTGGCCCGCCGCCGACTTGTCCGACGACTATAGGGTCGTCCCCACGACCCTGGGACTAGGTTGGCCCGCCGCCGACTTGTCCGACGACTATAGGGTCGTCCCCACGACCCCGGGGCTAGATTGGCCCGCCACCGTCATGTCCGACGACTATAGGGTCGTCCCCACGACCACGGGCCAAAGTTGGTCTGCCGCCGACATGTCCGACGACTATAGGGTCGTCTCCACGACCCCGGGACTAGGTTGGCCCGCCGCCGACTTGTCCGACGACTATGGGGTCGTCCCCACGACCCCAGGAGTAGATTGCCCCGCCACCGTCATGTCCGACGCCTATAGGGTCGTCCCCACGACCCCGGGACTAGATTGGCCCGCCGCCGAATTGTCCGACGGCTATAGGGTCGCCCCCACGACCCCGGGACTAGGGTGGCCCACCGCCGACTTGTCCGACGATTATAGGGTCGTCCCCACGACCCCGGGACTAGGTTGGCCAGCCGCCGACTTGTCCGATGATTATAGGGTCGTCCCCACGACCCCGGGACTGGGTTGGCCCGCCGCCGACTTGTCCGACGACTATAGGGTCGTCCCCACGACCACGGGCCAACGTTGCCCAGCCGCCGACATGTCCGACGACTATAGGGTCGTCTCCGCGACCCCGGGCCAAAGTTGGTCAGCCGCCGACATGTCCGACGACTATAGGCTCGTCCCCACGACCCCGGGACTAGATTGGCCCGCCACCGTCATGTCGAGACGACTATAGGGTCGCCCCACGACCCCGGGACTAGGTTGGCCCCCCGCCGACTTGTCCGACGACTATAGGGTCGTCCCCACGACCCCGGGACTATGTTGGCCCGCCGCCGACTTGTCCGACGACTATAGGGTCGTCCCCACGACCACGGGCCAAAGTTGCCCAGCCGCCATCATGTCCAACGACTATAGGGTCGTCCCCACGACCCCGGGACTAGATTGGCCCCCCACCATCATGTCCGACGGCTATAGGGTCGTCCCCACGACCCCGGGACTAGGGTGGCCCGCCGCCGACTTGTCCGACGATTATAGGGTCGTCGCCACGACCCCGGGACTAGATTGTCCCGCCACCGTCATGTCCGACGACTATAGGGTCGTCCCCACGACCCCGGGACTAGGTTGGCCCGCCGCCGACTTGTCCGACGACTATAGGGTCGTCCCCACGACCCCGGGACTATGTTGGCCCGCCGCCGACTTGTCCGACGACTATAGGGTCGTCCCCACGACCACGGGACTAGGTTGGCCCGCCGCCGACTTGTCCGACGACTATAGGGTCGTCCCCAGGACCCCGGGACTATATTGGCCAGCCGCCGACATGTTCGACGACTATGGGGTCGTCCCCACGACCCCGGGTCTGGGTTGGCCCGCCGCCGTCTTGTCCGACGACTATAGGGTCGTCCCAATGACCCAGGGCCAATGTTGCCCAGCCGCCGACATGTCCGACGACTATAGGGTCGTCCCCACGACCACGGGCCAAAGTTGCCCAGCCGCCAACATGTCCAACGACTATAGGGTCGTCCCCACGACCCCGGGACTAGATTGGCCCCCCACCATCATGTCCGACGGCTATAGGGTCGTCCCCACGACCCCGGGACTAGGTTGGCCCCCCACCATCATGTCCGACGGCTATAGGGTCGCCCCCACGACACCGGGACTAGGGTGGCCCGCCGCCGACTTGTCCGACGATTATAGGGTCGTCCCCACGACCCCGGGACTAGGTTGGCCAGCCGCCGACATGTCCGACGACTATAGGGTCGTCCCCACGACCCCGGGACTAGATTGGCCCACCACCGTCATGTCCGACGACTACAGGGTCGTCCCCACGTCCCCGGGACTAGGTTGGCCCGCCGCCGACTTGTCCGACGACTATAGGGTCGTCCCTACCACCCCGGGACTAGGTTGGCCAGCCGCCGACATGTTCGACGACTACAGGATCGTCCCCACGATCCCCGGACTAGATTGCCCCGCCACCGTCATGTCCGACGACTATAGGGACGTCCCCATGACCCCGGGACTAGATTGTCCCGCCACCGACATGTCCGACGACTATAGGGCCGCCCCACGATCCCGGGACTAGGTTGGCCCGCCGCCGACTTGTCCGACGACTATAGGGTCGTCCCCACGACCCCGGGACTATGTTGGCCCGCCGCCGACTTGTCCGACGACTATAGGGTCGTCCCCACGACCCAGGGCCAATGATGCCCAGCCGCCGATATGTCCGACGACTATAGGGTCGTCCCCACGACCCCGGGAATATGTTGGCCCGCCGCCGACTTCTCCGACGACTATAGGGTCGTCCCCACGACCCCGGGACTAGGTTGGCCCGCCGCCGACTTGTCCGACGACTATAGGGTCGTCCCCAGGACCCCGGGACTAGATTGTCCCGCCACCGACATGTCCGACGACTATAGGGCCGCCCCACGATCCCGGGACTAGGTTGGCCCGCCGCCGACTTGTCCGACGACTATAGGGTCGTCCCCACGACCCCGGGACTATGTTGGCCCGCCGCCGACTTGTCCGACGACTATAGGGTCGTCCCCACGACCACGGGCCAAAGTTGGTCAGCCGCCGACATGTCCGACGACTATAGGGTCGTCTCCACGACCCCGGGACTAGGTTGGCCCGCCGCCGACTTGTCCGACGACTATAGGGACGTCCCCACGACCACGGGCCAAAGTTGCCCAGCCGCCGACATGTCCGACGACTATAGGGTCGTCCCCACGACCCCGGGACTAGGTTGGCCCGCCGCCGACTTGTCCGACGACTATAGGGTCGTCCCTACCACCCCGGGACTAGGTTGGCAAGCCGCCGACATGTCCGACGACTACAGGGTCGTGTCCACGACCCCGGGACTAGGTTGGCCCGCCGCCGACTTGTCCGGCGACTATAGGGACGTCCCCACGACCACGGGCCAATGTTGCCCAGCCGCCGACATGTCCGAGAATTATAGGGTCGTCCCCACGACCCCGGGACTAGATTGGCCCGCCACCATCATGTCCGACGACTATAGGGTCGTCCCCACGACCTAGGGACTAGGTTGGCCCGCCGCCGACTTGTCCGACGACTATAGGGTCGTCCCCACGACCCCGGGACTAGATTGGCCCTCCACCATCATATCCGACGACTATAGGGTCGTCCCCACGACCACAGGCCAAAGTTGGCCAGCCGCCGACATGTTCGACGACTATAGGGTCGTCCCCACGACCCCGGAACTAGATTGGCCCGCCACCGTCATGTCCGACGAGTATAGGGTCGTCCCCACGACACCGGGACTAGGTTGGCCCGCCGCCTACTTGTCCGACGACTATAGGGTTGTCCCTACCACACCGGGACTAGATTGGTCCGCCACCATCATGTCCGACGACTACAGGGTCGTGTCCACGACCCCGGGACTAGGTTGGCCCGGCGCCAACATGTCCGACGACTATAGGGTCGTCCCCACGATCCCGGGACTAGATTGGCCCGCCACCATCATATCCGACGACTATAGGGTCGTCCCCACGACCCCGGGACTAGATTGGCCCGCCACTGTCATGTCCGACGACAATAGGGTCGTCCCCACGACCACGGGCCAAAGTTGGCCCGCCGCCGACATGTCCGACGACTATAGGGTCGTCCCCACGACCCCGGGACTAGGTTGGCCCGCCGCCGACTTGTCCGACGACTATAGGGTCGTCCCCACGAACCCGGGACTAGGTTGGCCAGACGCCGACATGTCCGACGACTATAGGGTCGTCCCCACGACCACAGGCTAAAGTTGGCCAGCCGCCGACATGTTCGACGACTATAGGGTCGTCCCCACGGCCCCGGAACTAGATTGGCAAGCCTCCGACATGTCCGACGACTATAGGGTCGTCCCCACGACCCCGGGACTAGGTTGGCCCGCCGCCAACATGTCCGACGACTATAGGGTCGTCCCCACGACCCCGGGACTAGGTTGGCCCGCCGCCGACATGTCCGACGACTATAGGGTCGTCCCCACGACCCCGGGACTAGGTTGGCCCGCCGCCGACTTGTCCGACGACTATAGAGTCGTCCCCACGAACCCGGGACTAGATTGGCCCGCCACCATCATATCCGACGACTATAGGGTCGTCCCCACGACCACGGGCCAAAGTTGGCCCGCCGCCGACATGTCCGACGACTATAGGGTCGTCCCCACGACCCCGGGACTAGGTTGGCCCGCCGCCAACATGTCCGACGACTATAGGGTCGTCCCCACGATCCCGGGACTAGATTGGCCCGCCACCATCATATCCGACGACTATAGGGTCGTCCCCACGACCCCGGGACTAGGTTGGTCCGCCGCCGACATGTCCGACGACTATAGGGTCGTCCCCACGACCCCGGGACTAGGTTGGCCCGCCGCCGACTTGTCCGACGACTATAGGGTCGTCCCCACGAACCCGGGACTAGATAGGCCCGCCACCATCATATCCGACGACTATAGGGTCGTCCCCACGACCACGGGCCAAAGTTGGCCCGCCGCCGACATGTCCGACGACTATAGGGTCGTCCCTACCACCCCGGGACTAGGTTGGCCAGCCTCCGACTTATCCGACGACTATAGGGTCGTCCCCACGACCCCGGGACTAGATTGGCCCGCCACCATCATATCCGACGACTATAGGGTCGTCCCCACGACCCCGGGACTAGATTGGCCCGCCACCGTCATGTCCGACGACAATAGGGTCGTCCCCACGACCACGGGCCAAAGTTGGCCCGCCGCCGACATGTCCGACGACTATAGGGTCGTCCCCACGACCCCGGAACTAGATTGGCCCGCCACCGTCATGTCCGACGAGTATAGGGTCGTCCCCACGACACCGGGACTAGGTTGGCCCGCCGCCTACTTGTCCGACGACTATAGGGTTGTCCCTACCACACCGGGACTAGATTGGCCCGCCACCATCATGTCCGACGACTATAGGGTCGTCCCCACGATCCCGGGACTAGATTGGCCCGCCACCATCATATCCGACGACTATAGGGTCGTCCCCACGACCCCGGGACTAGATTGGCCCGCCACCGTCATGTCCGACGACAATAGGGTCGTCCCCACGACCACGGGCCAAAGTTGGCCCGCCGCCGACATGTCCGACGACTATAGGGTCGTCCCCACGACCCCGGGACTAGGTTGGCCCGCCGCCGACTGGTCCGACGAATATAGGGTCGTCCCCACGACCCCGGGACTAGGTTGGCCCGCCGCCGACTTGTCCGACGACTATAGGGTCGTCCCCACGACCCCGGGACTAGGTTGGCCAGCCGCCGACATGTCCGACGACTATAGGGTCGTCCCCACGACCACAGGCTAAAGTTGGCCAGCCGCCGACATGTTCGACGACTATAGGGTCGTCCCCACAACCCCGGAACTAGATTGGCCAGCCACCGTCATGTCCGACGAGTATTGGGTCGTCCCCACGACCCCGGGACTAGGATGGCCCGCCGCCGACTTGTCCGACGACTATAGGGTCGTCCCTACCACCCCGGGACTAGGTTGGCCAGCCTCCGACTTATCCGACGACTATAGGGTCGTCCCCACGACCCCGGGACTAGGTTGGCCCCCCGCCAACATGTCCGACGACAATAGGGTCGTCCCCACGACCCCGGGACTATGTTGGCCCGCCGCCGACTTGTCCGACGACTATAGGGTCGTCCCCACGACCCAGGGCCAATGATGCCCAGCCGCCGATATGTCCGACGACTATAGGGTCGTCCCCACGACCCCGGGAATATGTTGGCCCGCCGCCGACTTCTCCGACGACTATAGGGTCGTCCCCACGACCCCGGGACTAGGTTGGCCCGCCGCCGACTTGTCCGACGACTATAGGGTCTTCCCCAGGACCCCGGGACTAGATTGGCAAGCCGCCGACATGTTCGACGACTATGGGGTCGCCCCACGACCCCGGGACTAGGTTGGCCCGCCGCCGGGTTGTCCGACGACTATAGGGTCGTCCCCACGACCCCGGGACTATGTTGGCCCGCCGCCGACTTGTCCGACGACTATAGGGTCCTCCCCATGACCCCGGAGCTACATTGGCCCGCCACCGTCATGTCCGACGACTATAGGGTCGTCCCCACGACCACGGGCCAAAGTTGGTCAGCCGCCGACATGTCCGACGACTATAGGGTCGTCTCCACGACCCCGGGACTAGGTTGGCCCGCCGCCGACTTGTCCGACGACTATAGGGACGTCCCCACGACCACGGGCCAAAGTTGCCCAGCCGCCGACATGTCCGACGACTATAGGGTCGTCCCCACGACCCCGGGACTAGGTTGGCCCGCCGCCGACTTGTCCGACGACTATAGGGTCGTCCCCACGACCCCGGAACTAGATTGGCCCGCCACCGTCATGTCCGACGAGTATAGGGTCGTCCCCACGACCACGGGCCAATGTTGCCCAGCCGCCGACATGTCCGAGAATTATAGGGTCGTCCCCACGACCCCGGGACTAGATTGGCCCGCCACCATCATGTCCGACGACTATAGGGTCGTCCCCACGACCTAGGGACTAGGTTGGCCCGCCGCCGACTTGTCCGACGACTATAGGGTCGTCCCCACGACCCCGGGACTAGATTGGCCCTCCACCATCATATCCGACGACTATAGGGTCGTCCCCACGACCACAGGCCAAAGTTGGCCAGCCGCCGACATGTTCGACGACTATAGGGTCGTCCCCACGACCCCGGAACTAGATTGGCCCGCCACCGTCATGTCCGACGAGTATAGGGTCGTCCCCACGACACCGGGACTAGGTTGGCCCGCCGCCTACTTGTCCGACGACTATAGGGTTGTCCCTACCACACCGGGACTAGATTGGTCCGCCACCATCATGTCCGACGACTATAGGGTCGTCCCCACGATCCCGGGACTAGGTTGGCCCGGCGCCAACATGTCCGACGACTATAGGGTCGTCCCCACGATCCCGGGACTAGATTGGCCCGCCACCATCATATCCGACGACTATAGGGTCGTCCCCACGACCCCGGGACTAGATTGGCCCGCCACTGTCATGTCCGACGACAATAGGGTCGTCCCCACGACCACGGGCCAAAGTTGGCCCGCCGCCGACATGTCCGACGACTATAGGGTCGTCCCCACGACCCCGGGACTAGGTTGGCCCGCCGCCGACTTGTCCGACGACTATAGGGTCGTCCCCACGACCCCGGGACTAGGTTGGCCAGACGCCGACATGTCCGACGACTATAGGGTCGTCCCCACGACCACAGGCTAAAGTTGGCCAGCCGCCGACATGTTCGACGACTATAGGGTCGTCCCCACGGCCCCGGAACTAGATTGGCAAGCCTCCGACATGTCCGACGACTATAGGGTCGTCCCCACGACCCCGGGACTAGGTTGGCCCGCCGCCAACATGTCCGACGACTATAGGGTCGTCCCCACGACCCCGGGACTAGGTTGGCCCGCCGCCGACATGTCCGACGACTATAGGGTCGTCCCCACGACCCCGGGACTAGGTTGGCCCGCCGCCGACTTGTCCGACGACTATAGAGTCGTCCCCACGAACCCGGGACTAGATTGGCCCGCCACCATCATATCCGACGACTATAGGGTCGTCCCCACGACCACGGGCCAAAGTTGGCCCGCCGCCGACATGTCCGACGACTATAGGGTCGTCCCCACGACCCCGGGACTAGGTTGGCCCGCCGCCAACATGTCCGACGACTATAGGGTCGTCCCCACGATCCCGGGACTAGATTGGCCCGCCACCATCATATCCGACGACTATAGGGTCGTCCCCACGACCCCGGGACTAGGTTGGCCCGCCGCCGACATGTCCGACGACTATAGGGTCGTCCCCACGACCCCGGGACTAGGTTGGCCCGCCGCCGACTTGTCCGACGACTATAGGGTCGTCCCCACGAACCCGGGACTAGATAGGCCCGCCACCATCATATCCGACGACTATAGGGTCGTCCCCACGACCACGGGCCAAAGTTGGCCCGCCGCCGACATGTCCGACGACTATAGGGTCGTCCCTACCACCCCGGGACTAGGTTGGCCAGCCTCCGACTTATCCGACGACTATAGGGTCGTCCCCACGACCCCGGGACTAGATTGGCCCGCCACCATCATATCCGACGACTATAGGGTCGTCCCCACGACCCCGGGACTAGATTGGCCCGCCACCGTCATGTGCGACGACAATAGGGTCGTCCCCACGACCACGGGCCAAAGTTGGCCCGCCGCCGACATGTCCGACGACTATAGGGTCGTCCCCACGACCCCGGAACTAGATTGGCCCGCCACCGTCATGTCCGACGAGTATAGGGTCGTCCCCACGACACCGGGACTAGGTTGGCCCGCCGCCTACTTGTCCGACGACTATAGGGTTGTCCCTACCACACCGGGACTAGATTGGCCCGCCACCATCATGTCCGACGACTATAGGGTCGTCCCCACGATCCCGGGACTAGATTGGCCCGCCACCATCATATCCGACGACTATAGGGTCGTCCCCACGACCCCGGGACTAGATTGGCCCGCCACCGTCATGTCCGACGACAATAGGGTCGTCCCCACGACCACGGGCCAAAGTTGGCCCGCCGCCGACATGTCCGACGACTATAGGGTCGTCCCCACGACCCCGGGACTAGGTTGGCCCGCCGCCGACTGGTCCGACGACTATAGGGTCGTCCCCACGACCCCGGGACTAGGTTGGCCCGCCGCCGACTTGTCCGACGACTATAGGGTCGTCCCCACGACCCCGGGACTAGGTTGGCCAGCCGCCGACATGTCCGACGACTATAGGGTCGTCCCCACGACCACAGGCTAAAGTTGGCCAGCCGCCGACATGTTCGACGACTATAGGGTCGTCCCCACAACCCCGGAACTAGATTGGCCAGCCACCGTCATGTCCGACGAGTATTGGGTCGTCCCCACGACCCCGGGACTAGGATGGCCCGCCGCCGACTTGTCCGACGACTATAGGGTCGTCCCTACCACCCCGGGACTAGGTTGGCCAGCCTCCGACTTATCCGACGACTATAGGGTCGTCCCCACGACTCCGGGACTAGGTTGGCCCCCCGCCAACATGTCCGACGACAATAGGGTCGTCCCCACGACCCCGGGACTAGGTTGGCCAGCCACCGACATGTCCGACGACTATAGGGTCATCCCCACGGTCCTGGGACTATATTGGCCCGCCACCGTCATGTCCGACGACTACAGGGTCGTCCCCACGACCCCGGGACTAGGTTCGCTCACCGCCGACGTGTCCGACGACTATAGGGTCGTCCCCACGACCCCGGGACTGGGTTGGCCAGCCGTCGACATGTCCGACGACTATACGGTCGTCCCCACGACCACGGGACTAGGTTGGCCCGCCGCCGTCTTGTCCGACGACTATCGGGTCGTCCCTACCACCCCGGAACTAGGTTGGCCCGCCACCATCATGTCCGACGACTATAGGGTCGTCCCCACGATCCCGGGACTAGGTTGGCCAACCGCCGACATGTCCGGCGACTATAGGGTCGTCCCCACGACCACAGGCCAAATGTGGCCAGCCGCCGACATGTTCGACGACTATAGGGTCGTCCCCACGACGCCGGAACTACATTGGCCCGCCACCGTCATGTCCGAAGAGTATAGGGGCGTGCCCACGAACCCGGGACTAGGATGGCCCGCCGCCGACTTGTCCGACGACTATAGGGTCGTCCCTACCCCCCGGGACTAGGTTGGCCAGCCTCCGACATATCCGACGACTATAGGGTCGTCCCTACGAACCCGGGATTAGGTTGACCCGCCGCCAACATGTCCGACGACTATAGGGTCGTCCCCACGAACCCGGGACTAGATTGGCCAGCCGCCGACATGTTCGACGACTATAGGGTCGTCCCTACCACCCAGGGACTAGGTTGGCAAGCCTCCGACATGTCCGACGACTATAGGGTCGTCCCCACGACCCCGGGACTAGGTTGGCCCGCCGCCAACATGTCCGACGACTATAGGGTCGTCCCCACGACCCCGGGACTAGATTGGCCCGCCACCATCATATCAGACGACTATATGGTCGTCCCCACGACCACGGGTCAAAGTTGGCCCGCCGCCGACATGTCCGACGACTATAGGGTCGTCCCCACGACCCCGGGACTAGGTTGGCCCGCCGCCGACATGTCCGACGACTATAGGGTCGTCCCCACGACCACGGGACTAGGTTGGCCCGCCGCCGTCTTGTCCGACGACTATCGGGTCGTCCCTACCACCCCGGAACTAGGTTGGCCCGCCACCATCATGTCCGACGACTATAGGGTCGTCCCCACGATCCCGGGACTAGGTTGGCCAACCGCCGACATGTCCGGCGACTATAGGGTCGTCCCCACGACCCCGGGACTAGGTTGGCCCGCCGCCGACTTGTCCGACGACTATAGGATCGTCCCCACGAACCCGGGACTAGATTGGCCCGCCACCATCATATCCGACGACTAGCGGGTCGTCCCCACGACCACAGGCCAAAGTTGGCCAGCCGCCGACATGTCCGACGACTATAGGGTCGTCCCCACGACCCCGGCACTAGGTTGGCCGGCCGCCGACTTTTCCGACGACTATAGGGTCGTCCCTACGACCCTGTGCCTACGTTGGCCCGCCGCCGACATGTCCGACGACTATAGGGTCGTCCCTACCACCCAGGGAATAGGTTGGCAAGCCTCCGACATATCCGACGACTATTGGGTCGTCCCCACGACCCCGGGACTAGTATGACCCGCCGCCGACTTGTCCGACGACTATAGAGTCGTCCCCACGACCCCGGGACTAGGTTGGCCAGCCGCCGACATGTCCGACGACTATAGGGTCGTCCCCACGACCACAGGCCAAAGTTGGCCAGCCGCCGACATGTTCGACGACTATAGGGTCGTCCCCACGACCCCGGGACTAGGATGGCCCCCCGACGACTTGTCCGACGACTATAGGATCGTCCCCACGACCACGGGCCAAAGTTGGCCAGCCGCCGACATGTCCGACGACTATAGGGTCGTCCCCACGACCCCGGCACTAGGTTGGCCGGCCGCCGACTTTTCCGACGACTATAGGGTCGTCCCTACGACCCTGTGCCTACGTTGGCCCGCCGCCGACATGTCCGACGACTATAGGGTCGTCCCCACGACCACAGGCCAAAGTTGGCCAGCCGCCGACATGCTCGACGACTATAGGGTCGTCCCCACGACCACGGGCCAAAGTTGGCCAGCCGCCGACATGTCCGACGACTATAGGGTCGTCCCCACGACCCCGGCACTAGGTTGGCCGGCCGCCGACTTTTCCGACGACCATAGGGTCGTCCCTACGACCCTGTGCCTACGTTGGCCCGCCGCCGACATGTCCGACGACTATAGGGTCGTCCCTACCACCCAGGGAATAGGTTGGCAAGCCTCCGACATATCCGACGACTATTGGGTCGTCCCCACGACCCCGGGACTAGGTTGGCCCGCCGCCAACATGTCCGACGACTATAGGGTCGTCCCCACGAACCCGGGACTAGATTGGCCCGCCACCGTCATGTCTGACGAGTATAGGGTCGGCCCCACGACCCCGGGACTAGGATGGCCCGCCGCCGACATGTCCGACGACTATAGGGTCGTCCCCACGACCCCGGGACTAGGATGGCCCCCCGCCGACTTGTCCGACGACTATAGGGTCGTCCCCACGGCCCCGGGACTAGGTTGGCCCGCCACCGTCATGTCCGACGACAATAGGGTCGTCCCCACGACCACGGGCCATAGTTGGCCAGCCGCCGACTTGTCCGACGACTATAGGGTCGTCCCTACCACCCCGGGACTAGGTTGGCGAGCCTCCGACATATCCGACGACTATAGGGTCGTCCCCACGACCACAGGCCAAAGTTGGCCAGCCGCCGACATGTCCGACGACTATAGGATCGTCCCCACGACTCCGGGACTAGGTTGGCTCGCCGCCGACTTGTCCGACGACTATAGGGTCGTCCCTACCACCCCGGGACTAGGAGGGCCAGCCTCCGACATATCCGACGAGTATAGGGTCGTCCCCACGACCACGGGCCATAGTTGGCCCGCCGCCGACATGTCCGACGACTATAGGGTCGTCCCCACGACCCCGGGACTAGGATGGCCCGCCGCCGACTTGTCCGACGACTATAGGGTCGCCCCAGGACCCCGGGACTAGATTGGCCCGCCACCATCATATCCGACGACTATTGGGTCGTCCCCACGACCACAGGCCAAAGTTGGCCAGCCGCCGACATGTTCGACGACTATAGGGTCGTCCCCACGACTCCGGAACTAGATTGGCCCGCCACCGTCATGTCCGACGAGTATTGGGTCGTCCCCACGACCCCGGGACTAGGATGGCCCGCCGCCGACTTGTCCGACGACTATAGGGTCGTCCCTACCACCCAGGGACTAGGTTGCAAAGCCTCCGACATATCCGACGACTATTGGGTCGTCCCCACGACCACGGGCCAAAGTTGGCCAGCCGCCGACATGTCCGACGACAATAGGGTCGTCCCCACGACCACGGGCCAAAGTTGGCCCGCCGCCGACATGTCCGACGACTATAGGGTCGTCCCCACGACCCCGGGACTAGGTTGGCCCGCCGCCAACATGTCCGACGACTATAGGGTCGTCCCCACGAACCCGGGACTAGATTGGCCCGCCACCGTCATGTCTGACGAGTATAGGGTCGTCCCCACGACCCCGGGACTAGGATGGCCCGGCTCCGACTTGTCCGACGACTATAGGGTCGACCCTACCACCCCGGGATTAGATTGGCCCGCCACCATCATGTCCGACGACTATAGGGTCGTCCCCACGACCCCGGGACTAGGTTGGCCCGCCGCCGACATGTTCGACGACTATAGGGTCGTCCCTACGACCCCGGAACTAGATTGGCCCGCCACCGTCATGTCCGACGAGTATTGGGTCGTCCCCACGACCCCGGGACTAGGATGGCCCGCCGCCGACTTGTCCGACGACTATAGGGTCGCCCCAGGACCCCGGGATTAGATTGGCCCGCCACCATCATATCCGACGACTATAGGGTCGTCCCCACGACCACGGGCCAAAGTTGGCCCGCCGCCGACATGTCCGACGACTATAGGGTCGTCCCCACGACCCCGGGACTAGGTTGGCCCGCCGCCGACTTGTCCGACGACTATAGGGTCGTCCCCACGACCACAGGCTAAAGTTGGCCAGCCGCCGACATGTTCGACGACTATAGGGTCGTCCCCACGACCCCGGAACTAGATTGGCCCGCCACCGTCATGTCTGACGAGTATAGGGTCGTCCCCACGACACCGGGACTAGGTTGGCCCGCCACCGTCATGTCCGACGACTATAGGGTCGTCCCCACGACCCCGGGACTAGGTTGGCCCCCCGCCAACATGTCCGACGACAATAGGGTCGTCCCCACGACCCCGGGACTAGGTTGGCCAGCCACCGACATGTCCGACGACTATAGGGTCATCCCCACGGTCCTGGGACTATATTGGCCCGCCACCGTCATGTCCGACGACTACAGGGTCGTCCCCACGACCCCGGGACTAGGTTCGCTCACCGCCGACGTGTCCGACGACTATAGGGTCGTCCCCACGACCCCGGGACTAGGTTGGCCAGCCGTCGACATGTCCGACGACTATACGGTCGTCCCCACGACCACGGGACTAGGTTGGCCCGCCGCCGTCTTGTCCGACGACTATCGGGTCGTCCCTACCACCCCGGAACTAGGTTGGCCCGCCACCATCATGTCCGACGACTATAGGGTCGTCCCCACGATCCCGGGACTAGGTTGGCCAACCGCCGACATGTCCGGCGACTATAGGGTCGTCCCCACGACCACAGGCCAAATGTGGCCAGCCGCCGACATGTTCGACGACTATAGGGTCGTCCCCACGACGCCGGAACTACATTGGCCCGCCACCGTCATGTCCGAAGAGTATAGGGGCGTGCCCACGACCCCGGGACTAGGATGGCCCGCCGCCGACTTGTCCGACGACTATAGGGTCGTCCCTACCCCCCGGGACTAGGTTGGCCAGCCTCCGACATATCCGACGACTATAGGGTCGTCCCTACGAACCCGGGATTAGGTTGACCCGCCGCCAACATGTCCGACGACTATAGGGTCGTCCCCACGAACCCGGGACTAGATTGGCCAGCCGCGGACATGTTCGACGACTATAGGGTTGTCCCTACCACCCAGGGACTAGGTTGGCAAGCCTCCGACATGTCCGACGACTATAGGGTCGTCCCCACGACCCCGGGACTAGGTTGGCCCGCCGCCAACATGTCCGACGACTATAGGGTCGTCCCCACGACCCCGGGACTAGATTGGCCCGCCACCGTCATGTCCGACGACAATAGGGTCGTCCCCACGACCACGGGACTAGATAGGCCCTGCCGCCGACATGTCCGACGACGGTAGGGGCGTCCCCACGACCCCGGGACTAGGTTGGCCAGCCGCCGACATGTCCAACGACTATAGGGTCGTCCCCACGACCCCGGCACTAGGTCGGACCGCCGCCGACTTGTCCGACGATTATAGGGTCGTCCCCACGACCCCGGGACTAGATAGGCCCGCCACCGCCATGTCCGACGACTATAGGGTCGTCCCCACGACAACGGGCCAAAGTTGCCCTGCCGCCGACATGTCCGACGACTATAGGGTCGTCCCCACGACCCCGGGACTAGTATGACCCGCCGCCGACTTGTCCGACGACTATAGAGTCGTCCCCACGACCCCGGGACTAGGTTGGCCAGCCTCCGACATATCCGACGACCATAGGGTCGTCCCCACGACCACGGGCCAAAGTTGCCCAGCCGCCGGCATGTCCGACGAATATAGGGTCGTCCCCACGACCCCGGGACTAGGTTGGCCCGCCGCCGACATGTCCGACGACTATAGGGTCGTCCCCACGACCCCGGGACTAGTATGACCCGCCGCCGACTTGTCCGACGACTATAGAGTCGTCCCCACGACCCCGGGACTAGGTTGGCCCGCCACCGTCATGTCCGACGACAATAGGGTCGTCCCCACGACCACGGGCCATAGTTGGCCAGCCGCCGACTTGTCCGACGACTATAGGGTCGTCCCTACCACCCCGGGACTAGGTTGGCCCGCCACCGTCATGTCCGACGACAATAGGGTCGTCCCCACGACCACGGGCCATAGTTGGCCAGCCGCCGACTTGTCCGACGACTATAGGGTCGTCCCCACGACACCGGGACTAGGTTGGCCCGCCGCCTACTTGTCCGACGACTATAGGGTTGTCCCTACGACCCTGTGCCTACGTTGGCCCGCCGCCGACATGTCCGACGACTATAGGGTCGTGCATACCACCCCGGGACTAGGTTGGCCCGCCACCATCATGTCCGACGACTATAGGGTCGCCCCAGGACCCCGGGACTAGATTGGCCCGCCACCATCATATCCGACGACTATAGGGTCGTCCCCACGACCACAGGCCAAAGTTGGCCAGCCGCCGACATGTTCGACGGCTATAGGGTCGTCCCCATGACCCCGGAACTAGATTGGCCCGCCACCGTCATGTCCGACGACAATAGGGTCGTCCCCACGACCACGGGCCATAGTTGGCCAGCCGCCGACTTTTCCGACGACTATAGGGTCGTCCCTACGACCCTGGTCCTACGTTGGCCCGCCGCCGACATGTCCGACGACTATAGGGTCGTCCCCACGACCCCGGCACTAGGTTGGCCGGCCGCCGACTTTTCCGACGACTATAGGGTCGTCCCTACGACCCTGTGCCTACGTTGGCCCGCCGCCGACATGTCCGACGACTATAGGGTCGTGCATACCACCCCGGGACTAGGTTGGCCCGCCACCATCATGTCCGACGACTATAGGGTCGCCCCAGGACCCCGGGACTAGATTGGCCCGCCACCATCATATCCGACGACTATAGGGTCGTCCCCACGACCACAGGCCAAAGTTGGCCAGCCGCCGACATGTTCGACGACTATAGGGTCGTCCCCACGACCCCGGAACTAGATTGGCCCGCCACCGTCATGTCCGACGAGTATTGGGTCGTCCCCACGACCCCGGGACTAGGATGGCCCGCCGCCGACTTGTCCGACGACTATAGGGTCGTCCCCACGATCCCGGGACTAGATTGGCCCGCCACCATCATATCCGACGACTATAGGGTCGTCCCCACCACCCAGGGACTAGGTTGGCAAGCCTCCGACATATCCGACGACTATTGGGTCGTCCCCACGACCACGGGCCAAAGTTGGCCAGCGGCCGACATGTCCGACGACTATAGGGTCGTCCCCACGACCCCGGGACTAGATTGGCCCGCCACCGTCATGTCCGACGACAATAGGGTCGTCCCCACGACCACGGGCCAAAGTTGGCCCGCCGCCGACATGTCCGACGACTATAGGGTCGTCCCCACGACCCCGGGACTAGGTTGGCCCGCCGCCAACATGTCCGACGACTATAGGGTCGTGCATACCACCCCGGGACTAGGTTGGCCCGCCACCATCATGTCCGACGACTATAGGGTCGCCCCAGGACCCCGGGACTAGATTGGCCCGCCACCATCATATCCGACGACTATAGGGTCGTCCCCACGACCACAGGCCAAAGTTGGCCAGCCGCCGACATGTTCGACAACTATAGGGTCGTCCCCACGGCCATGGGACTAGATTGGCCCCCCACCGTCATGTCCGACGACTACAGGGTCGTCCCCACGACCCCGGGACTAGTATGACCCGCCGCCGACTTGTCCGACGACTATAGAGTCGTCCCCACGACCCCGGGACTAGGTTGGCCCGCCACCGTCATGTCCGACGACAATAGGGTCGTCCCCACGACCACGGGCCATAGTTGGCCAGCCGCCGACTTGTCCGACGACTATAGGGTCGTCCCTACCACCCCGGGACTAGGTTGGCCAGCCTCCGACATATCCGACGACTATAGGGTCGTCCCCACGACCCCGGGACTAGTTTGGGCCGCCGCCGACTTGTCTGACGACTATAGGGTCGTCCCCACGACAACGGGCCATAGTTGTCCAGCCACCGACATGTCCGACGACTATACGGTCGTCCCCACGACCACTGGACTAGGTTGGCCCGCCGCCGACATGTCCGACGACTATAGGGTCGTCCCCACGACAACGGGCCATAGTTGGCCAGCCGCCGACATGTCCGCCGTATATAGGGTCGTCCCCACGAACACGGGCCAAAGTTGCCCAGCCGCCGGCATGTCCGACGACTATAGGGTCGTCCCCACGACCCCGGGACTAGGTTGGTCCGCCACCGACATGTCCGACGACAGTAGGGTCGTCCCCACGACCACGGGCCATAGTTGGCCAGCCGCCGACTTGTCCGACGACTGTAGGGTCGTCCCCACGACCCCGGGACTAGGTTGGCCAGCCGCCGACATGTCCGACGACTATAGGGTCGTCCCCACGACCACAGGCCAAAGTTGGCCAGCCGCCGACATGTTCGGCGACTATAGGGTCGTGCATACCACCCCGGGACTAGGTTGGCCCGCCACCATCATGTCCGACGACTATAGGGTCGCCCCAGGACCCCGGGACTAGTTTGGCCCGCCGACATGTCCGACGACTATAGGGTCGTCCCCACGACCACAGGCCAAAGTTGGCCAGCCGCCGACATGTTCGACGACTATAGGGTCGTCCCCACGACCCCGGGACTAGATTGGCCCGCCACCGACATGTCCGACGGCTATAGGGTCGACCCCACGACAACGGGCCATAGTTGGCCAGCCGCCGACATGTCCGACGTATATAGGGTCGTCCCCACGAACACGGGCCAAAGTTGCCCAGCCGCCGGCATGTCCGACGACTATAGGGTCGTCCCCACGACCCCGGGACTAGGTTGGTCCGCCACCGTCATGTCCGACGACAGTAGGGTCGTCCCCACGACCACGGGCCATAGTTGGCCAGCCGCCGACTTGTCCGACGACTGTAGGGTCGTCCCCACGACCCCGGGACTAGGTTGGCCAGCCGCCGACATGTCCGATTACTATAGGGTCGTCCCCACGACCACAGGCCAAAGTTGGCCAGCCGCCGACATGTTCGGCGACTATAGGGTCGTCCCCACGAGCCCGGAACTACATTGGCCCGCCACCGTCATGTCCGACGACTATAGGGTCGTCCCCACGACCCCGGGACTAGTTTGGGCCGCCGCCGACTTGTCTGACGACTATAGGGTCGTCCCCACGACAACGGGCCATAGTTGTCCAGCCACCGACATGTCCGACGACTATACGGTCGTCCCCACGACCACTGGACTAGGTTGGCCCGCCGCCGACTTGTCCGAAGACTATAGGGTCGTCCCCACGATCCCGGGACTAGCTTGGCCCGCAGCCGACTTGTCCGAAGACTATAGGGTCGTCCCCACGATCCCGGGACTAGGTTGGCCAGCCTCCGACATATCCGACGACTATAGGGTCGTCCCCACGACCACAGGCCAAAGTTGGCCAGCCGCCGACATGTTCGACGACTATAGGATAGTCCCCACGACCCCGGAACTAGATTGGCCCGCCGCCGACTTGTCCGACGACTATAGGGTCGTCCCCACGACCACGGGCCAAAGCTGCCCAGCCGCCGGCATGTCCGACGACTATAGGGTCGTCCCCACGGCCCTGGGACTAGATTGGCCCGCCACCGCCATGTCTGACGACTATAGGGTCGTCCCCACGACAACGGGTCATAGTTGTCCAGCCACCGACATGTCCTACGACTATACGGTCGTCCCCACGACCACTGGACTAGGTTGGCCCGCCGCCGACTTGCCCGAAGACTATAGGGTCGTCCCCACGATCCCGGGACTAGCTTGGCCCGCAGCCGACTTGTCCGAAGACAATAGGGTCGTCCCCACGATCCCGGGACTAGGTTGGCCAGCCGCCGACATGTCCGACGACTATAGGGTCGTTCCCACGACCCCCGGACTAGATTGCCCCGCCACCGTCATGTCCGACGATTATAGGGTCGTCCCCACGACCCCGGGACTAGTTTGGGCCGCCGCCGACTTGTCCGACGACTATAGGGTCGTCCCCACGACCACGGGCCTAAGTTGCCCAGCCGCCGACTTGTCCGACGACTATAGGGTCGTCCCCACGGCCCTGGACTAGATTGGCCCCCCACCGTCATGTCCGACGACTACAGGGTCGTCCCCACGACCCCGGGCCTAGATTGGCCCGCCACCGTCATGTTCGACGACTATAGGATTGTCCCCACGAGCCCGGAACTACATTGGCCCGCCACCGTCATGTCCGACGACTATAGGGTCGTCCCCACGACCCCGGGACTAGTTTGGGCCGCCGCCGACTTGTCTGACGACTATAGGGTCGTCCCCACGACAACGGGCCATAGTTGTCCAGCCGCCGACTTGTCCGACGACTATACGGTCGTCCCCACGACCACGGGAGTAGATTGGCCCGCCACCGTCATTTCCGACGACTATAGGGTCGTCCCCACGGCCCTGGGACTAGATTGGCCCCCCACCGTCATGTCCGACGACTACAGGGTCGTCCCCACGACCCCGGGACTAGATTGGCCCGCCACCGTCATGTTCGACGACTATAGGGTCGTCCCCATGACCCCGGAACTACATTGGCCGCCACCGTCATGTCCGACGACTATACGGTCGTCCCCACGACCACTGGACTAGGTTGGCCCGCCGCCGACTTGCCCGAAGACTATAGGGTCGTCCCCACGATCCCGGGACTAGCTTGGCCCGCAGCCGACTTGTCCGAAGACAATAGGGTCGTCTCCACGATCCCGGGACTAGGTTGGCCCGCCGCCAACATGTCCGACGACCATAGGGTCGTCCCCACGACCCCGGGACTAGATTGGCCCGCCACCATCATATCCGACGACTGTAGGGTCGTCCCCACGACCCCGGGACTAGGTTGGCCAGCCGCCGACATGTCCGACGACTATAGGGTCGTCCCCACGACCACAGGCCAAAGTTGGCCAGCCGCCGACATGTTCGACGACTATAGGGTCGTCTCCACGATCCCGGGACTAGGTTGGCCCGCCGCCAACATGTCCGACGACCATAGGGTCGTCCCCACGACCCCGGGACTAGATTGGCCCGCCACCATCATATCCGACGACTGTAGGGTCGTCCCCGCGACCCCGGGACTAGGTTGGCCAGCCGCCGACATGTCCGACGATTATAGGGTCGTCCCCACGACCCCGGGACTAGATTGGCCCGCCACCATAATGTCCGACGACTATAGGGTCGTCCCCACGACCCCGGGACTAGGTTGGCCAGCCGCCGACATGTCCGACGACTATACGGTCGTCCCCACGACCACGGGACTAGGTTGGCCCGCCGCCGACATGTCCGACGACTATAGGGTCGTCCCCACGACCACAGGCCAAAGTTGGCCAGCCGCCGACATGTTCGACGACTATAGGGTCGTCCCCATGACCCCGGAACTACATTGGCCGCCACCGTCATGTCCGACGAGTATAGGGGCGTCCCCACGACCCCGGGACTAGGTTGGCCAGCCGCCGACATGTCCAACGACTATAGGGTCGTCCCCACGACCCCGGCACTAGGTCGGACCGCCGCCGACATTTCCGACGACTATAGGGTCGTCCCTAGGACCCTGGGCCTACGTTGGCCCGCCGCCGACATGTCCGACGACTATAGGGTCGTCCCCACGACCCCGGAACTACATTGGCCCGCCACCGTCATGTCCGACGAGTATAGGGGCGTCCCCACGACCCCGGGACTAGGATGGCCCGCCGCCGACTTGTCCGACGACTATAGGGTCGTCCCTACCACCCCGGGCAAGATTGGCGAGCCACCGTCATGTCCGACGACTATAGGGTCGTCCACACGACCACGGGCCAAAGTTGGCCCGCCACTATCATGTCCGACGACTATAGGGTCGTCCCCACGGCCCCGGGACTAGGTTGGCCAGCCGCCGACATGTCCGACGGCTATAGGTTCGTCCCCACGACCCCGGGACTAGGTTGGCCAGCCGCCGACATGTCCGACGGCTATAGGTTCGTCCCCACGACCCCGGGCCAAAGTTGGCCAGCCGCCGACATGTCCAACGACTATAGGGTCGTCCCCACGAACCCGGGGCTAGGTTGGCAAGCCGCCGACATATCCGCCGACTATAGGGTCGTCCCCACGACCACGGGACTAGGTTGGCAAGCCGTCGACATGTCCGACGACTATTGGGTCTTCCCCACGACCCCGGGCCTACGTTGGCCCGCCGCCGACATGTCCGACGACTATAGGGTCTTCCCCACGACCCCGGGCCTACGTTGGCCCGCCGCCGACATGTCCGAAGACTATAGGGTCATCCCCACGACCACGGGCCAAAGCTGCCCAGCCGCCGATATGTCCGACGACTATAGGGTCGTCCCCACGACCCCGGGACTAGGTTGGCAAGCCGTCGACATGTCCTACGACTATAGGGTCGTCCCCACGACCACGGGCCAAAGTTGCCCAGCCGCCGACATGTCCGACGACTATATTGTCGTCCCCACGACCCCGGGCCAAAGTTGGCCAGCCGCCGACATGTCCGACGACTATAGGGTCGTCCCCACGACCACGGGCCAAAGCTGCCCAGCCGCCGACATGTCCGACGACTATAGGGTCGTCCCCACGACCCCGGGACTAGGTTGGCAAGCCGTCGACATGTCCGACGACTATTGGGTCTTCCCCACGACCCCGGGCCTACGTTGGCCCGCCGCCGACATGTCCGACGACTATAGGGTCTTCCCCACGACCCCGGGCCTACGTTGGCCCGCCGCCGACATGTCCGACGACTATAGGGTCATCCCCACGACCACGGGCCAAAGCTGCCCAGCCGCCGATATGTCCGACGACTATAGGGTCGTCCCCACGACCCCGGGACTAGGTTGGCAAGCCGTCGACATGTCCTACGACTATAGGGTCGTCCCCACGACCACGGGCCAAAGTTGCCCAGCCGTCGACATGTCCTACGACTATAGGGTCGTCCCCACGACCACGGGCCAAAGTTGCCCAGCCGCCGACATGTCCGACGACTATAGGGTCGTCCCCACGACCCCGGGACTAGATTCAGTGATGCCAGAATCGGGACCGGAGTTTTCGAGAATTTCCCCCGCCACACATGCACACTACGCCGGAGCTGCGTGTCCGTGAGCTCGGCGCTTCGGACAACGTCGGGAAGACGAGAGAGAAAACGAATGTGTGTCTTTCTCTCTCGCTCTTGAAACGCTGTGATCCAAGGAGAGGTGCAAGCGACACGCGGCCGTGCGCGATCTTCTGGAGTGCCTCCAGATACACTTTTCACTTTGACATATGTATAATACTCTTGTAATGAAAAAAAAATTTAAAAAAATATTGTTACGGAAATCACGTTTTAATACCTCCTGATCAGGTTTTGACTATTTAGAAAAGAGCTTTTTTTTAAATGTCTCATATATTTGTTAACACGATTACGTTTATACGGCAAAATGGATTTCAATGAAACTTTATATTTAAATGGTTCTTCGATTTTTCAGATATACGTATAAGGCTCGTTATCCTATCTGGCGTTGGTAATCAGACTCAATTTGTTTCTCTGTAAATAAAGTTTATGTTTTATTAAATACTTATTGATATTTACATCTATTTACAAACCCACCTGTAAATAAAGAAACGACAATTAAAGTCTGTTGTTCGCTGTCTTTATTTACACTCGCCTTATCTTTCACCTATTCTGTTAATTCGTTATCTTTAATTAATTCCTTTCTTCACACGTGCTCTGTCTAATTCTCTCTCTAGAGTGCGCTGAGCGTGCGAAGCGCGCTCGATTCGACTTAAAGGAAGTATATTTTCTTTACATACGAACTAAATTCTACATAAAAAAAAGTTAAATAAAGTTCTTCTGTAACTTCTTTAACAAAGAAAAATGTACATTCATAATTTCTTGTTTTCATTTTAAATTTCCGTACTTTTTATTTGAGCTGTTTCTATTTTTCAAACCTTAAAATGAATTTTTTTATTAAAAGATGAATATTTTAATACTGTAAATTAGTGACCTTTGTTAAAATTAGAATCCACTCTTGGCCAGTACCATGCACGCTGTAGCAGCCTTCGATAAAAAATATTTTTTCAGGGTATGATCTTGTCACGTCCCGGGTTGAGGTCTTAGGGGAATGACATTGTTAGGGTAAGTTAAGAGGAGGTTTCGGCACGAAAGTGAATTTCGCAGCACAAAATTCGGGTAGGAGCCTCGGCACGAAAATGTATTTCGCGACACGAGGAGGGTAAGAGTCTCGGCACGAAAATGTATTTCGCGACACGAGTTGGGTAGGAGCCTCGGCACGAAAATGTATTTCGCGACACGAGTTGGGTAGGAGTCTCGGCACGAAAATGTATTTCGCGACACGAGGAGGGTAAGAGTCTCGGCACGAAAATGTATTCCGCGACACGAGTTGGGTAGGAGCCTCGGCACGAAAATGTATTTCGCGACACGAGGAGGGTAAGAGTCTCGGCACGAAAATGTATTTCGCGACACGAGTTGGGTAGGAGCCTCGGCACGAAAATGTATTTCGCGACACGAGTTGGGTAGGAACCTCGGCACAAAAATGTATTTCGCGTCACGAGTTGGGCAGGCGTCTCGGCACGAAAATGTATTTCGCGGCACTAAACGACCAGGGAAGGTTTAAATGGTTATTGTGTATTTGGGAGACACCCGTTAAGACGCTAATAGCTTTGTTTTGATTTACTGTTGCATTTGTTTCAGAGAACCGCTCGCGTTATTCCGCGAACTACGTGTAGATGCACTGATTCGGGAAAAGTCATGTAAACATAACAAGAGCTCTCGTGTTCGCGAAACGAGATCAGCTGTTGTACCGACGTGTTATGTATTGTAATATTTATTATTGTAGGATTTCTGCAATGATACGAGGCGTGTTTAGGAAATAGTAACGTTTGTTTATTTGGGTACCGTCTTGTTTTGACGTGTACCGTTAGGAACATATGATTTATATATGATATTTTGATACGTTCGAATATGTGGTGATGAAGATGCAATACAAAATAGACCCATAGGTCTTAACAATAAGTAGACGATACAAATTAGTCAATAAGCTTTGACGATGAGCAAACACAGGCAATAGGCCAATAGGCTTTAAGCAATAAGCAAGTAATAGAAAATAAATCGATAAGCTTTAGCAGCAAGCACGAAACGAAATAAAGTGATAGGCTTTAACAGCATTAAACGTGATAAATGAATAATTATATAATATAATATGATTTGCAAAGAATATTAGTAATATAGATGAACATGACATACAATGTTATATAATAATAGTAATAACGACTTACAATAAGTAGAATAGGTGGTTCTCCTTCTTCTGAGGATTCGCACTGATTTTATATAATATGAAATGAGATTCGTCGATTCGTTATCACTTTTATATTCGCGAGGTTTAAGTTGACACTTGTCGCAAAAATGGTAAACATGGTAATGAGCTCCGGCCTCTGTGGGCCTTGTATTTATAGTAAAAATTGGAATGTCAGGTATGAAGGGTAAGAGCGGTAATTCGCCATGGCACGTACGCCAAATTTGCGTCGTAGTAAATAACTGAGTGATGACTAATGCGCAAAGTATGCGTCGCAATTACATTTTTGGGGTTTTTATATGGGAATACTCAATCCGACGGATTTGGAGTAGCTGGATGGGTACAGGGGTACGAGTGGAGTCAAATTAAAGGGCAGTTTGAGGGGTTGAGACGTGGTCTCGAATTAGTAAGTTTTTGATGCGAGGGATTCGTTTAAAGTAGATTTGGAGGTCGTAGTTGACCATCTTGAGATGGGGACCGCTAAGGTACATCGCCAAGGTGATCAGGAATTTGGATTGACCGTTTAGAGATAGGGACCACTAAGGTATATCGTCTAAATGATCGGTTGGGTGAGGGAGTAGGGTATGACTCGAGATTGCAGGTTTTAATGGAGTTGTGAATTGATTTTCGAAGAGATGGTGGAATAATACCGCGCGAAAAATAGTGGGACGTCACAATCTAAAATCTAAAATCTATACGTAATCACATTTCTCGCTAGATTTTTCGATAATAATATCAAGTTGCGACAAAGATTCACACACTGTTTACAAATTAATTACGCGCAGCGTGCACGGTACCGCTCGATGAAAACTACGGGAAAGTGGTGGTCTCTTCCATCGGGAGCGAAATGTAAACAATTGGTTATGCAAAGCTAACATCGCGATACATGTTGTACACTAAAATGTATAAAAACATTACTAAAATAGAAAAGAATGGCAGCACGTAAATATATCAATTGGGTTCGATATATTGACGAAATGTAAGACTGAAATAATGCTACAATTGTTTACATTTCCAAAGGATAGAAAGCAAGCAGAGGAATTTACTATAATACATGCGACAGAATTTCGAGATAATTGTTACATATAAAATGAATATAATTAAGAATATACATTTATTTGCACAATTATCTCGAAGTTCTCTCTACAAATCATATGTACAGCAAGCAAGCGAATTTATTGCAAGGATAGAACAAGAATTGCGTGAGGTAAATCGAACAACTATTTACATATTCGCGATGTCCAAAAATCGAATGAAATAGAAAATGGATGAAATTGATAATATTCTGGACATCACCAATTTGCATTACCCGACGTAGAAGGAAAATCCGCGAGGCCATCAACGGCATGTAAACGTAAACTACTCTTTTGCTTCTTCGCAAAAGTTGCATATAAATTCTCAGATGACATGAGAGATAGATGTTTGTCATCTACCTCCATGGTCTGAGCTGTTTCCCCGTATTTAAGATAATTAAAATTGTATAATCGTTTCCTATGGATTAATGTTCTACAAAGTTTATATAATTTATTTATAGAATACCTACTTTAAAAACTTAAAATTTGTTACTGCTTCCTATCTTAAAAACAAAAAATTTAATTTACATTGGAAAAAAAATAATTTCTATTTTTTATTAAAATTTTGTTAAAGTTTTTAAAATAACTTATTTTAGTTACGCATTATTCTTGTCATTATTAATTATTTACTGATGTTGCACATTATATTCAAAAATAAATTTTAGTTTGTAATGCGCACATAACCTATTTTGTATTTCATATTAAAAAAGGTGGTGGACTACTAGCTATCGGACCGTTCGACTTTTAGAGTTAAGCGTTAAGCATTCGGACACTTTATTTTTAGCGCTAATTATTTATTTTCCCTGAACTTTCCTACTAACGCAAAATATTTAGTGATACATTAAATACATTTGAATTACTTTAATACATTTTATATATTTTATAACATTGACTGTTTATTTTTAAAAATAAATGTTATCGGCGCGTAGGCTCGGTCAATTACATAAAAGTTATTTTGCAATTTTAAGTTCAAATTTCCAACGTTTCGGTCATAATTGAGACCATTATCAAGGAAATAATAATTTAAAACGAAAACTGCGTTCACTTTTATAAACTCCGCAACGTATTCGACGTGCGAAACATGAGTCGGTTGGCGGGTGACTGAGGTAAACAGCCAACAGCAGGCATGAACACCAGAGGGTAAAACCAAGTATGGTCTACACGGCGACATATAGTGAGAACCGTTAGTTGTTATGACAAATTGAAAAACAAAAACTAAACCACCTCTCAACAAAATGCCAAAACACAGGTTCTTGTCCTAAAAACAAATGTCAAAAACCAAAAATACATATTACATATAAATATGTAATATTGTCCAAATCATAAAACAGGGGAAACAAAAGAAACTCTAATAGAGAGATAGCATCATTATACCTTACTTTTTCAGTAAAGTTGCGTAATAATCTTGTATTTTAGGTGTTTCGTACCTAAGGTTTACGCTAGGTTGTTTAATCATGTGCAATGTCTCTAGTAGAATCCTCTGATTCACTTTGGTCTCTCTATCAACAACCTTGACACTGTCGAAGTCAAATCTGTGGTCAAACACATTATCACGTGCATTAAACTGGAAGATGTACATACATTATTGGATGCTTTCAACAGTTTTCATGACAGACTTCAATTTACATACGAGATTGAAAAGAATTCGTGTCTAAGTTTTCTCGATACTTTAGTTATCAGAACAAATAATACATTAATTACCAATTGGTATCATAAACCGAGTTGGTCTGGTAGATATATAAATTTTTTCTCTGCTCATCCCATACAACATAAAATAGGTTTAATAAAAGGTTTAATAGATCGGGCCATACTACTTGCGGACCCAAAATTTCGACCAAACAACTTGCTTCTCATTAAAGATACACTAAAACGCAATGGTTATCCTACTGAGATGATCTCGACAATCATTCGGGAACGGGTGTTTGAGATTTATCATCCACTACTTGTGGAAAAGCGTAGAGAAGAGAGAAACAAAAAAATTGGACCAATTAGTTGGAAAAATATTGTGGTCGTACCTTTTATTAACAACTTTTCGAATGACATAAGAAGAATTTTTAGAAAAGCTGGAATACACACCATCTTTAGATTGCCAGTGTATACTAAACAATTGTTTCCTCCTATTAAGGACAAAATACCGTTGTCTAAAAATTCTAATGTTGTTTATTCCATTCCTTGTAGGGGCTGTAATCAGACCTACATCGGGCAGACATCCAGACTTTTAGAAAGGCGTATTTATGAACACAAAAGGAACATTTTTCTACCCTCCTTTCAACACACTGCCTTAACGAAGCATTCGCTAGAATTTGACCACAGATTTGACTTCGACAGTGTCAAGGTTGTTGATAGAGAGACCAAAGTGTATCAGAGGATTCTACTAGAGACATTGCACATGATTAAACAACCTAGCGTAAACCTTAGGTACGAAACACCTAAAATACAAGATTATTACGCAACTTTACTGAAAAAGTAAGGTATAATGATGCTATCTCTCTATTAGAGTTTCTTTTGTTTCCCCTGTTTTATGATTTGGACAATATTACATATTTATATGTAATATGTATTTTTGGTTTTTGACATTTGTTTTTAGGACAAGAACCTGTGTTTTGGCATTTTGTTGAGAGGTGGTTTAGTTTTTGTTTTTCAATTTGTCATAACAACTAACGGTTCTCACTATATGTCGCCGTGTACACCATACTTGGTTTTACCCTCTGGTGTTCATGCCTGTGTAACGTCCGATTGCCAGAGACAACTGAGCGTTATTGGTTCTCGAGAGGAGAGCGGCGTCCCCTCGAGTATAGGATAGGTGGGGTTTCGTTATAGTAGAGTAAAGGAGTAAAATCCAACTTAAACATTAACAATGGCTTGTTTATTCAACAAATAATTATACTTTGAGTAACAAATTATATTATCTACAGCTATGATTACAATGCTCTTGGTTTTCTTATATTTTATGTATCTATATATATATATATATATGTGTCGTATTATGTACAAGACATGTATGTGTGTTGCAGTGTACAGCCGCTACCGTCTCCGGAGCGAGCTTATACTCTTGGCAACGTCTGCAGTAAGAACAGCCGCTACCGTTTCCGGAGCGAGCTTATTACCCGTGGCAGAGTTTGAGTTCTATACTCTTACGACCTTGCTTTTACCAAGTGCACCAGCCGCTACCGTTTCCGGAGCGAGCTTAATGCCTTTGCAAGAGCGAGGTTATTAACCTTTGAATACACAATCAATAAAGGAGCACCTGTATCTATCCACTGAAGACCAGCCGCTACCGTCTCCGGAGCGAGCTTAATCGTACTGGTCAGACCTTAGCTACCTCTATGCTTGTGCATTCGCAAGCAGAGTCTTGACTGAACCACTGTGCTACGTACACCTCCTTTTATACCATAGTTTTGGCGGATTGGCGCACGCGCAGTGGTTTTCTCGCTTATTAACTTATATTTTATCTTATATTCTTAACAACGCTTATAATCAACTATTCCTAATGTGTTTCGTAGTATTCGTCTTTGTTATATTTGCTTAATTATAATTTTATATGTAATAATATATACAGTGATCTACGCGTGTCGTATATATTCGCTGTTTTATCGACTGTCGGTAACACCGGGTTCAAGTCCGCGTGGGACGTTACACCTCCCCCCTAGGCGATCTTTCGCCCTCGAAAGATTTGAACAGATGTAGGTTATGTTGAATAATTTATTTATGATTATATATATGTAAGCCGGGGCGTAATCAAGCCCGGCTTCGTCGCGTGTCGACACGCGCGTGAGAGTCAGAAGGTAACAAGACTCCGAGCTGTTAGCATTGGTGTTATTGTATCAATGTATACAAAGGTTTGCGATCGACAATTGTATTGATTCAGGTTAGTTTAAGCACACCCGTTTATTATAATATTTCTGAACTTCGCTAATTTGTACATATTATTAATATTACAGTTGTTTACTGCATCATATATGTGTTGATTCTTCCCTAAAACTTCGCTCCATTTAAACTCTTTAAATTGTCACTTACAAATCAATACAATGGAGAATAAGGCAAAGTTTTATTTCGTCTCGGAGGCGGGTACAGACCCGAAAAGCACAGTAGTTAAAGTGAAAAGAATTCAGCTGCTTGGTCAAGAGGAAAGTTTTTTGTTTCCAGCAGATAAGCAGACGAGTGCTCAGCATGGAAAGCTTTTTGAAAATCCTATCGTTAAAAACGTAGTTAAAAGCTTGAAGGTTCGCAATAAATTTCGCAATGTGGTGTTGACTTTATCTGAAGACCTTGAGAAAATTTACTTGGATACAGAAGGTAACGTTGTGTTGTACGACGAATACCTGGAAGAGACGACTACAGAGCAAGAGTCAAGGCCAAACGAACAGTCGACAATCACAATTGAAAGAAAAACAAGTGCTTTGATAAAGGATAAAGTGATTGAAAAGTTCGACACTGAAAATATAAATGCGAGTGTTTGGATTAAGTTATTTGTACAGGAGTGTGACAGAGTGGGGATTGCCCAAAATAAATACGCTGAAGTATTACGATTGTTTCTAGAGAAATCCGCATTAGATTGGTATAATGTTTTTCTAAAGCAGAGACTCTTTGTTAAATTGGGAGGCATGGAATAACTCCTTTATTGACACCTTCTCTGCACAGTCCTGGACAGATATAGCGTACGCGTATAATTTTAAATTCTATAACGGCTCGCTACTAGAATATGCGTTAAAGAAAAGAAGATTGTTGATAGAAGCGGATGATAGCTTGACTACAAATACACAAATTAACATGATTGTAATTAGTTTACCAAAATTTATTCAAAATAAGTTAGATAGAAAATCCACCACAAATATAGAAAATTTAATGTCAAAATTAAAACAATTCGGTAAAATTAACGATTCGAAAAATGACAATGTAAATAAGAGAATGCTAAGTGAAAAAAGACCATGTAGTATTTGCGATAAGTTAGGTTTCAAAAATAAATTACATTCAGAAAGCATATGCCGTAATAAAGATAGGCAAATTAAAAATTTTAAAAATGAAAATATCAAGGATACAAATAATAACGAACTACAGGAAGTAGTAGCAAGTTATGAGGAGGCAAAAAACGAATAACTCTCCCACTTATAAAAATTAAGCTTTTTGCAAATGGTTGCCCAGCAAGTGGTTTATATGACTCGGGATCCAATATTTCTATGGTTAACAGCACCTTTATGAACGATAATAAAAATATTAAACAAATAATGGGTGGGAGAGATACCATTAAATGTGTAGCTGGAACGGCGAAAACGGAAGGGATTGCAATTATACGTACTAAAATTGGTAACTTTGAAGAGGATTTTCCGTTTTTCATAGTTAAGGAAGGTATTGATTGTGATTTTCTATTAGGACTAGATTCAATAACAAAATTCAAACTCTGCCAGGATGAAAAATTGAGGATATCACAGAAACAACAGAAAAATAAAAATTTAGAAAAGCAAAGTAACGTTAGTGAAATAAGCACTAATAATATAGAAGATATTATAAAAAAAAATGAAAGAATTTTTGCCAAATCAAAATTTGATATAGGAACAGTAAAGGAGTATGAAGCCACAGTGAAACTGACAGAAAATAAATATATTTCAAAGAAACCTTATAGATGCTCTTTTCAAGATAAAGTAGAAATTGAGAAACAAGTGGAGGAATTGCTGAATGCAGATTTAATAGAGGAGTCAAGCAGTCCTTATGCAGCTCCTGTAACCATGGTTTTTAAGAAAGAAGAAGGAAAAAACTCACGCTTGTGTATGGACCTTAAAGAGTTCAACAAAATAGTAGTGCCAGAAAGTCAGCCTTTTCCAAGGATAGATGATCTTACGGTACGCGCCAGAAATTGTAAGTTTTTTTCAAAATTCGATGTGAACTCGGCGTTTTGGTCGATTCCGGTGCGTGCAAAAGATAGATATAAGCTGGCCTTTGTAACTCATCATGGACACTGGCAGTGGAAATGTTTACCTTTTGGTCTGAAATCTGCCCCCGCTATCTTTCAAAGAGTTTTATCGAGCGTGATAAGAAAAAAGAAATTGGATTCTTTCACAGTAAATTATATAGATGATATATTGGTGTTCTCTAAAACTTACGAAGAACATTTATATCATGTAGAGCTGGTTCTGCAAGCATTATATGAACAAGGTTTCAAACTGAATAAAAATAAATGTCAGTTCGTCCAAGAAAAGATAAAATATTTGGGACACGAAATTGGAAACAATATAATCAAACCAATAAACGATAATTTAGTGGCTATTAAGAAGTTTCCAATACCTACAACAAAAACACAAATCAGACAGTTTTTAGGCAAGATTAATTTTTATTTGGAGTTTATACCAAATCACGTAGCTTTACTGGACCCTTTAAGGAATTTGTTAAGGAAAGATGTATCCTTCAATTGGTCTGAAGAGTGTATGAATAGTTTCAATTTAACAAAAGAATATTTATGCACAGCTCCAGCCTTGGCAATTTTTGATCCAGAGGCCCCAATATTTATATTCACTGACGCAAGTATCGAAGGAGTTGGAGCAATATTGAAACAGCCACAAGAAGATAACTCCTTGAAGTCGGTGTTTTTCTTCTCTAGAAAGTTGACAGACGCTCAGAAAAAGAAGAAAGCTATTTTTATAGAATGTTTAGCCATTAAAGAAGCCATTTTATACTGGCAATTTCATTTGATAGGAAAGAAGTTCGTTGTATTTACGGACCATAAACCACTGGAAAATTTCAATATAAAAAAAAGTAGTGATATGGAACTGATTCAGATTTTGAATTATATTTCACATTTTGATTTTGAAATGGTATATAACCCGGGTAAAGAAAATACTGAAGCTGATTGTCTGTCTAGAAATCCGGTATTGGACCCACATGTGGATACAAACAGTGATTCTGTGATTAAAACTTCAAATTTACTGAAATTGAATGATATCAAAGAAAATCAGAAATTGTTAAAAGTTGATGATAAATGCATTATTAAAGATGATATAATTTATAGAATTCTAAATAATAGAGAGAAAATATGGATTACGGAAGAGTTCGGAAAGTTTCTTATCACCAAGGTACATGTTGATCAAGGTCATATAGGCACAAAACAGTTAATTTTAACCTTTGGCCAAAAATTTTATTTCAAAAATATATATAAACACATAAGATTGACTTGTAGATCTTGTGAAACTTGCATTAAAAATAAATCGAGAATAGGTATCTTTAAAGCTCCCTTATCTCAACTTGGTCCGGCAAAGGAACCTTTCGAAATAGTGTCTATAGACACAATAGGAGGTTTCAAAGGTAATAAAAGTACAAAAAAATATTTACATTTGGCGGTGGATCATTTCACAAGATTTGCACACATAATAACCTCAAAAACTCAAGTTGCAAAAGATTTTATAAATCTAATCAAGAAAGTAGAAAAAAATGGAAGTATTAAATTAGTTTTATCAGACCAGTATCCTGGTGTAAATTCAGCACAGTTTAAGCAACATTTAAATAAACAGAAAATAGCATTGGTTTTTACGGCAGTGGATTGTGCGTTTTCTAACGGACTGAACGAGAGGACAAATCAGACCTTGGTAAACAGAATACGATGTAAAATTTATGAAAATAAAAATAAATCATGGCCTCAGGTAGCAGAGGAATGCGTAAAGGATTACAACAACACAATTCACAGTTCGACCGGATTTACTCCCAATTATTTGATGACAGGATTAAACCATTCATTTTTACCTGATGAAGTGAACGACAATAATTGGACAAATTTAGCCAATAATAGAGAAATAGCTTTTAAGAAATCAAAAGAAATTCACAATCAGAATAAAGAATACTATGATAAGAATGTAAAACAGATAAATTATAAGGTAGGAGATTTAGTTTATGTACAAAACGGTAATAAATTGAATAAAAATAAAATAGATCAAATTAGAGTAGGTCCTTTTAAAATAAAAGAGAAAATTTCTGATGTAATGTTCATGTTAGATAGTAGATTAAGGAAAAATGAGTCAAATATTTTTCATGCTAGTAAGATTGTTCCTTACACCGATGGAACGTACCCTCGGGCTTAAAAAGGGGGGATGTAAGCCGGGGCGTAATCAAGCCCGGCTTCGTCGCGTGTCGACACGCGCGTGAGAGTCAGAAGGTAACAAGACTCCGAGCTGTTAGCATTGGTGTTATTGTATCAATGTATACAAAGGTTTGCGATCGACAATTGTATTGATTCAGGTTAGTTTAAGCACACCCGTTTATTATAATATTTCTGAACTTCGCTAATTTGTACATATTATTAATATTACAGTTGTTTACTGCATCATATATGTGTTGATTCTTCCCTAAAACTTCGCTCCATTTAAACTCTTTAAATTGTCACTTACATATATATATATTATGATTAAATATTATTGTTATATATATTTTCATTTATTATTTCCTTTTGGAACATATTTCTCTGCGGCTCCTGTTCCGCATTTCTTCAGGACTTTCCAGATCCATTGTCTGGGGTCTGTTCCGGGCAGGGCCTGATATGCCTTCCAATCTGGCGGAGGAATGTCGATGGGGATGAGGGGTGAGAACTCCCTCTTCTTCCGCGGTGCGGGTTTTGTGGGAATTTTAAACTCCGGGTCCTTTCCTGATGTGGAGGGAAGGGATTCCGGAGGAGCTTGGGAGGTCGTCTTAAAAATTTTTTAGGAAGTTTGGATAAATGGAGATGGTATTTTAGAAGGATGATTTTTACCATTTCTCCTGGAGGTTCCGGGAGTGGAGTGATTTTCGGTGGAATCTCTATCATCTCCTTTAAGATTTCTTCTAATTTCTCTCTGTCCTTCTGGGTTTTAGTGAGTCGCGTCCGGCTCTTCGCGGCATTTTCGAAGTTGTATAAGTGAAGTTTGGTGCGAGCGCGGTTTTGACAGTGAGGTCTGAAGTTAGATGCCAATGTCGTTTATAATATTTTTCCGCGCGAACTTTTGAATGGCTTATTTCCGTAGACTCGCAAGTTTGTAGTTTGGGTATGAATATTTGTTTTTGTGTTTCGGGATTATATGTATATTTTTAAATTTTGGTTATAATAATGCTTAAAACTAGGTGTGAGTGTTAATTACAATGTGTGCGTGTGTGTGTGTGTATCTGTGAGTGTGATGTGTAATAATGATAATAAGAAAGATTAATATAAAATAGCTTCATTTTGTTCGGTATATCTGTAAAATAAATAATAAAGGAATAAGGATAAGAAAGTATGGAGTATATGTTAAGGAAGGTGACGTATTTACATGTTCATAGATCTTCAAGGATCATGTCCCTGATTACGGGGTAGCTTCCTCCAGTGTTTAATTTGGCCAAATAAACTGGGTGGATTTGGGAAATTAAGAGTGTGCATAATATGCATTCTTTTGCCGGTTTGGCAGTATAGAGGATCCGGCGGCACCGGTGGCATATCCGGTAGCTCCTCCTGTTCTCTTTTACAATTAGATGGGGATAGCCCACATTTTCTTCATGTAACTCAGAAAAATGTGCACATTGCACACATAACAACTTTGTTATTTTGTGGTAATAGACGTTGTGATCATACACTTTTGTGAGGCACGTGTAATTGTCCATCTTTAAAAGTTTTTGTTCGTTTGAAATTTGTAGCTTCGTTTGTGCTTCCTTCGAATAACTTTTTGCATTGTTGCAACCTCTCCTTCTTCTATTATCCCTAGGGGTTCCTTAGATTGCTTCATTCCTATTGGTTTAGAGGTTTCTTATTATTTCCTCTCGAATGACGGGATATACATATCCCAATTGCATATTATTTATTGATATTGCCGTTATTTGAAACGTTAATAAGGTGCATAGAGTGCAATTAATTATATTTCTTTTTATATAAAGCACCCGTCGACAAATAAGGCATTGCTCGTTATTTTGTCTAGTGATTAATGTAAGAAGGTGTTCTGACGCTGGCTGTCTATATATTTCCCCTAGTCTGTGTGCACAATCTTCGCACAGAATATGTTTGCCATAGTAATATACATCTCGCTTATAAATTTTCTCGAGGCATATAAATTTGTCCATCTTTCTGTGACTACGGAACGTTGTTACTTGTATTAATGTTTCGGCGAGAATGAAGGAATCCTGTATCTGCTCTCTCATTTATACTGGTTTCTGCGTATGGTTGCCACGTCTTCTTAAGGTAGATAGGCTTTTTTGACTCTATTCATATGGACGATCTTTATTTGTTTAGGATTTGTTGCTATTTTTAAATTGCTATTATTCAAAATTTCGATGACTTGATAGGGTCCTGTGTATTCTGGTGTAACGTCCCACGCGGACTCAAACCCAGCGTTACCGACAGTCGGTAAAACAGCGACACATTACGACACGTGTAGAATCACTGTACATATTATTACATATAAAATTATAATTAAGCAAATATAAATAAGACGAATATTACAAAACACGTTAGGAATAGTTGATTATAAGCGTTGTTAAGAATATAAGATACAATATAAGTTAATAAGCGAGAAAATCACTGCGCGTGCACCAATCCGCCAAAATCATGGTATAAAAGGAGGTGTACGAAGCACAGTAGTTCAGTCAAGACTCTGCTTGCGAGTGCACAAGCGTAGAGGTAGCTAAGGTCTGACCAGTAAGATTGAGCTCGCTCCGGAGACGGTAGCGGCTGGTCTTCAGTGGATAGATACAGGTGCTCCTTTATCGGTTGTGCATTCAAAGGTTATAGAACCTCGCTCTTGCAAAGGCATTTAGCTCGCTCCGGAAACGGTAGCGGCTGGTGCACTTGGTAAAAGCAAGGTCATAAGAGTATAGAACTCAAACTCTGCCACGAGTAACTAGCTCGCTCCGGAAACGGTAGCGGCTGTTCTTACTGCAGACGTTGCCAAGAGTATTAGCTCGCTCCGGAGACGGTAGCGGCTGTACACTGCAACACACATACATAACTTGTACATAATACGACACACACATATATATATATATACATAAAATATAAGAAAACCAAGAGCATTGTAATCATAGCTGTAGTTAATTTGTTACTTAAAGTATAATTATTCATTGAATAAACAAGCCATTGTTAATGTTTAAGTTGGATTTTACTCCTTTACTCTACTATAACGAAACCCCACCTATCCTATACTCGAGGGGACGCCGCTCTCCTCTCGAGAACCAGTAACGCTCAGTTGTCCCTGGCAATCGGACGTTACACTGGTTCCAATTTTTCGCGTCTTGGTTTTAGTAACCAGATCCAATCTCCTATCTTGTATGTTTCGGGTTGAATCTTTCGATCATAGTAATATTTCTGCCGAACTTTCGATTCTTCCAAATTGTTTCGCGCCATTTGTCGGATGTGATGAAGTTTGTCTATTAATTTGTCGACGAAATCCGGATAAGTTTTGATTTTATCTGTTGGGGTAATATTTGAAGGAAGGCGGGCTTTTCTACCGAAAACAAGCTCGTGAGGCGTGAATTTTGTACCTTCGTGAGTGCTTGTGTTGTATGAAAACATTGCTTGCGGTAACCATTGATCCCATTGTTTCTCTTTTGATACATAGTGTCGTAAATATTCTACAAGGACGTGATGACTTCTTTCTAAGGATCTATTAGATTGTGGATGGTATGCAGAAGTTCGGTATTGTTTTATATGGAATGCCTTGGCAAATTTCTTCATAAGGGCACTCATGAAATTTGGTCCTTGGTCTGTGAGAATGGCTTTAGGACTTCCAAACTTGCAGATGAAGTGCTCTGTGAATGCCCTAGCTATGTCCTCCGAGGTGATGTTTGCTAATGGTATTGCGAGAGAATATTTAGTTAGGTTATCTTGGATCGTAAGTATATAACCATTTCCTGTATCTGTAAAAGGTAGTGGTCCCACAATGTCTATAGAAACTTTATCAAAAGCGTCAATTGGTGTGTCTGTCAATATCATAGGTTCCTTATTTTTAACTCTTACTAATTTAGTCTTTTGACAGTCCAAGCAAGTTTTGATGAACTGAGTTATTTCGTACTTCATGTTCTTCCAATAATACTGATTTCTTATCCGATGGTATGTCTTGGTTATTCCCTTATGTCCGCCTATAGGAGTTTGATGGTTTTCTTGAATAATTTGTTGTCTCTCTTGTATAGAAGGAGTTATTAGTGTGCCTTTACAGAATATAAATTGAATGTCCTCTTGTAAGAATATTATGTCTATTAAATTCCATAGTCTGTTGAGTGAAATTTTGTTTTCTTCGCTTGCTATGTATACTCTTGTGGTATTTTCAAGTACTAGTGGGGTATGGAGTGCTCTTAATGATTTGTATAAATCCTCTTCTGTTGGATGGTCTGTTATAACAAGTCCGAGGATTGTATGTTTTCCTTCTTTAAGTTTAATTGATTCTCCAGTTTTTAATGGGAGTGGAAGTTTATTACTTTTTATATTTTTCTCGTTATATAATCTATCTCCGGCTGGTCCTATTGGTTTACCTTTTGTGTTGATGAATGTTATGATGTATCCTTTGCCCATCCATAAATGATCCTCTACTTCCATATTTTGTTTTTTAACAGGAATGTTTGACACTATTCTTGGTCTGCCTGTTGTGTGTTGTGAAGGAATGGGTGATACTGGTGGAGGAGGAGATAATAGTGGTGGAAGAGGAGATAATGGTGGTGTAAGTATTCTCCCTTTCTTAATTTTTATGGGAGTTATAGGAGCAGTGTCGGTACTGGATTTTAATTTCCGTTTCTTTCTTTTAGGTGTGTGGTGAGTACTTGTGCCTGTTTCTGCATCAATTTTGGGAGGGTCTTTATAATTGTGGTTTGGTACTATGAAAGTTTCTTCTATTTTTTCTATTAAGTCTTCGTCTTCTCTGATGTGAGGTATTGTGGATGCTCTTGTGTAGTTTCTATGTTGAGAAGGTGTATGTACTTCTACTGGAACTATATCTTGAGGAGGCGCATGTACTTCTACTGGTACCGTGATTTGAGGGGGTGTATAAATTTCGACGTTTTGTTTCTTAATTTCTGGTTGGGATGATGAGGTATTTATTTTTATTTTTCGTTTTAATTTTTGTCGTTTTGTGTTTATCGAGTCGCTTTCGTCGTATGATGAGGAGTCAGAATCTGTTGGAATAATTCTAAGTTGTTTGTGCGGAGCTGGATTTCCTGAGGTTGAGGCTGTAGTATCTCGCTGTCGCGTGTTATGTTGATGGAATTGTTTTTGCTTTTTGTTCTCGTGAGAATTTGTTTCTGAATGGGCTCGTTTTGCATCCAATGGTAATGCGATTGGGTTTCTTGATAATGCATCTGCGTTTGTGTTGTACTTCCCTGGTTTATATAGGATTTTATAATCATATTCTGCAAGTTTTATTTTCCACCGCATTAACCGAGATGTTGGATTTGAAATATTTTGTAGCCATTCTAGCGGTTTATGGTCTGTTATTAAGAAAAATTTCCTGCCATAAACATAGGGTCTAAAGTGAAATACCGCGTATATAATTGCTAGTAGTTCTCGTTCGGTTGGAGAGTAACGAGTTTCTGCGTCGTTTAAGACACGAGATGCGTAGGCTATTGGTAAATCTTTCCCGATTTCACCCTGGCTAAGGACTGCACCTACAGCAATACCTGAGGCGTCTGTTGTAATGTTGAACGTCTTCTCGAAGTCCGGATATTGTAGGATAGGTTCTTTGCAAAGAGCTTCCCGCAGAACTTCAAATGATTTTTGCTGCTTGTGAGTCCAATCAAATTGGTAGTCCTTTTTGGTCAGGTTTGACAGTGGTCGTGCAATTTTTGAAAAGTCTTTGATGAATCTTCTGTAGTAAGCACTCAGTCCTAGGAACTGTTTTACATGTTTGACCGTTGTAGGTGTTGGAAATTCCTTGACGGCCACTATTTTCCGTGGGTCAGGCTTGACTCCTTCTTCTCCTATTACGTGTCCTAAGTACGAGACTTCTTTCTTCAGGAATTCACATTTGTCTGGTTGGAGATAGAGGTTGGCGTCCGTTAGTCTTTTCATCAAGCGTGTAAACTTTGTTGCGTGTTCTTTAAGAGAGCTGGCATATATAACAATATCATCTAGATATACGAAGAGTTCTATTCCTTGAAGGCCCGTTAATACTTGGTCCATGAGTCTTTGGAAAGTAGCTGGTGCGTTTTTAAGCCGAATGGCATTCTGTTGAACTCATAGTGTCCATATATCGTAGAGAAGGCCGTTTTGTGGCGATCGTCAGGATGCATAGGAATTTGATGGAATCCGGATGCTAGGTCAAATACGGAGAAGTATTTCGCGCTTCCCAACTGATCTAATATGTCAGTTATGTTTGGTAGAGGATAGGCGTCTCCGATCGTTAGTTCGTTCAGTTTCCTGAAATCAATTACGATTCTGGATTTTATATTTCCCTGTGCGTCTTCCTTCTTAGGTACGATCCATATTGGTGAATTATAAGGAGATGATGAAGCTTGTATTATTTATTTTTCAAGTAATTCTTTGGTCTGTTTCCTTACTTCCTGCTTATATGCTTGAGGGTATCTATATTGCCTTGTGAATACAGGAACGTTGCTTTCCGTTACTATTCTATGGTATCCGCTGTTTGTGGCTTCCAACTTTTCTCCTGGGAGGTAGAATCTATCCGAATGTTCCTTTATTAATTCCTCAATGCTGGCTCGTTCCTCTGAATTTAAATGTTCTAATCGTAGTAGTTGAAGTAGCTGGTGTATTCTGTTGGGTTTTTCGTATTTGTCTGGTGTTTCTTCTCCTACAGGTACTTCTTCAAATGGTTCCAATTCGACAGATGGTACAGGAATTTTGATATCTTTTGTAGATGTGTTTATTGCGAATAGGTATGCTACACCGTTATTGTTTGATACAAGTGCATTACCCATATGTAAATTAGGGTGAATTTTCATTTTTGGAATGTACCCTGTGCTAGATTGCGTATTGAGGACTCGTACATATATTTGGCTTCTCGATCTTGCTGGTATTGTGATCGTCTCTGGGTCGATGAATGGAACAGTCTCTCTTCCAATGGTTATTGCCGAATGCATGTAGTCGATCGTTGCCCCGTTGGTTTGGAAGAAATCCGTCCCCAATATTCCATCCTGTTTGATAGGAAGGTCCTCTACGACGTGGAGAATAATTTCTGTGTTTAGGGTCCTTATTTTGATGTACCCAATGGTGCTGAGTAGACCGCTTGTAATGCCATTGAGGTCGAAGAGTATATCCGTAAAGATTGGAATGTCGGATGAAACGGCGCTCCTCTTAATCACGTTTAGATCGGATCCGGTATCGATCATTAGTGTTGCTTGTTCGTCATTGAATCCTACATCAAAAAGAAGGATACTAGGAGGTTTCCTTACTTGTTCGGTTTTTAGTCTAAGTATGGCTTGTTGACGTACCGTACGAGGTTGTGTTTCTTCTTTCTCCTTCCTATCGAAGTACATCTTCTTCCTGCATTGTTCCATGGTGTGGCCTTTGTACTTGCAGTATTCACAGAATATTTCTGGCTGCTGTGTTCTATTTATATAATTTTTGTTCCTACACTCCTGTATTGTGTGACCTGGTCTTCGGCAATGATCACAGTATGTATTGGATTGTGGAGCTCTATTTGAATAGCTTCGGCTTCTACAATCCTGTGTCATGTGTCCCGGTCTTCGGCAGAAGTCACAGAATGTATTGTATTGGCCTCTATTATGGTTCCTACATTCATGCGTTGCGTGTCCCGTCCTGTTGCAATGTTGACAATACTTTTGCCGCCAGTTGGTACGCGAGGTTTGTTGGCTACTACAGGTGGTGACATCATGGCCATATCCAAGACAGTTTGTACATTGGTTGGTCTGTGCTACTCTTGCTCGCGTTTGATTTTCGTTGAACTCTGCCGCTGCTTTGATAGCGACGTTGATAGCGCGATCAAGACTACTAAAGGTGTGTTCGTATATTCTGTTATGTATTTCGGTTTTTAATCCCGTTAGAAATGCTTTTACAGAGTTTTGTTCCGCAGTTATATTGAATTGAGCTTCATGTGTCGGTACTTCTATCGCGTTACAATGTTTAATTTGTAGGAGTAAGTTAGATACACGACTGCTATAATCTACCGTTGTTTCGGTCGGTAATTGCGCTATTTTTGATAGTTCTCCGTATAATTGAATGGAAGTATGTAACGGTGCAAAGCGTGAGCTTAATACGGAGATAAGGTCGTTGATTGTATTATATTCTCCGCTTAAGACTACTCTTGAAGCTTGCCCGAAAAGCTTATTCTTAATGAGTTGAACTAGCCCATATTCCGCGTTTGGGTTTACCATGCGCCGTGCATGTCGACAACTTTTAGCGAACTGATGTATCGGTATATTCCTACCATTGAAAGAAGGGACTGTGTCTGCCGTATCGCGTAAGCTAATGTGTGGTAGTTGCGGATATGTACTCGTAGCTGTATTTATATTAATTTGAGGGTTTAAATTTCCTGGAGTGTTTGTATCTCCTGGTGTTTCTATAGTTTCTGTAGCTTCCTGAGCTGTAGTATTGATCGCTAGGTTTGCCATTGCTTGGTCAAGTTCCCCGTCAGCCATTGTGAATTTTAAGCCTCCGTAGAATTTACTAAGAGAGAAAAAATTTCTGGAAAATTACTCACTTTTGGAGTATTTTACTAAGTGAAATATTCCTTCTAAATGAACAATCCTTCTGAACGAAATCAACTATCCCACCGCTGTCACCAAAAATATCCAACCTGTAACGTCCGATTGCCAGAGACAACTGAGCGTTATTGGTTCTCGAGAGGAGAGCGGCGTCCCCCCGAGTATAGGATAGGTGGGGTTTCGTTATAGTAGAGTAAAGGAGTAAAATCCAACTTAAACATTAACAATGGCTTGTTTATTCAACAAATAATTATACTTTGAGTAACAAATTATATTATCTACAGCTATGATTACAATGCTCTTGGTTTTCTTATATTTTATGTATCTATATATATATATATATATATATATATATATATATATATATATATATATGTGTGTCGTATTATGTACAAGACATGTATGTGTGTTGCAGTGTACAGCTGCTACCG
This sequence comes from Andrena fulva, assembly GCA_946251845.1. NCBI lineage: Eukaryota > Metazoa > Arthropoda > Insecta > Hymenoptera > Andrenidae > Andrena > Andrena fulva. The sequence continues at coordinate 324,669 of CAMITZ010000228.1, forward strand.
TCTCCGGAGCGAGCTTATACTCTTGGCAACGTCTGCAGTAAGAACAGCCGCTACCGTTTCCGGAGCGAGCTTATTACTCGTGGCAGAGTTTGAGTTCTATACTCTTACGACCTTGCTTTTACCAAGTGCACCAGCCGCTACCGTTTCCGGAGCGAGCTTAATGCCTTTGCAAGAGCGAGGTTATATAACCTTTGAATACACAATCAATAAAGGAGCACCTGTATCTATCCACTGAAGACCAGCCGCTACCGTCTCCGGAGCGAGCTTAATCTTACTGGTCAGACCTTAGCTACCTCTATGCTTGTGCATTCGCAAGCAGAGTCTTGACTGAACCACTGTGCTACGTACACCTCCTTTTATACCATAGTTTTGGCGGATTGGCGCACGCGCAGTGGTTTTCTCGCTTATTAACTTATATTTTATCTTATATTCTTAACAACGCTTATAATCAACTATTCCTAATGTGTTTCGTAGTATTCGTCTTTGTTATATTTGCTTAATTATAATTTTATATGTAATAATATGTACAGTGATCTACGCGTGTCGTATATATTCGCTGTTTTATCGACTGTCGGTACCACCGGGTTCAAGTCCGCGTGGGACGTTACACCTGCTGTTGGCTGTTTACCTCAGTCACCCGCCAACCGACTCATGTTTCGCACGTCGAATACGTTGCGGAGTTTATAAAAGTGAACGCAGTTTTCGTTTTAAATTATTATTTCCTTGATAATGGTCTCAATTATGACCGAAACGTTGGAAATTTGAACTTAAAATTGCAAAATAACTTTTATGTAATTGACCGAGCCTACGCGCCGATAACATTTATTTTTAAAATTAAACATTACTTCGGTCGAAATTCGGAATCATTTTATTGATTGTTTATTTTTTTCTGGTTATTTCTGTTTTTTTCTGTTCTATTCTGGGTTTATCTGGGTTATTCTGGGTTATTCTGGGTTTTTCTGGGTTTTCCTGGGTTTCTCTGGGTTTTTCTGGGTTATATGTAAAAAGAAGAGCAAGAAAAATTTAAAAAATTGTAACAGAGAGTTATAAAACAAGAAAGGATTTCATTATATTTAAGATAATTAAAATTGTATATTCGTTTCTTATGGATTAATGTTCTACAAAGTTTATATAATTTATTTATGGAATACCTACTTTAAAAACTTAAAATTTGTTACTGCTTCCTATCTTGTAAACGAAAAATTTAATTTACATTAGAAAAAAAATAATTTCTATTTTTTATTAAAATTTTGATAATGTTTTTAAAAGAACTCATTTTAGTTACGCAGTATTCTTGTCATTATTAATTATTTACTGATGTTGCACATTATATTCAAAAATAAATTTTAGTTTGTAATGCGCACATAACCTATTTTGTATTTCATATTAAAAAAGGTGGTCGACTACTAGCTATCGGACCGGTCGACTTTTAGAGTTAAGCGGTCGATTATTAAAGCATTCGGACACTTTATTTTTAGCGCTAATTATTTATTTTCCCTGAACTTTCCTACTAACGCAAAATATTTAGTGATACATTAAATGCATTTGAATTACTTCAATACATTTTATATATTTTATAACATTGATTGTTTATTTTTTCCTGGTTATTTCTGTTTTTTCTGTTTTTTTTTCTGGGTTTATCTGGGTTATTCTGGGTTATTCTGGGTTTTTCTGGGTTTTTCTGGGTTTTTCTGGGTTTTTCTGGGTTTTCCTGGGGTTTTCTGGGTTTTTCTGGGTTATATGTAAAAAGAACAGGAAGAAAAATTTAAAAAATTGTAACAGAGTTATAAAACAAGAAAGGATTTCATTATATTTAAGATAATTAAAATTGTATATTCGTTTCTTATGGAATAATGTTCTACAAAGTTTATATAATTTATTTATAGAATACCTACTTTAAAACATAAAATTTGTTACTGCTTCCTATCTTAAAAACGAAAAATTTAATTTACATTGGAAAAAAAATAATTTCTATTTTTTATTAAAATTTTGATAAAGTTTTTAAAATAACTTATTTTAGTTACGCATTATTCTTGTCATTATAAATTATTTACTGATGTTGCACATTATATTCAAAAATAAATTTTAGTTTGTAATGCGCACATAACCTATTTTGTATTTCATATTAAAAAAGGTGGTCGACTACAAGCTATCCGACCGGTCGACTTTTAGAGTTAAGCGGTCGATTATTAAAGCATTCGGACACTTTATTTTTAGCGCTAATTATTTATTTTCCCTGAACTTTCCTACTAACGCAAAATATTTAGTGATTCATTAAATATATTTGAATTACTTCAATACATTTTATATATTTTATAACATTGATTGTTTATTTTTTTTCTGGTTATTTCTGTTTTTTCTGTTTTTTCTGGGATTATCTGGGTTATTCTAAGTTATTCTGGGTTTTTCTGGGTTTTCCTGGGTTTTCCTGGGTTTTTCTGGGTTTTTCTGGGTTTTTCTGGGTTATATGTAAAAAGAAGAGCAAGAAAAATTTAAAAAATTGTAACAGAGATTTATAAAGCAAGTAAGGATTTCATTATATTTAAGATAATTAAAATTGTATATTCGTTTCTTATGGATTAATGTTCTACAAAGTTTATATAATTTATTTCATAGAATACCTACTCTAAAAACTTAAAATTTGTTACTGCTTCCTATCTTGAAAACGAAAAATTTAATTTACCTTAGAAAAAAAATAATTTCTATTTTTTATTAAAATTTTGATAATGTTTTTAACAGAACTCATTTTAGTTACGCATTATTCTTGTCATTATTAATTATTTACTCTTGTTGCACATTATATTCAAAAATATATTTTAGTTTGTAAAGCGCATATAACCTATTTTGTATTTCATATTAAAAAAGGTGGTCGACTACTAGCTATCGGACCGGTCGACTTTTAGAGTTAAGCGGTCGATTATTAAAGCATTCGGACACTTTATTTTTAGCGCTAATTATCTATTTTCCCTGAACTTTCCTACTAACGCAAAATATTTAGTGATACATTAAATACATTTGAATTACTTCAATACATTTTATATATTTTATAACATTGATTGTTTATTTTTTTCTGGTTATTTCTGTTTTTTCAGTTTTTTTCTGGGTTTATCTGGGTTATTCTGGGTTTTTCTGGGTTTTTCTGGGTTTTCCTGGGTTTTATGGGTTTTTCTGGGTTATATGTAAAAAGAAGAGGAAGAAAAATTTAAAACATTGTAACAGAGAGTTATAAAGCAAGTAAGGATTTCATTATATTTAAGATAATTAAAATTGTATATTCGTTTCTTATGGATTAATGTTCTACAAAGTTTATATAATTTGTTTACAGAATACCTACTTTAAAAACTTAAAATTTGTTACTGCTTCCTATCTTAAAAACGAAAAATTTAATTTACATTGGAAAAAAAATAATTTCTATTTTTTATTAAAATTTTGATAAAGTTTTTAAAAGAACTTATTTTAGTTACGCATTATTCCTGTCATTATTAATTATTTACTGATGTTGCACATTATATTCAAAAATAAATTTTAGTTTATAATGCGCACATAACCTATTTTGTATTTCATATTAAAAAAGGTGGTCGACTACTAGCTATCGGACCGGTCGACTTTTAGAGTTAAGCGGTCGATTATTATAGCATTCGGACACTTTATTTTTAGCGCTAATTATCTATTTTCCCTGAACTTTCCTACTAACGCAAAATATTTAGTGATACATTAAATACATTTGAATTACTTCAATACATTTTATATATTTTATAACATTGATTGTTTATTTTTTTTCTGGTTATTTCTGTTTTTTTTTGGGGTTTATCTGGGTTATTCTGGGTTATTCTGGGTTTTTCTGGGTTTTTCTGGGTTTTCCTGGGTTTTTCTGGGTTTTTCTGGGTTATATGTAAAAAGAAGAGGAAGAAAAATTTAAAAAATTGTAACAGAGAGTTATAAAACAAGAAAGGATTTCATTATATTTAAGATAATTAAAATTGTATATTCGTTTCGTATGGATTAATGTTCTACAAAGTTTATATAATTTATTTATAGAATACCTACTTTAAAAACTTAAAATTTGTTACTGCTTCCTATCTTAAAAACGAAAAATTTAATTTACATTGGAAAAAAAATAATTTCTATTTTTTATTAAAATTTTGATATAGTTTTTAAAAGAACTTATTTTAGTTACGCATTATTCTTGTCATTATTAATTATTTACTGATGTTGCACATTATATTCAAAAATCAATTTTAGTTTATAATGCGCACATAACCTATTTTGTATTTCATATTAAAAAAGGTGGTCGACTACTAGCTATCGGACCGGTCGACTTTTAGAGTTAAGCGGTCGATTATTAAAGCATTCGAACACTTTATTTTTAGCGCTAATTATTTATTTTCCCTGAACTTTCCTACAAACGCAAAATATTTAGTGATACATTAAATACATTTGAATTACTTCAATGCATTTTATATATTTTATAGCATTGATTGTTTATTTTTTTCTGGTTATTTCTGTTTTTTCTGTTTTTTCTGGGTTTACCTGGGTTATTCTAGGTTATTCTGGGTTTTTCTGAGTTTTTCTGTGTTTTCCTGTGTGTTTCTGGGTTTTTCTGGGTTATATGTAAAAAGAATAGCAAGAAAAATTTAAAAAATTGTAACAGAGAGTTATAAAACAAGAAAGGATTTCATTATATTTAAGCTAATTAAAATTGTATATTCGTTTCTTATGGATTAATGTTCTACAAAGTTTATATAATTTATTTATAGAATACCTACTTTAAAAACTTCAAATTTGTTACTGCTTCCTATCTTGAAAACGAAAAATTTAATTTACATTAGAAAAAAATAATTTCTATTTTTTATTAAAATTTTGATAATGTTTTTAAAAGAACTCATTTTAGTTACGCATTATTCTTGTCGTTATTAATTATTTACTCATGTTGCACATTATATTCAAAAATAAATTTTAGTTTGTAATGCGCACATAACCTATTTTGTATTTCATATTAAAAAAGGTGGTCGACTACTAGCTATCGGACCGGTCGACTTTTAGAGTTAAGCGGTCGATTATTAAAGCATTCGGACATTTTATTTTTAGCGCTAATTACCTATTTTCCCTGAACTTTCGTACTAACGCAAAATATTTAGTGATACATTAAATACATTTGAATTACTTCAATACATTTTATATATTTTATAACATTGATTGTTTATTTTTTTTCTGGTTATTTCTGTTTTTTTCTGTTTTTTCTGGGTTTATCTGGGTTATTCTGGGTTTTTCTGGGTTTTTCTGGGTATTCCTGGGTTTTTCTGGGTTTTTCTGGGATTTTCTGGGTTATATGTAAAAAGAAGAGCAAGAAAAATTTAAAAAATTGGAACAGAGAGTTATAAAGCAAGTAAGGATTTCATTATATTTAAGATAATTAAAATTGTATATTCGTTTCTTATGGATTAATGTTCTACAAAGTTTATATAATTTATTTATAGAATACCTACTTTAAAAACTTCAAATTTGTTACTGCTTCCTATCTTGAAAACGAAAAATTTAATTTACATTAGAAAAAAATAATTTCTATTTTTTATTAAAATTTTGATAATGTTTTTAAAAGAACTCATTTTAGTTACGCATTATTCTTGTCATTATTAATTATTTACTCATGTTGCACATTATATTCAAAAATAAATTTTAGTTTGTAATGCGCACATAACCTATTTTGTATTTCATATTAAAAAAGGTGGTCGACTACTAGCTATCGGACCGGTCGACTTTTAGAGTTAAGCGGTCGATTATTAAAGCATTCGGACACTTTATTTTTAGCGCTAATTACCTATTTTCCCTGAACTTTCGTACTAACGCAAAATATTTAGTGATACATTAAATACATTTGAATTACTTCAATACATTTTATATATTTTATAACATTGATTGTTTATTTTTTTTCTGGTTATTTCTGTTTTTTTCTGTTTTTTTCTGGGTTTATCTGGGTTATTCTGGGTTTTTCTGGGTTTTTCTGGGTATTCCTGGGTTTTTCTGGGTTTTTCTGGGATTTTTTGGGTTATATGTAAAAAGAAGAGCAAGAAAAATTTAAAAAATTGTAACAGAGAGTTATAAAGCAAGTAAGGATTTCATTATATTTAAGATAATTAAAATTGTATATTCGTTTCTTATGGATTAATGTTCTACAAAGTTTATATAATTTATTTATAGAATACCTACTTTAAAAACTTAAAATTTGTTACTGCTTCCTATCTTAAAAACGAAAAATTTAATTTACATTGGAAAAAAAATAATTTCTATTTTTTATTAAAATTTTGATAAAGTTTTTATTAGAACTTATTTTAGTTACGCATTATTCTTGTCATTATTAATTATTTACTGATGTTGCACATTATATTCAAAAATAAATTTTAGTTTGTAATGCGCACATACCCTATTTTGTATTTCATATTAAAAAAAGTGGTCGACTACTAGCTATCGGACCGGTCGACTTTTAGAGTTAAGCGGTCGATTATCAAATCATTCGGACACTTTATTTTTAGCGCTAATTATTTATTTTCCCTGAACTTTCCTACTAACGCAAAATATTTAGTGATACATTAAATACATTTGAATTACTTCAATACATTTTATATATTTTATAACATTGATTGTTTATTTTTTTCTGGTTATTTCTGTTTTTTCTGTTTTTTTCTGGGTTTATCTGGGTTATTCTGGGTTATTCTGGGTTTTTCTGGGTTTTTCTGGGTTTTTCTGGGTTTTCCTGGGTTTTTCTGGGTTTTTCTGGGTTACATGTAAAAAGAAGAGCAAGAAAATTTAAAAAAATTGTAACAGAGTGTTATAAAACAAGAAAGGATTTCATTATATTTAAGATAATTAAAATTGTATATTCGTTTCTTATGGATTAAAGTTCTACAAAGTTTATATAATTTATTTATAGAATACCTACTTTAAAAACTTAAAATTTGATACTGCTTCCTATCTTAAAAACGAAAAATTTAATTTACATTGGAAAAAAAATAATTTCTATTTTTTATTAAAATTTTGATAAAGTTTTTAAAAGAACTTATTTCAGTTACGCATTAATCTTGTCATTATTAATTATTTAGTGATGTTGCACATTATATTCAAAAATAAATTTTAGTTTGTAATGCGCACATAAACTATTTTGTATTTCATATTAAAAAAGGTGGTCGACTACTAGCTATCGGACCGGTCGACTTTTAGAGTTAAGCGGTCGATTATAAAAGCATTCGGACACTTTATTTTTAGCGCTAATTATTTATTTTCCCTGAACTTTCCTACTAACGCAAAATATTTAGTGATACATTAAATACATTTGAATTACTTCAATACATTATATATATTTTATAACATTGATTGTTTATTTTTTTTCTGGTTATTTCTGTTTTTTTCTGTTTTTTTCTGGGTTTATCTGGGTTATTCTGGGTTTTTCTGGGTTTTTCTGGTTTTTCCTGGGTTTTTCTGGGTTTTTCTGGGTTTTTCTGGGTTATATGTAAAAAGAAGAGCAAGAAAAATTTAAAAAATTGTAACAGAGGGTTAAAAACAAGAAAGGATTTCATTATATTTAAGTTAATTAAAATTGTATATTCGTTTCTTATGGATTAATGTTCTACAAAGTTTATATAATTTATTTATAGAATACCTACTTTAAAAACTTAAAATTTGTTACTGCTTCCTATCTTAAAAACGCAAAACTTAATTTACATTGGAAAAAAAATAATTTCTATTTTTTATTAAAATTTTGATAAAGTTTTTAAAAGAACATATTTTAGTTACGCATTATTCTTGTCATTATTAATTATTTACTGATGTTGCACATTATATTCAAAAATAAATTTTAGTTTGTAATGCGCACACAACCTATTTTGTATTTCATATTAAAAAAGGTGGTCGACTACTAGCTATCGGACCGGTCGACTTTTAGAGTTAAGCGGTCGATTATTAAAGCATTCGGACACTTTATTTTTAGCGCTAATTATTTATTTTCCCTGAACTTTCCTACTAACGCAAAATATTTAGTGATACATTAAATACATTTGAATTACTTCAATACATTTTATATATTTTATAACATTGATTGTTTATTTTTTTTCTGGTTATTTCTGTTTTTTTCTGTTTTTTTCTGGGTTTATCTGGGTTATTCTAGGTTATTCTGGGTTTTTCTGGGTTTTTCTGGGTTTTCCTGGGTTTTTCTGGGTTATATGTAAAAAGAAGAGCAAGAAAAATTTAAAAAATTGTAACAGAGAGTTATAAAGCAAGTAAGGATTTCATTATATTTAAGACAATTAAAATTGTATATTCGTTTCTTATGGATTAATGTTCTACAAAGTTTATATAATTTATTTCATAGAATACCTACTCTAAAAACTTAAAATTTGTTACTGCTTCCTATCTTGAAAACGAAAAATTTAATTTACCTTAGAAAAAAAATAATTTCTATTTTTTATTAAAATTTTGATAATGTTTTTAACAGAACTCATTTTAGTTACGCATTATTCTTGTCATTATTAATTATTTATTCTTGTTGCACATTATATTCAAAAATATATTTTAGTTTGTAATGCGCATATAACCTATTTTGTATTTCATATTAAAAAAGGTGGTCGACTACTAGCTATCGGACCGGTCGACTTTTAGAGTTAAGCGGTCGATTATTATAGCATTCGGACATTTTATTTTTAGCGCTAATTATCTATTTTCCCTGAACTTTCCTACTAACGCAAAATATTTAGTGATACATTAAATACATTTGAATTACTTCAATACATTTTATATATTTTATAACATTGATTGTTTTTTGTTCTGGTTATTTCTGTTTTTTTCTGTTTTTTTCTGGGTTTATCTGGGTTATTCTGGGTTATTCTGGGTTATTCTGGGTTTTTCTGGGTATTTCTGGGTTTTCCTGGGTTTTCTGGGTTTTTCTGGGTTATATGTAAAAAGAAGAGGAAGAAAAATTTAAAACATTGTAACAGAGAGTTATAAAGCAAGTAAGGATTTCATTATATTTAAGATAATTAAAATTGTATATTCGTTTCTTATGGATTAATGTTCTACGAAGTTTATATAATTTATTTATAGAATACCTACTTTGAAAACTTCAAATTTGTTACTGCTTCCTATCTTGAAAACGAAAAATTTAATTTACATTAGAAAAAAATAATTTCTATTTTTTATTAAAATTTTGATAATGTTTTTAAAAGAACTCATTTTAGTTACGCATTATTCTTGTCATTATTAATTATTTACTCATGTTGCACATTATATTCAAAAATAAATTTTAGTTTGTAATGCGCACATAACCTATTTTGTATTTCATATTAAAAAAGGTGGTCGACTACTAGCTATCGGACCGGTCGACTTTTAGAGTTAAGCGGTCGATTATTAAAGCATTCGAACACTTTATTTTTAGCGCTAATTATTTATTTTCCCTGAACTTTCCTACAAACGCAAAATATTTAGTGATACATTAAATACATTTGAATTACTTCAATGCATTTTATATATTTTATAGCATTGATTGTTTATTTTTTTCTGGTTATTTCTGTTTTTTCCTGTTTTTTCTGGGTTTATCTGGGTTATTCTGGGTTATTCTTGGTTTTTCTGGGTTTTTCTGGGTTTTCCTGGGTTCTTCTGGGTTTTTCTGGGTTATATGTAAAAAGAAGAGCAAGAAAAATTTAAAAAATTGTAACAGAGAGTTATAAAACAAGAAAGGATTTCATTATATTTAAGATAATTAAAATTGTATATTCGTTTCTTATGGATTAATGTTCTACAAAGTTTATATAATTTATTTATAGAATACCTACTTTAAAAACTTAAAATTTGTTACTGCTTCCTATCTTAAAAACGAAAAATTTAATTTACTTTGGAAAAAAAATAATTTCTATTTTTTATTAAAATTTTGATAAAGTTTTTAAAAGAACTTATTTTAGTTACGCATTATTCTTGTCATTATTAATTATTTACTGATGTTGCACATTATATTCAAAAATAAATTTTAGTTTGTAATGCGCACACAACCTATTTTGTATTTCATAATAAAAAAGGTGGTCGACTACTAGCTATCGGACCGGTCGACTTTTAGAGTTAAGCGGTCGATTATCAAATCATTCGGACACTTTATTTTTAGCGCTAATTATTTATTTTCCCTGAACTTTCCTACTAACGCAAAATATTTAGTGATACATTAAATACATTTGAATTACTTCAATACATTTTATATATTTTATAACATTGATTGTTTATTTTTTTCTGGTTATTTCTGTTTTTTCTGTTTTTTTCTGGGTTTATCTTGGTTATTCTGGGTTATTCTGGGTTTTTCTGGGTTTTTCTGGGTTTCTCTGGGTTTTTCTGGGTTTCTCTGGGTTTTTCTGGGTTATATGTAAAAAGAAGAGCAAGAAAAATTTAAAAAATTGTAACAGAGAGTTAAAAACAAGAAAGGATTTCATTATATTTAAGATATTTAAAATTGTATATTCGTTTCTTATGGATTAATGTTCTACAAAGTTTATATAATTTATTTATAGAATACCTACATTAAAAACTTAAAATTTGTTACTGCTTCCTATCTTAAAAACGAAAAATTTAATTTACATTGGAAAAAAAATAATTTCTATTTTTTATTAAAATTTTGATAAAGTTTTTATTAGAACTTATTTTAGTTACGCATTATTCTTGTCATTATTAATTATTTACTGATGTTGCACATTATATTCAAAAATAAATTTTAGTTTGTAATGCGCACATACCCTATTTTGTATTTCATATTAAAAAAAGTGGTCGACTACTAGCTATCGGACCGGTCGACTTTTAGAGTTAAGCGGTCGATTATCAAATCATTCGGACACTTTATTTTTAGCGCTAATTATTTATTTTCCCTGAACTTTCCTACTAACGCAAAATATTTAGTGATACATTAAATACATTTGAATTACTTCAATACATTTTATATATTTTATAACATTGATTGTTTATTTTTTTCTGGTTATTTCTGTTTTTTCTGTTTTTTTCTGGGTTTATCTGGGTTATTCTGGGTTATTCTGGGTTTTTCTGGGTTTTTCTGGGTTTTTCTGGGTTTCTCTGGGTTTTTCTGGGTTATATGTAAAAAGAAGAGCAAGAAAAATTTAAAAAATTGTAACAGAGAGTTATAAAACAAGAAAGGATTTCATTATATTTAAGATAATTAAAATTGTATATTCGTTTCTTATGGATTAATGTTCTACAAAGTTTATATAATTTATTTATAGAATACCTACTTTAAAAACTTAAAATTTGTTACTGCTTCCTATCTTAAAAACGAAAAATTTAATTTACTTTGGAAAAAAAATAATTTCTATTTTTTATTAAAATTTTGATAAAGTTTTTAAAAGAACTTATTTTAGTTACGCATTATTCTTGTCATTATTAATTATTTACTGATGTTGCACATTATATTCAAAAATAAATTTTAGTTTGTAATGCGCACACAACCTATTTTGTATTTCATATTAAAAAAGGTGGTCGACTACTAGCTATCGGACCGGTCGACTTTTAGAGTTAAGCGGTCGATTATCAAATCATTCGGACACTTTATTTTTAGCGCTAATTATTTATTTTCCCTGAACTTTCCTACTAACGCAAAATATTTAGTGATACATTAAATACATTTGAATTACTTCAATACATTTTATATATTTTATAACATTGATTGTTTATTTTTTTCTGGTTATTTCTGTTTTTTCTGTTTTTTTCTGGGTTTATCTTGGTTATTCTGGGTTATTCTGGGTTTTTCTGGGTTTTTCTGGGTTTCTCTGGGTTTTTCTGGGTTTCTCTGGGTTTTTCTGGGTTATATGTAAAAAGAAGAGCAAGAAAAATTTAAAAAATTGTAACAGAGAGTTAAAAACAAGAAAGGATTTCATTATATTTAAGATATTTAAAATTGTATATTCGTTTCTTATGGATTAATGTTCTACAAAGTTTATATAATTTATTTATAGAATACCTACATTAAAAACTTAAAATTTGTTACTGCTTCCTATCTTAAAAACGAAAAATTTAATTTACATTGGAAAAAAAATAATTTCTATTTTTTATTAAAATTTTGATAAAGTTTTTATTAGAACTTATTTTAGTTACGCATTATTCTTGTCATTATTAATTATTTACTGATGTTGCACATTATATTCAAAAATAAATTTTAGTTTGTAATGCGCACATACCCTATTTTGTATTTCATATTAAAAAAAGTGGTCGACTACTAGCTATCGGACCGGTCGACTTTTAGAGTTAAGCGGTCGATTATCAAATCATTCGGACACTTTATTTTTAGCGCTAATTATTTATTTTCCCTGAACTTTCCTACTAACGCAAAATATTTAGTGATACATTAAATACATTTGAATTACTTCAATACATTTTATATATTTTATAACATTGATTGTTTATTTTTTTCTGGTTATTTCTGTTTTTTCTGTTTTTTTCTGGGTTTATCTGGGTTATTCTGGGTTATTCTGGGTTTTTCTGGGTTTTTCTGGGTTTTTCTGGGTTTCTCTGGGTTTTTCTGGGTTATATGTAAAAAGAAGAGCAAGAAAAATTTAAAAAATTGTAACAGAGAGTTAAAAACAAGAAAGGATTTCATTATATTTAAGATAATTAAAATTGTATATTCGTTTCTTATGGATTAATGTTCTACAAAGTTTATATAATTTATTTATAGAATACCTACATTAAAAACTTAAAATTTGTTACTGCTTCCTATCTTAAAAACGAAAAATTTAATTTACATAGGAAAAAAAATAATTTCTATTTTTTATTAAAATTTTGATAAAGTTTTTATTAGAACTTATTTTAGTTACGCATTATTCTTGTCATTATTAATTATTTACTGATGTTGCACATTATATTCAAAAATAAATTTTAGTTTGTAATGCGCACATACCCTATTTTGTATTTCATATTAAAAAAAGTGGTCGACTACTAGCTATCGGACCGGTCGACTTTTAGAGTTAAGCGGTCGATTATCAAATCATTCGGACACTTTATTTTTAGCGCTAATTATTTATTTTCCCTGAACTTTCCTACTAACGCAAAATATTTAGTGATACATTAAATACATTTGAATTACTTCAATACATTTTATATATTTTATAACATTGATTGTTTATTTTTTTCTGGTTATTTCTGTTTTTTCTGTTTTTTTCTGGGTTTATCTGGGTTATTCTGGGTTATTCTGGGTTTTTCTGGGTTTTTCTGGGTTTTCCTGGGTTTTTCTGGGTTTTTCTGGGTTACATGTAAAAAGAAGAGCAAGAAAATTTTAAAAAATTGTAACAGAGTGTTATAAAACAAGAAAGGATTTCATTATATTTAAGATAATTAAAATTGTATATTCGTTTCTTATGGATTAAAGTTCTACAAAGTTTATATAATTTATTTATAGAATACCTACTTTAAAAACTTAAAATTTGATACTGCTTCCTATCTTAAAAACGAAAAATTTAATTTACATTGGAAAAAAAATAATTTCTATTTTTTATTAAAATTTTGATAAAGTTTTTAAAAGAACTTATTTCAGTTACGCATTAATCTTGTCATTATTAATTATTTACTGATGTTGCACATTATATTCAAAAATAGATTTTAGTTTGTAATGCGCACATACCCTATTTTGTATTTCATATTAAAAAAAGTGGTCGACTATTAGCTATCGGACCGGTCGACTTTTAGAGTTAAGCGGTCGATTATCAAATCATTCGGACACTTTATTTTTAGCGCTAATTATTTATTTTCCCTGAACTTTCCTACTAACGCAAAATATTTAGTGATACATTAAATACATTTGAATTACTTCAATACATTTTATATATTTTATAACATTGATTGTTTATTTTTTTCTGGTTATTTCTGTTTTTTCTGGGTTTATCTGGGTTATTCTGGGTTTTTCTGGGTTTTTCTGGGTTTTCCTGGGTTTTTCTGGGTTTTTCTGGGTTACATGTAAAAAGAAGAGCAAGAAAATTTTAAAAAATTGTAACAGAGTGTTATAAAACAAGAAAGGATTTCATTATATTTAAGATAATTAAAATTGTATATTCGTTTCTTATGGATTAAAGTTCTCCAAAGTTTATATAATTTATTTATAGAATACCTACATTAAAAAATTAAAATTTGTTACTGCTTCCTATCTTAAAAACGAAAAATTTAATTTACATTGGAAAAAAAATAATTTCTATTTTTTATTAAAATTTCAATAAAGTTTTTAAAAGAACTTATTTTAGTTACGCATTATTCTTGTCATTATTAATTATTTACTGATGTTGCACATTATATTCAAAAATAAATTTTAGTTTGTAATGCGCACATAACCTATTTTGAATTTCATATTAAAAAAGGTGGTCGACTACTAGCTATCGGACCGGTCGACTTTTAGAGCTAAGCGGTCGATTATTAAAGCATTCGGCCACTTTATTTTTAGCGCTAATTATTTATTTTCCCTGAACTTTCCTACTAACGCAAAATATTTAGTGATACATTAAATACATTTGAATTACTTCAATACATTTTATATATTTTATAACATTGATTGTTTATTTTTTTTCTGGTTATTTCTGTTTTTTCTGCTTTTTCTGGGTTTATTTGGGTTATCCTGGGTTATTCTGGGGTTTTCTGGGTTTTTCTGGGTTTTCCTGGGTTTTTCTGGGTTTTTCTGGGTTATATGTAAAAAGAAGAGCAAGAAAAATTTGAAAAATTGTAACAGAGAGTTATAAAACAAGAAAGGATTTCATTATATTTAAGATAATGAAAATTGTATATTCGTTTCTTATGGATTAATGTTCTACAAAGTTTATATAATTTATTCATAGAATACCTACTTTAAAAACTTAAAATTTGTTACTGCTTCCTATCTTAAAAACGAAAAATTTAATTTACATTGGAAAAAAAATAATTTCTATTTTTTATTAAAATTTTGATAAAGTTTTAAAAGAACTTATTTTAGTTACGCATTATTCTTGTCATTATTAATTATTTACTGATGTTGCACATTATATTCAAAAATAAATTTTAGTTTGAAATGCGCACATAACCTATTTTGTATTTCATATTAAAAAAGGTGGTCGACTACTAGCTATCGGACCGGTCGACTTTTAGAGTTAAGCGGTCGATTATTAAAGCATTCGGACACTTTATTTTTAGCGCTAATTATTTATTTTCCCTGAACTTTCCTACTAACGCAAAATATTTAGTGATACATTAAATACATTTGAATTACTTCAATACATTTTATATATTTTATAACATTGATTGTTTATTTTTTTTCTGGTTATTTCTGTTTTTTCTGTTTTTTTTGGGGTTTATCTGGGTTATTCTGGGTTATTCTTGGTTTTTCTGGGTTTTTCTGGGTTTTTCTGGGTTTTCCTGGATTTTTCTGGGTTTTTCTGGGTTATATGTAAAAAGAAGGAGGCCGGCCATGAGACACGCAAGGAGACGGACGTGCGTAGAGACGCTACGTCGATTCGGAACGACTGAAGGCGGGAAAGCGCGCGGGCGACAGTCTGAGCGGTGTGAAGGGCACCATAGACTCTTCAGTATCGCCGGGGTGTAATTTGTTCGGAGCTAAGTGTCCTGTGGAACATGATATCTCAGTGGAAAGGCCGCCGAGTTCCACTGCAGAGAAAGTGACAGGCCAAGATGGCCGCCACAGCCGTGTGAAACGATAATGTGCCCCGGGGAAGGATATGAACACATGGGGCGCAGAATAAGGACCTTCGGAGGAATAAAGGATATGTCCTAGATGCTCTGAGCACCACCTGGAATAAGTGGAAGGCACACATCCTGCAGGATAGTAGAAATTCGGCGAAGTTTGCTCACGGCCGGCCGTTGAGAAAAAGGGACTCCGACCAATAGCAGCGGAGAGGAAAGCTCGTCGCCTAATCAGCGACGAGAAGACACTAGAAAGGAATCGTGATTGGAGGACGGGACGCAAGAGAATCCTGTCGCCCAACCAGGAGGAGTCAAACTCCCCGCGAAATGTGAATTGTCTGCGACCAACTTAGACTAAACGCCCTAAGGCACCTACGGAGGGCAATGAGGGCAGGCTCCTGGGCACAGAATCAGGTCCGGGAGATTTCCGGGAGTATTTTGATACCCTGGACACTTATCTGGTGTGTTTTAAACAATTCTGTGCGAATGTGTAATTTTAAGACTTTTAAAGTGAAAGTGACATGTGAGGCTACGGCTCCCTGGTATCTCGGCGGATTTTCGAGGGAATGGAGACAGACACAGAACTGAGCTTGGTGTGCTCGTTCGGGGGTGGCCCTGGTAACACTCTGGGAAGGGCTGAGCACCCTTGGATCAACGGAGGTGACCCCATGGGGACTCTTCGGGTGTAAGGGGGGGGGGGGGCTCCTACCATGAAGGCCATTGGGGAATTGACAACTAAGCCCTATTTTTAGGGCCCCCTCTAGATGCAGGGCACTCCCGGATCTAAGTAGACACCCAGCTTACGGGGCTCCGGCGCCTTGGAGCGAATATATCGATTTTTGGGGATTTTAGACGATTGGACTTAGTCTATGGGAAGAGGACGGATAGGGATGGCTGATAAGCCCTATTTCTGGGCCCGCTATTGTCTCCCGGAAGTCCTCACGAGTATTTTGACACCCTGGACATGGACCCCAGATTATAAATCGAACCAGGGGAGAATTTTTAAAATTTACTGAAATTTCTTCGTGCTGTAACTAAGTGCAGCTAAGTGACAGGCGAGGCCATGTGCACCGGAGAAGAGGACCGGAGAAGGGCTTCCAGTGCCGTGAGCGCCCTGAATGAGTCGGGAAGGTCGTTAGAACACCGGATGCGACTAGTGGGACCCACGGACCATCATTCGAGGGGCGGAGGCACCCGGGGTCCTTGTAGGATCACCGCAAGTGACAGGCTGGCCCTAAAAGTGGATTGGCGGGGACGGGTACCGAATGGCCTGATGAGCGGGAAAGGGAACACGCTGTCCCAGCCTCCAGGAAGGTGCATCATGGCAGCCCGGTGAGTCGTACCCAATGTTATTTTCTTTTCTTTCTCCCTCTGTAAGTTGTGTGGGAAGAGGGTCCGTTATCGGGCCTCGGCGTATAGGGCGTACAAACGGGCCCTGCGCTCTGCGCTTGGCGCTTTGTGCCTACGCGCCTTCATGCATCCCGAGTGGGAGAGGGAGAGAAGGATAGAGGGGACAAAGACAAGGAAAGGTGGAAGGTACCCTAGCGAGAACAGGTGCTAGGGGTGGCCCATGGAGTGTAGCCCCAGGGCAATTATGGATCGTGCGGCGAGATGACGGTCCTCCCGGGATGGCGTCCGGGTTGCAGTAGCCGCTGGACTAAACATCTGGGTCCGATAGTGGGTGAAATCCGCTGGGCGGTGGGGCCGTCGCCCCTGAGACACTCAATGATCAATGTCTAGAATAAGCGGTGCCTCGGATGAAAATAACACCGCTTCTGGAAGTCGTTCAGCCATGGTTTGCCCCGTCAGCAGCAATCCATCGGTAAGAAATCAGACTGATGACACCGAGCTGAGGCAGCGGGCCGGTGTCACTGTGGGAGACGATATTTCGTCCTTGCACTATCCCGCAGAAGAAATCACAGCAGCCTGCGAAACTGGTATGCTTTTGGACTTCGATAAGGATAATCATTTGGATAATGTTAGGGCCGGGAGAGATGAGGAAGGGCCAATCAATGGCCAGGATGGAAAGGTAAGGAGGGATTCGTCGAAGAAGAGGACGGACGGATGGGAGACAGGCTCTCTTGCGAAGTTTATGGACGCAAGACTCGCGGAAGAGCGCGCGTTACGGGGGATTAAACCTCTTGAAATGAGTTGCACTGGTTCCTTAACGGCGGGGAAGGAGGGTTCGCGGCCACCCCCATATGGGAGGGTTGTGACTCCCTTAACTCCTAAGAAGAAGGAGGATCCCTCCGATTCCAGGGACGTGAGTAGCGTGGACCCGGAGGAGTCGGAATCGACCAACCCTGGGGTGGATACCCCTCCAGCTGGAGTTTTCTCCGGCAAATCTATTAAGAGGTCCCCCCCCCCCCCCGTCTAGAGCGGTCGGAGGGGAAACCATGTTGGTTTTGGAACCGGGGGTGCAAGGGGGTCGTAAACAGCGGCAATTGCAATTGGTGGACCTGATGGGACCTAGATCTAGGAGGAGGGATTCCCAGGACAAATCGAGGTTTGGGCCGGAGAAGAGGACGCTCCCGAGGATTAGATCAGCCTCAGCCACAAGAATTGAGGACGCGGGGCGGAAAAGGGGGGAGGGACTCTTCCCCAAGGATTTCAAGTTCGTGGTGCCGGCTGCTCCGTCTAACAGGGGCAAGGGGAAGGAGGACGAGAGAGGTCCTGACCTCAGCCCTGAGGCCAAGACGAGTAAGCTCCTGGCGGAGGTGGCCTCTTTTCTAAGTAGTCTGACCAAGACGTGCAATGACTTGGCGGAAGCGGTCAGGAATAAAAGGGTCAGCTCGATCAAGGGAGTCCTCGGATACGCGAAGGAGATGGCGGTGGGCTGCGAGAAAGCGGCGATCACGGTCGCTGAGGCTATGGCAGCCCATAATATTAAGAGGTGGCGGGGGAACCCTGGTACAGGGAAGATTGACCCTCCTGTAATGGTAGGGGAGACTAAGCAAGCAGTCCCCATGGACCGCCCTTGCCGTGCCCCTAAGGAGTCGAGAGACATAGGCATTCAGACGCAAGAAGACACCAATGGTAGGAAGGAACAGGAATCTCATTCGGAGCAGACCCCCATGGCAAAAGTGGACAGAAAGGGTAAGGGGAAACCCAAAAAGGATAGAGACAAGCCTAAAGCTCAGGTTCATGAAAGTAACCCCTCTAACGAGAAGCCTGCGGTCGTGAGAATGGAATCGGGACCGGGTAAAAAGAGACCACGGGAGAAGACCTCCCCCCAAGATGTTCGGGAGCAGTTCTCTAAAAAGAGGCTCTTTGCCGAGGTAGTGACGGATGGGTCGCCGCATTCCTCTAACCCGGGACCTACCCCTTCCCCCCCGTAATAAGCCAGGGGACAGTAGGATAGAGGGAATGAGTCCTGTCAGTGGTACTGAGCGACCGCCGGGACCTGTGACGGAATGGTCGAAAATTCCGACAAAGGGCCAATTAAGGAGAGAGAAGAGGGATAAGCGGCTCCAAGTGCTTCAGGCCCAGAAGGAGCATCCGGAGAGTATGGTGAAATCGACCTCTAAAACTAAACCTAAACCTAAACTCAGGCCACCGAGGAAGAGGCCGGAGGCTGTACTTGTCAAGGTTCCCCAGGCTTCGTCTTACCTGGACACGTATAGGACCCTTCTCTCTAAGGAAAGGGAGACAATGCAGGAGGTGGTGGGAGTTAAGAAGACCAGGCTGGAGCACACCCTCCTAGAGCTAAATAGGAAATCGAACGCGAACTCGCTGGTGGGTGCCATCAGGGGAAAGTTTGCGTCCTCGGAAATTGAATGCCTCCCCTTGACAGAGAGGTCAGCGGTAGAAATTAAAGGGATAGACTCGATGGTGGAAGGGCCTGAGGATCTGGAGGAACTGGCGAAAGCCGCGAAGGTCGACCCTAGCGTGGTGACGCTTAAGATGCTCAGACTAGGGCAGCTGGGCACTAAGTCAGCAGTGGTGGAACTCCCGACGAACGCGATGAGTGCGAACCCGGAAGGCCTGAGGTTCAGGGTAGGATTGACCATGGTCAAATGTAGGGTTCTCCCTAAGCTTAACAGGCGCTTCTTATGTCATGTCCTGGGGCATTTAGCACGGGAGTGTAAAGTGCCGCCGGATGGAGGGGAAATTTGTAGGAGGTGCGGTGGCAATGGTCACCAAATTGGGAATTGCCCGAACCCCCCGAGATGCATCATCTGTAGCAATAATGGGGTGACTGGGAGCAAAGCAGCCCATGTGACGGCCTCACTGAGCTGTCCCGCTAACAGGGTTGTTCCGGGGTTGGAGGCCCGGCAAGGGAAGCCGACAAGCCGCAAGAAGTAGGACCATGTCGAGGATTCTCCAAATCAACCTAAATAGGTGTCGCTTGGCTCAGGACATCTTGATACACAACGCCTCCTTGCTAAACGCGGATGTGGTCCTGATCTCCGAACCGTATAGGCAAATGGACACTTGGTTCAACGACGTGTCAGGAGATGCGTCCCTATGGATTACGGGTTTCAATGGGAAATATCCGATTATGACCCCTCCGTTATGCGCGGAGGGTGTGGTGGGGGCAGTCCTGGAAGGGACTGTTTTCATTAGCTGCTACTGCTCCCCGAAATGGAAGGTCCCGGAATTTGCCTCTTACCTAGGTGTCGTGGAAGGCCTGCTGGGGGAGGTTAGGACCCATGGTAGTGGGGTGGTTATAGCCGGGGACTTAAATGCGAAATCGCAGGCTTGGGGAGGCCCTAGGTCTGATAGCAAAGGCGATGCGGCAATGGAATTCCTCGCAAGAAATGGTCTGGTGCCGACGAGGCTGAGGGAGTCGGCGACCTTCTTCCATCATAACAAGGGTACCTCGGTTGTGGATGTGATGGCGACAGACCGCTCCACTGCCCGAAATCTGGTGAAGAGTGAGGTATTGAAGCATACGACCTTCTCAGACCACCGGTATATCTTCCACACGATAGGGAGGACAAGAGGACAATCGAGTGCCCCTCCGGCGTGGGTCCAATACTCACTTAAAAACCTGGATTGCGGTGAGGTCCTCGAGAACTTCCAGAAACTGCTCCAACTCCACAGGAGCCCTTTCCTTGGTTCCGTCCGGGACCTGGTTGAGGAGAGCACGGCTGCGGGAAGCAAGGTACAGTTAGCTGAGCACCTGCAAGACCTGCTGGAGGAGGTCACAGCGACCTCGCTACCGGTGAAGAATTGCCCAAAAGGGACGCGGAAACCCAACTTTTGGTGGTCCCCGGAGATCGCGGATGCTAGGAGAGAATCACTTAGGGCCAGGAGATGGTATCAGCGACGCCGCAAAAAAGGGTCCCCTGACACACATGATGCGAGAGTAGCATACTTTCAGGCCAAAAGGAAAGTTCAGGTCATGATCTGGCGATCGAAAGAGGCCCATTTTTCAAAAATGTGCGCCACAATTGATGAAGACCCCTGGGGTAAGCCCTATAAGGTGGTCATGTCGACGCTTAAGGGTCGCGCTCCAAAAACGATTATGACACCCGACCATGTGCGTGCCATTTTGGGCCATCTCTTCACCACTGAACCCCCAGTAGCTGCTCCCAGTGCTGGCCAAGGACTGATGGCTAGCTGGCTGGTTAGAGGATCGGTGGAGGACACGGTGCAATCCGTTGACCCGAGTCTGGTGAAGGAGGCTCTTGCAAAGATTAAGGTGGCGAAGGCTCCAGGGATCGATTCAGTTCCCACGGAAATTGCAGCATGTGTCGCCAGGAACCATCCGGATATCTTTCCCAGATATGGTGAAGGATACCATCAGGAGAGGCTCTATCCCCTTGGCGTGGAAAAAGGCGAGAGTTGTACTACTGCCCAAGCCTGGGAAAGATCTAAACCGTCCGGGATCCTTCAGGCCAATAAGCATCCTCCCGGCCCTTAGCAAGGCATGGGAATACGCGATGAAGGGCCTGATGGAAAAGTACCTAGGAGAGGACCCCTTCCACCCCCTACAGTTTGATTTTAGGAGGGGCGTGGGGACGGTAGAGGCCGCCCGTATGATCACGAGCTTCGCGACGGAGTGCGCCCGTAAGAATAGAGTATGCGCGATGGTGACCTTAGACGTGGAAAATGCATTTAACTCCTTGAGCTGGAAACGGATCCTTACGGAAGTGGCCAGAAGAGGGTTACCGTCACCGATCACGAGATTAATCGCTGATTACTTTATTAATCGGAGCATCGTGGTCCATACTCCGGCAGAACAAGTGCAACTGGAGATCTGGGCAGGAGTGCCCCAGGGTTCGGTACTCGGGCCATACTTTTGGAACTTGGTATATGACGAGGTCCTTACTATTCTAAATAAGGACCCTTATGTTCGAGCGATTGCTTATGCAGACGATCTGGCAATTGTCATTTCCGCTAGGGATGTGGTCCAGCTTGAGGCTAAACTCGCTAACATTATGGTGCTGGTGGAGGAATGGTTCCGTAGGACAGGTCTCCGTGTGGCAACAGCCAAAACGGAGGTGATTCTGTTAGCGGGCCTGAGAGGGGACAAGATCAGGGAATTCGAAGTTTTGGGGTCTAAGATCAACTCCAGGGAAGCGATAAAGTACCTCGGCATTGGACTGGATTGCCATAGAAAATTTAAGGCCCACCTTCTTGCGGTCACCACGAAAGGGAATAAGGTGATGGGGGCTTTATCGTCTCTGCTCCCGAATGTCAGGGGCCCTTCTGTGCACGCTAGGAGGCTCTTCTATAACATCTGGGAGTCGATCGTCCTGTACGCGTCGCCTGCTTGGGCCTCGGCCCTTAACATCGAAGCGAACAGGACAACACTCAGAAGAGCTCAGAGGACGGCACTTGTTAGAAGTACGGTATCTTACAGGTCGGTCGCGTACCAGGTGTTATGTGTTTTGGCGGGCGTAATGCCAGCCCGACTTAAGGTGGCCATGTACGCCAGGATATATGACCGGAAGTCTGAGCTCAAGGAAGACCCGGTAATTGTGGTGAATGATGCGCTCCTGGCAGCAAACCTCAGTGCCGTCAAGAAACAAGTGCTGGACGAGACCATGTGCAATTGGCAAGAAGAATGGGAGAATTTCGACCCGACAAATTGGACGAGGAGGATTGTCCCGTCAGTCGAGATTTTCGTAGGATTGAGCGGAACGAGATTCCAGCTCGATTTCTGGACTGCTCAGATCCTGACGTCCCATGGCTACTTTACTGCTTTCAAGAAAAGGATAGGGAAGTCCCTGATGGACTCCTGCAAGGACTGCGGTACCTTGTTTAGAGATGACGCGGAGCATGTCCTTACGGAGTGCCCGGCGTATAGTGAGGAGCGTGCCGCGTTGGCCCTGGCAATTGGAGCCCCCGTGGAGGCGCATACGGTGGTGAGCTTGGTCACAAGTACGGTGGATAGGTGGTCAGCCTTTAAAACCTTTGCGCATTCTGCCATGAACGATAGAGCGCAAAAAGAAAGGGCACAGGCTAAGGAGGAGCGCGAAGAGATAAACAAGCTTAGGAGGGCTGAGAGTGCCAGGAAAAGAGCCGAGACCTTGAGGCTAAGGGGTAAAAGGAAGAAGGTTAACCCCCACCAGCATAATGGTCACCAAGCGAAGAAGAGGAAACCCCTTCCCCCGCCGGCTCTACCGGCAGTGGGGATAGGTTAAGAGATAGGGCAGTGTTCGGCCAGTTTCAAGGGGAAGACGCTACAATACTTGTAGACAATTCTAAATAGATGACTGCACCCTGGTGTTGTATATTTTAACTACTGACAATCGTAAATGACAATTTTAATTTTACACGTACCTTACCGTACTTACCCTTCTGATCCGTTGTTATCCGGCTTAGACATGAAGTGGAACGCCCTTCGTTTAGGGTATTTCCAGCTTTTAAATGACGAGGACTTAGTGGTCCGTGCTGGACAGGATATGGGATAGGAAATATTAATTTCCATACAATACATATACATAAGGAGGAGATCCACCGACTTTCGCGGAAGAAAGGGTAGAATCAATACCAAAAAGTTCCTCCCGATCTTAAGGATCAGTAGGTGGTATTCCATAGGGGGGGGGGTTTTAATGGGTATCCTGCTTTGGCAGCGAGTCCCACATAACCCAGACAACCCGTCTGGGTATGCATAAAGCATTTTCCCCCTCTGAAAGAAAAAAAAAAAATATGTAAAAAGAAGAGCAAGAAAAATTTAAAAAATTGTAACAGAGAGTTATAAAACAAGAAAGGATTTCATTATATTTAAGATAATTAAAATTGTATATTCGTTTCTTATGGATTAATGTTCTACAAAGTTTATATAATTTATTTATAGAATACCAACTTTAAAAACTTAAAATTTGTTACTGCTTCCTATCTTAAAAACGAAAAATTTAATTTACATTGGAAAAAAAATAATTTCTATTTTTTATTAAAATTTTGATAAAGTTTTTAAAAGAACTTATTTTAGTTACGCATTATTCTTGTCATTATTAATTATTTACTGATGTTGCACATTATATTCAAAAATAAATTTTAGTTTGTAATGCGCACATAACCTATTTTGTATTTCATATTAAAAAAGGTGGTCGTCGGACATGTCGGCGGCTGGCCAACCTAGTCCCGGGGTGGTGGGGACGACCCTACAGTCGTCGGAAATGACGGTGGCGGGCCAATCTATTCCCGGGGTCGTGGGGACGACCCTATAGTCGTCGGACATGTCGGCGGATGGGCAACTTTGGCCTGTGGTCGTGGGGACGACCCTATAGTCGTCGGACGAGTCCGCGGCGGGCCAACCTAGTCCCTGGGTCGTGGGGACGACCCTACAGTCGTCGGACATGTCGGCGGCGGGCCAACCCAGTCCCGTGTTCGTGGGGACGACCCTATAGTCGTAGGACATGACGGTGGCGGGCCAACCTAGTCCCGGGGTCGTGGGGACGACCCTACAGTCGTCGGACATGTCGGCGGCGGGCCAACCCAGTCCCGTGTTCGTGGGGACGACCCTATAGTCGTAGGACATGTCGGCGGCTGGGCAACTATGGCCCGCGGTCGTGGGGACGACCCCATAGTCGTCGCACGAGTCGGCGGCGGGCCAACCTAGTCCCTGGGTCGTGCGGACGACCCTATAGTCGTCGGACATGACGGTGGCGGGCCAACCTAGTCCCGGGGTCGTGGGGACGACCCTACAGTCGTCGGACATGTCGGCGGCGGGCCAACCCAGTCCCGTGTTCGTGGGGACGACCCTATAGTCGTAGGACATGTCGGCGGCTGGGCAACTATGGCCCGTGGTCGTGGGGACGACCATATAGTCGTCGGACATGTCGGCGGCTGGCCAACCAAGTTCCGGGTTCGTGGGGACGACCCTATAGTCGTAGGACATGTCGGCGGCGGGCCAACGTCGGCCCAGGGTCGTGGGGACGAACCTATAGTCGTCGGACATGACGGTGGCGGGTCAACCTAGTCCCTGGGTCGTGGGGTCGACCCTATAGTCGTCGGACATGTCGGCGGCTGGGCAACTATGGCCCGTGGTCGTGGTGACGAACCTATAGTCGTCGGACATGTCGGCGGCGGGCCAACCTAGTCCCTGGGTCGTGGGGACGACCCTACAGTCGTCGGACATGTCGGCGGCGGGCCAACCCAGTCCCGTGTTCGTGGGGACGACCCTATAGTCGTAGGACATGTCGGCAGCTGGGCAACTATGGCCCGTGGTCGTGGGGACGACCCTATTGTCGTCGGACATGACGGTGGCGGGTCAACCTAGTCCCGGGGTCGTGGGGACGACCCTACAGTCGTCGGACATGTCGGCGGCGGGCCAACCCAGTCCCGTGTTCGTGGGGACGACCCTATTGTCGTAGGACATGTCGGCGGCTGGGCAACTTTGGCCCGTGGTCGTGGGGACGACCCTATTGTCGTCGGACATGACGGTGGCGGGTCAACCTAGTCCCGGGGTCGTGGGGACGACCCTACAGTCGTCGGACATGTCGGCGGCGGGCCAACCCAGTCCCGTGTTCGTGGGGACGACCCTATTGTCGTAGGACATGTCGGCGGCTGGGCAACTTTGACCCGGGGACGTGGGGACGACTCTATAGTCGTCGGACATGTCGGCGGCTGGGCAACTATGGCCCGTGGTCGTGGTGACGAACCTATAGTCGTCGGACATGTCGGCGGCTGGGTAAATATGTCCCGGGGTGGTGGGGACGACCCTATAGTCGTCGGACATGACGGTAGCGGGCCAATCTAGTCCCGGAGTCGTGGGGACGACCCTATAGTCGTCGGACATGTCGGCGGATGGGCAACTATGGCCCCTGGTCGTGGGGACGACCCTATAGTCGTCGGACATGTCGGTGGCTGGCCAACCTAGCCCCGGGGACGTGGGGACGACCCTATAGTCGTCGGACATGTCGGCGGCTGGCCAACCTAGTCCCGGGGTCGTGGGTACGACCCTATAGTCGTCGGACATGTCGGCGGCTGGCCAACCTAGTCCCGGGGTCGTGGGGACGACGCTTTGTCGTCGGACATGTCGGCGGCTGGCCAACCTAGTCCCGGGGTCGTGGGGACGACGCTATAGCCGTCGGACATGTCGGCGGCTGGGCAACTATGGCCTGTGGTCGTGGTGACGAACCTATAGTCGTCGGACGAGTCGGCGGCGGGCAAACCTAGTCCCTGGGTCGTGGGGACGACCCTATAGTCGTCGGACATGACGGTGGCGGGCCAACCTAGTCCCGGTGTCGTGGGGACGACCCTACAGTGGTCGCACATGTCGGCGGCGGGCCAACCCAGTCCCGTGTTCGTGGGGACGACCCTATAGTCGTAGGACATGTCGGCGGCTGGGCAACTATGGCCCGTGGTCGTGGGGACGACCCCATAGTCGTCGGACGAGTCGGCGGCGGGCCAACCTAGTCCCTGGGTCGTGCGGACGACCCTATAGTCGTCGGACATGACGGTGGCGGGCCAACCTAGTCCCGGGGTCGTGGGGACGACCCTACAGTCGTCGGACATGTCGGCGGCGGGCCAACCCAGTCCCGTGTTCGTGGGGACGACCCTATAGTCGTAGGACATGTCGGCGGCTGGGCAACTATGGCCCGTGGTCGTGGGGACGACCATATAGTCGTCGGACATGTCGGCGGCTGGCCAACCTAGTTCCGGGTTCGTGGCGACGACCCTATAGTCGTAGGACATGTCGGCGGCGGGCCAACGTCGGCCCAGGGTCGTGGGGACGACCCTATAGTCGTCGGACATGACGGCGGCGGGTCAACCTAGTCCCTGGGTCGTGGGGTCGACCCTATAGTCGTCGGACATGACGGTGGCGGGCCAACCTAGTCCCGGGGTCGTGGGGACGACCCTACAGTCGTCGGACATGTCGGCGGCGGGCCAACCCAGTCCCGTGTTCGTGGGGACGACCCTATAGTCGTAGGACATGTCGGCAGCTGGGCAACTATGGCCCGTGGTCATGGGGACGACCCTATTGTCGTCGGACATGACGGTGGCGGGTCAACCTAGTCCCGGGGTCGTGGGGACGACCCTACAGTCGTCGGACAAGTCGGCGGCGGGCCAACCCAGTCCCGTGTTCGTGGGGACGACCCTATTGTCGTAGGACATGTCGGCGGCTGGGCAACTTTGGCCCGTGGTCGTGGGGACGACCCTATAGTCGTCGGACGAGTCGGCGGCGGGCCAACCTAGTCCCTGGGTCGTGGGGACGACCCTACAGTCGTCGGACATGTCGGCGGCGGGCCAACCCAGTCCCGTGTTCGTGGGGACGACCCTATAGTCGTAGGACATGTCGGCAGCTGGGCAACTATGGCCCGTGGTCGTGGGGACGACCATATAGTCGTCGGACATGTCGGCGGCTGGGCAACTTTGGCCCGTGGTCGTGGGGACGACCCTATAGTCGTCGGACGAGTCGGCGGCGGGCCAACCTAGTCCCTGGGTGGTGGGGACGACCCTATAGTCTCGGACCTGACGGTGGCGGGCCAATCTAGTCCCGGGGTCGTGGGGACGACCCTATAGTCGTCGGACATGTCGGCGGCTGGGCAAGTTTGGCCCGTGGTCGTGGGGACGACCCTATAGTCGTCGGACATGACGGTGGCGGGCCAACCTAGTCCCTGGGTCGTGGGGACGACCCTACAGTCGTCGGACATGTCGGCGGCGGGCCAACCCAGTCCCGTGTTCGTGGGGACGACCCTATAGTCGTAGGACATGTCGGCGGCTGGGCAACATTGGCCCGTGGTCGTGGGGACGACCCTATAGTCGTCGGACATGTCTGTGGCTGGCCAACCTAGCCCCGGGGACGTGGGGACGACCCTATAGTCGTCGGACATGTCGGCGGCTGGGCAACTATGGCCCGTGGTCGTGGTGACGAACCTATAGTCGTCGGACATGTCGGCGGCTGGCCAACCTAGTTCCGGGTTCGTGGGGACGACCCTATTGTCGTAGGACATGTCGGCGGCTGGGCAACTTTGGCCCGGGGTCGTGGGGACGACCCTATAGTCTCGGACATGACGGTGGCGGGCCAATCTAGTCCCGGGGTCGTGGGTACGACCCTATAGTCGTCGGACATGTCGGCGGCTGGGCAAGTTTGGTCCGTGGTCGTGGGGACGACCCTATAGTCGTCGGACGAGTCGGCGGCGGGCCAACCTAGTTCCGGGTTCGCGGGGACGACCCTATTGTCGTAGGACATGTCGGCGGCTGGGCAACTATGGCCCGTGGTCGTGGGGACGACCCCATAGTCGTCGGACGAGTCGGTGGCGGGCCAACCTAGTCCCGGTGTCGTGGGGACGACCCTACAGTGGTCGCACATGTCGGCGGCGGGCCAACCCAGTCCCGTGTTCTTGGGGACGACCCTATAGTCGTAGGACATGTCGGCGGCTGGGCAACTATGGCCCGTGGTCGTGGGGACGACCCCATAGTCGTCGGACGAGTCGGCGGCGGGCCAACCTAGTCCCTGGGTCGTGCGGACGACCCTATAGTCGTCGGACATGACGGTGGCGGGCCAACCTAGTCCCGGGGTCGTGGGGACGACCCTACAGTCGTCGGACATGTCGGCGGCGGGCCAACCCAGTCCCGTGTTCGTGGGGACGACCCTATAGTCGTAGGACATGTCGGCGGCTGGGCAACTATGGCCCGTGGTCGTGGGGACGACCATATAGTCGTCGGACATGTCGGCGGCTGGCCAACCTAGTTCCGGGTTCGTGGCGACGACCCTATAGTCGTAGGACATGTCGGCGGCGGGCCAACGTCGGCCCAGGGTCGTGGGGACGACCCTATAGTCGTCGGACATGACGGTGGCGGGTCAACCTAGTCCCTGGGTCGTGGGGTCGACCCTATAGTCGTCGGACATGACGGTGGCGGGCCAACCTAGTCCCGGGGTCCTGGGGACGACCCTACAGTCGTCGGACATGTCGGCGGCGGGCCAACCCAGTCCCGTGTTCGTGGGGACGACCCTATAGTCGTAGGACATGTCGGCAGCTGGGCAACTATGGCCCGTGGTCGTGGGGACGACCATATAGTCGTCGGACATGTCGGCGGCTGGCCAACCTAGTTCCGGGGTCGTGGGGACGACCCTATAGTCGTCGGACATGACGGTGGCGGGCCAACCTAGTCCCTGGGTGGTGGGGACGACCCTATAGTCTCGGACCTGACGGTGGCGGGCCAATCTAGTCCCGGGGTCGTGGGGACGACCCTATAGTCGTCGGACATGTCGGCGGCTGGGCAAGTTTGGCCCGTGGTCGTGGGGACGACCCTATAGTCGTCGGACATGACGGTGGCGGGTCAACCTAGTCCCTGGGTCGTGGGGTCGACCCTATATTCGTCGGACATGACGGTGGCGGGCCAACCTAGTCCCGGGGTCGTGGGGACGACCCTACAGTCGTCGGACATGTCGGCGGCGGGCCAACCCAGTCCCGTGGTCGTGGGGACGACCCTATAGTCGTCGGACGAGTCGGCGGCGGGCCAACCTAGTCTCTGGGTCGTGGGGACGACCCTATAGTCGTCGGACGAGTCGGCGGCGGGCGAACTTAGTCTCTGGGTCGTGGGGACGACCCTATAGTCGTCGGACATGTCGGCAGCTGGGCAAGTTTGGCCCGTGGTCGTGGGGACGACCCTATAGTCGTCGGACATGACGGTGGCGGGTCAACCTAGTCCCTGGGTCGTGGGGTCGACCCTATATTCGTCGGACATGACGGTGGCGGGCCAACCTAGTCCCGGGGTCGTGGGGACGACCCTACAGTCGTCGGACATGTCGGCGGCGGGCCAACCCAGTCCCGTGTTCGTGGGGACGACCCTATTGTCGTAGGACATGTCGGCAGCTGGGCAACTATGGCCCTTGGTCGTGGGGACGACCATATAGTCGTCGGACATGTCGGCGGCTGGCCAACCTAGTTCTGGGTTCGTGGGGACGACCCTATTGTCGTAGGACATGTCGGCGGCTGGGCAACTTTGGCCCGTGGTCGTGGGGACGACCCTATAGTCGTCGGACGAGTCGGCGGCGGGCCAACCTAGTCCCTGGGTCGTGGGGACGACCCTATAGTCGTCGGACATGACGGTGGCGGGCCAACCTAGTCCCGGGGTCGTGGGGACGACCCCACAGTCGTCGGACATGTCGGCGACGGGCCAACCCAGTCCCGTGTTCGTGGGGACGACCCTATAGTCGTAGGACATGTCGGCGGCTGGGCAATTATGGCCCGTGGTCGTGGGGACGACCATATAGTCGTCGGACATGTCGGCGGCTGGCCAACCTAGTTCCGGGTTCGTGGGGACGACCCTATTGTCGTAGGACATGTCGGCGGCTGGGCAACTTTGGCCCGTGGTCGTGGGGACGACCCTATAATCGTCGGACGAGTCGGCGGCGGGCCAACCTAGTCCCTGGGTCGTGGGGACGACCCTACAGTCGTCGGACATGTCGGCGGCGGGCCAACCCAGTCCCGTGTTCGTGGGGACGACCCTATAGTCGTAGGACATGTCGGCGGCTGGGCAACATTGGCCCGTGGTCGTGGGGACGACCCTATAGTCGTCGGACATGTCTGTGGCTGGCCAACCTAGCCCCGGGGACGTGGGGACGACCCTATAGTCGTCGGACATGTCGGCGGCTGGGCAACTATGGCCCGTGGTCGTGGTGACGAACCTATAGTCGTCGGACATGTCGGCGGCTGGCCAACCTAGTTCCGGGTTCGTGGGGACGACCCTATTGTCGTAGGACATGTCGGCGGCTGGGCAACTTTGGCCCGGGGTCGTGGGGACGACCCTATAGTCTCGGACATGACGGTGGCGGGCCAATCTAGTCCCGGGGTCGTGGGTACGACCCTATAGTCGTCGGACATGTCGGCGGCTGGGCAAGTTTGGTCCGTGGTCGTGGGGACGACCCTATAGTCGTCGGACGAGTCGGCGGCGGGCCAACCTAGTTCCGGGTTCGCGGGGACGACCCTATTGTCGTAGGACATGTCGGCGGCTGGGCAACTATGGCCCGTGGTCGTGGGGACGACCCCATAGTCGTCGGACGAGTCGGCGGCGGGCCAACCTAGTCCCTGGGTCGTGCGGACGACCCTATAGTCGTCGGACATGACGGTGGCGGGCCAACCTAGTCCCGGGGTCGTGGGGACGACCCTACAGTCGTCGGACATGTCGGCGGCGGGCCAACCCAGTCCCGTGTTCGTGGGGACGACCCTATAGTCGTAGGACATGTCGGCGGCTGGGCAACTATGGCCCGTGGTCGTGGGGACGACCATATAGTCGTCGGACATGTCGGCGGCTGGCCAACCTAGTTCCGGGTTCGTGGGAACGACCCTATAGTCGTAGGACATGTCGGCGGCGGGCCAACGTCGGCCCAGGGTCGTGGGGACGACCCTATAGTCGTCGGACATGACGGTGGCGGGTCAACCTAGTCCCTGGGTCGTGGGGTCGACCCTATAGTCGTCGGACATGACGGTGGCGGGTCAACCTAGTCCCGGGGACGTGGGGACGACCCTACAGTCGTCGGACATGTCGGCGGCGGGCCAACCCAGTCCCGTGTTCGTGGGGACGACCCTATAGTCGTAGGACATGTCGGCAGCTGGGCAACTATGGCCCGTGGTCGTGGGGACGACCATATAGTCGTCGGACATGTCGGCGGCTGGCCAACCTAGTTCCGGGTTCGTGGGGACGACCCTATTGTCGTAGGACATGTCGGCGGCTGGGCAACTTTGGCCTGTGGTCGTGGGGACGACCCTATAGTCGTCGGACGAGTCCGCGGCGGGCCAACCTAGTCCCTGGGTCGTGGGGACGACCCTACAGTCGTCGGACATGTCGGCGGCGGGCCAACCCAGTCCCGTGTTCGTGGGGACGACCCTATAGTCGTAGGACATGTCGGCAGCTGGGCAACTATGGCCCGTGGTCGTGGGGACGACCATATAGTCGTCGGACATGTTGGCGGCTGGCCAACCTAGTTCCGGGTTCGTGGGGACGACCCTATTGTCGTAGGACATGTCGGCGGCTGGGCAACTTTGGCCCGTGGTCGTGGGGACGACCCTATAGTCGTCCGACATGTCTGTGGCTGGCCAACCTAGCCCCGGGGACGTGGGGACGACCCTATAGTCGTCGGACATGTCGGCGGCTGGGCAACTATGGCCCGTGGTCGTGGTGACGAACCTATAGTCGTCGGACATGTCGGCGGCTGGCCAACCTAGTTCCGGGTTCGTGGGGACGACCCTATTGTCGTAGGACATGTCGGCGGCTGGGCAACTTTGGCCCGGGGTCGTGGGGACGACCCTATAGTCGTCGGACATGACGGTGGCGGGTCAACCTAGTCCCTGGGTCGTGGGGTCGACCCTATAGTCGTCGGACATGACGGTGGCGGGCCAACCTAGTCCCGGGGTCGTGGGGACGACCCTACAGTCGTCGGACATGTCGGCGGCGGGCCAACCCAGTCCCGTGTTTGTGGGGACGACCCTATAGTCGTAGGACATGTCGGCAGCTGGGCAACTATGGCCCGTGGTCGTGGAGACGACCATATAGTCGTCGGACATGTCGGCGGCTGGCCAACCTAGTTCCGGGTTCGTGGGGACGACCCTATTGTCGTAGGACATGTCGGCGGCTGGGCAACTTTGGCCCGTGGTCGTGGGGACGACCCAATAGTCGTCGGACGAGTCCGCGGCGGGCCAACCTAGTCCCTGGGTCGTGGGGACGACCCTACAGTCGTCGGACATGTCGGCGGCGGGCCAACCCAGTCCCGTGTTCGTGGGGACGACCCTATAGTCGTAGGACATGTCGGCAGCTGGGCAACTATGGCCCGTGGTCGTGGGGACGTCCCTATTGTCGTCGGACATGACGGTGGCGGGTCAACCTTGTCCCGGGGTCGTGGGGACGACCCTACAGTCGTCGGACATGTCGGCGGCGGGCCAACCCAGTCCCGTGTTCGTGGGGACGACCCTATTGTCGTAGGACATGTCGGCGGCTGGGCAACTTTGGCCCGTGGTCGTGGGGACGACCCTATAGTCGTCGGACGAGTCGGCGGCGGGCCAACCTAGACCCTGGGTCGTGGGGACGACCCTACAGTCGTCGGACATGTCGGCGGCGGGCCAACCCAGTCCCGTGTTCGTGGGGACGACCCTATAGTCGTAGGACATGTCGGCAGCTGGGCAACTATGGCCCGTGGTCGTGGGGCGACCATATAGTCGTCGGACATGTCGGCGGCTGGGCAACTTTGGCCCGTGGTCGTGGGGACGACTCTATAGTCGTCGGACGAGTCGGCGGCGGGCCAACCTAGTCCCTGGGTGGTGGGGACGACCCTATAGTCGTCGGACATGTCGGCGGCTGGGCAAGTTTGGCCCGTGGTCGTGGGGACGACCCTATAGTCGTCGGACATGACGGTGGCGGGTCAACCTAGTCCCTGGGTCGTGGGGTCGACCCTATAGTCGTAGGACATGTCGGCGGCTGGCCAACCTAGTTCCGGGTTCGTGGGGACGACCCTATTGTCGTAGGACATGTCGGCGGCTGGGCAACTTTGGCCCGTGTTCGTGGGGACGACCCTATAGTCGTCGGACGAGTCGGCGGCTGGCCAACCTAGTTCCGGGTTCGTGGGGACGACCCTATAGTCGTCGGACGAGTCGGCGGCGGGCCAACTTAGTCTCTGGGTCGTGGGGACGACCCTATAGTCGTCGGACATGACGGTGGCGGGCCAACCTAGTCCCGGGGTCGTGGGGACGACCCTACAGTCGTAGCACATGTCGGCGGCTGGCCAACCAAGATCCGGGTTCGTGGGGACGACCCTATTGTCGTAGGACATGTCGGCGGCTGGGCAACTTTGGCCCGTGTTCGTGGGGACGACCCTATAGTCGTCGGACGAGTCGGCGGCGGGCCAACCTAGTCTCTGGGTCGTGGGTACGACCCTATAGTCTCGGACATGACGGTGGCCGGCCAATCTAGTCCCGGGGTCGTGGGGACGACCCTATAGTCGTCGGACATGTCGGCGGCTGGGCAAGTTTGGCCCGTGGTCGTGGGGCCGACCCTATTGTCGTAGGACATGTCGGCAGCTGGGCAACTATGGCCCGTGTTCGTGGGGACGACCATATAGTCGTCGGACATGTCGGCGGCTGGCCAACCTAGTTCCGGGTTCGTGGGGACGACCCTATTGTCGTAGGACATGTCGGCGGCTGGGCAACTTTGGCCCGTGGTCGTGGGGACGACCCTGTAGTCGTCGGACGAGTCGGCGGCGGGCCAACCTAGTCTCTGGGTCGTGGGGACGACCCTATAGTCTCGGACATGACGGTGGCCGGCCAATCTAGTCCCGGGGTCGTGGGGACGACCCTATAGTCGTCGGACATGTCGGCAGCTGGGCAACTATGGCCCGTGGTCGTGGGGACGACCCTATTATCGTCGGACATGACGGTGGCGGGTCAACCTAGTCCCGGGGTCGTGGGGAAGACCCTACAGTCGTCGGACATGTCGGCAGCTGGCCAACCTAGTTCCGGGTTCGTGGGAACGACCCTATAGTCGTAGGACATGTCGGCGGCGGGCCAACGTCGGCCCAGGGTCGTGGGGACGACCCTATAGTCGTCGGACATGACGGTGGCGGGTCAACCTAGTCCCTGGGTCGTGGGGTCGACCCTATAGTCGTCGGACATGACGGTGGCGGGTCAACCTAGTCCCGGGGTCGTGGGGACGACCCTACAGTCGTCGGACATGTCGGCGGCGGGCCAACCCAGTCCCGTGTTCGTGGGGACGACCCTATAGTCGTAGGACATGTCGGCAGCTGGGCAACTATGGCCCGTGGTCGTGGGGACGACCATATAGTCGTCGGACATGTCGGCGGCTGGCCAACCTAGTTCCGGGTTCGTGGGGACGACCCTATTGTCGTAGGACATGTCGGCGGCTGGGCAACTTTGGCCTGTGGTCGTGGGGACGACCCTATAGTCGTCGGACGAGTCCGCGGCGGGCCAACCTAGTCCCTGGGTCGTGGGGACGACCCTACAGTCGTCGGACATGTCGGCGGCGGGCCAACCCAGTCCCGTGTTCGTGGGGACGACCCTATAGTCGTAGGACATGTCGGCAGCTGGGCAACTATGGCCCGTGGTCGTGGGGACGACCATATAGTCGTCGGACATGTCGGCGGCTGGCCAACCTAGTTCCGGGTTCGTGGGGACGACCCTATTGTCGTAGGACATGTCGGCGGCTGTGCAACTTTGGCCCGTGGTCGTGGGGACGACCCTATAGTCGTCCGACATGTCTGTGGCTGGCCAACCTAGCCCCGGGGACGTGGGGACGACCCTATAGTCGTCGGACATGTCGGCGGCTGGGCAACTATGGCCCGTGGTCGTGGTGACGAACCTATAGTCGTCGGACATGTCGGCGGCTGGCCAACCTAGTTCCGGGTTCGTGGGGACGACCCTATTGTCGTAGGACATGTCGGCGGCTGGGCAACTTTGGCCCGGGGTCGTGGGGACGACCCTATAGTCTCGGACATGGCGGTGGCGGGCCAATCTAGTCCCGGGGTCGTGGGTACGACCCTATAGTCGTCGGACATGTCGGCGGCTGGGCAAGTTTGGTCCGTGGTCGTGGGGACGACCCTATAGTCGTCGGACGAGTCGGCGGCGGGCCAACCTAGTCCCTGGGTCGTGGGGACGACCCTATAGTCGTCGGACATGACGGTGGCGGGCCAACCTAGTCCCGGGGTCGTGGGGGCGACCCTACAGTCGTCGGACATGTCGGCGGCGGGCCAACCTAGTTCCGGGTTCGTGGGAACGACCCTATAGTCGTAGGACATGTCGGCGGCGGGCCAACGTCGGCCCAGGGTCGTGGGGACGACCCTATAGTCGTCGGACATGACGGTGGCGGGTCAACCTAGTCCCTGGGTCGTGGGGTCGACCCTATAGTCGTCGGACATGACGGTGGCGGGTCAACCTAGTCCCGGGGTCGTGGGGACGACCCTACAGTCGTCGGACATGTCGGCGGCGGGCCAACCCAGTCCCGTGTTCGTGGGGACGACCCTATAGTCGTAGGACATGTCGGCAGCTGGGCAACTATGTCCCGTGGTCGTGGGGACGACCATATAGTCGTCGGACATGTCGGCGGCTGGCCAACCTAGTTCCGGGTTCGTGGGGACGACCCTATTGTCGTAGGACATGTCGGCGGCTGGGCAACTTTGGCCTGTGGTCGTGGGGACGACCCTATTGTCGTAGGACATGTCGGCGGCTGGGCAACTTTGGCCTGTGGTCGTGGGGACGACCCTATAGTCGTCGGACGAGTCCGCGGCGGGCCAACCTAGTCCCTGGGTCGTGGGGACGACCCTACAGTCGTCGGACATGTCGGCGGCGGGCCAACCCAGTCCCGTGTTCGTGGGGACGACCCTATAGTCGTAGGACATGTCGGCAGCTGGGCAACTATGGCCCGTGGTCGTGGGGTCGACCATATAGTCGTCGGACATGTCGGCGGCTGGCCAACCTAGTTCCGGGTTCGTGGGGACGACCCTATTGTCGTAGGACATGTCGGCGGCTGGGCAACTTTGGCCCGTGGTCGTGGGGACGACCCTATAGTCGTCCGACATGTCTGTGGCTGGCCAACCTAGCCCCGGGGACGTGGGGACGACCCTATAGTCGTCGGACATGTCGGCGGCTGGGCAACTATGGCCCGTGGTCGTGGTGACGAACCTATAGTCGTCGGACATGTCGGCGGCTGGCCAACCTAGTTCCGGGTTCGTGGGGACGACCCTATTGTCGTAGGACATGTCGGCGGCTGGGCAACTTTGGCCCGGGGTCGTGGGGACGACCCTATAGTCTCGGACATGGCGGTGGCGGGCCAATCTAGTCCCGGGGTCGTGGGTACGACCCTATAGTCGTCGGACATGTCGGCGGCTCGGCAACTATGGCCCGTGGTCGTGGTGACGAACCTATAGTCGTCGGACATGTCGGCGGCTGGCCAACCTAGTTCCGGGTTCGTGGGGACGACCCTATTGTCGTAGGACATGTCGGCGGCGGGTCAACATAGTCCCTGGGTCGTGGGGTCGACCCTATAGTCGTCGGACATGACGGTGGCGGGCCAACCTAGTCCCGGGGTCGTGGGGACGACCCTACAGTCGTCGGACATATCGGCGGCTGGGCAATTATGGCCCGTGGTCATGGGGACGACCATATAGTCGTCGGACATGTCGGCGGCTGGCCAACCTATTTCCGGGTTCGTGGGGACGACCCTATTGTCGTAGGACATGTCGGCGGCTGGGCAACTTTGGCCCGTGGTCGTGGGGACGACCCTATAGTCGTCGGACGAGTCGGCGGCGGCCAACCTAGTCCCTGGGTCGAGGGGTCGACCCTATAGTCGTCGAATATGACGGTGGCGGGCCAACCTAGTCCCGGGGTCGTGGGGACGACCCTACAGTCGTCGGACATGTCGGCGGCGGGCCAACCCAGTCCCGTGTTCGTGGGGACGACCCTATAGTCGTAGGACATGTCGGCAGCTGGGCAACTATGGCCCGTGGTCGTGGGGACGACCCTATAGTGGTCGGACAAGTCGGGGACGGGCCATCCTAGTGCCGGGCTCGTGGGGACGACCCTATAGTCGTCGGACATGTCGGCGGCTGGGCAACTTTAGCCCGTGGTCGTGGGGACGACCCTATAGTCGTCGGACGAGTCGGCGGCGGGCCAACCTAGTCCCTGGATCGTGGGGACGACCCTATAGTCTCGGACATGACGGTGGCGGGCCAATCTAGTCCCGGGGTCGTGGGGACGACCCTATAGTCGTCGGACATGTCGGCGGCTGGGCAAGTTTGGCCTGTGGTCGTGGGGACGACCCTATAGTCGTCGGACATGACGGTGGCGGGTCAACCTAGTCCCTGGGTCGTGGGGTCGACCCTATAGTCGTCGGACATGACGGTGGCGGGCCAACCTAGTCCCGGGGTCGTGGGGACGACCCTACAGTCGTCGGACATATCGGCGGCTGGGCAATTATGGCCCGTGGTCGTGGGGACGACCCTATAGTCGTCGGACGAGTCGTCGGCGGGCCAACCTAGTCCCTGGGTCGTGGGGACGACCCTATAGTCGTAGGATATGTCGGCAGCTGGGCAACTATGGCCCGTGGTCGTGGGGACGACCCTATAGTCGTCGGACGAGTCGGCGGCGGGCCAACCTAGTCCCTGGGTCGAGGGGTCGACCCTATAGTCGTCGAATATGACGGTGGCGGGCCAACCTAGTCCCGGGGTCGTGGGGACGACCCTACAGTCGTCGGACATGTCGGCGGCGGGCCAACCCAGTCCCGTGTTCGTGGGGACGACCCTATAGTCGTAGGACATGTCGGCGGCTGGGCAACTTTGGCCCGTGGTCGTGGGGACGACCCTATAGTCGTCGGACGAGTCGGCGGCGGGCCAACCTAGTCCCTGGGTCGAGGGGTCGACCCTATAGTCGTCGAATATGACGGTGGCGGGCCAACCTAGTCCCGGGGTCGTGGGGACGACCCTACAGTCGTCGGACATGTCGGCGGCGGGCCAACCCAGTCCCGTGTTCGTGGGGACGACCCTATAGTCGTAGGACATGTCGGCAGCTGGGCAACTATGGCCCGTGGTCGTGGGGACGACCCTATAGTGGTCGGACAAGTCGGGGACGGGCCATCCTAGTGCCGGGCTCGTGGGGACGACCCTATAGTCGTCGGACATGTCGGCGGCTGGGCAACTTTAGCCCGTGGTCGTGGGGACGACCCTATAGTCGTCGGACGAGTCGGCGGCGGGCCAACCTAGTCCCTGGATCGTGGGGACGACCCTATAGTCTCGGACATGACGGTGGCGGGTCAACCTAGTCCCTGGGTCGTGGGGTCGACCCTATAGTCGTCGGACATGACGGTGGCGGGCCAACCTAGTCCCGGGGTCGTGGGGACGACCCTACAGTCGTCGGACATATCGGCGGCTGGGCAATTATGGCCCGTGGTCATGGGGACGACCATATAGTCGTCGGACATGTCGGCGGCTGGCCAACCTATTTCCGGGTTCGTGGGGACGACCCTATTGTCGTAGGACATGTCGGCGGCTGGGCAACTTTGGCCCGTGGTCGTGGGGACGACCCTATAGTCGTCGGACGAGTCGGCGGCGGGCCAACCTAGTCCCTGGGTCGAGGGGTCGACCCTATAGTCGTCGAATATGACGGTGGCGGGCCAACCTAGTCCCGGGGTCGTGGGGACGACCCTACAGTCGTCGGACATGTCGGCGGCGGGCCAACCCAGTCCCGTGTTCGTGGGGACGACCCTATAGTCGTAGGACATGTCGGCGGCTGGGCAACTTTGGCCCGTGGTCGTGGGGACGACCCTATAGTCGTCGGACGAGTCGGCGGCGGGCCAACCTAGTCCCTGGGTCGAGGGGTCGACCCTATAGTCGTCGAATATGACGGTGGCGGGCCAACCTAGTCCCGGGGTCGTGGGGACGACCCTACAGTCGTCGGACATGTCGGCGGCGGGCCAACCCAGTCCCGTGTTCGTGGGGACGACCCTATAGTCGTAGGACATGTCGGCAGCTGGGCAACTATGGCCCGTGGTCGTGGGGACGACCCTATAGTGGTCGGACAAGTCGGGGACGGGCCATCCTAGTGCCGGGCTCGTGGGGACGACCCTATAGTCGTCGGACATGTCGGCGGCTGGGCAACTTTAGCCCGTGGTCGTGGGGACGACCCTATAGTCGTCGGACGAGTCGGCGGCGGGCCAACCTAGTCCCTGGATCGTGGGGACGACCCTATAGTCTCGGACATGACGGTGGCGGGCCAATCTAGTCCCGGGGTCGTGGGGACGACCCTATAGTCGTCGGACATGTCGGCGGCTGGGCAAGTTTGGCCCGTGGTCGTGGGGACGACCCTATAGTCGTCGGACATGACGGTGGCGGGTCAACCTAGTCCCTGGGTCGTGGGGTCGACCCTATAGTCGTCGGACATGACGGTGGCGGGCCAACCTAGTCCCGGGGTCGTGGGGACGACCCTACAGTCGTCGGACATATCGGCGGCTGGGCAATTATGGCCCGTGGTCGTGGGGACGACCCTATAGTCGTCGGACGAGTCGTCGGCGGGCCAACCTAGTCCCTGGGTCGTGGGGACGACCCTATAGTCGTAGGATATGTCGGCAGCTG
Organism: Andrena fulva; assembly: GCA_946251845.1. Lineage (NCBI taxonomy): Eukaryota > Metazoa > Arthropoda > Insecta > Hymenoptera > Andrenidae > Andrena > Andrena fulva. Next base: position 364,825 of record CAMITZ010000228.1, read on the forward strand.
GGCAACTATGGCCCGTGGTCGTGGGGACGACCATATAGTCGTCGGACATGTCGGCGGCTGGCCAACCTAGTTCCGGGTTCGTGAGAAAGACCCTATTGTCGTAGGACATGTCGGCGGCTGGGCAACTTTGGCCCGTGGTCGTGGGGACGACCCTATAGTCGTCGGACGAGTCGTCGGCGGGCCAACCTAGTCCCTGGGTCGTGGGGACGACCCTACAGTCGTCGGACATGTCGGCGGCGGGCCAACCCAGTCCCGTGTTCGTGGGGACGACCCTATAGTCGTAGGACATGTCGGCAGCTGGGCAACTATGGCCCGTGGTCGTGGGGACGACCGTATAGTCGTCGGACATGTCGGCGGCTGGCCAACCTAGTTCCGGGTTCGTGGGGACGACCCTATTGTCGTAGGACATGTCGGCGGCTGGGCAACTTTGGCCCGTGGTCGTGGGGACGACCCTATATTCGTCGGACATGTCTGTGGCTGGCCAACCTAGCCCCGGGGACGTGGGGACGACTCTATAGTCGTCGGACATGTCGGCGGCTGGGCAACTATGGCCCGTGGTCGTGGTGACGAACCTATAGTCGTCGGACATGTCGGCGGCTGGCCAACCTAGTTCCGGGTTCGTGGGGACGACCCTATAGTCGTCGGACATGTCGGCGGCTGGGCAAGTTTGGCCCGTGGTCGTGGGGACGACCCAATTGTCGTCGGACATGACGGTGGCGGGTCAACATAGTCCCGGGGTCGTGGGGACGACCCTACAGTCGTCGGACATGTCGGCGGCGGGCCAACCCAGTCCCGTGTTCGTGGGGACGACCCTATAGTCGTAGGACATGTCGGCGGCTGGGCAACTATGGCCCGTGGTCGTGGGGACGACCATATAGTCGTCGGACATGTCGGCGGCTGGCCAACCTAGTTCCGGGTTCGTGGGTACGACCCTATAGTCGTGGGACATGTCGGCGGCGGGCCAACATAGTCCCTGGTTCGTGGGGACCCCCCTACAGTCGTCGGACATGTCGGCGGCGGGCCAACCTAGTCCCGGGGTCGTGGGGACGACCCTACAGTCGTCGGACATGTCGGCGGCTGGCACCTATGGCCCGTGGTCGTGGGGACGACCCTATAGTTGTCGGACGAGTCGGCGGCGGGCCAACCTAGTCCCTGGGTCGTGGGGACGACTCTATAGTCGTCGGACATGACGGTGGCGGGCCAACCTAGTCCCGGGGTCGTGGGGACGACCCTACAGTCGTCGGACATGTCGGCGGCGGGCCAACCCAGTCCCGTGTTCGTGGGGACGACCCTATAGTCGTCGGACATGTCGGCGGCTGGGCAATTATGGCCCGTGGTCGTGGTGACGAACCTATAGTCGTCGGACATGTCGGCGGCTGGCCAACCTAGTTCCGGGTTCGTGGGGACGACCCTATTGTCGTAGGACATGTCGGCGGCTGGGCAACTTTGGCCCGTGGTCGTGGGGAAGACCCTATAGTCGTCGGACGGGTCGGCGGCGGGCCAACCTAGTCCCTGGGTCGAGGGGTCGACCCTATAGTCGTCGGACATGACGGTGGCGGGCCAACCTAGTCTCTGGGTCGTGGGGACGACCCCATAGTCTCGGACATGACGCTGGCGGGCCAATCTAGTCCCGGGGTCGTGGGGACGACCCTATAGTCGTCGGACATGTCGGCGGCTGGGCAAGTTTGGCCCGTGGTCGTGGGGACGACTCTATTGTCGTCGGACATGACGGTGGCGGGTCAACATAGTCCCGGGGTCGTGGGGACGACCCTACAGTCGTCGGACATGTCGTCGGCGGGCCAACCCAGTCCCGTGTTCGTGGGGACGACCCTATAGTCGTCGGACGAGTCGGCGGCGGGCCAACCTAGTCTCTGGGTCGTGGGGACGACCCCATAGTCTCGGACATGACGCTGGCGGGCCAATCTAGTCCCGGGGTCGTGGGGACGACCCTATAGTCGTCGGACATGTCGGCGGCTGGGCAAGTTTGGCCCGTGGTCGTGGGGACGACCCTATTGTCGTCGGACATGACGGTGGCGGGTCAACATAGTCCCGGGGTCGTGGGGACGACCCTACAGTCGTCGGACATGTCGGCGGCTGGCCAACCTAGTTCCGGGTTCGTGGGTACGACCCTATAGTCGTGGGACATGTCGGCGGCGGGCCAACATAGTCCCTGGTTCGTGGGGACCCCCCTACAGTCGTCGGACATGTCGGCGGCGGGCCAACCTAGTCCCGGGGTCGTGGGGACGACCCTATAGTCGTCGGACATGTCGGCGGCTGGCACCTATGGCCCGTGGTCGTGGGGACGACCCTATAGTTGTCGGACGAGTCGGCGGCGGGCCAACCTAGTCCCTGGGTCGTGGGGACGACTCTATAGTCGTCGGACATGACGGTGGCGGGCCAACCTAGTCCCGGGGTCGTGGGGACGACCCTACAGTCGTCGGACATGTCGGCGGCGGGCCAACCCAGTCCCGTGTTCGTGGGGACGACCCTATAGTCGTCGGACATGTCGGCGGCTGGGCAACTATGGCCCGTGGTCGTGGTGACGAACCTATAGTCGTCGGACATGTCGGCGGCTGGCCAACCTAGTTCCGGGTTCGTGGGGACGACCCTATTGTCGTAGGACATGTCGGCGGCTGGGCAACTTTGGCCCGTGGTCGTGGGGAAGACCCTATAGTCGTCGGACGGGTCGGCGGCGGGCCAACCTAGTCCCTGGGTCGAGGGGTCGACCCTATAGTCGTCGGACATGACGGTGGCGGGCCAACCTAGTCCCGGGGTCGTGGGGACGACCCTACAGTCGTCGGACATGTCGGCGGCGGGCCAACCCAGTCCCGTGTTCGTGGGGACGACCCTATAGTCGTCGGACATGACGGTGGCGGGCCAATCTGGTCCCGGGGTCTTGGGGACGACCCTATAGTCGTCGGACGAGTCGGCGGCGGGCCAACCTAGTCCCTGGGTCGTGGGGACGACCCTATAGTCGTCGGACATGACGGTGGCGGGCCAATCTAGTCCCGGGGTCGTGGGGACGACCCTATAGTCGTCGGACATGTCGGCGGCTGGGCAACTATGGCCCGTGGTCGTGGTGACGAACCTATAGTCGTCGGACATGTCGGCGGCTGGCCAACCTAGTTCCGGGTTCGTGGGGACGACCCTATTGTCGTAGGACATGTCGGCGGCTGGGCAACTTTGGCCCGTGGTTGTGGGGAAGACCCTATAGTCGTCGGACGGGTCGGCGGCGGGCCAACCTAGTCCCTGGGTCGAGGGGTCGACCCTATAGTCGTCGGACATGACGGTGGCGGGCCAACCTAGTCCCGGGGTCGTGGGGACGACCCTACAGTCGTCGGACATGTCGGCGGCGGGCCAACCCAGTCCCGTGTTCGTGGGGACGACCCTATAGTCGTCGGACATGTCGGCGGCTGGGCAACTTTGGCCCGTGGTCGTGGGGACGACCATATAGTCGTCGGACATGTCGGCGGCTGGCCAACCTAGTTCCGGGTTCGTGGGGACGACCCTATAGTCTCGGACATGACGGTGGCGGGCCAATCTAGTCCCGGGGTCGTGGGGACGACCCTATAGTCGTCGGACATGACGGTGGCGGGCCAATCTGGTCCCGGGGTCTTGGGGACGACCCTATAGTCGTCGGACGAGTCGGCGGCGGGCCAACCTAGTCCCTGGGTCGTGGGGACGACCCTATAGTCGTCGGACATGACGGTGGCGGGCCAATCTAGTCCCGGGGTCGTGGGGACGACCCTATAGTCGTCGGACATGTCGGCGGCTGGGCAACTATGGCCCGTGGTCGTGGTGACGAACCTATTGTCGTCGGACATGTCGGCGGCTGGCCAACCTAGTTCCGGGTTCGTGGGGACGACCCTATTGTCGTAGGACATGTCGGCGGCTGGGCAACTTTGGCCCGTGGTCGTGGGGAAGACCCAATAGTCGTCGGACGGGTCGGCGGCGGGCCAACCTAGTCCCTGGGTCGAGGGGTCGACCCTATAGTCGTCGGACATGGCGGTGGCGGGCCAACCTAGTTCCGGGTTCGTGGGGACGACCCTATTGTCGTAGGACATGTCGGCGGCTGGGCAATTATGGCCCGTGGTCGTGGGGACGACCATATAGTCGTCGGACATGTCGGCGGCTGGCCAACCTAGTTCCGGGTTCGTGGGGACGACCCTATAGTCGTCGGACGGGTCGGCGGCGGGCCAACCTAGTCCCTGGGTCGAGGGGTCGACCCTATAGTCGTCGGACATGACGGTGGCGGGCCAACCTAGTCCCGGGGTCGTGGGGACGACCCTACAGTCGTCGGACATGTCGGCGGCGGGCCAATCCAGTCCCGTGTTCGTGGGGACGACCCTATAGTCGTCGGACATGTCGGCGGCTGGGCAACTTTGGCCCGTGGTCGTGGGGACGACCCTATAGTCGTCGGACGAGTCGGCGGCGGGCCAACCTAGTCCCTGGGTCGTGGGGACGACCCTATAGTCGTCGGACATGACGGTGGCGGGCCAACCTAGTCCCGGGGTCGTGGGGACGACCCTACAGTCGTCGGACATGTCGGCGACGGGCCAACCCAGTCCCGTGTTCGTGGGGACGACCCTATAGTCGTAGGACATGTCGGCGGCTGGGCAATTATGGCCCGTGGTCGTGGGGACGACCATATAGTCGTCGGACATGTCGGCGGCTGGCCAACCTAGTTCCGGGTTCGTGGGGACGACCCTATAGTCGTCGGACATGTCGGCGGCGTGCCAACGTAGGTCCAGGGTCGTGGGGACGAGCCTACAGTCGTCGGACATGTCGGCGGCTGGCCAACCTAGTCCCGGGGTGGTGGGGACGACCCTATAGTCGTCGGACATGACGGTGGCGGGCCAATCTGGTCCCGGGGTCTTGAGGACGACCCTATAGTCGTCGGACGAGTCGGCGGCGGGCCAACCTAGTCCCTGGGTCGAGGGGTCGACCCTATAGTCGTAGGACATGTCGGCGGCGGGCCAACGTCGGCCCAGGGTCGTGGGGACGACCCTATAGTCGTCGGACATGTCGGCGGCTGGGCAACTTTGGCCCGGATTCGTGGGGACGACCCTATAGTCGTCGGACATGTCGGCGGCTGGGCAACTTTGGCCCGTGGTCGTGGGGACGACCATATAGTCGTCGGACATGTCGGCGGCTGGCCAACCTAGTTCCGGGTTCGTGGGGACGACCCTATAGTCGTCGGACATGTCGGCGGCGGGCCAACGTAGGTCCAGGGTCGTGGGGACGAGCCTACAGTCGTCGGACATGTCGGCGGCTGGCCAACCTAGTCCCAGGGTGGTGGGGACGACCCTATAGTCGTCGGACATGACGGTGGCGGGCCAATCTGGTCCCGGGGTCTTGGGGACGACCCTATAGTCGTCGGACGAGTCGGCGGCGGGCCAACCTAGTCCCTGGGTCGTGGGGACGACCCTATAGTCGTCGGACATGACGGTGGCGGGCCAATCTAGTCCCGTGTTCGTGGGGACGACCCTATAGTCGTAGGACATGTCGGCGGCTGGGCAACTTTGGCCCGTGGTCGTGGGGAAGACCCTATAGTCGTCGGACGAGTCGGCGGCGGGCCAACCTAGTCACTGGGTCGTGGGGACGACCCTATAGTCTCGGACATGACGGTGGCGGGCCAATATAGTCCCGGGGTCGTGGGGACGACCCTATAGTCGTCGGACATGTCGGCGGCTGGGCAAGTTTGGTCCGTGGTCGTGGGGACGACCCTATAGTCGTCGGACGAGTCGGCGGCGGGCCAACCTAGTCCCTGTGTCGTGGGGACGACCCTATAGTCGTCGGACATGACGGTGGCGGGCCAACCTAGTCCCGGGGTCGTGGGGACGACCCTATAGTCGTCGGACATGTCGGCGGCGGGCCAACCCAGTCCCGGGGTCGTGGGGACAGCCCTACAGTCCTCGGACATGTCGGCGGCGGGCCAACCTAGTCCCGGGGACGTGGGCACGACCCTATAGTCGTCGGACATGTCGGCGGCGGGCCAACCCAGTCCCGTGTTCGTGGGGACGACCCTATAGTCGTAGGACATGTCGGCGGCTGGGCATCTATGGCCCGTGGTCGTGGGGACGACCATATAGTCGTCGGACATGTCGGCGGCTGGCCAACCTAGTTCCGGGTTCGTGGGGACGACCCTATAGTCGTAGGACATGTCGGCGGCGGGCCAACGTCGGCCCAGGGTCGTGGGGACGACCCTATAGTCGTCGGACATGTCGGCGGCTGGGCAACTTTGTCCCGGATTCGTGGGGACGACCCTATAGTCGTCGGACATGTCGGCGGCTGGGCAACTTTGGCCCGTGGTCGTGGGGACGACCCTATAGTCGTCGGACGAGTCGGCGGCGGGCCAACCTAGTCCCTGGGTCGTGGGGACGACCCTATAGTAGTCGGACATGACGGTGGTGGGCCAACCTAGTCCCGGGGTCGTGGGGACAACACTACAGACGTCGGACATGTCGGCGACGGGCCAACCCAGTCCCGTGTTCGTGGGGACGACCCTATAGTCGTAGGACATGTCGGCGGCTGGGCAATTATGGCCCGTGGTCGTGGGGACGACCATATAGTCGTCGGACATGTCGGCGGCTGGCCAACCTAGTTCCGGGTTCGTGGGGACGACCCTATAGTCGTCGGACATGTCGGCGGCGGGCCAACGTAGGTCCAGGGTCGTGGGGACGAGCCTACAGTCGTCGGACATGTCGGCGGCGGGCCAACCTAGTCCCGGGGTGGTGGGGACGACCCTATAGTCGTCGGACATGACGGTGGCGGGCCAATCTGGTCCTGGGGTCTTGGGGACGACCCTATAGTCGTCGGACGAGTCGGCGGCGGGCCAACCTAGTCCCTGGGTCGTGGGGACGACCCTATAGTCGTCGGACATGACGGTGGCGGGCCAACCTAGTCCCGGGGTCGTGGGGACGACCCTACAGTCGTCGGACATATCGGCGGCGGGCCAACCCAGTCCCGTGTTCGTGGGGACGAACCTATAGTCGTAGGACATGTCGGCGGCTGGGCAACTTTGGCCCGTGGTCGTGGGGAAGACCCTATAGTCGTCGGACGAGTCGGCGGCGGGCCAACCTAGTCACTGGGTCGTGGGGACGACCCTATAGTCGTCGGACATGTCGGCGGCTGGGCAAGTTTGGTCCGTGGTCGTGGGGACGACCCTATAGTCGTCGGACGAGTCGGCGGCGGGCCAACCTAGTCCCTGTGTCGTGGGGACGACCCTATAGTCGTCGGACATGACGGTGGCGGGCCAACCTAGTCCCGGGGTCGTGGGGACAACCCTACAGTCCTCGGACATGTCGGCGGCGGGCCAACCTAGTCCCGGGGACGTGGGCACGACCCTATAGTCGTCGGACATGTCGGCGGCTGGGCAACTATGGCCCGTGGTCGTGGGGACGACCCTATAGTCGTCGGACATGTCGGCGGCTGGACAACTTTGGCCCGTGGTCTTGGGGACGACCATATAGTCGTCGGACGAGTCGGCGGCGGTCCAACCTAGTCCCTGGGTCGTGGGGACGACCCTATACTCGTCGGACATGACGGTGGCGGGCCAACCTAGTCCCGGGGTCGTGGGGACGACCCTACAGTCGCCGGACATGTCGGCGGCGGGCCAACCCAGTCCCGTGTTCGTGGGGACGACCCTATAGTCGTAGGACATGTCGGCGGCTGGGCAACTATGGCCCGTGGTCGTGGGGACGACCATATAGTCGTCGGACATGTCGGCGGCTGGCCAACCTAGTTCCGGGTTCGTGGGGACGACCCTATAGTCGTAGGACATGTCGGCGGCGGGCCAACGTCGGCCCAGGTTCGTGGGGACGACCCTATAGTCGTCGGACATGTCGGCGGCTGGGCAACTTTGGCCCGGATTCGTGGGGACGACCCTATAGTCGTCGGACATGACGGTGGCGGGCCAATATAGTCCCGGGGTCATGGGGACGACCCTATAGTCGTCGGACAAGTCGGGGGCGGGCCAACCTGGTCCCGGTGTCGTGGGGACGACACTATAGCCGTCGGACATGTCGGCGGCTGGCCAACCTAGTTCCGGGTTCGTGGGGACGACCCTATAGTCGTCGGACATGTCGGCGGCGGGCCAACGTAGGTCCAGGGTCGTGGGGACGAGCCTACAGTCGTCGGACATGTCGGCGGCTGGCCAACCCAGTCCCGTGTTCGTGGGGCGACCCTATAGTCGTAGGACATGTCGGCGGCTGGGCAATTATGGCCCGTGGTCGTGGGGACGACCATATAGTCGTCGGACATGTCGGCGGCTGGCCAACCTAGTTCCGGGTTCGTGGGGACGACCCTATAGTCGTCGGACATGTCGGCGGCGGGCCAACGTAGATCCAGGGTCGTGGGGACGAGCCTACAGTCGTCGGACATGTCGGCGGCTGGCCAACCTAGTCCCGGGGTGGTGGGGACGACCCTATAGTCGTCGGACATGACGGTGGCGGGCCAATCTGGTCCCGGGGTCTTGGGGACGACCCTATAGTCGTCGGACGAGTCGGCGGCGGGCCAACCTAGTCCCTGGGTCGTGGGGACGACCCTATAGTCGTCGGACATGACGGTGGCGGGCCAATCTAGTCCCGGGGTCGTGGGGACGACCCTATAGTCGTCGGACATGTCGGCGGCTGGGCAAGTTTGGCCCGTGGTCGTGGGTCGACCCTATAGTCGTCGGACGAGTCGGCGGCGGGCCAACCTAGTCCCTGGGTCGAGGGGTCGACCCTATCGTCGTCGGACATGACGGTGGCGGGCCAACCTAGTCCCGGGGTCGTGGGGACGACCCTACAGCCTTCGGACATGTCGGCGGCGGGCCAACCCAGTCCCGTGTTCGTGGGGACGACCCTATAGTCGTAGGACATGTCGGCGGCTGGGCAACTTTGGCCCGTGGTCGTGGGGAAGACCCTATAGTCGTCGGACGAGTCGGCGGCGGGCCAACCTAGTCACTGGGTCGTGGGGACGACCCTATAGTCTCGGACATGACGGTGGCGGGCCAACATAGTCCCGGGGTCGTGGGGACGACCCTACAGTCGTCGGACATGTCGGCGGCGGGCCAACCCAGTCCCGTGTTCGTGGGGACGACCCTATAGTCGTCGGACATGTCGGCGGCGGGCCAACGTAGGTCCAGGGTCGTGGGGACGAGCCTACAGTCGTCGGACATGTCGGCGGCTGGCCAACCCAGTCCCGTGTTCGTGGGGACGACCCTATAGTCGTAGGACATGTCGGCGGCTGGGCAACTTTGGCCCGTGGTCGTGGGGACGACCCTATAGTCGTCGGACAAGACGGTGGCGGGCCAATCTAGTCCCGGGGTCGTGGGGATGACCCTATAGTCGTCGGACATGATGGTGGCGGGCCAACCTAGTCCCGGGGTCGTGGGGACGACCCTACAGTCGTCGGACATGTCGGCGGCGGGCCAACCCAGTCCCGTGTTCGTGGGGACGACCCTATAGTCGTAGGACAAGTCGGCGGCTGGGCAACTATGGCCCGTGGTCGTGGGGAAGGCCCTATAGTCGTCGGACGAGTCGGCGGCGGGCCAACCTAGTCACTGGGTCGTGGGGACGACCCTATAGTCTCGGACATGACGGTGGCGGGCCAATCTAGTCCCGGGGTCGTGGGGACGACCCTATAGTCGTCGGACGAGTCGGCGGCGGACCAACCTAGTCCCTGGGACGTGGGGACGACCCTATAGTCGTCGGACATGACGGTGGCGGGCCAACCTAGTCCCGGGGTCGTGGGGTCGACCCTACAGTCGTCGGACATGTCGGCGGCGGGCCAACCCAGTCCCGTGTTCGTGGGGACGACCCTATTGTCGTAGGACATGTCGGCAGCTGGGCAACTATGGCCCGTGGTCGTGGGGACGACCATATAGTCGTCGGACATGTCGGCGGCTGGCCAACCTAGTTCCGGGTTCGTGGGGACGACCCTATAGTCTCGGACATGACGGTGGCGGGCCAATCTAGTCCCGGGGTCGTGGGGACGACCCTATAGTCGTCGGACATGACGGTGGCGGGCCAATCTGGTCCCGGGGTCTTGGGGACGACCCTATAGTCGTCGGACGAGTCGGCGGCGGGCCAACCTAGTCCCTGGGTCGTGGGGACGACCCTATAGTCGTCGGACATGACGGTGGCGGGCCAATCTAGTCCCGGGGTCGTGGGGACGACCCTATAGTCGTCGGACATGTCGGCGGCTGGGCAACTATGGCCCGTGGTCGTGGGGAAGACCCTATAGTCGTCGGACGAGTCGGCGGCGGGCCAACCTAGTCACTGGGTCGTGGGGACGACCCTATAGTCGTCGGACATGTCGGCGGCTGGGCAAGTTTGGTCCGTGGTCGTGGGGACGACCCTATAGTCGTCGGACGAGTCGGCGGCGGGCCAACCTAGTCCCTGTGTCGTGGGGACGACCCTATAGTCGTCGGACATGACGGTGGCGGGCCAACCTAGTCCCGGGGTCGTGGGGACAACCCTACAGTCCTCGGACATGTCGGCGGCGGGCCAACCTAGTCCCGGGGACGTGGGCACGACCCTATAGTCGTCGGACATGTCGGCGGCTGGGCAACTATGGCCCGTGGTCGTGGGGACGACCCTATAGTCGTCGGACATGTCGGCGGCTGGACAACTTTGGCCCGTGGTCTTGGGGACGACCATATAGTCGTCGGGCGAGTCGGCGGCGGTCCAACCTAGTCCCTGGGTCGTGGGGACGACCCTATACTCGTCGGACATGACGGTGGCGGGCCAACCTAGTCCCGGGGTCGTGGGGACGACCCTACAGTCGCCGGACATGTCGGCGGCGGGCCAACCCAGTCCCGTGTTCGTGGGGACGACCCTATAGTCGTAGGACATGTCGGCGGCTGGGCAACTATGGCCCGTGGTCGTGGGGACGACCATATAGTCGTCGGACATGTCGGCGGCTGGCCAACCTAGTTCCGGGTTCGTGGGGACGACCCTATAGTCGTAGGACATGTCGGCGGCGGGCCAACGTCGGCCCAGGTTCGTGGGGACGACCCTATAGTCGTCGGACATGTCGGCGGCTGGGCAACTTTGGCCCGGATTCGTGGGGACGACCCTATAGTCGTCGGACATGACGGTGGCGGGCCAATATAGTCCCGGGGTCATGGGGACAACCCTATAGTCGTCGGACAAGTCGGGGGCGGGCCAACCTGGTCCCGGTGTCGTGGGGACGACACTATAGCCGTCGGACATGTCGGCGGCTGGCCAACCTAGTTCCGGGTTCGTGGGGACGACCCTATAGTCGTCGGACATGTCGGCGGCGGGCCAACGTAGGTCCAGGGTCGTGGGGACGAGCCTACAGTCGTCGGACATGTCGGCGGCTGGCCAACCCAGTCCCGTGTTCGTGGGGCGACCCTATAGTCGTAGGACATGTCGGCGGCTGGGCAATTATGGCCCGTGGTCGTGGGGACGACCATATAGTCGTCGGACATGTCGGCGGCTGGCCAACCTAGTTCCGGGTTCGTGGGGACGACCCTATAGTCGTCGGACATGTCGGCGGCGGGCCAACGTAGATCCAGGGTCGTGGGGACGAGCCTACAGTCGTCGGACATGTCGGCGGCTGGCCAACCTAGTCCCGGGGTGGTGGGGACGACCCTATAGTCGTCGGACATGACGGTGGCGGGCCAATCTGGTCCCGGGGTCTTGGGGACGACCCTATAGTCGTCGGACGAGTCGGCGGCGGGCCAACCTAGTCCCTGGGTCGTGGGGACGACCCTATAGTCGTCGGACATGACGGTGGCGGGCCAATCTAGTCCCGGGGTCGTGGGGACGACCCTATAGTCGTCGGACATGTCGGCGGCTGGGCAAGTTTGGCCCGTGGTCGTGGGTCGACCCTATAGTCGTCGGACGAGTCGGCGGCGGGCCAACCTAGTCCCTGGGTCGAGGGGACGACCCTATAGTTGTCGGACATGTCGGCGGCGGGCCAACGTAGGTCCAGGGTCGTGGGGACGAGCCTACAGTCGTCGGACATGTCGGCGGCTGGCCAACCCAGTCCCGTGTTCGTGGGGCGACCCTATAGTCGTAGGACATGTCGGCGGCTGGGCAATTATGGCCCGTGGTCGTGGGGACGACCATATAGTCGTCGGACATGTCGGCGGCTGGCCAACCTAGTTCCGGGTTCGTGGGGACGACCCTATAGTCGTCGGACATGTCGGCGGCGGGCCAACGTAGATCCAGGGTCGTGGGGACGAGCCTACAGTCGTCGGACATGTCGGCGGCTGGCCAACCTAGTCCCGGGGTGGTGGGGACGACCCTATAGTCGTCGGACATGACGGTGGCGGGCCAATCTGGTCCCGGGGTCTTGGGGACGACCCTATAGTCGTCGGACGAGTCGGCGGCGGGCCAACCTAGTCCCTGGGTCGTGGGGACGACCCTATAGTCGTCGGACATGACGGTGGCGGGCCAATCTAGTCCCGGGGTCGTGGGGACGACCCTATAGTCGTCGGACATGTCGGCGGCTGGGCAAGTTTGGCCCGTGGTCGTGGGTCGACCCTATAGTCGTCGGACGAGTCGGCGGCGGGCCAACCTAGTCCCTGGGTCGAGGGGTCGACCCTATCGTCGTCGGACATGACGGTGGCGGGCCAACCTAGTCCCGGGGTCGTGGGGACGACCCTACAGCCTTCGGACATGTCGGCGGCGGGCCAACCCAGTCCCGTGTTCGTGGGGACGACCCTATAGTCGTAGGACATGTCGGCGGCTGGGCAACTTTGGCCCGTGGTCGTGGGGAAGACCCTATAGTCGTCGGACGAGTCGGCGGCGGGCCAACCTAGTCACTGGGTCGTGGGGACGACCCTATAGTCTCGGACATGACGGTGGCGGGCCAACATAGTCCCGGGGTCGTGGGGACGACCCTACAGTCGTCGGACATGTCGGCGGCGGGCCAACCCAGTCCCGTGTTCGTGGGGACGACCCTATAGTCGTCGGACATGTCGGCGGCGGGCCAACGTAGGTCCAGGGTCGTGGGGACGAGCCTACAGTCGTCGGACATGTCGGCGGCTGGCCAACCCAGTCCCGTGTTCGTGGGGACGACCCTATAGTCGTAGGACATGTCGGCGGCTGGGCAACTTTGGCCCGTGGTCGTGGGGACGACCCTATAGTCGTCGGACATGACGGTGGCGGGCCAATCTAGTCCCGGGGTCGTGGGGATGACCCTATAGTCGTCGGACATGATGGTGGCGGGCCAACCTAGTCCCGGGGTCGTGGGGACGACCCTACAGTCGTCGGACATGTCGGCGGCGGGCCAACCCAGTCCCGTGTTCGTGGGGACGACCCTATAGTCGTAGGACAAGTCGGCGGCTGGGCAACTATGGCCCGTGGTCGTGGGGAAGGCCCTATAGTCGTCGGACGAGTCGGCGGCGGGCCAACCTAGTCACTGGGTCGTGGGGACGACCCTATAGTCTCGGACATGACGGTGGCGGGCCAATCTAGTCCCGGGGTCGTGGGGACGACCCTATAGTCGTCGGACGAGTCGGCGGCGGGCCAACCTAGTCCCTGGGACGTGGGGACGACCCTATAGTCGTCGGACATGACGGTGGCGGGCCAACCTAGTCCCGGGGTCGTGGGGACGACCCTACAGTCGTCGGACATGTCGGCGGCGGGCCAACCCAGTCCCGTGTTCGTGGGGACGACCCTATTGTCGTAGGACATGTCGGCAGCTGGGCAACTATGGCCCGTGGTCGTGGGGACGACCATATAGTCGTCGGACATGTCGGCGGCTGGCCAACCTAGTTCCGGGTTCGTGGGGACGACCCTATAGTCTCGGACATGACGGTGGCGGGCCAATCTAGTCCCGGGGTCGTGGGGACGACCCTATAGTCGTCGGACATGACGGTGGCGGGCCAATCTGGTCCCGGGGTCTTGGGGACGACCCTATAGTCGTCGGACGAGTCGGCGGCGGGCCAACCTAGTCCCTGTGTCGTGGGGACGACCCTATAGTCGTCGGACATGACGGTGGCGGGCCAATCTAGTCCCGGGGTCGTGGGGACGACCCTATAGTCGTCGGACATGTCGGCGGCTGGGCAACTATGGCCCGTGGTCGTGGTGACGAACCTATTGTCGTCGGACATGTCGGCGGCTGGCCAACCTAGTTCCGGGTTCGTGGGGACGACCCTATTGTCGTAGGACATATCGGCGGCTGGGCAACTTTGGCCCGTGGTCGTGGGGAAGACCCTATAGTCGTCGGACGGGTCGGCGGCGGGCCAACCTAGTCCCTGGGTCGAGGGGTCGACCCTATAGTCGTCGGACATGGCGGTGGCGGGCCAACCTAGTTCCGGGTTCGTGGGGACGACCCTATTGTCGTAGGACATGTCGGCGGCTGGGCAATTATGGCCCGTGGTCGTGGGGACGACCATATAGTCGTCGGACATGTCGGCGGCTGGCCAACCTAGTTCCGGGTTCGTGGGGACGACCCTATAGTCGTCGGACATGACGGTGGCGGGCCAACCTAGTCCCGGGGTCGTGGGGACGACCCTACAGTCGTCGGACATGTCTGCGGCGGGCCAACCTAGTCCCGGGGTGGTGGGGACGACCCTATAGTCGTCGGACATGACGGTGGCGGGCCAACCTAGTTCCGGGTTCGTGGGGAAGACCCTATACTCGTCGGACATGACGGTGGCGGGCCAACCTAGTCCCGGGGTCGTGGGGACGACCCTACAGTCGCCGGACATGTCGGCGGCGGGCCAACCCAGTCCCGTGTTCGTGGGGACGACCCTATAGTCGTAGGACATGTCGGCGGCTGGGCAACTATGGCCCGTGGTCGTGGGGACGACCATATAGTCGTCGGACATGTCGGCGGCTGGCCAACCTAGTTCCGGGTTCGTGGGGACGACCCTATAGTCGTCGGACATGACGGTGGCGGGCCAACCTAGTCCCGGGGTCGTGGGGACGACCCTACAGTCGTCGGACATGTCTGCGGCGGGCCAACCTAGTCCCGGGGTGGTGGGGACGACCCTATAGTCGTCGGACATGACGGTGGCGGGCCAACCTAGTTCCGGGTTCGTGGGGAAGACCCTATACTCGTCGGACATGACGGTGGCGGGCCAACCTAGTCCCGGGGTCGTGGGGACGACCCTACAGTCGCCGGACATGTCGGCGGCGGGCCAACCCAGTCCCGTGTTCGTGGGGACGACCCTATAGTCGTAGGACATGTCGGCGGCTGGGCAACTATGGCCCGTGGTCGTGGGGACGACCATATAGTCGTCGGACATGATGGTGGCGGGCCAATCTAGTCCCGGGGTCGTGGGGACGACCCTATAGTCGTCGGACGAGTCGGCGGCGGGCCAACCTAGTCCCTGGGACGTGGGGACGACCCTATAGTCGTCGGACATGACGGTGGCGGGCCAATCTAGTCCCGGGGTCGTGGGGACGACCCTATAGTCGTCGGACATGTCGGCGGCTGGGCAACTATGGCCCGTGGTCGTGGTGACGAACCTATTGTCGTCGGACATGTCGGCGGCTGGCCAACCTAGTTCCGGGTTCGTGGGGACGACCCTATTGTCGTAGGACATATCGGCGGCTGGGCAACTTTGGCCCGTGGTCGTGGGGAAGACCCTATAGTCGTCGGACGGGTCGGCGGCGGGCCAACCTAGTCCCTGGGTCGAGGGGTCGACCCTATAGTCGTCGGACATGGCGGTGGCGGGCCAACCTAGTTCCGGGTTCGTGGGGACGACCCTATTGTCGTAGGACATGTCGGCGGCTGGGCAATTATGGCCCGTGGTCGTGGGGACGACCATATAGTCGTCGGACATGTCGGCGGCTGGCCAACCTAGTTCCGGGTTCGTGGGGACGACCCTATAGTCGTCGGACATGACGGTGGCGGGCCAACCTAGTCCCGGGGTCGTGGGGACGACCCTACAGTCGTCGGACATGTCTGCGGCGGGCCAACCTAGTCCCGGGGTGGTGGGGACGACCCTATAGTCGTCGGACATGACGGTGGCGGGCCAACCTAGTTCCGGGTTCGTGGGGAAGACCCTATTGTCGTAGGACATGTCGGCGGCTGGGCAACTTTGGCCCGTGGTCGTGGGGACGACCCTATAGTCGTCGGACGAGTCGTCGGCGGGCCAACCTAGTCCCTGGGTCGTGGGGACGACCCTACAGTCGTCGGACATGTCGGCGGCGGGCCAACCCAGTCCCGTGTTCGTGGGGACGACCCTATAGTCGTAGGACATGTCGGCAGCTGGGCAACTATGGCCCGTGGTCGTGGGGACGACCGTATAGTCGTCGGACATGTCGGCGGCTGGCCAACCTAGTTCCGGGTTCGTGGGGACGACCCTATTGTCGTAGGACATGTCGGCGGCTGGGCAACTTTGGCCCGTGGTCGTGGGGACGACCCTATATTCGTCGGACATGTCTGTGGCTGGCCAACCTAGCCCCGGGGACGTGGGGACGACCCTATAGTCGTCGGACATGTCGGCGGCGGGCCAACCCAGTCCCGGGGTCGTGGGGACAGCCCTACAGTCCTCGGACATGTCGGCGGCGGGCCAACCTAGTCCCGGGGACGTGGGCACGACCCTATAGTCGTCGGACATGTCGGCGGCGGGCCAACCCAGTCCCGTGTTCGTGGGGACGACCCTATAGTCGTAGGACATGTCGGCGGCTGGGCATCTATGGCCCGTGGTCGTGGGGACGACCATATAGTCGTCGGACATGTCGGCGGCTGGCCAACCTAGTTCCGGGTTCGTGGGGACGACCCTATAGTCGTAGGACATGTCGGCGGCGGGCCAACGTCGGCCCAGGGTCGTGGGGACGACCCTATAGTCGTCGGACATGTCGGCGGCTGGGCAACTTTGGCCCGGATTCGTGGGGACGACCCTATAGTCGTCGGACATGTCGGCGGCTGGGCAACTTTGGCCCGTGGTCGTGGGGACGACCCTATAGTCGTCGGACGAGTCGGCGGCGGGCCAACCTAGTCCCTGGGTCGTGGGGACGACCCTATAGTAGTCGGACATGACGGTGGTGGGCCAACCTAGTCCCGGGGTCGTGGGGACAACACTACAGTCGTCGGACATGTCGGCGACGGGCCAACCCAGTCCCGTGTTCGTGGGGACGACCCTATAGTCGTAGGACATGTCGGCGGCTGGGCAATTATGGCCCGTGGTCGTGGGGACGACCATATAGTCGTCGGACATGTCGGCGGCTGGCCAACCTAGTTCCGGGTTCGTGGGGACGACCCTATAGTCGTCGGACATGTCGGCGGCGGGCCAACGTAGGTCCAGGGTCGTGGGGACGAGCCTACAGTCGTCGGACATGTCGGCGGCGGGCCAACCTAGTCCCGGGGTGGTGGGGACGACCCTATAGTCGTCGGACATGACGGTGGCGGGCCAATCTGGTCCTGGGGTCTTGGGGACGACCCTATAGTCGTCGGACGAGTCGGCGGCGGGCCAACCTAGTCCCTGGGTCGTGGGGACGACCCTATAGTCGTCGGACATGACGGTGGCGGGCCAACCTAGTCCCGGGGTCGTGGGGACGACCCTACAGTCGTCGGACATATCGGCGGCGGGCCAACCCAGTCCCGTGTTCGTGGGGACGAACCTATAGTCGTAGGACATGTCGGCGGCTGGGCAACTTTGGCCCGTGGTCGTGGGGAAGACCCTATAGTCGTCGGACGAGTCGGCGGCGGGCCAACCTAGTCACTGGGTCGTGGGGACGACCCTATAGTCGTCGGACATGTTGGCGGCTGGGCAAGTTTGGTCCGTGGTCGTGGGGACGACCCTATAGTCGTCGGACGAGTCGGCGGCGGGCCAACCTAGTCCCTGTGTCGTGGGGACGACCCTATAGTCGTCGGACATGACGGTGGCGGGCCAACCTAGTCCCGGGGTCGTGGGGACAACCCTACAGTCCTCGGACATGTCGGCGGCGGGCCAACCTAGTCCCGGGGACGTGGGCACGACCCTATAGTCGTCGGACATGTCGGCGGCTGGGCAACTATGGCCCGTGGTCGTGGGGACGACCCTATAGTCGTCGGACATGTCGGCGGCTGGACAACTTTGGCCCGTGGTCTTGGGGACGACCATATAGTCGTCGGACGAGTCGGCGGCGGTCCAACCTAGTCCCTGGGTCGTGGGGACGACCCTATACTCGTCGGACATGACGGTGGCGGGCCAACCTAGTCCCGGGGTCGTGGGGACGACCCTACAGTCGCCGGACATGTCGGCGGCGGGCCAACCCAGTCCCGTGTTCGTGGGGACGACCCTATAGTCGTAGGACATGTCGGCGGCTGGGCAACTATGGCCCGTGGTCGTGGGGACGACCATATAGTCGTCGGACATGTCGGCGGCTGGCCAACCTAGTTCCGGGTTCGTGGGGACGACCCTATAGTCGTAGGACATGTCGGCGGCGGGCCAACGTCGGCCCAGGTTCGTGGGGACGACCCTATAGTCGTCGGACATGTCGGCGGCTGGGCAACTTTGGCCCGGATTCGTGGGGACGACCCTATAGTCGTCGGACATGACGGTGGCGGGCCAATATAGTCCCGGGGTCATGGGGACAACCCTATAGTCGTCGGACAAGTCGGGGGCGGGCCAACCTGGTCCCGGTGTCGTGGGGACGACACTATAGCCGTCGGACATGTCGGCGGCTGGCCAACCTAGTTCCGGGTTCGTGGGGACGACCCTATAGTCGTCGGACATGTCGGCGGCGGGCCAACGTAGGTCCAGGGTCGTGGGGACGAGCCTACAGTCGTCGGACATGTCGGCGGCTGGCCAACCCAGTCCCGTGTTCGTGGGGCGACCCTATAGTCGTAGGACATGTCGGCGGCTGGGCAATTATGGCCCGTGGTCGTGGGGACGACCATATAGTCGTCGGACATGTCGGCGGCTGGCCAACCTAGTTCCGGGTTCGTGGGGACGACCCTATAGTCGTCGGACATGTCGGCGGCGGGCCAACGTAGATCCAGGGTCGTGGGGACGAGCCTACAGTCGTCGGACATGTCGGCGGCTGGCCAACCTAGTCCCGGGGTGGTGGGGACGACCCTATAGTCGTCGGACATGACGGTGGCGGGCCAATCTGGTCCCGGGGTCTTGGGGACGACCCTATAGTCGTCGGACGAGTCGGCGGCGGGCCAACCTAGTCCCTGGGTCGTGGGGACGACCCTATAGTCGTCGGACATGACGGTGGCGGGCCAATCTAGTCCCGGGGTCGTGGGGACGACCCTATAGTCGTCGGACATGTCGGCGGCTGGGCAAGTTTGGCCCGTGGTCGTGGGTCGACCCTATAGTCGTCGGACGAGTCGGCGGCGGGCCAACCTAGTCCCTGGGTCGAGGGGACGACCCTATAGTTGTCGGACATGTCGGCGGCGGGCCAACGTAGGTCCAGGGTCGTGGGGACGAGCCTACAGTCGTCGGACATGTCGGCGGCTGGCCAACCCAGTCCCGTGTTCGTGGGGCGACCCTATAGTCGTAGGACATGTCGGCGGCTGGGCAATTATGGCCCGTGGTCGTGGGGACGACCATATAGTCGTCGGACATGTCGGCGGCTGGCCAACCTAGTTCCGGGTTCGTGGGGACGACCCTATAGTCGTCGGACATGTCGGCGGCGGGCCAACGTAGATCCAGGGTCGTGGGGACGAGCCTACAGTCGTCGGACATGTCGGCGGCTGGCCAACCTAGTCCCGGGGTGGTGGGGACGACCCTATAGTCGTCGGACATGACGGTGGCGGGCCAATCTGGTCCCGGGGTCTTGGGGACGACCCTATAGTCGTCGGACGAGTCGGCGGCGGGCCAACCTAGTCCCTGGGTCGTGGGGACGACCCTATAGTCGTCGGACATGACGGTGGCGGGCCAATCTAGTCCCGGGGTCGTGGGGACGACCCTATAGTCGTCGGACATGTCGGCGGCTGGGCAAGTTTGGCCCGTGGTCGTGGGTCGACCCTATAGTCGTCGGACGAGTCGGCGGCGGGCCAACCTAGTCCCTGGGTCGAGGGGTCGACCCTATCGTCGTCGGACATGACGGTGGCGGGCCAACCTAGTCCCGGGGTCGTGGGGACGACCCTACAGCCTTCGGACATGTCGGCGGCGGGCCAACCCAGTCCCGTGTTCGTGGGGACGACCCTATAGTCGTAGGACATTTCGGCGGCTGGGCAACTTTGGCCCGTGGTCGTGGGGAAGACCCTATAGTCGTCGGACGAGTCGGCGGCGGGCCAACCTAGTCACTGGGTCGTGGGGACGACCCTATAGTCTCGGACATGACGGTGGCGGGCCAACATAGTCCCGGGGTCGTGGGGACGACCCTACAGTCGTCGGACATGTCGGCGGCGGGCCAACCCAGTCCCGTGTTCGTGGGGACGACCCTATAGTCGTCGGACATGTCGGCGGCGGGCCAACGTAGGTCCAGGGTCGTGGGGACGAGCCTACAGTCGTCGGACATGTCGGCGGCTGGCCAACCCAGTCCCGTGTTCGTGGGGACGACCCTATAGTCGTAGGACATGTCGGCGGCTGGGCAACTTTGGCCCGTGGTCGTGGGGACGACCCTATAGTCGTCGGACATGACGGTGGCGGGCCAATCTAGTCCCGGGGTCGTGGGGATGACCCTATAGTCGTCGGACATGATGGTGGCGGGCCAACCTAGTCCCGGGGTCGTGGGGACGACCCTACAGTCGTCGGACATGTCGGCGGCGGGCCAACCCAGTCCCGTGTTCGTGGGGACGACCCTATAGTCGTAGGACAAGTCGGCGGCTGGGCAACTATGGCCCGTGGTCGTGGGGAAGGCCCTATAGTCGTCGGACGAGTCGGCGGCGGGCCAACCTAGTCACTGGGTCGTGGGGACGACCCTATAGTCTCGGACATGACGGTGGCGGGCCAATCTAGTCCCGGGGTCGTGGGGACGACCCTATAGTCGTCGGACGAGTCGGCGGCGGGCCAACCTAGTCCCTGGGACGTGGGGACGACCCTATAGTCGTCGGACATGACGGTGGCGGGCCAACCTAGTCCCGGGGTCGTGGGGACGACCCTACAGTCGTCGGACATGTCGGCGGCGGGCCAACCCAGTCCCGTGTTCGTGGGGACGACCCTATTGTCGTAGGACATGTCGGCAGCTGGGCAACTATGGCCCGTGGTCGTGGGGACGACCATATAGTCGTCGGACATGTCGGCGGCTGGCCAACCTAGTTCCGGGTTCGTGGGGACGACCCTATAGTCTCGGACATGACGGTGGCGGGCCAATCTAGTCCCGGGGTCGTGGGGACGACCCTATAGTCGTCGGACATGACGGTGGCGGGCCAATCTGGTCCCGGGGTCTTGGGGACGACCCTATAGTCGTCGGACGAGTCGGCGGCGGGCCAACCTAGTCCCTGTGTCGTGGGGACGACCCTATAGTCGTCGGACATGACGGTGGCGGGCCAATCTAGTCCCGGGGTCGTGGGGACGACCCTATAGTCGTCGGACATGTCGGCGGCTGGGCAACTATGGCCCGTGGTCGTGGTGACGAACCTATTGTCGTCGGACATGTCGGCGGCTGGCCAACCTAGTTCCGGGTTCGTGGGGACGACCCTATTGTCGTAGGACATATCGGCGGCTGGGCAACTTTGGCCCGTGGTCGTGGGGAAGACCCTATAGTCGTCGGACGGGTCGGCGGCGGGCCAACCTAGTCCCTGGGTCGAGGGGTCGACCCTATAGTCGTCGGACATGGCGGTGGCGGGCCAACCTAGTTCCGGGTTCGTGGGGACGACCCTATTGTCGTAGGACATGTCGGCGGCTGGGCAATTATGGCCCGTGGTCGTGGGGACGACCATATAGTCGTCGGACATGTCGGCGGCTGGCCAACCTAGTTCCGGGTTCGTGGGGACGACCCTATAGTCGTCGGACATGACGGTGGCGGGCCAACCTAGTCCCGGGGTCGTGGGGACGACCCTACAGTCGTCGGACATGTCTGCGGCGGGCCAACCTAGTCCCGGGGTGGTGGGGACGACCCTATAGTCGTCGGACATGACGGTGGCGGGCCAACCTAGTTCCGGGTTCGTGGGGAAGACCCTATTGTCGTAGGACATGTCGGCGGCTGGGCAACTTTGGCCCGTGGTCGTGGGGACGACCCTATAGTCGTCGGACGAGTCGTCGGCGGGCCAACCTAGTCCCTGGGTCGTGGGGACGACCCTACAGTCGTCGGACATGTCGGCGGCGGGCCAACCCAGTCCCGTGTTCGTGGGGACGACCCTATAGTCGTAGGACATGTCGGCAGCTGGGCAACTATGGCCCGTGGTCGTGGGGACGACCGTATAGTCGTCGGACATGTCGGCGGCTGGCCAACCTAGTTCCGGGTTCGTGGGGACGACCCTATTGTCGTAGGACATGTCGGCGGCTGGGCAACTTTGGCCCGTGGTCGTGGGGACGACCCTATATTCGTCGGACATGTCTGTGGCTGGCCAACCTAGCCCCGGGGACGTGGGGACGACCCTATAGTCGTCGGACATGTCGGCGGCGGGCCAACCCAGTCCCGGGGTCGTGGGGACAGCCCTACAGTCCTCGGACATGTCGGCGGCGGGCCAACCTAGTCCCGGGGACGTGGGCACGACCCTATAGTCGTCGGACATGTCGGCGGCGGGCCAACCCAGTCCCGTGTTCGTGGGGACGACCCTATAGTCGTAGGACATGTCGGCGGCTGGGCATCTATGGCCCGTGGTCGTGGGGACGACCATATAGTCGTCGGACATGTCGGCGGCTGGCCAACCTAGTTCCGGGTTCGTGGGGACGACCCTATAGTCGTAGGACATGACGGCGGCGGGCCAACGTCGGCCCAGGGTCGTGGGGACGACCCTATAGTCGTCGGACATGTCGGCGGCTGGGCAACTTTGGCCCGGATTCGTGGGGACGACCCTATAGTCGTCGGACATGTCGGCGGCTGGGCAACTTTGGCCCGTGGTCGTGGGGACGACCCTATAGTCGTCGGACGAGTCGGCGGCGGGCCAACCTAGTCCCTGGGTCGTGGGGACGACCCTATAGTAGTCGGACATGACGGTGGTGGGCCAACCTAGTCCCGGGGTCGTGGGGACAACACTACAGTCGTCGGACATGTCGGCGACGGGCCAACCCAGTCCCGTGTTCGTGGGGACGACCCTATAGTCGTAGGACATGTCGGCGGCTGGGCAATTATGGCCCGTGGTCGTGGGGACGACCATATAGTCGTCGGACATGTCGGCGGCTGGCCAACCTAGTTCCGGGTTCGTGGGGACGACCCTATAGTCGTCGGACATGTCGGCGGCGGGCCAACGTAGGTCCAGGGTCGTGGGGACGAGCCTACAGTCGTCGGACATGTCGGCGGCGGGCCAACCTAGTCCCGGGGTGGTGGGGACGACCCTATAGTCGTCGGACATGACGGTGGCGGGCCAATCTGGTCCTGGGGTCTTGGGGACGACCCTATAGTCGTCGGACGAGTCGGCGGCGGGCCAACCTAGTCCCTGGGTCGTGGGGACGACCCTATAGTCGTCGGACATGACGGTGGCGGGCCAACCTAGTCCCGGGGTCGTGGGGACGACCCTACAGTCGTCGGACATATCGGCGGCGGGCCAACCCAGTCCCGTGTTCGTGGGGACGAACCTATAGTCGTAGGACATGTCGGCGGCTGGGCAACTTTGGCCCGTGGTCGTGGGGAAGACCCTATAGTCGTCGGACGAGTCGGCGGCGGGCCAACCTAGTCACTGGGTCGTGGGGACGACCCTATAGTCGTCGGACATGTTGGCGGCTGGGCAAGTTTGGTCCGTGGTCGTGGGGACGACCCTATAGTCGTCGGACGAGTCGGCGGCGGGCCAACCTAGTCCCTGTGTCGTGGGGACGACCCTATAGTCGTCGGACATGACGGTGGCGGGCCAACCTAGTCCCGGGGTCGTGGGGACAACCCTACAGTCCTCGGACATGTCGGCGGCGGGCCAACCTAGTCCCGGGGACGTGGGCACGACCCTATAGTCGTCGGACATGTCGGCGGCTGGGCAACTATGGCCCGTGGTCGTGGGGACGACCCTATAGTCGTCGGACATGTCGGCGGCTGGACAACTTTGGCCCGTGGTCTTGGGGACGACCATATAGTCGTCGGACGAGTCGGCGGCGGTCCAACCTAGTCCCTGGGTCGTGGGGACGACCCTATACTCGTCGGACATGACGGTGGCGGGCCAACCTAGTCCCGGGGTCGTGGGGACGACCCTACAGTCGCCGGACATGTCGGCGGCGGGCCAACCCAGTCCCGTGTTCGTGGGGACGACCCTATAGTCGTAGGACATGTCGGCGGCTGGGCAACTATGGCCCGTGGTCGTGGGGACGACCATATAGTCGTCGGACATGTCGGCGGCTGGCCAACCTAGTTCCGGGTTCGTGGGGACGACCCTATAGTCGTAGAACATGTCGGCGGCGGGCCAACGTCGGCCCAGGTTCGTGGGGACGACCCTATAGTCGTCGGACATGTCGGCGGCTGGGCAACTTTGGCCCGGATTCGTGGGGACGACCCTATAGTCGTCGGACATGACGGTGGCGGGCCAATATAGTCCCGGGGTCATGGGGACGACCCTATAGTCGTCGGACAAGTCGGGGGCGGGCCAACCTGGTCCCGGTGTCGTGGGGACGACACTATAGCCGTCGGACATGTCGGCGGCTGGCCAACCTAGTTCCGGGTTCGTGGGGACGACCCTATAGTCGTCGGACATGTCGGCGGCGGGCCAACGTAGGTCCAGGGTCGTGGGGACGAGCCACCAGTCGTCGGACATGTCGGCGGCTGGCCAACCCAGTCCCGTGTTCGTGGGGCGACCCTATAGTCGTAGGACATGTCGGCGGCTGGGCAATTATGGCCCGTGGTCGTGGGGACGACCATATAGTCGTCGGACATGTCGGCGGCTGGCCAACCTAGTTCCGGGTTCGTGGGGACGACCCTATAGTCGTCGGACATGTCGGCGGCGGGCCAACGTAGATCCAGGGTCGTGGGGACGAGCCTACAGTCGTCGGACATGTCGGCGGCTGGCCAACCTAGTCCCGGGGTGGTGGGGACGACCCTATAGTCGTCGGACATGACGGTGGCGGGCCAATCTGGTCCCGGGGTCTTGGGGACGACCCTATAGTCGTCGGACGAGTCGGCGGCGGGCCAACCTAGTCCCTGGGTCGTGGGGACGACCCTATAGTCGTCGGACATGACGGTGGCGGGCCAATCTAGTCCCGGGGTCGTGGGGACGACCCTATAGTCGTCGGACATGTCGGCGGCTGGGCAAGTTTGGCCCGTGGTCGTGGGTCGACCCTATAGTCGTCGGACGAGTCGGCGGCGGGCCAACCTAGTCCCTGGGTCGAGGGGTCGACCCTATCGTCGTCGGACATGACGGTGGCGGGCCAACCTAGTCCCGGGGTCGTGGGGACGACCCTACAGCCTTCGGACATGTCGGCGGCGGGCCAACCCAGTCCCGTGTTCGTGGGGACGACCCTATAGTCGTAGGACATGTCGGCGGCTGGGCAACTTTGGCCCGTGGTCGTGGGGACGACCATATAGTCGTCGGACATGTCGGCGGCTGGCCAACCTAGTTCCGGGTTCGTGGGGACGACCCTATTGTCGTAGGACATATCGGCGGCTGGGCAACTTTGGCCCGTGGTCGTGGGGAAGACCCTATAGTCGTCGGACGGGTCGGCGGCGGGCCAACCTAGTCCCTGGGTCGAGGGGTCGACCCTATAGTCGTCGGACATGGCGGTGGCGGGCCAACCTAGTTCCGGGTTCGTGGGGACGACCCTATTGTCGTAGGACATGTCGGCGGCTGGGCAATTATGGCCCGTGGTCGTGGGGACGACCATATAGTCGTCGGACATGTCGGCGGCTGGCCAACCTAGTTCCGGGTTCGTGGGGACGACCCTATAGTCGTCGGACATGACGGTGGCGGGCCAACCTAGTCCCGGGGTCGTGGGGACGACCCTACAGTCGTCGGACATGTCTGCGGCGGGCCAACCTAGTCCCGGGGTGGTGGGGACGACCCTATAGTCGTCGGACATGACGGTGGCGGGCCAACCTAGTTCCGGGTTCGTGGGGAAGACCCTATTGTCGTAGGACATGTCGGCGGCTGGGCAACTTTGGCCCGTGGTCGTGGGGACGACCCTATAGTCGTCGGACGAGTCGTCGGCGGGCCAACCTAGTCCCTGGGTCGTGGGGACGACCCTACAGTCGTCGGACATGTCGGCGGCGGGCCAACCCAGTCCCGTGTTCGTGGGGACGACCCTATAGTCGTAGGACATGTCGGCAGCTGGGCAACTATGGCCCGTGGTCGTGGGGACGACCGTATAGTCGTCGGACATGTCGGCGGCTGGCCAACCTAGTTCCGGGTTCGTGGGGACGACCCTATTGTCGTAGGACATGTCGGCGGCTGGGCAACTTTGGCCCGTGGTCGTGGGGACGACCCTATATTCGTCGGACATGTCTGTGGCTGGCCAACCTAGCCCCGGGGACGTGGGGACGACCCTATAGTCGTCGGACATGTCGGCGGCTGGGCAACTATGGCCCGTGGTCGTGGTGACGAACCTATAGTCGTCGGACATGTCGGCGGCTGGCCAACCTAGTTCCGGGTTCGTGGGGACGACCCTATAGTCGTCGGACATGTCGGCGGCTGGGCAAGTTTGGCCCGTGGTCGTGGGGACGACCCTATTGTCGTCGGACATGACGGTGGCGGGTCAACATAGTCCCGGGGTCGTGGGGACGACCCTACAGTCGTCGGACATGTCGGCGGCGGGCCAACCGAGTCCCGTGTTCGTGGGGACGACCCTATAGTCGTCGGACATGTCGGCGGCTGGGCAAGTTTGGCCCGTGGTCGTGGGGACGACTCTATTGTCGTCGGACATGACGGTGGCGGGTCAACATAGTCCCGGGGTCGTGGGGACGACCCTACAGTCGTCGGACATGTCGGCGGCGGGCCAACCCAGTCCCGTGTTCGTGGGGACGACCCTATAGTCGTCGGACATGTCGGCGGCTGGGCAACTATGGCCCGTGGTCGTGGTGACGAACCTATAGTCGTCGGACATGTCGGCGGCTGGCCAACCTATTTCCGGGTTCGTGGGGACGACCCTATTGTCGTAGGACATGTCGGCGGCTGGGCAACTTTGGCCCGTGGTCGTGGGGAAGACCCTATAGTCGTCGGACGGGTCGGCGGCGGGCCAACCTAGTCCCTGGGTCGAGGGGTCGACCCTATAGTCGTCGGACATGACGGTGGCGGGCCAACCTAGTCCCGGGGTCGTGGGGACGACCCTACAGTCGTCGGACATGTCGGCGGCGGGCCAACCCAGTCCCGTGTTCGTGGGGACGACCCTATAGTCGTCGGACATGACGGTGGCGGGCCAATCTGGTCCCGGGGTCTTGGGGACGACCCTATAGTCGTCGGACGAGTCGGCGGCGGGCCAACCTAGTCCCTGGGTCGTGGGGACGACCCTATAGTCGTCGGACATGACGGTGGCGGGCCAATCTAGTCCCGGGGTCGTGGGGACGACCCTATAGTCGTCGGACATGTCGGCGGCTGGGCAACTATGGCCCGTGGTCGTGGTGACGAACCTATAGTCGTCGGACATGTCGGCGGCTGGCCAACCTAGTTCCGGGTTCGTGGGGACGACCCTATTGTCGTAGGACATGTCGGCGGCTGGGCAACTTTGGCCCGTGGTTGTGGGGAAGACCCTATAGTCGTCGGACGGGTCGGCGGCGGGCCAACCTAGTCCCTGGGTCGAGGGGTCGACCCTATAGTCGTCGGACATGACGGTGGCGGGCCAACCTAGTCCCGGGGTCGTGGGGACGACCCTACAGTCGTCGGACATGTCGGCGGCGGGCCAACCCAGTCCCGTGTTCGTGGGGACGACCCTATAGTCGTCGGACATGTCGGCGGCTGGGCAACTTTGGCCCGTGGTCGTGGGGACGACCATATAGTCGTCGGACATGTCGGCGGCTGGCCAACCTAGTTCCGGGTTCGTGGGGACGACCCTATAGTCTCGGACATGACGGTGGCGGGCCAATCTAGTCCCGGGGTCGTGGGGACGACCCTATAGTCGTCGGACATGACGGTGGCGGGCCAATCTGGTCCCGGGGTCTTGGGGACGACCCTATAGTCGTCGGACGAGTCGGCGGCGGGCCAACCTAGTCCCTGGGTCGTGGGGACGACCCTATAGTCGTCGGACATGACGGTGGCGGGCCAATCTAGTCCCGGGGTCGTGGGGACGACCCTATAGTCGTCGGACATGTCGGCGGCTGGGCAACTATGGCCCGTGGTCGTGGTGACGAACCTATTGTCGTCGGACATGTCGGCGGCTGGCCAACCTAGTTCCGGGTTCGTGGGGACGACCCTATTGTCGTAGGACATGTCGGCGGCTGGGCAACTTTGGCCCGTGGTCGTGGGGAAGACCCAATAGTCGTCGGACGGGTCGGCGGCGGGCCAACCTAGTCCCTGGGTCGAGGGGTCGACCCTATAGTCGTCGGACATGGCGGTGGCGGGCCAACCTAGTTCCGGGTTCGTGGGGACGACCCTATTGTCGTAGGACATGTCGGCGGCTGGGCAATTATGGCCCGTGGTCGTGGGGACGACCATATAGTCGTCGGACATGTCGGCGGCTGGCCAACCTAGTTCCGGGTTCGTGGGGACGACCCTATAGTCGTCGGACGGGTCGGCGGCGGGCCAACCTAGTCCCTGGGTCGAGGGGTCGACCCTATAGTCGTCGGACATGACGGTGGCGGGCCAACCTAGTCCCGGGGTCGTGGGGACGACCCTACAGTCGTCGGACATGTCGGCGGCGGGCCAATCCAGTCCCGTGTTCGTGGGGACGACCCTATAGTCGTCGGACATGTCGGCGGCTGGGCAACTTTGGCCCGTGGTCGTGGGGACGACCCTATAGTCGTCGGACGAGTCGGCGGCGGGCCAACCTAGTCCCTGGGTCGTGGGGACGACCCTATAGTCGTCGGACATGACGGTGGCGGGCCAACCTAGTCCCGGGGTCGTGGGGACGACCCTACAGTCGTCGGACATGTCGGCGACGGGCCAACCCAGTCCCGTGTTCGTGGGGACGACCCTATAGTCGTAGGACATGTCGGCGGCTGGGCAATTATGGCCCGTGGTCGTGGGGACGACCATATAGTCGTCGGACATGTCGGCGGCTGGCCAACCTAGTTCCGGGTTCGTGGGGACGACCCTATAGTCGTCGGACATGTCGGCGGCGTGCCAACGTAGGTCCAGGGTCGTGGGGACGAGCCTACAGTCGTCGGACATGTCGGCGGCTGGCCAACCTAGTCCCGGGGTGGTGGGGACGACCCTATAGTCGTCGGACATGACGGTGGCGGGCCAATCTGGTCCCGGGGTCTTGAGGACGACCCTATAGTCGTCGGACGAGTCGGCGGCGGGCCAACCTAGTCCCTGGGTCGAGGGGTCGACCCTATAGTCGTAGGACATGTCGGCGGCGGGCCAACGTCGGCCCAGGGTCGTGGGGACGACCCTATAGTCGTCGGACATGTCGGCGGCTGGGCAACTTTGGCCCGGATTCGTGGGGACGACCCTATAGTCGTCGGACATGTCGGCGGCTGGGCAACTTTGGCCCGTGGTCGTGGGGACGACCATATAGTCGTCGGACATGTCGGCGGCTGGCCAACCTAGTTCCGGGTTCGTGGGGACGACCCTATAGTCGTCGGACATGTCGGCGGCGGGCCAACGTAGGTCCAGGGTCGTGGGGACGAGCCTACAGTCGTCGGACATGTCGGCGGCTGGCCAACCTAGTCCCAGGGTGGTGGGGACGACCCTATAGTCGTCGGACATGACGGTGGCGGGCCAATCTGGTCCCGGGGTCTTGGGGACGACCCTATAGTCGTCGGACGAGTCGGCGGCGGGCCAACCTAGTCCCTGGGTCGTGGGGACGACCCTATAGTCGTCGGACATGACGGTGGCGGGCCAATCTAGTCCCGTGTTCGTGGGGACGACCCTATAGTCGTAGGACATGTCGGCGGCTGGGCAACTTTGGCCCGTGGTCGTGGGGAAGACCCTATAGTCGTCGGACGAGTCGGCGGCGGGCCAACCTAGTCACTGGCTCGTGGGGACGACCCTATAGTCTCGGACATGACGGTGGCGGGCCAATATAGTCCCGGGGTCGTGGGGACGACCCTATAGTCGTCGGACATGTCGGCGGCTGGGCAAGTTTGGTCCGTGGTCGTGGGGACGACCCTATAGTCGTCGGACGAGTCGGCGGCGGGCCAACCTAGTCCCTGGGTCGAGGGGTCGACCCTATCGTCGTCGGACATGACGGTGGCGGGCCAATCTAGTCCCGGGGTCGTGGGGATGACCCTATAGTCGTCGGACATGATGGTGGCGGGCCAACCTAGTCCCGGGGTCGTGGGGACGACCCTACAGTCGTCGGACATGTCGGCGGCGGGCCAACCCAGTCCCGTGTTCGTGGGGACGACCCTATAGTCGTAGGACAAGTCGGCGGCTGGGCAACTATGTCCCGTGGTCGTGGGGAAGGCCCTATAGTCGTCGGACGAGTCGGCGGCGGGCCAACCTAGTCACTGGGTCGTGGGGACAGCCCTACAGTCCTCGGACATGTCGGCGGCGGGCCAACCTAGTCCCTGTGTCGTGGGGACGACCCTATAGTCGTCGGACATGACGGTGGCGGGCCAACCTAGTCCCGGGGTCGTGGGGACGACCCTATAGTCGTCGGACATGTCGGCGGCGGGCCAACCCAGTCCCGGGGTCGTGGGGACAGCCCTACAGTCCTCGGACATGTCGGCGGCGGGCCAACCTAGTCCCTGTGTCGTGGGGACGACCCTATAGTCGTCGGACATGACGGTGGCGGGCCAACCTAGTCCCGGGGTCGTGGGGGCGACCCTATAGTCGTCGGACATGTCGGCGGCTGGGCAAGTTTGGCCCGTGGTCGTGGGTCGACCCTATAGTCGTCGGACGAGTCGGCGGCGGGCCAACCTAGTCCCTGGGTCGAGGGGTCGACCCTATCGTCGTCGGACATGTCGGCGGCTGGCCAACCTAGTTCCGGGTTCGTGGGGACGACCCTACAGTCGTCGGACATGTCGGCGGCGGGCCAACCCAGTCCCGTGTTCGTGGGGACGACCCTATTGTCGTAGGACATGTCGGCAGCTGGGCAACTATGGCCCGTGGTCGTGGGGACGACCATATAGTCGTCGGACATGTCGGCGGCTGGCCAACCTAGTTCCGGGTTCGTGGGGACGACCCTATAGTCTCGGACATGACGGTGGCGGGCCAATCTAGTCCCGGGGTCGTGGGGACGACCCTATAGTCGTCGGACATGACGGTGGCGGGCCAATCTGGTCCCGGGGTCTTGGGGACGACCCTATAGTCGTCGGACGAGTCGGCGGCGGGCCAACCTAGTCCCTGGGTCGTGGGGACGACCCTATAGTCGTCGGACATGACGGTGGCGGGCCAATCTAGTCCCGGGGTCGTGGGGACGACCCTATAGTCGTCGGACATGTCGGCGGCTGGGCAACTATGGCCCGTGGTCGTGGTGACGAACCTATTGTCGTCGGACATGTCGGCGGCTGGCCAACCTAGTTCCGGGTTCGTGGGGACGACCCTATTGTCGTAGGACATATCGGCGGCTGGGCAACTTTGGCCCGTGGTCGTGGGGAAGACCCTATAGTCGTCGGACGGGTCGGCGGCGGGCCAACCTAGTCCCTGGGTCGAGGGGTCGACCCTATAGTCGTCGGACATGTCGGCGGCGGGCCAACCCAGTCCCGTGTTCGTGGGGACGACCCTATAGTCGTCGGACATGACGGTGGCGGGCCAATCTGGTCCCGGGGTCTTGGGGACGACCCTATAGTCGTCGGACGAGTCGGCGGCGGGCCAACCTAGTCACTGGGTCGTGGGGACGACCCTATAGTCTCGGACATGACGGTGGCGGGCCAACATAGTCCCGGGGTCGTGGGGACGACCCTACAGTCGTCGGACATGTCGGCGGCGGGCCAACCCAGTCCCGTGTTCGTGGGGACGACCCTATAGTCGTCGGACATGTCGGCGGCGGGCCAACGTAGGTCCAGGGTCGTGGGGACGAGCCTACAGTCGTCGGACATGTCGGCGGCTGGCCAACCCAGTCCCGTGTTCGTGGGGACGACCCTATAGTCGTAGGACATGTCGGCGGCTGGGCAACTTTGGCCCGTGGTCGTGGGGACGACCCTATAGTCGTCGGACATGACGGTGGCGGGCCAATCTAGTCCCGGGGTCGTGGGGATGACCCTATAGTCGTCGGACATGATGGTGGCGGGCCAACCTAGTCCCGGGGTCGTGGGGACGACCCTACAGTCGTCGGACATGTCGGCGGCGGGCCAACCCAGTCCCGTGTTCGTGGGGACGACCCTATACTCGTAGGACAAGTCGGCGGCTGGGCAACTATGTCCCGTGGTCGTGGGGAAGGCCCTATAGTCGTCGGACGAGTCGGCGGCGGGCCAACCTAGTCACTGGGTCGTGGGGACAGCCCTACAGTCCTCGGACATGTCGGCGGCGGGCCAACCTAGTCCCTGTGTCGTGGGGACGACCCTATAGTCGTCGGACATGACGGTGGCGGGCCAACCTAGTCCCGGGGTCGTGGGGACGACCCTATAGTCGTCGGACATGTCGGCGGCGGGCCAACCCAGTCCCGGGGTCGTGGGGACAGCCCTACAGTCCTCGGACATGTCGGCGGCGGGCCAACCTAGTCCCTGTGTCGTGGGGACGACCCTATAGTCGTCGGACATGACGGTGGCGGGCCAACCTAGTCCCGGGGTCGTGGGGGCGACCCTATAGTCGTCGGACATGTCGGCGGCTGGGCAAGTTTGGCCCGTGGTCGTGGGTCGACCCTATAGTCGTCGGACGAGTCGGCGGCGGGCCAACCTAGTCCCTGGGTCGA
This sequence comes from Andrena fulva, assembly GCA_946251845.1. NCBI lineage: Eukaryota > Metazoa > Arthropoda > Insecta > Hymenoptera > Andrenidae > Andrena > Andrena fulva. The sequence continues at coordinate 397,634 of CAMITZ010000228.1, forward strand.
GGGGTCGACCCTATCGTCGTCGGACATGTCGGCGGCTGGCCAACCTAGTTCCGGGTTCGTGGGGACGACCCTACAGTCGTCGGACATGTCGGCGGCGGGCCAACCCAGTCCCGTGTTCGTGGGGACGACCCTATTGTCGTAGGACATGTCGGCAGCTGGGCAACTATGGCCCGTGGTCGTGGGGACGACCATATAGTCGTCGGACATGTCGGCGGCTGGCCAACCTAGTTCCGGGTTCGTGGGGACGACCCTATAGTCTCGGACATGACGGTGGCGGGCCAATCTAGTCCCGGGGTCGTGGGGACGACCCTATAGTCGTCGGACATGACGGTGGCGGGCCAATCTGGTCCCGGGGTCTTGGGGACGACCCTATAGTCGTCGGACGAGTCGGCGGCGGGCCAACCTAGTCCCTGGGTCGTGGGGACGACCCTATAGTCGTCGGACATGACGGTGGCGGGCCAATCTAGTCCCGGGGTCGTGGGGACGACCCTATAGTCGTCGGACATGTCGGCGGCTGGGCAACTATGGCCCGTGGTCGTGGTGACGAACCTATTGTCGTCGGACATGTCGGCGGCTGGCCAACCTAGTTCCGGGTTCGTGGGGACGACCCTATTGTCGTAGGACATATCGGCGGCTGGGCAACTTTGGCCCGTGGTCGTGGGGAAGACCCTATAGTCGTCGGACGGGTCGGCGGCGGGCCAACCTAGTCCCTGGGTCGAGGGGTCGACCCTATAGTCGTCGGACATGGCGGTGGCGGGCCAACCTAGTTCCGGGTTCGTGGGGACGACCCTATTGTCGTAGGACATGTCGGCGGCTGGGCAATTATGGCCCGTGGTCGTGGGGACGACCATATAGTCGTCGGACATGTCGGCGGCTGGCCAACCTAGTTCCGGGTTCGTGGGGACGACCCTATAGTCGTCGGACATGACGGTGGCGGGCCAACCTAGTCCCGGGGTCGTGGGGACGACCCTACAGTCGTCGGACATGTCTGCGGCGGGCCAACCTAGTCCCGGGGTGGTGGGGACGACCCTATAGTCGTCGGACATGACGGTGGCGGGCCAACCTAGTTCCGGGTTCGTGGGGAAGACCCTATTGTCGTAGGACATGTCGGCGGCTGGGCAACTTTGGCCCGTGGTCGTGGGGACGACCCTATAGTCGTCGGACGAGTCGTCGGCGGGCCAACCTAGTCCCTGGGTCGTGGGGACGACCCAACAGTCGTCGGACATGTCGGCGGCGGGCCAACCCAGTCCCGTGTTCGTGGGGACGACCCTATAGTCGTAGGACATGTCGGCAGCTGGGCAACTATGGCCCGTGGTCGTGGGGACGACCGTATAGTCGTCGGACATGTCGGCGGCTGGCCAACCTAGTTCCGGGTTCGTGGGGACGACCCTATTGTCGTAGGACATGTCGGCGGCTGGGCAACTTTGGCCCGTGGTCGTGGGGACGACCCTATATTCGTCGGACATGTCTGTGGCTGGCCAACCTAGCCCCGGGGACGTGGGGACGACCCTATAGTCGTCGGACATGTCGGCGGCTGGGCAACTATGGCCCGTGGTCGTGGTGACGAACCTATAGTCGTCGGACATGTCGGCGGCTGGCCAACCTAGTTCCGGGTTCGTGGGGACGACCCTATAGTCGTCGGACATGTCGGCGGCTGGGCAAGTTTGGCCCGTGGTCGTGGGGACGACCCTATTGTCGTCGGACATGACGGTGGCGGGTCAACATAGTCCCGGGGTCGTGGGGACGACCCTACAGTCGTCGGACATGTCGGCGGCGGGCCAACCCAGTCCCGTGTTCGTGGGGACGACCCTATAGTCGTCGGACATGTCGGCGGCTGGGCAAGTTTGGCCCGTGGTCGTGGGGACGACTCTATTGTCGTCGGACATGACGGTGGCGGGTCAACATAGTCCCGGGGTCGTGGGGACGACCCTACAGTCGTCGGACATGTCGGCGGCGGGCCAACCCAGTCCCGTGTTCGTGGGGACGACCCTATAGTCGTCGGACGAGTCGGCGGCGGGCCAACCTAGTCTCTGGGTCGTGGGGACGACCCCATAGTCTCGGACATGACGCTGGCGGGCCAATCTAGTCCCGGGGTCGTGGGGACGACCCTATAGTCGTCGGACATGTCGGCGGCTGGGCAAGTTTGGCCCGTGGTCGTGGGGACGACCCTATTGTCGTCGGACATGACGGTGGCGGGTCAACATAGTCCCGGGGTCGTGGGGACGACCCTACAGTCGTCGGACATGTCGGCGGCGGGCCAACCCAGTCCCGTGTTCGTGGGGACGACCCTATAGTCGTAGGACATGTCGGCGGCTGGGCAACTATGGCCCGTGGTCGTGGGGACGACCATATAGTCGTCGGACATGTCGGCGGCTGGCCAACCTAGTTCCGGGTTCGTGGGTACGACCCTATAGTCGTAGGACATGTCGGCGGCGGGCCAACATAGTCCCTGGTTCGTGGGGACCCCCCTACAGTCGTCGGACATGTCGGCGGCGGGCCAACCTAGTCCCGGGGTCGTGGGGACGACCCTATAGTCGTCGGACATGTCGGCGGCTGGCACCTATGGCCCGTGGTCGTGGGGACGACCCTATAGTTGTCGGACGAGTCGGCGGCGGGCCAACCTAGTCCCTGGGTCGTGGGGACGACTCTATAGTCGTCGGACATGACGGTGGCGGGCCAACCTAGTCCCGGGGTCGTGGGGACGACCCTACAGTCGTCGGACATGTCGGCGGCGGGCCAACCCAGTCCCGTGTTCGTGGGGACGACCCTATAGTCGTCGGACATGTCGGCGGCTGGGCAACTATGGCCCGTGGTCGTGGTGACGAACCTATAGTCGTCGGACATGTCGGCGGCTGGCCAACCTAGTTCCGGGTTCGTGGGGACGACCCTATTGTCGTAGGACATGTCGGCGGCTGGGCAACTTTGGCCCGTGGTCGTGGGGAAGACCCTATAGTCGTCGGACGGGTCGGCGGCGGGCCAACCTAGTCCCTGGGTCGAGGGGTCGACCCTATAGTCGTCGGACATGACGGTGGCGGGCCAACCTAGTCCCGGGGTCGTGGGGACGACCCTACAGTCGTCGGACATGTCGGCGGCGGGCCAACCCAGTCCCGTGTTCGTGGGGACGACCCTATAGTCGTCGGACATGACGGTGGCGGGCCAATCTGGTCCCGGGGTCTTGGGGACGACCCTATAGTCGTCGGACGAGTCGGCGGCGGGCCAACCTAGTCCCTGGGTCGTGGGGACGACCCTATAGTCGTCGGACATGACGGTGGCGGGCCAATCTAGTCCCGGGGTCGTGGGGACGACCCTATAGTCGTCGGACATGTCGGCGGCTGGGCAACTATGGCCCGTGGTCGTGGTGACGAACCTATAGTCGTCGGACATGTCGGCGGCTGGCCAACCTAGTTCCGGGTTCGTGGGGACGACCCTATTGTCGTAGGACATGTCGGCGGCTGGGCAACTTTGGCCCGTGGTTGTGGGGAAGACCCTATAGTCGTCGGACGGGTCGGCGGCGGGCCAACCTAGTCCCTGGGTCGAGGGGTCGACCCTATAGTCGTCGGACATGACGGTGGCGGGCCAACCTAGTCCCGGGGTCGTGGGGACGACCCTACAGTCGTCGGACATGTCGGCGGCGGGCCAACCCAGTCCCGTGTTCGTGGGGACGACCCTATAGTCGTCGGACATGTCGGCGGCTGGGCAACTTTGGCCCGTGGTCGTGGGGACGACCATATAGTCGTCGGACATGTCGGCGGCTGGCCAACCTAGTTCCGGGTTCGTGGGGACGACCCTATAGTCTCGGACATGACGGTGGCGGGCCAATCTAGTCCCGGGGTCGTGGGGACGACCCTATAGTCGTCGGACATGCCGGTGGCGGGCCAATCTGGTCCCGGGGTCTTGGGGACGACCCTATAGTCGTCGGACGAGTCGGCGGCGGGCCAACCTAGTCCCTGGGTCGTGGGGACGACCCTATAGTCGTCGGACATGACGGTGGCGGGCCAATCTAGTCCCGGGGTCGTGGGGACGACCCTATAGTCGTCGGACATGTCGGCGGCTGGGCAACTATGGCCCGTGGTCGTGGTGACGAACCTATTGTCGTCGGACATGTCGGCGGCTGGCCAACCTAGTTCCGGGTTCGTGGGGACGACCCTATTGTCGTAGGACATGTCGGCGGCTGGGCAACTTTGGCCCGTGGTCGTGGGGAAGACCCAATAGTCGTCGGACGGGTCGGCGGCGGGCCAACCTAGTCCCTGGGTCGAGGGGTCGACCCTATAGTCGTCGGACATGGCGGTGGCGGGCCAACCTAGTTCCGGGTTCGTGGGGACGACCCTATTGTCGTAGGACATGTCGGCGGCTGGGCAATTATGGCCCGTGGTCGTGGGGACGACCATATAGTCGTCGGACATGTCGGCGGCTGGCCAACCTAGTTCCGGGTTCGTGGGGACGACCCTATAGTCGTCGGACGGGTCGGCGGCGGGCCAACCTAGTCCCTGGGTCGAGGGGTCGACCCTATAGTCGTCGGACATGACGGTGGCGGGCCAACCTAGTCCCGGGGTCGTGGGGACGACCCTACAGTCGTCGGACATGTCGGCGGCGGGCCAATCCAGTCCCGTGTTCGTGGGGACGACCCTATAGTCGTCGGACATGTCGGCGGCTGGGCAACTTTGGCCCGTGGTCGTGGGGACGACCCTATAGTCGTCGGACGAGTCGGCGGCGGGCCAACCTAGTCCCTGGGTCGTGGGGACGACCCTATAGTCGTCGGACATGACGGTGGCGGGCCAACCTAGTCCCGGGGTCGTGGGGACGACCCTACAGTCGTCGGACATGTCGGCGGCTGGGCAACTTTGGCCCGTGGTCGTGGGGACGACCCTATAGTCGTCGGACGAGTCGGCGGCGGGCCAACCTAGTCCCTGGGTCGTGGGGACGACCCTATAGTCGTCGGACATGACGGTGGCGGGCCAACCTAGTCCCGGGGTCGTGGGGACGACCCTACAGTCGTCGGACATGTCGGCGACGGGCCAACCCAGTCCCGTGTTCGTGGGGACGACCCTATAGTCGTAGGACATGTCGGCGGCTGGGCAATTATGGCCCGTGGTCGTGGGGACGACCATATAGTCGTCGGACATGTCGGCGGCTGGCCAACCTAGTTCCGGGTTCGTGGGGACGACCCTATAGTCGTCGGACATGTCGGCGGCGTGCCAACGTAGGTCCAGGGTCGTGGGGACGAGCCTACAGTCGTCGGACATGTCGGCGGCTGGCCAACCTAGTCCCGGGGTGGTGGGGACGACCCTATAGTCGTCGGACATGACGGTGGCGGGCCAATCTGGTCCCGGGGTCTTGAGGACGACCCTATAGTCGTCGGACGAGTCGGCGGCGGGCCAACCTAGTCCCTGGGTCGAGGGGTCGACCCTATAGTCGTAGGACATGTCGGCGGCGGGCCAACGTCGGCCCAGGGTCGTGGGGACGACCCTATAGTCGTCGGACATGTCGGCGGCTGGGCAACTTTGGCCCGGATTCGTGGGGACGACCCTATAGTCGTCGGACATGTCGGCGGCTGGGCAACTTTGGCCCGTGGTCGTGGGGACGACCATATAGTCGTCGGACATGTCGGCGGCTGGCCAACCTAGTTCCGGGTTCGTGGGGACGACCCTATAGTCGTCGGACATGTCGGCGGCGGGCCAACGTAGGTCCAGGGTCGTGGGGACGAGCCTACAGTCGTCGGACATGTCGGCGGCTGGCCAACCTATTCCCAGGGTGGTGGGGACGACCCTATAGTCGTCGGACATGACGGTGGCGGGCCAATCTGGTCCCGGGGTCTTGGGGACGACCCTATAGTCGTCGGACGAGTCGGCGGCGGGCCAACCTAGTCCCTGGGTCGTGGGGACGACCCTATAGTCGTCGGACATGACGGTGGCGGGCCAATCTAGTCCCGTGTTCGTGGGGACGACCCTATAGTCGTAGGACATGTCGGCGGCTGGGCAACTTTGGCCCGTGGTCGTGGGGAAGACCCTATAGTCGTCGGACGAGTCGGCGGCGGGCCAACCTAGTCACTGGCTCGTGGGGACGACCCTATAGTCTCGGACATGACGGTGGCGGGCCAATATAGTCCCGGGGTCGTGGGGACGACCCTATAGTCGTCGGACATGTCGGCGGCTGGGCAAGTTTGGTCCGTGGTCGTGGGGACGACCCTATAGTCGTCGGACGAGTCGGCGGCGGGCCAACCTAGTCCCTGTGTCGTGGGGACGACCCTATAGTCGTCGGACATGACGGTGGCGGGCCAACCTAGTCCCGGGGTCGTGGGGACGACCCTATAGTCGTCGGACATGTCGGCGGCGGGCCAACCCAGTCCCGGGGTCGTGGGGACAGCCCTACAGTCCTCGGACATGTCGGCGGCGGGCCAACCTAGTCCCGGGGACGTGGGCACGACCCTATAGTCGTCGGACATGTCGGCGGCGGGCCAACCCAGTCCCGTGTTCGTGGGGACGACCCTATAGTCGTAGGACATGTCGGCGGCTGGGCATCTATGGCCCGTGGTCGTGGGGACGACCATATAGTCGTCGGACATGTCGGCGGCTGGCCAACCTAGTTCCGGGTTCGTGGGGACGACCCTATAGTCGTAGGACATGTCGGCGGCGGGCCAACGTCGGCCCAGGGTCGTGGGGACGACCCTATAGTCGTCGGACATGTCGGCGGCTGGGCAACTTTGGCCCGTGGTCGTGGGGACGACCCTATAGTCGTCGGACGAGTCGGCGGCGGGCCAACCTAGTCCCTGGGTCGTGGGGACGACCCTATAGTAGTCGGACATGACGGTGGTGGGCCAACCTAGTCCCGTGGTCGTGGGGACGACCATATAGTCGTCGGACATGTCGGCGGCTGGCCAACCTAGTTCCGGGTTCGTGGGGACGACCCTATAGTCGTCGGACATGTCGGCGGCGGGCCAACGTAGATCCAGGGTCGTGGGGACGAGCCTACAGTCGTCGGACATGTCGGCGGCTGGCCAACCTAGTCCCGGGGTGGTGGGGACGACCCTATAGTCGTCGGACATGACGGTGGCGGGCCAATCTGGTCCCGGGGTCTTGGGGACGACCCTATAGTCGTCGGACGAGTCGGCGGCGGGCCAACCTAGTCCCTGGGTCGTGGGGACGACCCTATAGTCGTCGGACATGACGGTGGCGGGCCAATCTAGTCCCGGGGTCGTGGGGACGACCCTATAGTCGTCGGACATGTCGGCGGCTGGGCAAGTTTGGCCCGTGGTCGTGGGTCGACCCTATAGTCGTCGGACGAGTCGGCGGCGGGCCAACCTAGTCCCTGGGTCGAGGGGTCGACCCTATCGTCGTCGGACATGACGGTGGCGGGCCAACCTAGTCCCGGGGTCGTGGGGACGACCCTACAGCCTTCGGACATGTCGGCGGCGGGCCAACCCAGTCCCGTGTTCGTGGGGACGACCCTATAGTCGTAGGACATGTCGGCGGCTGGGCAACTTTGGCCCGTGGTCGTGGGGAAGACCCTATAGTCGTCGGACGAGTCGGCGGCGGGCCAACCTAGTCACTGGGTCGTGGGGACGACCCTATAGTCTCGGACATGACGGTGGCGGGCCAACATAGTCCCGGGGTCGTGGGGACGACCCTACAGTCGTCGGACATGTCGGCGGCGGGCCAACCCAGTCCCGTGTTCGTGGGGACGACCCTATAGTCGTCGGACATGTCGGCGGCGGGCCAACGTAGGTCCAGGGTCGTGGGGACGAGCCTACAGTCGTCGGACATGTCGGCGGCTGGCCAACCCAGTCCCGTGTTCGTGGGGACGACCCTATAGTCGTAGGACATGTCGGCGGCTGGGCAACTTTGGCCCGTGGTCGTGGGGACGACCCTATAGTCGTCGGACATGACGGTGGCGGGCCAATCTAGTCCCGGGGTCGTGGGGATGACCCTATAGTCGTCGGACATGATGGTGGCGGGCCAACCTAGTCCCGGGGTCGTGGGGACGACCCTACAGTCGTCGGACATGTCGGCGGCGGGCCAACCCAGTCCCGTGTTCGTGGGGACGACCCTATAGTCGTAGGACAAGTCGGCGGCTGGGCAACTATGTCCCGTGGTCGTGGGGAAGGCCCTATAGTCGTCGGACGAGTCGGCGGCGGGCCAACCTAGTCACTGGGTCGTGGGGACGACCCTATAGTCTCGGACATGACGGTGGCGGGCCAATCTAGTCCCGGGGTCGTGGGGACGACCCTATTGTCGTAGGACATGTCGGCAGCTGGGCAACTATGGCCCGTGGTCGTGGGGACGACCATATAGTCGTCGGACATGTCGGCGGCTGGCCAACCTAGTTCCGGGTTCGTGGGGACGACCCTACAGTCGTCGGACATGTCGGCGGCGGGCCAACCCAGTCCCGTGTTCGTGGGGACGACCCTATTGTCGTAGGACATGTCGGCAGCTGGGCAACTATGGCCCGTGGTCGTGGGGACGACCATATAGTCGTCGGACATGTCGGCGGCTGGCCAACCTAGTTCCGGGTTCGTGGGGACGACCCTATAGTCTCGGACATGACGGTGGCGGGCCAATCTAGTCCCGGGGTCGTGGGGACGACCCTATAGTCGTCGGACATGACGGTGGCGGGCCAATCTGGTCCCGGGGTCTTGGGGACGACCCTATAGTCGTCGGACGAGTCGGCGGCGGGCCAACCTAGTCCCTGGGTCGTGGGGACGACCCTATAGTCGTCGGACATGACGGTGGCGGGCCAATCTAGTCCCGGGGTCGTGGGGACGACCCTATAGTCGTCGGACATGTCGGCGGCTGGGCAACTATGGCCCGTGGTCGTGGTGACGAACCTATTGTCGTCGGACATGTCGGCGGCTGGCCAACCTAGTTCCGGGTTCGTGGGGACGACCCTATTGTCGTAGGACATATCGGCGGCTGGGCAACTTTGGCCCGTGGTCGTGGGGAAGACCCTATAGTCGTCGGACGGGTCGGCGGCGGGCCAACCTAGTCCCTGGGTCGAGGGGTCGACCCTATAGTCGTCGGACATGGCGGTGGCGGGCCAACCTAGTTGCGGGTTCGTGGGGACGACCCTATTGTCGTAGGACATGTCGGCGGCTGGGCAATTATGGCCCGTGGTCGTGGGGACGACCATATAGTCGTCGGACATGTCGGCGGCTGGCCAACCTAGTTCCGGGTTCGTGGGGACGACCCTATAGTCGTCGGACATGACGGTGGCGGGCCAACCTAGTCCCGGGGTCGTGGGGACGACCCTACAGTCGTCGGACATGTCTGCGGCGGGCCAACCTAGTCCCGGTGTGGTGGGGACGACCCTATAGTCGTCGGACATGACGGTGGCGGGCCAACCTAGTTCCGGGTTCGTGGGGAAGACCCTATTGTCGTAGGACATGTCGGCGGCTGGGCAACTTTGGCCCGTGGTCGTGGGGACGACCCTATAGTCGTCGGACGAGTCGTCGGCGGGCCAACCTAGTCCCTGGGTCGTGGGGACGACCCAACAGTCGTCGGACATGTCGGCGGCGGGCCAACCCAGTCCCGTGTTCGTGGGGACGACCCTATAGTCGTAGGACATGTCGGCAGCTGGGCAACTATGGCCCGTGGTCGTGGGGACGACCGTATAGTCGTCGGACATGTCGGCGGCTGGCCAACCTAGTTCCGGGTTCGTGGGGACGACCCTATTGTCGTAGGACATGTCGGCGGCTGGGCAACTTTGGCCCGTGGTCGTGGGGACGACCCTATATTCGTCGGACATGTCTGTGGCTGGCCAACCTAGCCCCGGGGACGTGGGGACGACCCTATAGTCGTCGGACATGTCGGCGGCTGGGCAACTATGGCCCGTGGTCGTGGTGACGAACCTATAGTCGTCGGACATGTCGGCGGCTGGCCAACCTAGTTCCGGGTTCGTGGGGACGACCCTATAGTCGTCGGACATGTCGGCGGCTGGGCAAGTTTGGCCCGTGGTCGTGGGGACGACCCTATTGTCGTCGGACATGACGGTGGCGGGTCAACATAGTCCCGGGGTCGTGGGGACGACCCTACAGTCGTCGGACATGTCGGCGGCGGGCCAACCCAGTCCCGTGTTCGTGGGGACGACCCTATAGTCGTCGGACATGTCGGCGGCTGGGCAAGTTTGGCCCGTGGTCGTGGGGACGACTCTATTGTCGTCGGACATGACGGTGGCGGGTCAACATAGTCCCGGGGTCGTGGGGACGACCCTACAGTCGTCGGACATGTCGGCGGCGGGCCAACCCAGTCCCGTGTTCGTGGGGACGACCCTATAGTCGTCGGACGAGTCGGCGGCGGGCCAACCTAGTCTCTGGGTCGTGGGGACGACCCCATAGTCTCGGACATGACGCTGGCGGGCCAATCTAGTCCCGGGGTCGTGGGGACGACCCTATAGTCGTCGGACATGTCGGCGGCTGGGCAAGTTTGGCCCGTGGTCGTGGGGACGACCCTATTGTCGTCGGACATGACGGTGGCGGGTCAACATAGTCCCGGGGTCGTGGGGACGACCCTACAGTCGTCGGACATGTCGGCGGCGGGCCAACCCAGTCCCGTGTTCGTGGGGACGACCCTATAGTCGTAGGACATGTCGGCGGCTGGGCAACTATGGCCCGTGGTCGTGGGGACGACCATATAGTCGTCGGACATGTCGGCGGCTGGCCAACCTAGTTCCGGGTTCGTGGGTACGACCCTATAGTCGTAGGACATGTCGGCGGCGGGCCAACATAGTCCCTGGTTCGTGGGGACCCCCCTACAGTCGTCGGACATGTCGGCGGCGGGCCAACCTAGTCCCGGGGTCGTGGGGACGACCCTATAGTCGTCGGACATGTCGGCGGCTGGCACCTATGGCCCGTGGTCGTGGGGACGACCCTATAGTTGTCGGACGAGTCGGCGGCGGGCCAACCTAGTCCCTGGGTCGTGGGGACGACTCTATAGTCGTCGGACATGACGGTGGCGGGCCAACCTAGTCCCGGGGTCGTGGGGACGACCCTACAGTCGTCGGACATGTCGGCGGCGGGCCAACCCAGTCCCGTGTTCGTGGGGACGACCCTATAGTCGTCGGACATGTCGGCGGCTGGGCAACTATGGCCCGTGGTCGTGGTGACGAACCTATAGTCGTCGGACATGTCGGCGGCTGGCCAACCTAGTTCCGGGTTCGTGGGGACGACCCTATTGTCGTAGGACATGTCGGCGGCTGGGCAACTTTGGCCCGTGGTCGTGGGGAAGACCCTATAGTCGTCGGACGGGTCGGCGGCGGGCCAACCTAGTCCCTGGGTCGAGGGGTCGACCCTATAGTCGTCGGACATGACGGTGGCGGGCCAACCTAGTCCCGGGGTCGTGGGGACGACCCTACAGTCGTCGGACATGTCGGCGGCGGGCCAACCCAGTCCCGTGTTCGTGGGGACGACCCTATAGTCGTCGGACATGACGGTGGCGGGCCAATCTGGTCCCGGGGTCTTGGGGACGACCCTATAGTCGTCGGACGAGTCGGCGGCGGGCCAACCTAGTCCCTGGGTCGTGGGGACGACCCTATAGTCGTCGGACATGACGGTGGCGGGCCAATCTAGTCCCGGGGTCGTGGGGACGACCCTATAGTCGTCGGACATGTCGGCGGCTGGGCAACTATGGCCCGTGGTCGTGGTGACGAACCTATAGTCGTCGGACATGTCGGCGGCTGGCCAACCTAGTTCCGGGTTCGTGGGGACGACCCTATTGTCGTAGGACATGTCGGCGGCTGGGCAACTTTGGCCCGTGGTTGTGGGGAAGACCCTATAGTCGTCGGACGGGTCGGCGGCGGGCCAACCTAGTCCCTGGGTCGAGGGGTCGACCCTATAGTCGTCGGACATGACGGTGGCGGGCCAACCTAGTCCCGGGGTCGTGGGGACGACCCTACAGTCGTCGGACATGTCGGCGGCGGGCCAACCCAGTCCCGTGTTCGTGGGGACGACCCTATAGTCGTCGGACATGTCGGCGGCTGGGCAACTTTGGCCCGTGGTCGTGGGGACGACCATATAGTCGTCGGACATGTCGGCGGCTGGCCAACCTAGTTCCGGGTTCGTGGGGACGACCCTATAGTCTCGGACATGACGGTGGCGGGCCAATCTAGTCCCGGGGTCGTGGGGACGACCCTATAGTCGTCGGACATGACGGTGGCGGGCCAATCTGGTCCCGGGGTCTTGGGGACGACCCTATAGTCGTCGGACGAGTCGGCGGCGGGCCAACCTAGTCCCTGGGTCGTGGGGACGACCCTATAGTCGTCGGACATGACGGTGGCGGGCCAATCTAGTCCCGGGGTCGTGGGGACGACCCTATAGTCGTCGGACATGTCGGCGGCTGGGCAACTATGGCCCGTGGTCGTGGTGACGAACCTATTGTCGTCGGACATGTCGGCGGCTGGCCAACCTAGTTCCGGGTTCGTGGGGACGACCCTATTGTCGTAGGACATGTCGGCGGCTGGGCAACTTTGGCCCGTGGTCGTGGGGAAGACCCAATAGTCGTCGGACGGGTCGGCGGCGGGCCAACCTAGTCCCTGGGTCGAGGGGTCGACCCTATAGTCGTCGGACATGGCGGTGGCGGGCCAACCTAGTTCCGGGTTCGTGGGGACGACCCTATTGTCGTAGGACATGTCGGCGGCTGGGCAATTATGGCCCGTGGTCGTGGGGACGACCATATAGTCGTCGGACATGTCGGCGGCTGGCCAACCTAGTTCCGGGTTCGTGGGGACGACCCTATAGTCGTCGGACGGGTCGGCGGCGGGCCAACCTAGTCCCTGGGTCGAGGGGTCGACCCTATAGTCGTCGGACATGACGGTGGCGGGCCAACCTAGTCCCGGGGTCGTGGGGACGACCCTACAGTCGTCGGACATGTCGGCGGCGGGCCAATCCAGTCCCGTGTTCGTGGGGACGACCCTATAGTCGTCGGACATGTCGGCGGCTGGGCAACTTTGGCCCGTGGTCGTGGGGACGACCCTATAGTCGTCGGACGAGTCGGCGGCGGGCCAACCTAGTCCCTGGGTCGTGGGGACGACCCTATAGTCGTCGGACATGACGGTGGCGGGCCAACCTAGTCCCGGGGTCGTGGGGACGACCCTACAGTCGTCGGACATGTCGGCGGCTGGGCAACTTTGGCCCGGATTCGTGGGGACGACCCTATAGTCGTCGGACATGTCGGCGGCTGGGCAACCTAGTTCCGGGTTCGTGGGGACGACCCTATAGTCGTCGGACATGTCGGCGGCGTGCCAACGTAGGTCCAGGGTCGTGGGGACGAGCCTACAGTCGTCGGACATGTCGGCGGCTGGCCAACCTAGTCCCGGGGTGGTGGGGACGACCCTATAGTCGTCGGACATGACGGTGGCGGGCCAATCTGGTCCCGGGGTCTTGAGGACGACCCTATAGTCGTCGGACGAGTCGGCGGCGGGCCAACCTAGTCCCTGGGTCGAGGGGTCGACCCTATAGTCGTAGGACATGTCGGCGGCGGGCCAACGTCGGCCCAGGGTCGTGGGGACGACCCTATAGTCGTCGGACATGTCGGCGGCTGGGCAACTTTGGCCCGGATTCGTGGGGACGACCCTATAGTCGTCGGACATGTCGGCGGCTGGGCAACTTTGGCCCGTGGTCGTGGGGACGACCATATAGTCGTCGGACATGTCGGCGGCTGGCCAACCTAGTTCCGGGTTCGTGGGGACGACCCTATAGTCGTCGGACATGTCGGCGGCGGGCCAACGTAGGTCCAGGGTCGTGGGGACGAGCCTACAGTCGTCGGACATGTCGGCGGCTGGCCAACCTAGTCCCAGGGTGGTGGGGACGACCCTATAGTCGTCGGACATGACGGTGGCGGGCCAATCTGGTCCCGGGGTCTTGGGGACGACCCTATAGTCGTCGGACGAGTCGGCGGCGGGCCAACCTAGTCCCTGGATCGTGGGGACGACCCTATAGTCGTCGGACATGACGGTGGCGGGCCAATCTAGTCCCGTGTTCGTGGGGACGACCCTATAGTCGTAGGACATGTCGGCGGCTGGGCAACTTTGGCCCGTGGTCGTGGGGAAGACCCTATAGTCGTCGGACGAGTCGGCGGCGGGCCAACCTAGTCACTGGGTCGTGGGGACGACCCTATAGTCTCGGACATGACGGTGGCGGGCCAATATAGTCCCGGGGTCGTGGGGACGACCCTATAGTCGTCGGACATGTCGGCGGCTGGGCAAGTTTGGTCCGTGGTCGTGGGGACGACCCTATAGTCGTCGGACGAGTCGGCGGCGGGCCAACCTAGTCCCTGTGTCGTGGGGACGACCCTATAGTCGTCGGACATGACGGTGGCGGGCCAACCTAGTCCCGGGGTCGTGGGGACGACCCTATAGTCGTCGGACATGTCGGCGGCGGGCCAACCCAGTCCCGGGGTCGTGGGGACAGCCCTACAGTCCTCGGACATGTCGGCGGCGGGCCAACCTAGTCCCGGGGACGTGGGCACGACCCTATAGTCGTCGGACATGTCGGCGGCGGGCCAACCCAGTCCCGTGTTCGTGGGGACGACCCTATAGTCGTAGGACATGTCGGCGGCTGGGCATCTATGGCCCGTGGTCGTGGGGACGACCATATAGTCGTCGGACATGTCGGCGGCTGGCCAACCTAGTTCCGGGTTCGTGGGGACGACCCTATAGTCGTAGGACATGTCGGCGGCGGGCCAACGTCGGCCCAGGGTCGTGGGGACGACCCTATAGTCGTCGGACATGTCGGCGGCTGGGCAACTTTGGCCCGGATTCGTGGGGACGACCCTATAGTCGTCGGACATGTCGGCGGCTGGGCATCTATGGCCCGTGGTCGTGGGGACGACCCTATAGTCGTCGGACGAGTCGGCGGCGGGCCAACCTAGTCCCTGGGTCGTGGGGACGACCCTATAGTCGTCGGACATGACGGTGGCGGGCCAACCTAGTCCCGGGGTCGTGGGGACGACCCTACAGTCGTCGGACATGTCGGCGGCTGGGCAACTTTGGCCCGGATTCGTGGGGACGACCCTATAGTCGTCGGACATGTCGGCGGCTGGGCAACCTAGTTCCGGGTTCGTGGGGACGACCCTATAGTCGTCGGACATGTCGGCGGCGTGCCAACGTAGGTCCAGGGTCGTGGGGACGAGCCTACAGTCGTCGGACATGTCGGCGGCTGGCCAACCTAGTCCCGGGGTGGTGGGGACGACCCTATAGTCGTCGGACATGACGGTGGCGGGCCAATCTGGTCCCGGGGTCTTGAGGACGACCCTATAGTCGTCGGACGAGTCGGCGGCGGGCCAACCTAGTCCCTGGGTCGAGGGGTCGACCCTATAGTCGTAGGACATGTCGGCGGCGGGCCAACGTCGGCCCAGGGTCGTGGGGACGACCCTATAGTCGTCGGACATGTCGGCGGCTGGGCAACTTTGGCCCGGATTCGTGGGGACGACCCTATAGTCGTCGGACATGTCGGCGGCTGGGCAACTTTGGCCCGTGGTCGTGGGGACGACCATATAGTCGTCGGACATGTCGGCGGCTGGCCAACCTAGTTCCGGGTTCGTGGGGACGACCCTATAGTCGTCGGACATGTCGGCGGCGGGCCAACGTAGGTCCAGGGTCGTGGGGACGAGCCTACAGTCGTCGGACATGTCGGCGGCTGGCCAACCTAGTCCCAGGGTGGTGGGGACGACCCTATAGTCGTCGGACATGACGGTGGCGGGCCAATCTGGTCCCGGGGTCTTGGGGACGACCCTATAGTCGTCGGACGAGTCGGCGGCGGGCCAACCTAGTCCCTGGATCGTGGGGACGACCCTATAGTCGTCGGACATGACGGTGGCGGGCCAATCTAGTCCCGTGTTCGTGGGGACGACCCTATAGTCGTAGGACATGTCGGCGGCTGGGCAACTTTGGCCCGTGGTCGTGGGGAAGACCCTATAGTCGTCGGACGAGTCGGCGGCGGGCCAACCTAGTCACTGGGTCGTGGGGATGACCCTATAGTCTCGGACATGACGGTGGCGGGCCAATATAGTCCCGGGGTCGTGGGGACGACCCTATAGTCGTCGGACATGTCGGCGGCTGGGCAAGTTTGGTCCGTGGTCGTGGGGACGACCCTATAGTCGTCGGACGAGTCGGCGGCGGGCCAACCTAGTCCCTGTGTCGTGGGGACGACCCTATAGTCGTCGGACATGACGGTGGCGGGCCAACCTAGTCCCGGGGTCGTGGGGACGACCCTATAGTCGTCGGACATGTCGGCGGCGGGCCAACCCAGTCCCGGGGTCGTGGGGACAGCCCTACAGTCCTCGGACATGTCGGCGGCGGGCCAACCTAGTCCCGGGGACGTGGGCACGACCCTATAGTCGTCGGACATGTCGGCGGCGGGCCAACCCAGTCCCGTGTTCGTGGGGACGACCCTATAGTCGTAGGACATGTCGGCGGCTGGGCATCTATGGCCCGTGGTCGTGGGGACGACCATATAGTCGTCGGACATGTCGGCGGCTGGCCAACCTAGTTCCGGGTTCGTGGGGACGACCCTATAGTCGTAGGACATGTCGGCGGCGGGCCAACGTCGGCCCAGGGTCGTGGGGACGACCCTATAGTCGTCGGACATGTCGGCGGCTGGGCAGCTTTGGCCCGGATTCGTGGGGACGACCCTATAGTCGTCGGACATGTCGGCGGCTGGGCAACTTTGGCCCGTGGTCGTGGGGACGACCCTATAGTCGTCGGACGAGTCGGCGGCGGGCCAACCTAGTCCCTGGGTCGTGGGGACGACCCTATAGTAGTCGGACATGACGGTGGTGGGCCAACCTAGTCCCGGGGTCGTGGGGACAACACTACAGTCGTCGGACATGTCGGCGACGGGCCAACCCAGTCCCGTGTTCGTGGGGACGACCCTATAGTCGTAGGACATGTCGGCGGCTGGGCATTATGGCCCGTGGTCGCGGGGACGACCATATAGTCGTCGGACATGTCGGCGGCTGGCCAACCTAGTTCCGGGTTCGTGGGGACGACCCTATAGTCGTCGGACATGTCGGCGGCGGGCCAACGTAGGTCCAGGGTCGTGGGGACGAGCCTACAGTCGTCGGACATGTCGGCGGCGGGCCAACCTAGTCCCGGGGTGGTGGGGACGACCCTATAGTCGTCGGACATGACGGTGGCGGGCCAATCTGGTCCTGGGGTCTTGGGGACGACCCTATAGTCGTCGGACGAGTCGGCGGCGGGCCAACCTAGTCCCTGGGTCGTGGGGACGACCCTATAGTCGTCGGACATGACGGTGGCGGGCCAACCTAGTCCCGGGGTCGTGGGGACGACCCTACAGTCGTCGGACATATCGGCGGCGGGCCAACCCAGTCCCGTGTTCGTGGGGACGACCATATAGTCGTCGGACATGTCGGCGGCTGGCCAACCTAGTTCCGGGTTCGTGGGGACGACCCTATAATCGTAGGACATGTCGGCGGCGGGCCAACCTAGTCCCGGGGTCGTGGGGACGACCCTATAGTCGTCGGACATGTCGGCGGCTGGGCAGCTATGGCCGGTGTTCGTGGGGACGACCCTATGGTCGTCGGACATGTCGGCGTCTGGCCAACCTAGTCACTGGGTCGTGGGGACGACCCTATAGTCGTCGGACATGTCGGCGGCTGGGCAAGTTTGGTCCGTGGTCGTGGGGACGACCCTATAGTCGTCGGACGAGTCGGCGGCGGGCCAACCTAGTCCCTGTGTCGTGGGGACGACCCTATAGTCGTCGGACATGACGGTGGCGGGCCAACCTAGTCCCGGGGTCGTGGGGACGACCCTATTGTCGTCGGACATGTCGGCGGCGGGCCAACCCAGTCCCGGGGTCGTGGGGACAACCCTACAGTCCTCGGACATGTCGGCGGCGGGCCAACCTAGTCCCGGGGACGTGGGCACGACCCTATAGTCGTCGGACATGTCGGCGGCTGGGTAACTATGGCCCGTGGTCGTGGGGACGACCCTATAGTCGTCGGACATGTCGGCGGCTGGACAACTTTGGCCCGTGGTCTTGGGGACGACCATATAGTCGTCGGACGAGTCGGCGGCGGTCCAACCTAGTCCCTGGGTCGTGGGGACGACCCTATACTCGTCGGACATGACGGTGGCGGGCCAACCTAGTCCCGGGGTCGTGGGGACGACCCTACAGTCGCCGGACATGTCGGCGGCGGGCCAACCCAGTCCCGTGTTCGTGGGGACGACCCTATAGTCGTAGGACATGTCGGCGGCTGGGCAACTATGGCCCGTGGTCGTGGGGACGACCATATAGTCGTCGGACATGTCGGCGGCTGGCCAACCTAGTTCCGGGTTCGTGGGGACGACCCTATAGTCGTAGGACATATCGGCGGCGGGCCAACGTCGGCCCAGGTTCGTGGGGACGACCCTATAGTCGTCGGACATGTCGGCGGCTGGGCAACTTTGGCCCGGATTCGTGGGGACGACCCTATAGTCGTCGGACATGACGGTGGCGGGCCAATATAGTCCCGTGTTCGTGGGGCGACCCTATAGTCGTAGGACATGTCGGCGGCTGGGCAATTATCGCCCGTGGTCGTGGGGACGACCATATAGTCGTCGGACATGTCGGCGGCTGGCCAACCTAGTTCCGGGTTCGTGGGGACGACCCTATAGTCGTCGGACATGTCGCCGGCGGGCCAACGTAGATCCAGGGTCGTGGGGACGAGCCTACAGTCGTCGGACATGTCGGCGGCTGGCCAACCTAGTCCCGGGGTGGTGGGGACGACCCTATAGTCGTCGGACATGACGGTGGCGGGCCAATCTGGTCCCGGGGTCTTGGGGACGACCCTATAGTCGTCGGACGAGTCGGCGGCGGGCCAACCTAGTCCCTGGGTCGTGGGGACGACCCTATAGTCGTCGGACATGACGGTGGCGGGCCAATCTAGTCCCGGGGTCGTGGGGACGACCCTATAGTCGTCGGACATGTCGGCGGCTGGGCAAGTTTGGCCCGTGGTCGTGGGTCGACCCTATAGTCGTCGGACGAGTCGGCGGCGGGCCAACCTAGTCCCTGGGTCGAGGGGTCGACCCTATCGTCGTCGGACATGACGGTGGCGGGCCAACCTAGTCCCGGGGTCGTGGGGACGACCCTACAGCCTTCGGACATGTCGGCGGCGGGCCAACCCAGTCCCGTGTTCGTGGGGACGACCCTATAGTCGTAGGACATGTCGGCGGCTGGGCAACTTTGGCCCGTGGTCGTGGGGAAGACCCTATAGTCGTCGGACGAGTCGGCGGCGGGCCAACCTAGTCACTGGGTCGTGGGGACGACCCTATAGTCTCGGACATGACGGTGGCGGGCCAACATAGTCCCGGGGTCGTGGGGACGACCCTACAGTCGTCGGACATGTCGGCGGCGGGCCAACCCAGTCCCGTGTTCGTGGGGACGACCCTATAGTCGTCGGACATGTCGGCGGCGGGCCAACGTAGGTCCAGGGTCGTGGGGACGAGCCTACAGTCGTCGGACATGTCGGCGGCTGGCCAACCCAGTCCCGTGTTCGTGGGGACGACCCTATAGTCGTAGGACATGTCGGCGGCTGGGCAACTTTGGCCCGTGGTCGTGGGGACGACCCTATAGTCGTCGGACATGACGGTGGCGGGCCAATCTAGTCCCGGGGTCGTGGGGACGACCCTATAGTCGTCGGACATGATGGTGGCGGGCCAACCTAGTCCCGGGGTCGTGGGGACGACCCTACAGTCGTCGGACATGTCGGCGGCCGGCCAACCCAGTCCCGTGTTCGTGGGGACGACCCTATAGTCGTAGGACAAGTCGGCGGCTGGGCAACTATGGCCCGTGGTCGTGGGGAAGGCCCTATAGTCGTCGGACGAGTCGGCGGCGGGCCAACCTAGTCACTGGGTCGTGGGGACGACCCTATAGTCTCGGACATGACGGTGGCGGGCCAATCTAGTCCCGGGGTCGTGGGGACGACACTATAGTCGTCGGACGAGTCGGCGGCGGGCCAACCTAGTCCCTGGGACGTGGGGACGACCCTATAGTCGTCGGACATGACGGTGGCGGGCCAACCTAGTCCCGGGGTCGTGGGGACGACCCTACAGTCGTCGGACATGTCGGCGGCGGGCCAACCCAGTCCCGTGTTCGTGGGGACGACCCTATTGTCGTAGGACATGTCGGCAGCTGGGCAACTATGGCCCGTGGTCGTGGGGACGACCATATAGTCGTCGGACATGTCGGCGGCTGGCCAACCTAGTTCCGGGTTCGTGGGGACGACCCTATAGTCTCGGACATGACGGTGGCGGGCCAATCTAGTCCCGGGGTCGTGGGGACGACCCTATAGTCGTCGGACATGACGGTGGCGGGCCAATCTGGTCCCGGGGTCTTGGGGACGACCCTATAGTCGTCGGACGAGTCGGCGGCGGGCCAACCTAGTCCCTGGGTCGTGGGGACGACCCTATAGTCGTCGGACATGACGGTGGCGGGCCAATCTAGTCCCGGGGTCGTGGGGACGACCCTATAGTCGTCGGACATGTCGGCGGCTGGGCAACTATGGCCCGTGGTCGTGGTGACGAACCTATTGTCGTCGGACATGTCGGCGGCTGGCCAACCTAGTTCCGGGTTCGTGGGGACGACCCTATTGTCGTAGGACATATCGGCGGCTGGGCAACTTTGGCCCGTGGTCGTGGGGAAGACCCTATAGTCGTCGGACGAGTCGGCGGCGGGCCAACCTAGTCCCTGGGTCGAGGGGTCGATCCTATAGTCGTAGGACATGTCGGCGGCGGGCCAACGTCGGCCCAGGGTCGTGGGGACGACCCTATAGTCGTCGGACATGTCGGCGGCTGGGCAACTTTGGCCCGGATTCGTGGGGACGACCCTACAGTCGTCGGACATGTCGGCGGCTGGGCAACTTTGGCCCGTGGTCGTGGGGACGACCATATAGTCGTCGGACATGTCGGCGGCTGGCCAACCTAGTTCCGGGTTCGTGGGGACGACCCTATAGTCGTCGGACATGTCGGCGGCGGGCCAACGTAGGTCCAGGGTCGTGGGGACGAGCCTACAGTCGTCGGACATGTCGGCGGCTGGCCAACCTAGTTCCGGGTTCGTGGGGACGACCCTATTGTCGTAGGACATATCGGCGGCTGGGCAACTTTGGCCCGTGGTCGTGGGGACGACCCTATAGTCGTCGGACGAGTCGGCGGCGGGCCAACCTAGTCCCTGTGTCGTGGGGACGACCCTATAGTCGTCGGACATGACGGTGGCGGCCCAATCTGGTCCCGGGGTCTTGGGGACGACCCTATAGTCGTCGGACGAGTCGGCGGCGGGCCAACCTAGTCCCTGGGTCGTGGGGACGACCCTATAGTCGTCGGACATGACGGTGGCGGGCCAACCTAGTCCCGGGGTCGTGGGGACGACCCTACAGCCTTCGGACATGTCGGCGGCGGGCCAACCCAGTCCCGTGTTCGTGGGGACGACCCTATAGTCGTAGGACATGTCGGCGGCTGGGCAACTTTGGCCCGTGGTCGTGGGGAAGACCCTATAGTCGTCGGACGAGTCGGCGGCGGGCCAACCTAGTCACTGGGTCGTGGGGACGACCCTATAGTCTCGGACATGACGGTGGCGGGCCAACATAGTCCCGGGGTCGTGGGGACGACCCTACAGTCGTCGGACATGTCGGCGGCGGGCCAACCCAGTCCCGTGTTCGTGGGGACGACCCTATAGTCGTCGGACATGTCGGCGGCGGGCCAACGTAGGTCCAGGGTCGTGGGGACGAGCCTACAGTCGTCGGACATGTCGGCGGCTGGCCAACCCAGTCCCGTGTTCGTGGGGACGACCCTATAGTCGTAGGACATGTCGGCGGCTGGGCAACTTTGGCCCGTGGTCGTGGGGACGACCCTATAGTCGTCGGACATGACGGTGGCGGGCCAATCTAGTCCCGGGGTCGTGGGGACGACCCTATAGTCGTCGGACATGATGGTGGCGGGCCAACCTAGTCCCGGGGTCGTGGGGACGACCCTACAGTCGTCGGACATGTCGGCGGCCGGCCAACCCAGTCCCGTGTTCGTGGGGACGACCCTATAGTCGTAGGACAAGTCGGCGGCTGGGCAACTATGGCCCGTGGTCGTGGGGAAGGCCCTATAGTCGTCGGACGAGTCGGCGGCGGGCCAACCTAGTCACTGGGTCGTGGGGACGACCCTATAGTCTCGGACATGACGGTGGCGGGCCAATCTAGTCCCGGGGTCGTGGGGACGACACTATAGTCGTCGGACCAGTCGGCGGCGGGCCAACCTAGTCCCTGGGACGTGGGGACGACCCTATAGTCGTCGGACATGACGGTGGCGGGCCAACCTAGTCCCGGGGTCGTGGGGACGACCCTACAGTCGTCGGACATGTCGGCGGCGGGCCAACCCAGTCCCGTGTTCGTGGGGACGACCCTATTGTCGTAGGACATGTCGGCAGCTGGGCAACTATGGCCCGTGGTCGTGGGGACGACCATATAGTCGTCGGACATGTCGGCGGCTGGCCAACCTAGTTCCGGGTTCGTGGGGACGACCCTATAGTCTCGGACATGACGGTGGCGGGCCAATCTAGTCCCGGGGTCGTGGGGACGACCCTATAGTCGTCGGACATGACGGTGGCGGGCCAATCTGGTCCCGGGGTCTTGGGGACGACCCTATAGTCGTCGGACGAGTCGGCGGCGGGCCAACCTAGTCCCTGGGTCGTGGGGACGACCCTATAGTCGTCGGACATGACGGTGGCGGGCCAATCTAGTCCCGGGGTCGTGGGGACGACCCTATAGTCGTCGGACATGTCGGCGGCTGGGCAACTATGGCCCGTGGTCGTGGTGACGAACCTATTGTCGTCGGACATGTCGGCGGCTGGCCAACCTAGTTCCGGGTTCGTGGGGACGACCCTATTGTCGTAGGACATATCGGCGGCTGGGCAACTTTGGCCCGTGGTCGTGGGGAAGACCCTATAGTCGTCGGACGAGTCGGCGGCGGGCCAACCTAGTCCCTGGGTCGAGGGGTCGATCCTATAGTCGTAGGACATGTCGGCGGCGGGCCAACGTCGGCCCAGGGTCGTGGGGACGACCCTATAGTCGTCGGACATGTCGGCGGCTGGGCAACTTTGGCCCGGATTCGTGGGGACGACCCTACAGTCGTCGGACATGTCGGCGGCTGGGCAACTTTGGCCCGTGGTCGTGGGGACGACCATATAGTCGTCGGACATGTCGGCGGCTGGCCAACCTAGTTCCGGGTTCGTGGGGACGACCCTATAGTCGTCGGACATGTCGGCGGCGGGCCAACGTAGGTCCAGGGTCGTGGGGACGAGCCTACAGTCGTCGGACATGTCGGCGGCTGGCCAACCTAGTCCCAGGGTGGTGGGGACGACCCTATAGTCGTCGGACATGTCGGCGGCTGGGCAAGTTTGGTCCGTGGTCGTGGGGACGACCCTATAGTCGTCGGACGAGTCGGCGGCGGGCCAACCTAGTCCCTGTGTCGTGGGGACGACCCTATAGTCGTCGGACATGACGGTGGCGGCCCAATCTGGTCCCGGGGTCTTGGGGACGACCCTATAGTCGTCGGACGAGTCGGCGGCGGGCCAACCTAGTCCCTGGGTCGTGGGGACGACCCTATAGTCGTCGGACATGACGGTGGCGGGCCAACCTAGTCCCGGGGTCGTGGGGACGACCCTACAGCCTTCGGACATGTCGGCGGCGGGCCAACCCAGTCCCGTGTTCGTGGGGACGACCCTATAGTCGTAGGACATGTCGGCGGCTGGGCAACTTTGGCCCGTGGTCGTGGGGAAGACCCTATAGTCGTCGGACGAGTCGGCGGCGGGCCAACCTAGTCACTGGGTCGTGGGGACGACCCTATAGTCTCGGACATGACGGTGGCGGGCCAACATAGTCCCGGGGTCGTGGGGACGACCCTACAGTCGTCGGACATGTCGGCGGCGGGCCAACCCAGTCCCGTGTTCGTGGGGACGACCCTATAGTCGTCGGACATGTCGGCGGCGGGCCAACGTAGGTCCAGGGTCGTGGGGACGAGCCTACAGTCGTCGGACATGTCGGCGGCTGGCCAACCCAGTCCCGTGTTCGTGGGGACGACCCTATAGTCGTAGGACATGTCGGCGGCTGGGCAACTTTGGCCCGTGGTCGTGGGGACGACCCTATAGTCGTCGGACATGACGGTGGCGGGCCAATCTAGTCCCGGGGTCGTGGGGACGACCCTATAGTCGTCGGACATGATGGTGGCGGGCCAACCTAGTCCCGGGGTCGTGGGGACGACCCTACAGTCGTCGGACATGTCGGCGGCCGGCCAACCCAGTCCCGTGTTCGTGGGGACGACCCTATAGTCGTAGGACAAGTCGGCGGCTGGGCAACTATGGCCCGTGGTCGTGGGGAAGGCCCTATAGTCGTCGGACGAGTCGGCGGCGGGCCAACCTAGTCACTGGGTCGTGGGGACGACCCTATAGTCTCGGACATGACGGTGGCGGGCCAATCTAGTCCCGGGGTCGTGGGGACGACACTATAGTCGTCGGACGAGTCGGCGGCGGGCCAACCTAGTCCCTGGGACGTGGGGACGACCCTATAGTCGTCGGACATGACGGTGGCGGGCCAACCTAGTCCCGGGGTCGTGGGGACGACCCTACAGTCGTCGGACATGTCGGCGGCGGGCCAACCCAGTCCCGTGTTCGTGGGGACGACCCTATTGTCGTAGGACATGTCGGCAGCTGGGCAACTATGGCCCGTGGTCGTGGGGACGACCATATAGTCGTCGGACATGTCGGCGGCTGGCCAACCTAGTTCCGGGTTCGTGGGGACGACCCTATAGTCTCGGACATGACGGTGGCGGGCCAATCTAGTCCCGGGGTCGTGGGGACGACCCTATAGTCGTCGGACATGACGGTGGCGGGCCAATCTGGTCCCGGGGTCTTGGGGACGACCCTATAGTCGTCGGACGAGTCGGCGGCGGGCCAACCTAGTCCCTGGGTCGTGGGGACGACCCTATAGTCGTCGGACATGACGGTGGCGGGCCAATCTAGTCCCGGGGTCGTGGGGACGACCCTATAGTCGTCGGACATGTCGGCGGCTGGGCAACTATGGCCCGTGGTCGTGGTGACGAACCTATTGTCGTCGGACATGTCGGCGGCTGGCCAACCTAGTTCCGGGTTCGTGGGGACGACCCTATTGTCGTAGGACATATCGGCGGCTGGGCAACTTTGGCCCGTGGTCGTGGGGAAGACCCTATAGTCGTCGGACGAGTCGGCGGCGGGCCAACCTAGTCCCTGGGTCGAGGGGTCGATCCTAAAGTCGTAGGACATGTCGGCGGCGGGCCAACGTCGGCCCAGGGTCGTGGGGACGACCCTATAGTCGTCGGACATGTCGGCGGCTGGGCAACTTTGGCCCGGATTCGTGGGGACGACCCTACAGTCGTCGGACATGTCGGCGGCTGGGCAACTTTGGCCCGTGGTCGTGGGGACGACCATATAGTCGTCGGACATGTCGGCGGCTGGCCAACCTAGTTCCGGGTTCGTGGGGACGACCCTATAGTCGTCGGACATGTCGGCGGCGGGCCAACGTAGGTCCAGGGTCGTGGGGACGAGCCTACAGTCGTCGGACATGTCGGCGGCTGGCCAACCTAGTCCCAGGGTGGTGGGGACGACCCTATAGTCGTCGGACATGTCGGCGGCTGGGCAAGTTTGGTCCGTGGTCGTGGGGACGACCCTATAGTCGTCGGACGAGTCGGCGGCGGGCCAACCTAGTCCCTGTGTCGTGGGGACGACCCTATAGTCGTCGGACATGACGGTGGCGGCCCAATCTGGTCCCGGGGTCTTGGGGACGACCCTATAGTCGTCGGACGAGTCGGCGGCGGGCCAACCTAGTCCCTGGGTCGTGGGGACGACCCTATAGTCGTCGGACATGACGGTGGGGGGCCAATCTAGTCCCGTGTTCGTGGGGACGACCCTATAGTCGTAGGACATGTCGGCGGCTGGGCAACTTTGGCCCGTGGTCGTGGGGAAGACCCTATAGTCGTCGGACGAGTCGGCGGCGGGCCAACCTAGTCACTGGGTCGTGGGGACGACCCTATAGTCTCGGACATGACGGTGGCGGGCCAATATAGTCCCGGGGTCGTGGAGACGACTCTATAGTCGTCGGACATGTCGGCGGCTGGGCAAGTTTGGTCCGTGGTCGTGGGGACGACCCTATAGTCGTCGGACGAGTCGGCGGCGGGCCAACCTAGTCCCTGTGTCGTGGGGACGACCCTATAGTCGTCGGACATGACGGTGGCGGGCCAACCTAGTCCCGGGGTCGTGGGGACGACCCTATAGTCGTCGGACATGTCGGCGGCTGGGCAACTATGGCCCGTGGTCGTGGTGACGAACCTATTGTCGTCGGACATGTCGGCGGCTGGCCAACCTAGTTCCGGGTTCGTGGGGACGACCCTATTGTCGTAGGACATATCGGCGGCTGGGCAACTTTGGCCCGTGGTCGTGGGGAAGACCCTATAGTCGTCGGACGGGTCGGCGGCGGGCCAACCTAGTCCCTGGGTCGAGGGGTCGACCCTATAGTCGTCGGACATGGCGGTGGCGGGCCAACCTAGTTCCGGGTTCGTGGGGACGACCCTATTGTCGTAGGACATGTCGGCGGCTGGGCAATTATGGCCCGTGGTCGTGGGGACGACCATATAGTCGTCGGACATGTCGGCGGCTGGCCAACCTAGTTCCGGGTTCGTGGGGACGACCCTATAGTCGTCGGACATGACGGTGGCGGGCCAACCTAGTCCCGGGGTCGTGGGGACGACCCTACAGTCGTCGGACATGTCTGCGGCGGGCCAACCTAGTCCCGGGGTGGTGGGGACGACCCTATAGTCGTCGGACATGACGGTGGCGGGCCAACCTAGTTCCGGGTTCGTGGGGAAGACCCTATTGTCGTAGGACATGTCGGCGGCTGGGCAACTTTGGCCCGTGGTCGTGGGGACGACCCTATAGTCGTCGGACGAGTCGTCGGCGGGCCAACCTAGTCCCTGGGTCGTGGGGACGACCCTACAGTCGTCGGACATGTCGGCGGCGGGCCAACCCAGTCCCGTGTTCGTGGGGACGACCCTATAGTCGTAGGACATGTCGGCAGCTGGGCAACTATGGCCCGTGGTCGTGGGGACGACCGTATAGTCGTCGGACATGTCGGCGGCTGGCCAACCTAGTTCCGGGTTCGTGGGGACGACCCTATTGTCGTAGGACATGTCGGCGGCTGGGCAACTTTGGCCCGTGGTCGTGGGGACGACCCTATATTCGTCGGACATGTCTGTGGCTGGCCAACCTAGCCCCGGGGACGTGGGGACGACCCTATAGTCGTCGGACATGTCGGCGGCGGGCCAACCCAGTCCCGGGGTCGTGGGGACAGCCCTACAGTCCTCGGACATGTCGGCGGCGGGCCAACCTAGTCCCGGGGACGTGGGCACGACCCTATAGTCGTCGGACATGTCGGCGGCGGGCCAACCCAGTCCCGTGTTCGTGGGGACGACCCTATAGTCGTAGGACATGTCGGCGGCTGGGCATCTATGGCCCGTGGTCGTGGGGACGACCATATAGTCGTCGGACATGTCGGCGGCTGGCCAACCTAGTTCCGGGTTCGTGGGGACGACCCTATAGTCGTAGGACATGTCGGCGGCGGGCCAACGTCGGCCCAGGGTCGTGGGGACGACCCTATAGTCGTCGGACATGTCGGCGGCTGGGCAACTTTGGCCCGGATTCGTGGGGACGACCCTATAGTCGTCGGACATGTCGGCGGCTGGGCAACTTTGGCCCGTGGTCGTGGGGACGACCCTATAGTCGTCGGACGAGTCGGCGGCGGGCCAACCTAGTCACTGGGTCGTGGGGACGACCCTATAGTCTCGGACATGACGGTGGCGGGCCAATATAGTCCCGGGGTCGTGGAGACGACTCTATAGTCGTCGGACATGTCGGCGGCTGGGCAAGTTTGGTCCGTGGTCGTGGGGACGACCCTATAGTCGTCGGACGAGTCGGCGGCGGGCCAACCTAGTCCCTGTGTCGTGGGGACGACCCTATAGTCGTCGGACATGACGGTGGCGGGCCAACCTAGTCCCGGGGTCGTGGGGACGACCCTATAGTCGTCGGACATGTCGGCGGCTGGGCAACTATGGCCCGTGGTCGTGGTGACGAACCTATTGTCGTCGGACATGTCGGCGGCTGGCCAACCTAGTTCCGGGTTCGTGGGGACGACCCTATTGTCGTAGGACATATCGGCGGCTGGGCAACTTTGGCCCGTGGTCGTGGGGAAGACCCTATAGTCGTCGGACGGGTCGGCGGCGGGCCAACCTAGTCCCTGGGTCGAGGGGTCGACCCTATAGTCGTCGGACATGGCGGTGGCGGGCCAACCTAGTTCCGGGTTCGTGGGGACGACCCTATTGTCGTAGGACATGTCGGCGGCTGGGCAATTATGGCCCGTGGTCGTGGGGACGACCATATAGTCGTCGGACATGTCGGCGGCTGGCCAACCTAGTTC
The DNA here is from genome assembly GCA_946251845.1 of Andrena fulva. Lineage (NCBI taxonomy): Eukaryota > Metazoa > Arthropoda > Insecta > Hymenoptera > Andrenidae > Andrena > Andrena fulva. Next base: position 426,097 of record CAMITZ010000228.1, read on the forward strand.
CGGGTTCGTGGGGACGACCCTATAGTCGTCGGACATGACGGTGGCGGGCCAACCTAGTCCCGGGGTCGTGGGGACGACCCTACAGTCGTCGGACATGTCTGCGGCGGGCCAACCTAGTCCCGGGGTGGTGGGGACGACCCTATAGTCGTCGGACATGACGGTGGCGGGCCAACCTAGTTCCGGGTTCGTGGGGAAGACCCTATTGTCGTAGGACATGTCGGCGGCTGGGCAACTTTGGCCCGTGGTCGTGGGGACGACCCTATAGTCGTCGGACGAGTCGTCGGCGGGCCAACCTAGTCCCTGGGTCGTGGGGACGACCCTACAGTCGTCGGACATGTCGGCGGCGGGCCAACCCAGTCCCGTGTTCGTGGGGACGACCCTATAGTCGTAGGACATGTCGGCAGCTGGGCAACTATGGCCCGTGGTCGTGGGGACGACCGTATAGTCGTCGGACATGTCGGCGGCTGGCCAACCTAGTTCCGGGTTCGTGGGGACGACCCTATTGTCGTAGGACATGTCGGCGGCTGGGCAACTTTGGCCCGTGGTCGTGGGGACGACCCTATATTCGTCGGACATGTCTGTGGCTGGCCAACCTAGCCCCGGGGACGTGGGGACGACCCTATAGTCGTCGGACATGTCGGCGGCGGGCCAACCCAGTCCCGGGGTCGTGGGGACAGCCCTACAGTCCTCGGACATGTCGGCGGCGGGCCAACCTAGTCCCGGGGACGTGGGCACGACCCTATAGTCGTCGGACATGTCGGCGGCGGGCCAACCCAGTCCCGTGTTCGTGGGGACGACCCTATAGTCGTAGGACATGTCGGCGGCTGGGCATCTATGGCCCGTGGTCGTGGGGACGACCATATAGTCGTCGGACATGTCGGCGGCTGGCCAACCTAGTTCCGGGTTCGTGGGGACGACCCTATAGTCGTAGGACATGTCGGCGGCGGGCCAACGTCGGCCCAGGGTCGTGGGGACGACCCTATAGTCGTCGGACATGTCGGCGGCTGGGCAACTTTGGCCCGGATTCGTGGGGACGACCCTATAGTCGTCGGACATGTCGGCGGCTGGGCAACTTTGGCCCGTGGTCGTGGGGACGACCCTATAGTCGTCGGACGAGTCGGCGGCGGGCCAACCTAGTCCCTGGGTCGTGGGGACGACCCTATAGTAGTCGGACATGACGGTGGCGGGCCAACCTAGTCCCGGGGTCGTGGGGACGACCCTACAGTCGTCGGACATGTCTGCGGCGGGCCAACCTAGTCCCGGGGTGGTGGGGACGACCCTATAGTCGTCGGACATGTCGGCGGCTGGCCAACCTAGTTCCGGGTTCGTGGGGACGACCCTATAGTCGTAGGACATGTCGGCGGGGGGCCAACGTCGGCCCAGGTTCGTGGGGACGACCCTATAGTCGTCGGACATGTCGGCGGCTGGGCAACTTTGGCCCGGATTCGTGGGGACGACCCTATAGTCGTCGGACATGACGGTGGCGGGCCAATATAGTCCCGGGGTCATGGGGACGACCCTATAGTCGTCGGACAAGTCGGGGGCGGGCCAACCTGGTCCCGGTGTCGTGGGGACGACACTATAGCCGTCGGACATGTCGGCGGCTGGCCAACCTAGTTCCGGGTTCGTGGGGACGACCCTATAGTCGTCGGACATGTCGGCGGCGGGCCAACGTAGGTCCAGGGTCGTGGGGACGAGCCACCAGTCGTCGGACATGTCGGCGGCTGGCCAACCCAGTCCCGTGTTCGTGGGGCGACCCTATAGTCGTAGGACATGTCGGCGGCTGGGCAATTATGGCCCGTGGTCGTGGGGACGACCATATAGTCGTCGGACATGTCGGCGGCTGGCCAACCTAGTTCCGGGTTCGTGGGGACGACCCTATAGTCGTCGGACATGTCGGCGGCGGGCCAACGTAGATCCAGGGTCGTGGGGACGAGCCTACAGTCGTCGGACATGTCGGCGGCTGGCCAACCTAGTCCCGGGGTGGTGGGGACGACCCTATAGTCGTCGGACATGACGGTGGCGGGCCAATCTGGTCCCGGGGTCTTGGGGACGACCCTATAGTCGTCGGACGAGTCGGCGGCGGGCCAACCTAGTCCCTGGGTCGTGGGGACGACCCTATAGTCGTCGGACATGACGGTGGCGGGCCAATCTAGTCCCGGGGTCGTGGGGACGACCCTATAGTCGTCGGACATGTCGGCGGCTGGGCAAGTTTGGCCCGTGGTCGTGGGTCGACCCTATAGTCGTCGGACGAGTCGGCGGCGGGCCAACCTAGTCCCTGGGTCGAGGGGTCGACCCTATCGTCGTCGGACATGACGGTGGCGGGCCAACCTAGTCCCGGGGTCGTGGGGACGACCCTACAGCCTTCGGACATGTCGGCGGCGGGCCAACCCAGTCCCGTGTTCGTGGGGACGACCCTATAGTCGTAGGACATGTCGGCGGCTGGGCAACTTTGGCCCGTGGTCGTGGGGAAGACCCTATAGTCGTCGGACATGACGGTGGCGGGCCAACCTAGTTCCGGGTTCGTGGGGAAGACCCTATTGTCGTAGGACATGTCGGCGGCTGGGCAACTTTGGCCCGTGGTCGTGGGGACGACCCTATAGTCGTCGGACATGTCGGCGGCTGGCCAACCTAGTTCCGGGTTCGTGGGGACGACCCTATAGTCGTCGGACATGTCGGCGGCGGGCCAACGTAGATCCAGGGTCGTGGGGACGACCCTATAGTCGTCGGACATGACGGTGGCGGGCCAACCTAGTTCCGGGTTCGTGGGGAAGACCCTATTGTCGTAGGACATGTCGGCGGCTGGGCAACTTTGGCCCGTGGTCGTGGGGACGACCCTATAGTCGTCGGACGAGTCGTCGGCGGGCCAACCTAGTCCCTGGGTCGTGGGGACGACCCTACAGTCGTCGGACATGTCGGCGGCGGGCCAACCCAGTCCCGTGTTCGTGGGGACGACCCTATAGTCGTAGGACATGTCGGCAGCTGGGCAACTATGGCCCGTGGTCGTGGGGACGACCGTATAGTCGTCGGACATGTCGGCGGCTGGCCAACCTAGTTCCGGGTTCGTGGGGACGACCCTATTGTCGTAGGACATGTCGGCGGCTGGGCAACTTTGGCCCGTGGTCGTGGGGACGACCCTATATTCGTCGGACATGTCTGTGGCTGGCCAACCTAGCCCCGGGGACGTGGGGACGACCCTATAGTCGTCGGACATGTCGGCGGCTGGGCAACTATGGCCCGTGGTCGTGGTGACGAACCTATAGTCGTCGGACATGTCGGCGGCTGGCCAACCTAGTTCCGGGTTCGTGGGGACGACCCTATAGTCGTCGGACATGTCGGCGGCTGGACAAGTTTGGCCCGTGGTCGTGGGGACGACCCTATTGTCGTCGGACATGACGGTGGCGGGTCAACATAGTCCCGGGGTCGTGGGGACGACCCTACAGTCGTCGGACATGTCGGCGGCGGGCCAACCCAGTCCCGTGTTCGTGGGGACGACCCTATAGTCGTCGGACATGTCGGCGGCTGGGCAAGTTTGGCCCGTGGTCGTGGGGACGACTCTATTGTCGTCGGACATGACGGTGGCGGGTCAACATAGTCCCGGGGTCGTGGGGACGACCCTACAGTCGTCGGACCTGTCGGCGGCGGGCCAACCCAGTCCCGTGTTCGTGGGGACGACCCTATAGTCGTCGGACATGTCGGCGGCTGGGCAACTATGGCCCGTGGTCGTGGTGACGAACCTATAGTCGTCGGACATGTCGGCGGCTGGCCAACCTATTTCCGGGTTCGTGGGGACGACCCTATTGTCGTAGGACATGTCGGCGGCTGGGCAACTTTGGCCCGTGGTCGTGGGGAAGACCCTATAGTCGTCGGACGGGTCGGCGGCGGGCCAACCTAGTCCCTGGGTCGAGGGGTCGACCCTATAGTCGTCGGACATGACGGTGGCGGGCCAACCTAGTCCCGGGGTCGTGGGGACGACCCTACAGTCGTCGGACATGTCGGCGGCGGGCCAACCCAGTCCCGTGTTCGTGGGGACGACCCTATAGTCGTCGGACATGACGGTGGCGGGCCAATCTGGTCCCGGGGTCTTGGGGACGACCCTATAGTCGTCGGACGAGTCGGCGGCGGGCCAACCTAGTCCCTGGGTCGTGGGGACGACCCTATAGTCGTCGGACATGACGGTGGCGGGCCAACCTAGTCCCGGGGTCGTGGGGACGACCCTACAGTCGTCGGACATGTCGGCGGCGGGCCAATCCAGTCCCGTGTTCGTGGGGACGACCCTATAGTCGTCGGACATGTCGGCGGCTGGGCAACTTTGGCCCGTGGTCGTGGGGACGACCCTATAGTCGTCGGACGAGTCGGCGGCGGGCCAACCTAGTCCCTGGGTCGTGGGGACGACCCTATAGTCGTCGGACATGACGGTGGCGGGCCAACCTAGTCCCGGGGTCGTGGGGACGACCCTACAGTCGTCGGACATGTCGGCGACGGGCCAACCCAGTCCCGTGTTCGTGGGGACGACCCTATAGTCGTAGGACATGTCGGCGGCTGGGCAATTATGGCCCGTGGTCGTGGGGACGACCATATAGTCGTCGGACATGTCGGCGGCTGGCCAACCTAGTTCCGGGTTCGTGGGGACGACCCTATAGTCGTCGGACATGTCGGCGGCGTGCCAACGTAGGTCCAGGGTCGTGGGGACGAGCCTACAGTCGTCGGACATGTCGGCGGCTGGCCAACCTAGTCCCGGGGTGGTGGGGACGACCCTATAGTCGTCGGACATGACGGTGGCGGGCCAATCTGGTCCCGGGGTCTTGAGGACGACCCTATAGTCGTCGGACGAGTCGGCGGCGGGCCAACCTAGTCCCTGGGTCGAGGGGTCGACCCTATAGTCGTAGGACATGTCGGCGGCGGGCCAACGTCGGCCCAGGGTCGTGGGGACGACCCTATAGTCGTCGGACATGTCGGCGGCTGGGCAACTTTGGCCCGGATTCGTGGGGACGACCCTATAGTCGTCGGACATGTCGGCGGCTGGGCAACTTTGGCCCGTGGTCGTGGGGACGACCATATAGTCGTCGGACATGTCGGCGGCTGGCCAACCTAGTTCCGGGTTCGTGGGGACGACCCTATAGTCGTCGGACATGTCGGCGGCGGGCCAACGTAGGTCCAGGGTCGTGGGGACGAGCCTACAGTCGTCGGACATGTCGGCGGCTGGCCAACCTAGTCCCAGGGTGGTGGGGACGACCCTTTAGTCGTCGGACATGACGGTGGCGGGCCAATCTGGTCCCGGGGTCTTGGGGACGACCCTATAGTCGTCGGACGAGTCGGCGGCGGGCCAACCTAGTCCCTGGGTCGTGGGGACGACCCTATAGTCGTCGGACATGACGGTGGCGGGCCAATCTAGTCCCGTGTTCGTGGGGACGACCCTATAGTCGTAGGACATGTCGGCGGCTGGGCAACTTTGGCCCGTGGTCGTGGGGAAGACCCTATAGTCGTCGGACGAGTCGGCGGCGGGCCAACCTAGTCACTGGGTCGTGGGGACGACCCTATAGTCTCGGACATGACGGTGGCGGGCCAATATAGTCCCGGGGTCGTGGGGACGACCCTATAGTCGTCGGACATGTCGGCGGCTGGGCAAGTTTGGTCCGTGGTCGTGGGGACGACCCTATAGTCGTCGGACGAGTCGGCGGCGGGCCAACCTAGTCCCTGTGTCGTGGGGACGACCCTATAGTCGTCGGACATGACGGTGGCGGGCCAACCTAGTCCCGGGGTCGTGGGGACGACCCTATAGTCGTCGGACATGTCGGCGGCGGGCCAACCCAGTCCCGGGGTCGTGGGGACAGCCCTACAGTCCTCGGACATGTCGGCGGCGGGCCAACCTAGTCCCGGGGACGTGGGCACGACCCTATAGTCGTCGGACATGTCGGCGGCGGGCCAACCCAGTCCCGTGTTCGTGGGGACGACCCTATAGTCGTAGGACATGTCGGCGGCTGGGCATCTATGGCCCGTGGTCGTGGGGACGACCATATAGTCGTCGGACATGTCGGCGGCTGGCCAACCTAGTTCCGGGTTCGTGGGGACGACCCTATAGTCGTAGGACATGTCGGCGGCGGGCCAACGTCGGCCCAGGGTCGTGGGGACGACCCTATAGTCGTCGGACATGTCGGCGGCTGGGCAACTTTGGCCCGTGGTCGTGGGGACGACCCTATAGTCGTCGGACGAGTCGGCGGCGGGCCAACCTAGTCCCTGGGTCGTGGGGACGACCCTATAGTAGTCGGACATGACGGTGGTGGGCCAACCTAGTCCCGTGGTCGTGGGGACGACCATATAGTCGTCGGACATGTCGGCGGCTGGCCAACCTAGTTCCGGGTTCGTGGGGACGACCCTATAGTCGTCGGACATGTCGGCGGCGGGCCAACGTAGATCCAGGGTCGTGGGGACGAGCCTACAGTCGTCGGACATGTCGGCGGCTGGCCAACCTAGTCCCGGGGTGGTGGGGACGACCCTATAGTCGTCGGACATGACGGTGGCGGGCCAATCTGGTCCCGGGGTCTTGGGGACGACCCTATAGTCGTCGGACGAGTCGGCGGCGGGCCAACCTAGTCCCTGGGTCGTGGGGACGACCCTATAGTCGTCGGACATGACGGTGGCGGGCCAATCTAGTCCCGGGGTCGTGGGGACGACCCTATAGTCGTCGGACATGTCGGCGGCTGGGCAAGTTTGGCCCGTGGTCGTGGGTCGACCCTATAGTCGTCGGACGAGTCGGCGGCGGGCCAACCTAGTCCCTGGGTCGAGGGGTCGACCCTATCGTCGTCGGACATGACGGTGGCGGGCCAACCTAGTCCCGGGGTCGTGGGGACGACCCTACAGCCTTCGGACATGTCGGCGGCGGGCCAACCCAGTCCCGTGTTCGTGGGGACGACCCTATAGTCGTAGGACATGTCGGCGGCTGGGCAACTTTGGCCCGTGGTCGTGGGGAAGACCCTATAGTCGTCGGACGAGTCGGCGGCGGGCCAACCTAGTCACTGGGTCGTGGGGACGACCCTATAGTCTCGGACATGACGGTGGCGGGCCAACATAGTCCCGGGGTCGTGGGGACGACCCTACAGTCGTCGGACATGTCGGCGGCGGGCCAACCCAGTCCCGTGTTCGTGGGGACGACCCTATAGTCGTCGGACATGTCGGCGGCGGGCCAACGTAGGTCCAGGGTCGTGGGGACGAGCCTACAGTCGTCGGACATGTCGGCGGCTGGCCAACCCAGTCCCGTGTTCGTGGGGACGACCCTATAGTCGTAGGACATGTCGGCGGCTGGGCAACTTTGGCCCGTGGTCGTGGGGACGACCCTATAGTCGTCGGACATGACGGTGGCGGGCCAATCTAGTCCCGGGGTCGTGGGGATGACCCTATAGTCGTCGGACATGATGGTGGCGGGCCAACCTAGTCCCGGGGTCGTGGGGACGACCCTACAGTCGTCGGACATGTCGGCGGCGGGCCAACCCAGTCCCGTGTTCGTGGGGACGACCCTATAGTCGTAGGACAAGTCGGCGGCTGGGCAACTATGTCCCGTGGTCGTGGGGAAGGCCCTATAGTCGTCGGACGAGTCGGCGGCGGGCCAACCTAGTCACTGGGTCGTGGGGACGACCCTATAGTCTCGGACATGACGGTGGCGGGCCAATCTAGTCCCGGGGTCGTGGGGACGACCCTATTGTCGTAGGACATGTCGGCAGCTGGGCAACTATGGCCCGTGGTCGTGGGGACGACCATATAGTCGTCGGACATGTCGGCGGCTGGCCAACCTAGTTCCGGGTTCGTGGGGACGACCCTACAGTCGTCGGACATGTCGGCGGCGGGCCAACCCAGTCCCGTGTTCGTGGGGACGACCCTATTGTCGTAGGACATGTCGGCAGCTGGGCAACTATGGCCCGTGGTCGTGGGGACGACCATATAGTCGTCGGACATGTCGGCGGCTGGCCAACCTAGTTCCGGGTTCGTGGGGACGACCCTATAGTCTCGGACATGACGGTGGCGGGCCAATCTAGTCCCGGGGTCGTGGGGACGACCCTATAGTCGTCGGACATGACGGTGGCGGGCCAATCTGGTCCCGGGGTCTTGGGGACGACCCTATAGTCGTCGGACGAGTCGGCGGCGGGCCAACCTAGTCCCTGGGTCGTGGGGACGACCCTATAGTCGTCGGACATGACGGTGGCGGGCCAATCTAGTCCCGGGGTCGTGGGGACGACCCTATAGTCGTCGGACATGTCGGCGGCTGGGCAACTATGGCCCGTGGTCGTGGTGACGAACCTATTGTCGTCGGACATGTCGGCGGCTGGCCAACCTAGTTCCGGGTTCGTGGGGACGACCCTATTGTCGTAGGACATATCGGCGGCTGGGCAACTTTGGCCCGTGGTCGTGGGGAAGACCCTATAGTCGTCGGACGGGTCGGCGGCGGGCCAACCTAGTCCCTGGGTCGAGGGGTCGACCCTATAGTCGTCGGACATGGCGGTGGCGGGCCAACCTAGTTCCGGGTTCGTGGGGACGACCCTATTGTCGTAGGACATGTCGGCGGCTGGGCAATTATGGCCCGTGGTCGTGGGGACGACCATATAGTCGTCGGACATGTCGGCGGCTGGCCAACCTAGTTCCGGGTTCGTGGGGACGACCCTATAGTCGTCGGACATGACGGTGGCGGGCCAACCTAGTCCCGGGGTCGTGGGGACGACCCTACAGACGTCGGACATGTCTGCGGCGGGCCAACCTAGTCCCGGGGTGGTGGGGACGACCCTATAGTCGTCGGACATGACGGTGGCGGGCCAACCTAGTTCCGGGTTCGTGGGGAAGACCCTATTGTCGTAGGACATGTCGGCGGCTGGGCAACTTTGGCCCGTGGTCGTGGGGACGACCCTATAGTCGTCGGACGAGTCGTCGGCGGGCCAACCTAGTCCCTGGGTCGTGGGGACGACCCTACAGTCGTCGGACATGTCGGCGGCGGGCCAACCCAGTCCCGTGTTCGTGGGGACGACCCTATAGTCGTAGGACATGTCGGCAGCTGGGCAACTATGGCCCGTGGTCGTGGGGACGACCGTATAGTCGTCGGACATGTCGGCGGCTGGCCAACCTAGTTCCGGGTTCGTGGGGACGACCCTATTGTCGTAGGACATGTCGGCGGCTGGGCAACTTTGGCCCGTGGTCGTGGGGACGACCCTATATTCGTCGGACATGTCTGTGGCTGGCCAACCTAGCCCCGGGGACGTGGGGACGACCCTATAGTCGTCGGACATGTCGGCGGCTGGGCAACTATGGCCCGTGGTCGTGGTGACGAACCTATAGTCGTCGGACATGTCGGCGGCTGGCCAACCTAGTTCCGGGTTCGTGGGGACGACCCTATAGTCGTCGGACATGTCGGCGGCTGGGCAAGTTTGGCCCGTGGTCGTGGGGACGACCCTATTGTCGTCGGACATGACGGTGGCGGGTCAACATAGTCCCGGGGTCGTGGGGACGACCCTACAGTCGTCGGACATGTCGGCGGCGGGCCAACCCAGTCCCGTGTTCGTGGGGACGACCCTATAGTCGTCGGACATGTCGGCGGCTGGGCAAGTTTGGCCCGTGGTCGTGGGGACGACTCTATTGTCGTCGGACATGACGGTGGCGGGTCAACATAGTCCCGGGGTCGTGGGGACGACCCTACAGTCGTCGGACATGTCGGCGGCGGGCCAACCCAGTCCCGTGTTCGTGGGGACGACCCTATAGTCGTCGGACGAGTCGGCGGCGGGCCAACCTAGTCTCTGGGTCGTGGGGACGACCCCATAGTCTCGGACATGACGCTGGCGGGCCAATCTAGTCCCGGGGTCGTGGGGACGACCCTATAGTCGTCGGACATGTCGGCGGCTGGGCAAGTTTGGCCCGTGGTCGTGGGGACGACCCTATTGTCGTCGGACATGACGGTGGCGGGTCAACATAGTCCCGGGGTCGTGGGGACGACCCTACAGTCGTCGGACATGTCGGCGGCGGGCCAACCCAGTCCCGTGTTCGTGGGGACGACCCTATAGTCGTAGGACATGTCGGCGGCTGGGCAACTATGGCCCGTGGTCGTGGGGACGACCATATAGTCGTCGGACATGTCGGCGGCTGGCCAACCTAGTTCCGGGTTCGTGGGTACGACCCTATAGTCGTAGGACATGTCGGCGGCGGGCCAACATAGTCCCTGGTTCGTGGGGACCCCCCTACAGTCGTCGGACATGTCGGCGGCGGGCCAACCTAGTCCCGGGGTCGTGGGGACGACCCTATAGTCGTCGGACATGTCGGCGGCTGGCACCTATGGCCCGTGGTCGTGGGGACGACCCTATAGTTGTCGGACGAGTCGGCGGCGGGCCAACCTAGTCCCTGGGTCGTGGGGACGACTCTATAGTCGTCGGACATGACGGTGGCGGGCCAACCTAGTCCCGGGGTCGTGGGGACGACCCTACAGTCGTCGGACATGTCGGCGGCGGGCCAACCCAGTCCCGTGTTCGTGGGGACGACCCTATAGTCGTCGGACATGTCGGCGGCTGGGCAACTATGGCCCGTGGTCGTGGTGACGAACCTATAGTCGTCGGACATGTCGGCGGCTGGCCAACCTAGTTCCGGGTTCGTGGGGACGACCCTATTGTCGTAGGACATGTCGGCGGCTGGGCAACTTTGGCCCGTGGTCGTGGGGAAGACCCTATAGTCGTCGGACGGGTCGGCGGCGGGCCAACCTAGTCCCTGGGTCGAGGGGTCGACCCTATAGTCGTCGGACATGACGGTGGCGGGCCAACCTAGTCCCGGGGTCGTGGGGACGACCCTACAGTCGTCGGACATGTCGGCGGCGGGCCAACCCAGTCCCGTGTTCGTGGGGACGACCCTATAGTCGTCGGACATGACGGTGGCGGGCCAATCTGGTCCCGGGGTCTTGGGGACGACCCTATAGTCGTCGGACGAGTCGGCGGCGGGCCAACCTAGTCCCTGGGTCGTGGGGACGACCCTATAGTCGTCGGACATGACGGTGGCGGGCCAATCTAGTCCCGGGGTCGTGGGGACGACCCTATAGTCGTCGGACATGTCGGCGGCTGGGCAACTATGGCCCGTGGTCGTGGTGACGAACCTATAGTCGTCGGACATGCCGGCGGCTGGCCAACCTAGTTCCGGGTTCGTGGGGACGACCCTATTGTCGTAGGACATGTCGGCGGCTGGGCAACTTTGGCCCGTGGTTGTGGGGAAGACCCTATAGTCGTCGGACGGGTCGGCGGCGGGCCAACCTAGTCCCTGGGTCGAGGGGTCGACCCTATAGTCGTCGGACATGACGGTGGCGGGCCAACCTAGTCCCGGGGTCGTGGGGACGACCCTACAGTCGTCGGACATGTCGGCGGCGGGCCAACCCAGTCCCGTGTTCGTGGGGACGACCCTATAGTCGTCGGACATGTCGGCGGCTGGGCAACTTTGGCCCGTGGTCGTGGGGACGACCATATAGTCGTCGGACATGTCGGCGGCTGGCCAACCTAGTTCCGGGTTCGTGGGGACGACCCTATAGTCTCGGACATGACGGTGGCGGGCCAATCTAGTCCCGGGGTCGTGGGGACGACCCTATAGTCGTCGGACATGACGGTGGCGGGCCAATCTGGTCCCGGGGTCTTGGGGACGACCCTATAGTCGTCGGACGAGTCGGCGGCGGGCCAACCTAGTCCCTGGGTCGTGGGGACGACCCTATAGTCGTCGGACATGACGGTGGCGGGCCAATCTAGTCCCGGGGTCGTGGGGACGACCCTATAGTCGTCGGACATGTCGGCGGCTGGGCAACTATGGCCCGTGGTCGTGGTGACGAACCTATTGTCGTCGGACATGTCGGCGGCTGGCCAACCTAGTTCCGGGTTCGTGGGGACGACCCTATTGTCGTAGGACATGTCGGCGGCTGGGCAACTTTGGCCCGTGGTCGTGGGGAAGACCCAATAGTCGTCGGACGGGTCGGCGGCGGGCCAACCTAGTCCCTGGGTCGAGGGGTCGACCCTATAGTCGTCGGACATGGCGGTGGCGGGCCAACCTAGTTCCGGGTTCGTGGGGACGACCCTATTGTCGTAGGACATGTCGGCGGCTGGGCAATTATGGCCCGTGGTCGTGGGGACGACCATATAGTCGTCGGACATGTCGGCGGCTGGCCAACCTAGTTCCGGGTTCGTGGGGACGACCCTATAGTCGTCGGACGGGTCGGCGGCGGGCCAACCTAGTCCCTGGGTCGAGGGGTCGACCCTATAGTCGTCGGACATGACGGTGGCGGGCCAACCTAGTCCCGGGGTCGTGGGGACGACCCTACAGTCGTCGGACATGTCGGCGGCGGGCCAATCCAGTCCCGTGTTCGTGGGGACGACCCTATAGTCGTCGGACATGTCGGCGGCTGGGCAACTTTGGCCCGTGGTCGTGGGGACGACCCTATAGTCGTCGGACGAGTCGGCGGCGGGCCAACCTAGTCCCTGGGTCGTGGGGACGACCCTATAGTCGTCGGACATGACGGTGGCGGGCCAACCTAGTCCCGGGGTCGTGGGGACGACCCTACAGTCGTCGGACATGTCGGCGGCTGGGCAACTTTGGCCCGGATTCGTGGGGACGACCCTATAGTCGTCGGACATGTCGGCGGCTGGGCAACCTAGTTCCGGGTTCGTGGGGACGACCCTATAGTCGTCGGACATGTCGGCGGCGTGCCAACGTAGGTCCAGGGTCGTGGGGACGAGCCTACAGTCGTCGGACATGTCGGCGGCTGGCCAACCTAGTCCCGGGGTGGTGGGGACGACCCTATAGTCGTCGGACATGACGGTGGCGGGCCAATCTGGTCCCGGGGTCTTGAGGACGACCCTATAGTCGTCGGACGAGTCGGCGGCGGGCCAACCTAGTCCCTGGGTCGAGGGGTCGACCCTATAGTCGTAGGACATGTCGGCGGCGGGCCAACGTCGGCCCAGGGTCGTGGGGACGACCCTATAGTCGTCGGACATGTCGGCGGCTGGGCAACTTTGGCCCGGATTCGTGGGGACGACCCTATAGTCGTCGGACATGTCGGCGGCTGGGCAACTTTGGCCCGTGGTCGTGGGGACGACCATATAGTCGTCGGACATGTCGGCGGCTGGCCAACCTAGTTCCGGGTTCGTGGGGACGACCCTATAGTCGTCGGACATGTCGGCGGCGGGCCAACGTAGGTCCAGGGTCGTGGGGACGAGCCTACAGTCGTCGGACATGTCGGCGGCTGGCCAACCTAGTCCCAGGGTGGTGGGGACGACCCTATAGTCGTCGGACATGACGGTGGCGGGCCAATCTGGTCCCGGGGTCTTGGGGACGACCCTATAGTCGTCGGACGAGTCGGCGGCGGGCCAACCTAGTCCCTGGGTCGTGGGGACGACCCTATAGTCGTCGGACATGACGGTGGCGGGCCAATCTAGTCCCGTGTTCGTGGGGACGACCCTATAGTCGTAGGACATGTCGGCGGCTGGGCAACTTTGGCCCGTGGTCGTGGGGAAGACCCTATAGTCGTCGGACGAGTCGGCGGCGGGCCAACCTAGTCACTGGGTCGTGGGGACGACCCTATAGTCTCGGACATGACGGTGGCGGGCCAATATAGTCCCGGGGTCGTGGGGACGACCCTATAGTCGTCGGACATGTCGGCGGCTGGGCAAGTTTGGTCCGTGGTCGTGGGGACGACCCTATAGTCGTCGGACGAGTCGGCGGCGGGCCAACCTAGTCCCTGTGTCGTGGGGACGACCCTATAGTCGTCGGACATGACGGTGGCGGGCCAACCTAGTCCCGGGGTCGTGGGGACGACCCTATAGTCGTCGGACATGTCGGCGGCGGGCCAACCCAGTCCCGGGGTCGTGGGGACAGCCCTACAGTCCTCGGACATGTCGGCGGCGGGCCAACCTAGTCCCGGGGACGTGGGCACGACCCTATAGTCGTCGGACATGTCGGCGGCGGGCCAACCCAGTCCCGTGTTCGTGGGGACGACCCTATAGTCGTAGGACATGTCGGCGGCTGGGCATCTATGGCCCGTGGTCGTGGGGACGACCATATAGTCGTCGGACATGACGGTGGCGGGCCAATCTAGTCCCGTGTTCGTGGGGACGACCCTATAGTCGTAGGACATGTCGGCGGCTGGGCAACTTTGGCCCGTGGTCGTGGGGAAGACCCTATAGTCGTCGGACGAGTCGGCGGCGGGCCAACCTAGTCACTGGGTCGTGGGGACGACCCTATAGTCTCGGACATGACGGTGGCGGGCCAATATAGTCCCGGGGTCGTGGGGACGACCCTATAGTCGTCGGACATGTCGGCGGCTGGACAACTTTGGCCCGTGGTCTTGGGGACGACCATATAGTCGTCGGACGAGTCGGCGGCGGTCCAACCTAGTCCCTGGGTCGTGGGGACGACCCTATACTCGTCGGACATGACGGTGGCGGGCCAACCTAGTCCCGGGGTCGTGGGGACGACCCTACAGTCGCCGGACATGTCGGCGGCGGGCCAACCCAGTCCCGTGTTCGTGGGGACGACCCTATAGTCGTAGGACATGTCGGCGGCTGGGCAACTATGGCCCGTGGTCGTGGGGACGACCATATAGTCGTCGGACATGTCGGCGGCTGGCCAACCTAGTTCCGGGTTCGTGGGGACGACCCTATAGTCGTAGGACATGTCGGCGGCGGGCCAACGTCGGCCCAGGTTCGTGGGGACGACCCTATAGTCGTCGGACATGTCGGCGGCTGGGCAACTTTGGCCCGGATTCGTGGGGACGACCCTATAGTCGTCGGACATGACGGTGGCGGGCCAATATAGTCCCGTGTTCGTGGGGCGACCCTATAGTCGTAGGACATGTCGGCGGCTGGGCAATTATCGCCCGTGGTCGTGGGGACGACCATATAGTCGTCGGACATGTCGGCGGCTGGCCAACCTAGTTCCGGGTTCGTGGGGACGACCCTATAGTCGTCGGACATGTCGGCGGCGGGCCAACGTAGATCCAGGGTCGTGGGGACGAGCCTACAGTCGTCGGACATGTCGGCGGCTGGCCAACCTAGTCCCGGGGTGGTGGGGACGACCCTATAGTCGTCGGACATGACGGTGGCGGGCCAATCTGGTCCCGGGGTCTTGGGGACGACCCTATAGTCGTCGGACGAGTCGG
The DNA here is from genome assembly GCA_946251845.1 of Andrena fulva. Classification (NCBI taxonomy): domain Eukaryota; kingdom Metazoa; phylum Arthropoda; class Insecta; order Hymenoptera; family Andrenidae; genus Andrena; species Andrena fulva. The sequence goes on from CAMITZ010000228.1 coordinate 441,245, forward strand.
CGGCGGGCCAACCTAGTCCCTGGGTCGTGGGGACGACCCTATAGTCGTCGGACATGACGGTGGCGGGCCAATCTAGTCCCGGGGTCGTGGGGACGACCCTATAGTCGTCGGACATGTCGGCGGCTGGGCAAGTTTGGCCCGTGGTCGTGGGTCGACCCTATAGTCGTCGGACGAGTCGGCGGCGGGCCAACCTAGTCCCTGGGTCGAGGGGTCGACCCTATCGTCGTCGGACATGACGGTGGCGGGCCAACCTAGTCCCGGGGTCGTGGGGACGACCCTACAGCCTTCGGACATGTCGGCGGCGGGCCAACCCAGTCCCGTGTTCGTGGGGACGACCCTATAGTCGTAGGACATGTCGGCGGCTGGGCAACTTTGGCCCGTGGTCGTGGGGAAGACCCTATAGTCGTCGGACGAGTCGGCGGCGGGCCAACCTAGTCACTGGGTCGTGGGGACGACCCTATAGTCTCGGACATGACGGTGGCGGGCCAACATAGTCCCGGGGTCGTGGGGACGACCCTACAGTCGTCGGACATGTCGGCGGCGGGCCAACCCAGTCCCGTGTTCGTGGGGACGACCCTATAGTCGTCGGACATGTCGGCGGCGGGCCAACGTAGGTCCAGGGTCGTGGGGACGAGCCTACAGTCGTCGGACATGTCGGCGGCTGGCCAACCCAGTCCCGTGTTCGTGGGGACGACCCTATAGTCGTAGGACATGTCGGCGGCTGGGCAACTTTGGCCCGTGGTCGTGGGGACGACCCTATAGTCGTCGGACATGACGGTGGCGGGCCAATCTAGTCCCGGGGTCGTGGGGACGACCCTATAGTCGTCGGACATGATGGTGGCGGGCCAACCTAGTCCCGGGGTCGTGGGGACGACCCTACAGTCGTCGGACATGTCGGCGGCCGGCCAACCCAGTCCCGTGTTCGTGGGGACGACCCTATAGTCGTAGGACAAGTCGGCGGCTGGGCAACTATGGCCCGTGGTCGTGGGGAAGGCCCTATAGTCGTCGGACGAGTCGGCGGCGGGCCAACCTAGTCACTGGGTCGTGGGGACGACCCTATAGTCTCGGACATGACGGTGGCGGGCCAATCTAGTCCCGGGGTCGTGGGGACGACACTATAGTCGTCGGACGAGTCGGCGGCGGGCCAACCTAGTCCCTGGGACGTGGGGACGACCCTATAGTCGTCGGACATGACGGTGGCGGGCCAACCTAGTCCCGGGGTCGTGGGGACGACCCTACAGTCGTCGGACATGTCGGCGGCGGGCCAACCCAGTCCCGTGTTCGTGGGGACGACCCTATTGTCGTAGGACATGTCGGCAGCTGGGCAACTATGGCCCGTGGTCGTGGGGACGACCATATAGTCGTCGGACATGTCGGCGGCTGGCCAACCTAGTTCCGGGTTCGTGGGGACGACCCTATAGTCGTCGGACATGACGGTGGCGGGCCAATCTGGTCCCGGGGTCTTGGGGACGACCCTATAGTCGTCGGACGAGTCGGCGGGGGGCCAACCTAGTCCCTGGGTCGTGGGGACGACCCTATAGTCGTCGGACATGACGGTGGCGGGCCAATCTAGTCCCGGGGTCGTGGGGACGACCCTATAGTCGTCGGACATGTCGGCGGCTGGGCAACTATGGCCCGTGGTCGTGGTGACGAACCTATTGTCGTCGGACATGTCGGCGGCTGGCCAACCTAGTTCCGGGTTCGTGGGGACGACCCTATTGTCGTAGGACATATCGGCGGCTGGGCAACTTTGGCCCGTGGTCGTGGGGAAGACCCTATAGTCGTCGGACGAGTCGGCGGCGGGCCAACCTAGTCCCTGGGTCGAGGGGTCGATCCTATAGTCGTAGGACATGTCGGCGGCGGGCCAACGTCGGCCCAGGGTCGTGGGGACGACCCTATAGTCGTCGGACATGTCGGCGGCTGGGCAACTTTGGCCCGGATTCGTGGGGACGACCCTACAGTCGTCGGACATGTCGGCGGCTGGGCAACTTTGGCCCGTGGTCGTGGGGACGACCATATAGTCGTCGGACATGTCGGCGGCTGGCCAACCTAGTTCCGGGTTCGTGGGGACGACCCTATAGTCGTCGGACATGTCGGCGGCGGGCCAACGTAGGTCCAGGGTCGTGGGGACGAGCCTACAGTCGTCGGACATGTCGGCGGCTGGCCAACCTAGTCCCAGGGTGGTGGGGACGACCCTATAGTCGTCGGACATGTCGGCGGCTGGGCAAGTTTGGTCCGTGGTCGTGGGGACGACCCTATAGTCGTCGGACGAGTCGGCGGCGGGCCAACCTAGTCCCTGTGTCGTGGGGACGACCCTATAGTCGTCGGACATGACGGTGGCGGCCCAATCTGGTCCCGGGGTCTTGGGGACGACCCTATAGTCGTCGGACGAGTCGGCGGCGGGCCAACCTAGTCCCTGGGTCGTGGGGACGACCCTATAGTCGTCGGACATGACGGTGGCGGGCCAATCTAGTCCCGTGTTCGTGGGGACGACCCTATAGTCGTAGGACATGTCGGCGGCTGGGCAACTTTGGCCCGTGGTCGTGGGGAAGACCCTATAGTCGTCGGACGAGTCGGCGGCGGGCCAACCTAGTCACTGGGTCGTGGGGACGACCCTATAGTCTCGGACATGACGGTGGCGGGCCAATATAGTCCCGGGGTCGTGGAGACGACTCTATAGTCGTCGGACATGTCGGCGGCTGGGCAAGTTTGGTCCGTGGTCGTGGGGACGACCCTATAGTCGTCGGACGAGTCGGCGGCGGGCCAACCTAGTCCCTGTGTCGTGGGGACGACCCTATAGTCGTCGGACATGACGGTGGCGGGCCAACCTAGTCCCGGGGTCGTGGGGACGACCCTATAGTCGTCGGACATGTCGGCGGCGGGCCAACCCAGTCCCGGGGTCGTGGGGACAGCCCTACAGTCCTCGGACATGTCGGCGGCGGGCCAACCTAGTCCCGGGGACGTGGGCACGACCCTATAGTCGTCGGACATGTCGGCGGCTGGGCAACTATGGCCCGTGGTCGTGGGGACGACCCTATAGTCGTCGGACATGTCGGCGGCTGGACAACTTTGGCCCGTGGTCGTGGGGACGACCCTATAGTCGTCGGACGAGTCGGCGGCGGTCCAACCTAGTCCCTGGGTCGTGGGGACGACCCAATACTCGTCGGACATGACGGTGGCGGGCCAACATAGTCCCGGGGTCGTGGGGACGACCCTACAGTCGCCGGACATGTCGGCGGCGGGCCAACCCAGTCCCGTGTTCGTGGGGACGACCCTATAGTCGTAGGACATGTCGGCGGCTGGCCAACCTAGTTCCGGGTTCGTGGGGACGACCCTATAGTCGTAGGACATGTCGGCGGCGGGCCAACGTCGGCCCAGGGTCGTGGGGACGACCCTATAGTCGTCGGACATGTCGGCGGCTGGGCAACTTTGGCCCGGATTCGTGGGGACGACCCTATAGTCGTCGGACATGACGGTGGCGGGCCAATATAGTCCCGGGGTCATGGGGACGACCCTATAGTCGTCGGACAAGTCGGGGGCGGGCCAACCTGGTCCCGGTGTCGTGGGGACGACACTATAGCCGTCGGACATGTCGGCGGCGGGCCAACCCAGTCCCGGGGTCGTGGGGACAACCCTACAGTCCTCGGACATGTCGGCGGCGGGCCAACCTAGTCCCAGGGACGTGGGCACGACCCTATAGTCGTCGGACATGTCGGCGGCTGTGCAACTATGGCCCGTGGTCGTGGGGACGACCCTATAGTCGTCGGACATGTCGGCGGCTGGACAACTTTGGCCCGTGGTCGTGGGGACGACCCTATAGTCGTCGGACGAGTCGGCGGCGGTCCAACCTAGTCCCTGGGTCGTGGGGACGACCCTATACTCGTCGGACATGACGGTGGCGGGCCAACCTAGTCCCGGGGTCGTGGGGACGACCCTACAGTCGCCGGACATGTCGGCGGCGGGCCAACCCAGTCCCGTGTTCGTGGGGACGACCCGATAGTCGTAGGACATGTCGGCGGCTGGGCAACTATGGCCCGTGGTCGTGGGGACGACCATATAGTCGTCGGACATGTCGGCGGCTGGCCAACCTAGTTCCGGGTTCGTGGGGACGACCCTATAGTCGTAGGACATGTCGGCGGCGGGCCAACGTCGGCCCAGGGTCGTGGGGACGACCCTATAGTCGTCGGACATGTCGGCGGCTGGGCAACTTTGGCCCGGATTCGTGGGGACGACCCTATAGTCGTCGGACATGTCGGCGGCTGGGCAACTTTGGCCCGTGGTCTTGGGGACGACCATATAGTCGTCGGACGAGTCGGCGGCGGTCCAACCTAGTCCCTGGGTCGTGGGGACGACCCTATACTCGTCGGACATGACGGTGGCGGGCCAACCTAGTCCCGGGGTCGTGGGGACGACCCTACAGTCGCCGGACATGTCGGCGGCGGGCCAACCCAGTCCCGTGTTCGTGGGGACGACCCTATAGTCGTAGGACATGTCGGCGGCTGGGCAACTATGGCCCGTGGTCGTGGGGACGACCATATAGTCGTCGGACATGTCGGCGGCTGGCCAACCTCGTTCCGGGTTCGTGGGGACGACCCTATAGTCGTAGGACATGTCGGCGGCGGGCCAACGTCGGCCCAGGGTCGTGGGGACGACCCTATAGTCGTCGGACATGTCGGCGGCTGGGCAACTTTGGCCCGGATTCGTGGGGACGACCCTATAGTCGTCGGACATGACGGTGGCGGGCCAATATAGTCCCGGGGTCATGGGGACGACCCTATAGTCGTCGGACAAGTCGGGGGCGGGCCAACCTGCTCCCGGTGTCGTGGGGACGACACTATAGCCGTCGGACATGTCGGCGGCTGGCCAACCTAGTTCCGGGTTCGTGGGGACGACCCTATAGTCGTCGGACATGTCGGCGGCGGGCCAACGTAGGTCCAGGGTCGTGGGGACGAGCCTACAGTCGTCGGACATGTCGGCGGCTGGCCAACCTAGTCCCGGGGTGGTGGGGACGACCCTATAGTCGTCGGACATGACGGTGGCGGGCCAATCTGGTCCCGGGGTCTTGGGGACGACCCTATAGTCGTAGGACATGTCGGCGGCTGGGCAACTATGGCCCGTGGTCGTGGGGACGACCATATAGTCGTCGGACATGTCGGCGGCTGGCCAACCTAGTTCCGGGTTCGTGGGGACGACCCTATAGTCGTAGGACATGTCGGCGGCGGGCCAACGTCGGCCCAGGGTCGTGGGGACGACCCTATAGTCGTCGGACATGTCGGCGGCTGGGCAACTTTGGCCCGGATTCGTGGGGACGACCCTATAGACGTCGGACATGTCGGCGGCTGGGCAACTTTGGCCCGTGGTCGTGGGGACGACCCTATAGTCGTCGGACGAGTCGGCGGCGGGCCAACCTAGTCCCTGGGTCGTGGGGACGACCCTATAGTCGTCGGACATGACGGTGGCGGGCCAACCTAGTCCCGGGGTCGTGGGGACGACCCTACAGTCGTCGGACATGTCGGCGACGGGCCAACCCAGTTCCGTGTTCGTGGGGACGACCCTATAGTCGTAGGACATGTCGGCGGCTGGGCAACTATGGCCCGTGGTCGTGGGGACGACCATATAGTCGTCGGACATGTCGGCGGCTGGCCAACCTAGTTCCGGGTTCGTGGGGACGACCCTATAGTCGTAGGACATGTCGGCGGCGGGCCAACGTCGGCCCAGGGTCGTGGGGACGACCCTATAGTCGTCGGACATGTCGGCGGCGGGCCAACGTAGGTCCAGGGTCGTGGGGACGAGCCTACAGTCGTCGGACATGTCGGCGGCTGGCCAACCTAGTTCCGGGTTCGTGGGGACGACCCTATAGTCGTCGGACATGTCGGCGGCGGGCCAACGTAGGTCCAGGGTCGTGGGGACGAGCCTACAGTCGTCGGACATGTCGGCGGCTGGCCAACCTAGTCCCGGGGTGGTGGGGACGACCCTATAGCCGTCGGACATGACGGTGGCGGGCCAATCTGGTCCTGGGGTCTTGGGGACGACCCTATAGTCGTCGGACGAGTCGGCGGCGGGCCAACCTAGTCCCTGGGTCGTGGGGACGACCCTATAGTCGTCGGACATGACGGTGGCGGGCCAATCTAGTCCCGGGGTCGTGGGGACGACCCTATAGTCGTCGGACATGTCGGCGGCTGGGCAAGTTTGGCCCGTGGTCGTGGGTCGACCCTATAGTCGTCGGACGAGTCGGCGGCGGGCCAACCTAGTCCCTGGGTCGAGGGGTCGACCCTATCGTCGTCGGACATGACGGTGGCGGGCCAACCTAGTCCCGGGGTCGTGGGGACGACCCTACAGTCGTCGGACAGGTCGGCGGCGGGCCAACCCAGTCCCGTGTTCGTGGGGACGACCCTATAGTCGTAGGACATGTCGGCGGCTGGGCAACTTTGGCCCGTGGTCGTGGGGAAGACCCTATAGTCGTCGGACGAGTCGGCGGCGGGCCAACCTAGTCACTGGGTCGTGGGGACGACCCTATAGTCGTCGGACATGTCGGCGGCTGGGCAAGTTTGGTCCGTGGTCGTGGGGACGACCCTATAGTCGTCGGACGAGTCGGCGGCGGGCCAACCTAGTCCCTGTGTCGTGGGGACGACCCTATAGTCGTCGGACATGACGGTGGCGGGCCAACCTAGTCCCGGGGTCGTGGGGACGACCCTATAGTCGTCGGACATGTCGGCGGCGGGCCAACCCAGTCCCGGGGTCGTGGGGACAACCCTACAGTCCTCGGACATGTCGGCGGCGGGCCAACCTAGTCCCGGGGACGTGGGCACGACCCGATAGTCGTCGGACATGTCGGCGGCTGGGCAACTATGGCCCGTGGTCGTGGGGACGACCCTATAGTCGTCGGACATGTCGGCGGCTGGACAACTTTGGCCCGTGGTCGTGGGGACGACCATATAGTCGTCGGACGAGTCGGCGGCGGTCCAACCTAGTCCCTGGGTCGTGGGGACGACCCTATACTCGTCGGACATGACGGTGGCGGGCCAACCTAGTCCCGGGGTCGTGGGGACGACCCTACAGTCGCCGGACATGTCAGCGGCGGGCCAACCCAGTCCCGTGTTCGTGGGGACGACCCTATAGTCGTAGGACATGTCGGCGGCTGGGCAACTATGGCCCGTGGTCGTGGGGACGACCATATAGTCGTCGGACATGTCGGCGGCTGGCCAACCTAGTTCCGGGTTCGTGGGGACGACCCTATAGTCGTAGGACATGTCGGTGGCGGGCCAACCTAGTCCCGGGGTCGTGGGGACGACCCTACAGTCGCCGGACATGTCGGCGGCGGGCCAACCCAGTCCCGTGTTCGTGGGGACGACCCTATAGTCGTAGGACATGTCGGCGGCTGGGCAACAATGGCCCGTGGTCGTGGGGACGACCATATAGTCGTCGGACATGTCGGCGGCTGGCCAACCTAGTTCCGGGTTCGTGGGGACGACCCTATAGTCGTAGGACATGTCGGCGGCGGGCCAACGTCGGCCCAGGGTCGTGGGGACGACCTTATAGTCGTCGGACATGTCGGCGGCTGGGCAACTTTGGCCCGGATTCGTGGGGACGACCCTATAGTCGTCGGACATGACGGTGGCGGGCCAATATAGTCCCGGGGTCATGGGGACGACCCTATAGTCGTCGGACAATTCGGGGGCGGGCCAACCTGGACCCGGTGTCGTGGGGACGACACTATAGCCGTCGGACATGTCGGCGGCTGGGCAACTTTGACCCGGATTCGTGGGGACGACCCTATAGTCGTCGGACATGTCGGCGGCTCGCTAACCTAGTTCCGGGTTCGTGGGGACGACCCTATAGTCGTTGGACATGTCTGCGGCGGGCCAATGTCGGCCCAGGGTCGTGGGGACGACCCTATAGTCGTCGAACATGTCGGCGGCTGGACAACTTTGGCCCGTGGTCGTGGGGACGACCCTATAGTCGTCGGACGAGTCGGCGGCGGTCCAACCTAGTCCCTGGGTCGTGGGGACGACCCTATACTCGTCGGACATGACGGTGGCGGGCCAACCTAGTCCCGGGGTCGTGGGGACGACCCTACAGTCGTCGGACATGTCGGCGACGGGCCAACCCAGTCCCGTGTTCGTGGGGACGACCCTATAGTCGTAGGACATGTCGGCGGCGGGCCAACGTAGGTCCAGGGTCGTGGGGACGAGCCTACAGTCGTCGGACATGTCGGCGGCTGGCCAACCTAGTCCCGGGGTGGTGGGGACGACCCTATAGTCGTCGGACATGCCGGTGGCGGGACAATCTAGTCCAGGGGTCGTGGGGACGACCCTATAGTCGTAGGACATGTCGGCGGCTGCGCAACTATGGCCCGTGGTCGTGGGGACGACCATATAGTCGTCGGACATGTCGGCGGCTGGCCAACCTAGTTCCGGGTTCGTGGGGACGACCCTATAATCGTAGGACATGTCGGCGGCGGGCCAACCTAGTCCCGGGGTCGTGGGGACGACCCTATAGTCGTCGGACATGTCGGCGGCTGGGCAACTATGGCCCGTGGTCGTGGGGACGACCATATAGTCGTCGGACATGTCGGCGGCTGGGCAACTTTGGCCCGTGGTCGTGGGGACGACCCTATAGTCGTCGGACATGTCGGCAGCTGGGCAACTATGGCCCGTGGTCGTGGGGACGACCCTATAGTCGTCGGACATGTCGGCGTCTGGCCAACGTAGGTCCAGGGTCGTGGGGACGAGCCTACAGTCGTCGGACATGTCGGCGGCTGGCCAACCCAGTCCCGTGTTCGTGGGGACGACCCTATAGTCGTAGGACATGTCGGCAGCTGGGCAACTATGGCCCGTGGTCGTGGGGACGACCATATAGTCGTCGGACATGTCGGCGGCTGGGCAACTTTGGCCCGTGGTCGTGGGGACGACCCAATAGTCGTCGGACATGTCGGCGGCGGGCCAACCCAGTCCCGTGTTCGTGGGGACGACCCTATAGTCGTAGGACATGTCGGCAGCTGGGCAACTATGGCCCGTGGTCGTGGGGACGACCATATAGTCGTCGGACATGTCGGCGGCTGGGCAACTTTGGCCCGTGGTCGTGGGGACGACCCTATAGTCGTCGGACATGACGGTGGCGGGCCAACCTAGTCCCGGGGTCGTGGGGACGACCCTACAGTCGTCGGACATGTCGGCGACGGGCCAACCCAGTCCCGTGTTCGTGGGGACGACCCTATAGTCTCGGACATGACGGTGGCGGGCCAATCTAGTCCCTGGGTCGTGGGGACGACCCTATAGTCGTCGGACATGACGGTGGCGGGCCAACCTAGTCCCGGGGTCGTGGGGACAACCCTACAGTCCTCGGACATGTCGGCGGCGGGCCAACCTAGTTCCGGGTTCGTGGGGACGACCCTATAGTCGTAGGACATGTCGGCAGCTGGGCAACTATGGCCCGTGGTCGTGGGGACGACCATATAGTCGTCGGACATGTCGGCGGCTGGGCAACTTTGGCCCGTGGTCGTGGGGACGACCCTATAGTCGTCGGACATGACGGTGGCGGGCCAACCTAGTCCCTGGGTCGTGGGTCGACCCTATAGTCGTCGGACGAGTCGGCGGCGGGCCAACCTAGTCCCTGGGTCGAGGGGACGACCCTATAGTCTCGGACATGACGGTGGCGGGCCAACCTAGTCCCTGGGTCGTGGGGCCGACCCTATAGTCTCGGACATGACGGTGGCGGGCCAACCTAGTCCCTGGGTCGTGGGGACGATCCTATAGTCGTCGGACGAGTCGGCGGGGGGCCAACCTAGTCCCTGGGTCGAGGGGTCGACCCTATAGTCGTGGGACATGACGGTGGCGGGCCAACCTAGTCCCGGATTCGTGGGGACGACCCTATAGTCGTCGGACATGTCGGCGGCGGGCCAACCCAGTCCCGTGTTCGTGGGGACGACCCTATAGTCGTAGGACATGTCGGCAGCTGGGCAACTATGGCCCGTGGTCGTGGGGACGACCATATAGTCGTCGGACATGTCGGCGGCTGGGCAACTTTGGCCCGTGGTCGTGGGGACGACCCTATAGTCGTCGGACATGACGGTGGCGGGCCAACCTAGTCCCGGGGTCGTGGGGACGACCCTACAGTCGTCGGACATGTCGGCGACGGGCCAACCCAGTCCCGTGTTCGTGGGGACGACCCTATAGTCTCGGACATGACGGTGGCGGGCCAATCTAGTCCCTGGGTCGTGGGGACGACCCTATAGTCGTCGGACATGACGGTGGCGGGCCAACCTAGTCCCGGGGTCATGGGGACAACCCTATAGTCGTCGGACATGACGGTGGCGGGCCAATCTAGTCCCGGGGTCGTGGGGACGACCCTATAATCGTCGGACGAGTCGGCGGCGGGCCAACCTAGTCCCTGGGTCGTGGGGACGACCCTATAGTCTCGGACATGACGGTGGCTGGCCAATCTAGTCCCTGGGTCGTGGGGACGACCCTATAGTCGTCGGACATGACGGTGGCGGGCCAACCTAGTCCCGGGGTCGTGGGGACAACCCTACAGTCCTCGGACATGTCGGCGGCGGGCCAACCTAGTCCCGGGGTCGTGGGGACGACCCTGTAGTCGTCGGACATGACTGTGGCGGGCTAATCTAGTCCCGGGGTCGTGGGGACGACCCTATAGTCGTCGGACATGTCGGTGGCTGGCCAACCTAGCCCCGGGAACGTGGGGACGACCCTATAGTCGTCGGACATGTCGGCGGCGGGCCAACGTAGGTCCAGGGTCGTGGGGACGAGCCTACAGTCGCCGGACATGTCGGCGGCTGGCCAACCTAGTCCCGGGGTGGTGGGGACGACCCTATAATCGTAGGATATGTCGGCGGCGGGCCAACCTAGTCCCGGGGTCGTGGGGACGACCCTGTAGTCGTCGGACATGACTGTGGCGGGCTAATCTAGTCCCGGGGTCGTGGGGACGACCCTATAGTCGTCGGACATGTCGGTGGCTGGCCAACCTAGCCCCGGGAACGTGGGGACGACCCTATAGTCGTCGGACATGTCGGCGGCGGGCCAACGTAGGTCCAGGGTCGTGGGGACGAGCCTACAGTCGTCGGACATGTCGGCGGCTGGCCAACCTAGTCCCGGGGTCGTGGGGACGACCCTATAGTCGTAGGACATGGCGGCGGCTGCGCAACTATGGCCCGTGGTCGTGGGGACGACCATATAGTCGTCGGACATGTCGACGGCTGGCCAACCTAGTTCCGGGTTCGTGGGGACGACCCTATAGTCGTAGGACATGTCGGCGGCTGGCCAACCTAGTCCCGGGGTCGTGGGGACGACCCTATAATCGTCGGACATGTCGGCGATTGGGCAACTATGGCCGGTGTTCGTGGGGACGACCCTATAGTCGTCGGACATGACGGTGGCGGGCCAACCTAGTCCCGGGGTCGTGGGGACAACCCTACAGTCCTCGGACATGTCGGCGGCGGGCCAACCTAGTCCCGGGGTCGTGGGGACGACCCTGTAGTCGTCGGACATGACGGTGGCGGGCCAACCTAGTCCCTGGGTCGTGGGTCGACCCTATAGTCGTCGGACGAGTCGGCGGCGGGCCAACCTAGTCCCTGGGTCGAGGGGACGACCCTATAGTCTCGGACATGACGGTGGCGGGCCAACCTAGTCCCTGGGTCGTGGGGCCGACCCTATAGTCTCGGACATGACGGTGGCGGGCCAACCTAGTCCCTGGGTCGTGGGGACGATCCTATAGTCGTCGGACGAGTCGGCGGGGGGCCAACCTAGTCCCTGGGTCGAGGGGTCGACCCTATAGTCGTGGGACATGACGGTGGCGGGCCAACCTAGTCCCGGATTCGTGGGGACGACCCTATAGTCGTCGGACATGTCGGCGGCGGGCCAACCCAGTCCCGTGTTCGTGGGGACGACCCTATAGTCGTAGGACATGTCGGCAGCTGGGCAACTATGGCCCGTGGTCGTGGGGACGACCATATAGTCGTCGGACATGTCGGCGGCTGGGCAACTTTGGCCCGTGGTCGTGGGGACGACCCTATAGTCGTCGGACATGACGGTGGCGGGCCAACCTAGTCCCGGGGTCGTGGGGACGACCCTACAGTCGTCGGACATGTCGGCGACGGGCCAACCCAGTCCCGTGTTCGTGGGGACGACCCTATAGTCTCGGACATGACGGTGGCGGGCCAATCTAGTCCCTGGGTCGTGGGGACGACCCTATAGTCGTCGGACATGACGGTGGCGGGCCAACCTAGTCCCGGGGTCATGGGGACAACCCTATAGTCGTCGGACATGACGGTGGCGGGCCAATCTAGTCCCGGGGTCGTGGGGACGACCCTATAATCGTCGGACGAGTCGGCGGCGGGCCAACCTAGTCCCTGGGTCGTGGGGACGACCCTATAGTCTCGGACATGACGGTGGCTGGCCAATCTAGTCCCTGGGTCGTGGGGACGACCCTATAGTCGTTGGACATGACGGTGGCGGGCCAACCTAGTCCCGGGGTCGTGGGGACAACCCTACAGTCCTCGGACATGTCGGCGGCGGGCCAACCTAGTCCCGGGGTCGTGGGGACGACCCTGTAGTCGTCGGACATGACTGTGGCGGGCTAATCTAGTCCCGGGGTCGTGGGGACGACCCTATAGTCGTCGGACATGTCGGTGGCTGGCCAACCTAGCCCCGGGAACGTGGGGACGACCCTATAGTCGTCGGACATGTCGGCGGCGGGCCAACGTAGGTCCAGGGTCGTGGGGACGAGCCTACAGTCGCCGGACATGTCGGCGGCTGGCCAACCTAGTCCCGGGGTGGTGGGGACGACCCTATAATCGTAGGATATGTCGGCGGCGGGCCAACCTAGTCCCGGGGTCGTGGGGACGACCCTGTAGTCGTCGGACATGACTGTGGCGGGCTAATCTAGTCCCGGGGTCGTGGGGACGACCCTATAGTCGTCGGACATGTCGGTGGCTGGCCAACCTAGCCCCGGGAACGTGGGGACGACCCTATAGTCGTCGGACATGTCGGCGGCGGGCCAACGTAGGTCCAGGGTCGTGGGGACGAGCCTACAGTCGTCGGACATGTCGGCGGCTGGCCAACCTAGTCCCGGGGTCGTGGGGACGACCCTATAGTCGTAGGACATGGCGGCGGCTGCGCAACTATGGCCCGTGGTCGTGGGGACGACCATATAGTCGTCGGACATGTCGACGGCTGGCCAACCTAGTTCCGGGTTCGTGGGGACGACCCTATGGTCGTAGGACATGTCGGCGGCTGGCCAACCTAGTCCCGGGGTCGTGGGGACGACCCTATAGTCGTCGGACATGTCGGCGATTGGGCAACTATGGCCGGTGTTCGTGGGGACGACCCTATAGTCGTCGGACACGTCGGCGGCTGGCCAACCTACTCCCGGGGTGGTGGGGACGACCCTATAGTCGTCGGACATGTCGGCGGCTGGGCAACTTTGACCCGGATTCGTGGGGACGACCCTATAGTCGTCGGACATGTCGGCGGCTCGCTAACCTAGTTCCGGGTTCGTGGGGACGACCCTATAGTCGTTGGACATGTCTGCGGCGGGCCAATGTCGGCCCAGGGTCGTGGGGACGACCCTATAGTCGTCGGACATGTCGGCGGCTGGGCAACTTTGACCCGGATTCGTGGGGACGACACTATAGTCGTCGGACATGTCGGCGGCGGGCCAACCTAGTCCAGGGGCCGTGGGGACGACCCTATAGTCGTCGGACAAGTCGGGGGCGGGCCAACCTAGTCCCTGGGTCGTGGGGACGACCCTATAGTCGTCGGACATGACGGTGGCGGGCAAACCTACTCCCGGGGTCGTGGGGACGACCCTATAGTCGTCGGACATGACGGTGGCGGGCCAACCTAGTCCCGGGGTCGTGGGGACAACCCTACAGTCCTCGGACATGTCGGCGGCGGGCCAACCTAGTCCCGGGGTCGTGGGGACGACCCTGTAGTCGTCGGACATGTCAGCGGCGGGCCAACCCAGTCCCGTGTTCGTGGGGACGACCCTATAGTCGTAGGACATGTCGGCGGCTGGGCAACTATGGCCCGTGGTCGTGGGGACGACCATATAGTCGTCGGACATGTCGGCGGCTGGCCAACCTAGTTCCGGGTTCGTGGGGACGACCCTATAGTCGTAGGACATGTCGGTGGCGGGCCAACCTAGTCCCGGGGTCGTGGGGACGACCCTACAGTCGCCGGACATGTCGGCGGCGGGCCAACCCAGTCCCGTGTTCGTGGGGACGACCCTATAGTCGTAGGACATGTCGGCGGCTGGGCAACAATGGCCCGTGGTCGTGGGGACGACCATATAGTCGTCGGACATGTCGGCGGCTGGCCAACCTAGTTCCGGGTTCGTGGGGACGACCCTATAGTCGTAGGACATGTCGGCGGCGGGCCAACGTCGGCCCAGGGTCGTGGGGACGACCTTATAGTCGTCGGACATGTCGGCGGCTGGGCAACTTTGGCCCGGATTCGTGGGGACGACCCTATAGTCGTCGGACATGACGGTGGCGGGCCAATATAGTCCCGGGGTCATGGGGACGACCCTATAGTCGTCGGACAATTCGGGGGCGGGCCAACCTGGTCCCGGTGTCGTGGGGACGACACTATAGCCGTCGGACATGTCGGCGGCGGGCCAACCCAGTCCCGGGGTCGTGGGGACAACCCTACAGTCCTCGGACATGTCGGCGGCGGGCCAACCTAGTCCCGGGGACGTGGGCACGACCCTATAGTCGTCGGACATGTCGGCGGCTGTGCAACTATGGCCCGTGGTCGTGGGGACGACCCTATAGTCGTCGAACATGTCGGCGGCTGGACAACTTTGGCCCGTGGTCGTGGGGACGACCCTATAGTCGTCGGACGAGTCGGCGGCGGTCCAACCTAGTCCCTGGGTCGTGGGGACGACCCTATACTCGTCGGACATGACGGTGGCGGGCCAACCTAGTCCCGGGGTCGTGGGGACGACCCTACAGTCGTCGGACATGTCGGCGACGGGCCAACCCAGTCCCGTGTTCGTGGGGACGACCCTATAGTCGTAGGACATGTCGGCGGCGGGCCAACGTAGGTCCAGGGTCGTGGGGACGAGCCTACAGTCGTCGGACATGTCGGCGGCTGGCCAACCTAGTCCCGGGGTGGTGGGGACGACCCTATAGTCGTCGGACATGCCGGTGGCGGGACAATCTAGTCCAGGGGTCGTGGGGACGACCCTATAGTCGTAGGACATGTCGGCGGCTGCGCAACTATGGCCCGTGGTCGTGGGGACGACCATATAGTCGTCGGACATGTCGGCGGCTGGCCAACCTAGTTCCGGGTTCGTGGGGACGACCCTATAATCGTAGGGCATGTCGGCGGCGGGCCAACCTAGTCCCGGGGTCGTGGGGACGACCCTATAGTCGTCGGACATGTCGGCGGCTGGGCAACTATGGCCCGTGGTCGTGGGGACGACCATATAGTCGTCGGACATGTCGGCGGCTGGGCAACTTTGGCCCGTGGTCGTGGGGACGACCCTATAGTCGTCGGACATGTCGGCAGCTGGGCAACTATGGCCCGTGGTCGTGGGGACGACCCTATAGTCGTCGGACATGTCGGCGTCTGGCCAACGTAGGTCCAGGGTCGTGGGGACAATCCTACAGTCGTCGGACATGTCGGCGGCTGGCCAACCCAGTCCCGTGTTCGTGGGGACGACCCTATAGTCGTAGGACATGTCGGCAGCTGGGCAACTATGGCCCGTGGTCGTGGGGACGACCATATAGTCGTCGGACATGTCGGCGGCTGGGCAACTTTGGCCCGTGGTCGTGGGGACGACCCTATAGTCGTCGGACATGTCGGCGGCGGGCCAACCCAGTCCCGTGTTCGTGGGGACGACCCTATAGTCGTAGGACATGTCGGCAGCTGGGCAACTATGGCCCGTGGTCGTGGGGACGACCATATAGTCGTCGGACATGTCGGCGGCTGGGCAACTTTGGCCCGTGGTCGTGGGGACGACCCTATAGTCGTCGGACATGACGGTGGCGGGCCAACCTAGTCCCGGGGTCGTGGGGACGACCCTACAGTCGTCGGACATGTCGGCGACGGGCCAACCCAGTCCCGTGTTCGTGGGGACGACCCTATAGTCTCGGACATGACGGTGGCGGGCCAATCTAGTCCCTGGGTCGTGGGGACGACCCTATAGTCGTCGGACATGACGGTGGCGGGCCAACCTAGTCCCGGGGTCGTGGGGACAACCCTACAGTCCTCGGACATGTCGGCGGCGGGCCAACCTAGTTCCGGGTTCGTGGGGACGACCCTATAGTCGTAGGACATGTCGGCAGCTGGGCAACTATGGCCCGTGGTCGTGGGGACGACCATATAGTCGTCGGACATGTCGGCGGCTGGGCAACTTTGGCCCGTGGTCGTGGGGACGACCCTATAGTCGTCGGACATGACGGTGGCGGGCCAACCTAGTCCCTGGGTCGTGGGTCGACCCTATAGTCGTCGGACGAGTCGGCGGCGGGCCAACCTAGTCCCTGGGTCGAGGGGACGACCCTATAGTCTCGGACATGACGGTGGCGGGCCAACCTAGTCCCTGGGTCGTGGGGCCGACCCTATAGTCTCGGACATGACGGTGGCGGGCCAACCTAGTCCCTGGGTCGTGGGTCGACCCTATAGTCGTCGGACGAGTCGGCGGCGGGCCAACCTAGTCCCTGGGTCGAGGGGACGACCCTATAGTCTCGGACATGACGGTGGCGGGCCAACCTAGTCCCTGGGTCGTGGGGCCGACCCTATAGTCTCGGACATGACGGTGGCGGGCCAACCTAGTCCCTGGGTCGTGGGGACGATCCTATAGTCGTCGGACGAGTCGGCGGGGGGCCAACCTAGTCCCTGGGTCGAGGGGTCGACCCTATAGTCGTGGGACATGACTGTGGCGGGCTAATCTAGTCCCGGGGTCGTGGGGACGACCCTATAGTCGTCGGACATGTCGGTGGCTGGCCAACCTAGCCCCGGGAACGTGGGGACGACCCTATAGTCGTCGGACATGTCGGCGGCGGGCCAACGTAGGTCCAGGGTCGTGGGGACGAGCCTACAGTCGCCGGACATGTCGGCGGCTGGCCAACCTAGTCCCGGGGTGGTGGGGACGACCCTATAATCGTAGGATATGTCGGCGGCGGGCCAACCTAGTCCCGGGGTCGTGGGGACGACCCTGTAGTCGTCGGACATGACTGTGGCGGGCTAATCTAGTCCCGGGGTCGTGGGGACGACCCTATAGTCGTCGGACATGTCGGTGGCTGGCCAACCTAGCCCCGGGAACGTGGGGACGACCCTATAGTCGTCGGACATGTCGGCGGCGGGCCAACGTAGGTCCAGGGTCGTGGGGACGAGCCTACAGTCGTCGGACATGTCGGCGGCTGGCCAACCTAGTCCCGGGGTCGTGGGGACGACCCTATAGTCGTAGGACATGTCGGCGGCTGCGCAACTATGGCCCGTGGTCGTGGGGACGACCATATAGTCGTCGGACATGTCGACGGCTGGCCAACCTAGTTCCGGGTTCGTGGGGACGACCCTATAGTCGTAGGACATGTCGGCGGCTGGCCAACCTAGTCCCGGGGTCGTGGGGACGACCCTATAGTCGTCGGACATGTCGGCGATTGGGCAACTATGGCCGGTGTTCGTGGGGACGACCCTATAGTCGTCGGACACGTCGGCGGCTGGCCAACCTACTCCCGGGGTGGTGGGGACGACCCTATAGTCGTCGGACATGTCGGCGGCTGGGCAACTTTGACCCGGATTCGTGGGGACGACCCTATAGTCGTCGGACATGTCGGCGGCTCGCCAACCTAGTTCCGGGTTCGTGGGGACGACCCTATAGTCGTTGGACATGTCTGCGGCGGGCCAATGTCGGCCCAGGGTCGTGGGGACGACCCTATAGTCGTCGGACATGTCGGCGGCTGGGCAACTTTGACCCGGATTCGTGGGGACGACACTATAGTCGTCGGACATGTCGGCGGCGGGCCAACCTAGTCCAGGGGCCGTGGGGACGACCCTATAGTCGTCGGACAAGTCGGGGGCGGGCCAACCTAGTCCCTGGGTCGTGGGGACGACCCTATAGTCGTCGGACATGACGGTGGCGGGCAAACCTACTCCCGGGGTCGTGGGGACGACCCTATAGTCGTCGGACATGACGGTGGCGGGCCAACCTAGTCCCGGGGTCGTGGGGACAACCCTACAGTCCTCGGACATGTCGGCGGCGGGCCAACCTAGTCCCGGGGTCGTGGGGACGACCCTGTAGTCGTCGGACATGACTGTGGCGGGCTAATCTAGTCCCGGGGTCGTGGGGACGACCCTATAGTCGTCGGACATGTCGGCGGCTGGGCAACTATGGCCCGTGGTCGTGGGGACGACCCTATAGTCGTCGGACATGTCGGCGGCGGGCCAACGTAGGTCCAGGGTCGTGGGGACGAGCCTACAGTCGTCGGACATGTCGGCGGCTGGCCAACCTAGTCCCGGGGTGGTGGGGACGACCCTATAGTCGTCGGACATGCCGGTGGCGGGACAATCTAGTCCCGGGGTCGTGGGGACGACCCTATAGTCGTAGGACATGTCGGCGGCTGCGCAACTATGGCCCGTGGTCGTGGGGACGACCATATAGTCGTCGGACATGTCGGCGGCTGGCCAACCTAGTTCCGGGTTCGTGGGGACGACCCTATAATCGTAGGACATGTCGGCGGCGGGCCAACCTAGTCCCGGGGTCGTGGGGACGACCCTATAGTCGTCGGACATGTCGGCGGCTGGGCAGCTATGGCCGGTGTTCGTGGGGACGACCCTATGGTCGTCGGACATGTCGGCGTCTGGCCAACCTAGTCCCGGGGTGGTGGGTACGACCCTATTGTCGTCGGACATGACGGTAGCGGGCCAGTCTAGTCCCGGAGTCGTGGGGACGACCCTATAGTCGTAGGACATGTCGTCGGCTGGGCAACTATGGCCGGTGGTCGTGGGGACGACCATATAGTCGTCGCACGAGTCGGCGGCGGACCAACCTAGTCCCTGGGTCGTGGGGACGACCCTATAATCGTCGGACATGACGGTGGCGGGCCAACCTAGTCCCGGGGTCGTGGGGACGACCCTATAGTCGTCGCACATGTCGGCGGCGGGCCAATCTTGTCCCGGGGTCGTGGGGACGACCCTATAGTCGTCGGACAAGTCGGGGGCGGGCGAACCTAGTCCCGGTGTCATGGGGACGACACTATAATCGTCGGACATGTCGGCGGCGGGCCAACCTACTTCCAGGGTCGTGGGCACGACCCTATAGTCGTCCGACATGTCGGCGGCTGTCCAACCTAGTCCCGGGGTCGTGGGGACGACCCTGTAGTCGTCGGACATGACTGTGGCGGGCTAATCTAGTCCCGGGGTCGTGGGGACGACCCTATAGTCGTCGGACATGTCGGTGGCTGGCCAACCTAGCCCCGGGAACGTGGGGACGACCCTATAGTCGTCGGACATGTCGGCGGCCGGCCAACGTAGGTCCAGGGTCGTGGAGACGAGCCTACAGTCGTCGGACATGTCGGCGGCTGGCCAACCTAGTCCCGGGGTCGTGGGGACGACCCTATAGTCGTAGGACATGTCGGCGGCTGCGCAACTATGGCCCGTGGTCGTGGGGACGACCATATAGTCGTCGGACATGTCGACGGCTGGCCAACCTAGTTCCGGGTTCGTGGGGACGACCCTATAGTCGTAGGACATGTCGGCGGCTGGCCAACCTAGTCCCGGGGTCGTGGGGACGACCCTATAGTCGTCGGACATGTCGGCGATTGGGCAACTATGGCCGGTGTTCGTGGGGACGACCCTATAGTCGTCGGACACGTCGGCGGCTGGCCAACCTACTCCCGGGGTGGTGGGGACGACCCTATAGTCGTCGGACATGTCGGCGGCTGGGCAACTTTGACCCGGATTCGTGGGGACGACACTATAGTCGTCGGACATGTCGGCGGCGGGCCAACGTCGGCCCAGGGTCGTGGGGACGACCCTATAGTCGTCGGACATGTCGGCGGCTGGGCAACTTTGACCCGGATTCGTGGGGCGACACTATAGTCGTCGGACATGTCGGCGGCGGGCCAACCTAGTCCAGGGGCCGTGGGGACGACCCTATAGTCGTCGGACAAGTCGGGGGCGGGCCAACCTAGTCCCTGGGTCGTGGGGACGACCCTATAGTCGTTGGACATGTCTGCGGCGGGCCAACGTCGGCCCAGGGTCGTGGGGACGACCCTATAGTCGTCGGACATGTCGGCGGCTGGGCAACTTTGACCCGGATTCGTGGGGACGACACTATAGTCGTCGGACATGTCGGCGGCGGGCCAACCCAGTCCCGTGTTCGTGGGGACGACCCTATAGTCGTCGGACATATCGGCGGCTGGCCAACCTAGTCCCAGGGTCGTGGGGACGACCCTATAGTCGTCGGACAAGTCGGGGGCGGGCCAACCTAGTCCCTGGGTCGTGGGGACGACCCTATAGTCGTCGGACATGACGGTGGCGGGCAAACCTACTCCCGGGGTCGTGGGGACGACCCTACAGTCGTCGGACATGTCGGCGGCGGGCCAACCCAGTCCCGTGTTCGTGGGGACGACCCTATAGTCGTCGGACATATCGGCGGCGGGCCAACGTAGGCCCAGGGTCGTGGGGACGACCCTACAGTCGTCGGACATATCGGCGGCGGGCCAACGTAGGCCCAGGGTCGTGGGGACGACCCTATAGTCGTCGGACATGTCGGCGGCGGGCCATCGTAGGTCCAGGGTCGTGAGGACGAGCCTACAGTCGTCGGACATGTCGGCGGCTGGCCAACCTAGTCCCGGGGTGGTGGGGACGACCATATAGTCGTCGGACATGTCGGCGGCTGGGCAACTTTGACCCGGATTCGTGGGGACGACCCTATAGTCGTCGGACATGACGGTGGCGGGCCAATCTAGTCCCGGGGTCATGGGGACGACCCTATAGTCGTCGGACAAGTCGGGGGCGGGCCAACCTAGTCCCGGTGTCGTGGGGACGACACTATAGTCGTCGGACATGTCGGCGGCTGGGCAAGTTTGGCCCGAGGTCGTGGGGACGACCCTATAGTCGTCGGACGAGTCGGCGGCGGGCCAACCTAGTCCCTGGGTCGTGGGGTCGACCCTATAGTCGTCGGACCCGACGGTGGCGGGCCAACCTAGTCCCTGGGTCGTGGGGACGACCCTATAGTCGTCGGACATGACGGTGGCGGGCCAACCTAGTCCCGGGGTAGTGGGGATCACCCTACAGTCGTCGGACATATCGGCGGCGCGCCAACCCAGTCCCGTGTTCGTGGGGACGACCCTATAATCGTAGGACATGTCGGCGGCTGGGCAATTATGGCCCGTGGTCGTGGGGACGACCCTATAGTCGTCGGACATGGCGGCGGCGGGCCAACCCAGTCCCGTGTTCGTGGGGACGACCCTATAGTCGTCGGACATGTCGGCGGCTGGGCAACTGTGGCCCGTGGTCGTGGCGACAACCCTATAGTCGTCGGACATGACGGTGGCGGGCCAATCTAGTCCCGGGGTCGTGGGGACGACCCTATAGTCGTCGGACATGTCGGCGGCTGGGCAAGTTTGGCCCGTGGTCGTGGGGACGACCCTATAGTCGTCGGACGAGTCGGCGGCGGGCCAACCTAGTCCCTGGGTCGTGGGGACGACCCTATAGTCGTCGGACATGACGGTGGCGGGCAAACCTACTCGCGGGGTCGTGGGGACGACCCTACAGTCGTCGGACATGTCCGCGGCGGGCCAACCTAGTTCCGGGTTCGTGGGGACGACCCTATAGTCGTCGGACATGTCGGCGGCGGGCCAACCTAGTCCCGGGGACGTGGGGACGACCCTATAGTCGTCGGACATGTCGGCGGCTGGGCAACTATGGCCCGTGGTGGTGGGACGACCCTATAGTCTTAGGACATGTCGGCGGCGGGCCAACCTAGTCCCTGGGTCGTGGGGACGACCCTATAGTCGTCAGACATTTCGGCGGTTGGCCAACATAGTCCCGGGGTCGTGGAGACGACCCTATAGTCGTCGGACATTTCGGCGGTTGGCCAACCTAGTCCCGGGGTCGTGGGGACGACCCTATAGTCGTCGGACATGTCGGCGGCTGGGCAACTGTGGCCCGTGGTCGTGGGGACAACCCTATAGTCGTCGGACATGTCGGCGGCTGGTCAGCTTTGGAACGGGGTCGAGGGGACGACCCTATAGTCGTCGGACATGTCGGAGGCTGGCCAACCTAGTCCCGGGTTTGTGGGGACGATCCTATAGTCGTCGGACATGTCGGCGGGGGGCCAACCTAGTCCCGGGGTCGTGGGGACGACCCTATAGTCGTCGGACATGTAGGCGGCTGGGCAAGTTTGGCCCGTGGTCGTGGGTCGACCCTATAGTCGTCGGACGAGTCGGCGGCGGGCCAACCTAGTCCCTGGGTCGAGGGGTCGACCCTATAGTCGTCGGACATGACGGTGGCGGGCCAACCTAGTCCCGGGGTCGTGGGGACGACCCTACAGTCGTCGGACATTTCGGCGGCGGGCCAACCCAGTCCCGTGTTCGTGGGGATGACCCTATAGTCGTAGGACATGTCGGCAGCTGGGCAACTATGGCCCGTGGTCGTGGGGACGACCATATATTCGTCGGACATGTCGGCGGCTGGGCAACTTTGGCCCGTGGTCGTGGGGACGACCCTATAGTCTCGGACATGACGGTGGCGGGCTAACCTAGTCCCGGGGTCGTGGGGACGACCCTATAGTCCCGGACATGACGGTGGTGGGCCAATCTAGTCCCGGGGTCGCGGGGACGACCCTATAGTCGTCGGACATGTCGGCGGCTGGGCAAGTTTGGTCCGTGGTCGTGGGGACGACCCTATAGTCGTCGGACGAGTCGGCTGCGGGCCAACCTAGTCCCGTGTTCGTGGGGACGACCCTATAGTCGTAGGACATGTCGGCGGCTGGGCAATTATGGCCCGTGGTCGTGGGGACGACCATATAGTCGTCGGACATGTCGGCGGCTGGCCAACCTAGTTCCGGGTTCGTGGGGACGACCCTATAGTCGTAGGACATTGTCTGCGGCGGGCCAACCTAGTCCGTGGGTCGTGGGGACGACCCTATAGTCGTCGGACATGACGGTGGCGGGCCAACCTAGTCCCGGGGTCGTGGGGACAACCCTACAGTCCTCGGACATGTCGGCGGCGGGCCAACCTAGTCCCGGGGACGTGGGGACGACCCTATAGTCGTCGGACATGTCGGCGGCTGGGCAACTATGGCCCGTGGTCGTGGGGACGACCCTATAGTCGTCGGACATGACGGTGGCGGGCCAACCTAGTCCCAGGGTCGTGGGGACGACCCTACAGTCGTCGGACATGTCGGCGACGGGCCAACCCAGTCCCGTGTTCGTGGGGACGACCCTATAGTCGTAGGACATGTCGGCGGCTGGGAAATTATGGCCCGTGGTCGTGGGGACGACCATATAGTCGTCGGACATGTCGGCGGCTGGCCAACCTAGTTCCGGGTTCGGGGGGACGACCCTATAGTCGTAGGACATGTCTGCGGCGGGCCAACCTAGTCCCTGGGTCGTGGGGACGACCCTATAGTCGTCGGACATGACGGTGGCGGGCCAACCTAGTCCCTGGGTCGTGGGGACGACCCTATAGTCTCGGACATGACTGTGGCGGGCCAACCTAGTCCCTGGGTCGTGGGGACGATCCTATAGTCGTCGGACATGACGGTGGCGGGCCAATATAGTCCCGGGGTCATGGGGACAACCCTATAGTCGTCGGACATGACGGTGGCGGGCCAATCTAGTCCCGGGGTCGTGGGGACGACCCTATAGTCGTCGGACATGTCGGCGGCTGGGCAAGTTTGGCCCGTGGTCGTGGGTCGACCCTATAGTCGTCGGACCAGTCGGCTGCGGGCCAACCTAGTCCCGTGTTCGTGGGGACGACCCTATAGTCGTCGGACATGACGGTGGCGGGCCAATCTAGTCCCGGGTTCGTGGGGACGACCCTATAGTCGTCGGACGAGTCGGCGGCGGGCCAACCTAGTCCCTGGGTCGTGGGGACGACCCTATAGTCTCGGACATGACTGTGGCGGGCCAACCTAGTCCCTGGGTCGTGGGGACGATCCTATAGTCGTCGGACGAGTCGGCGGGGGGCCAACCTAGTCCCTGGGTCGAGGGGTCGACCCCATAGTCGTCGGACATGACGGTGGCGGGCCAACCTAGTCCCGGGGTCGTGGGGACGACCCTACAGTCGTCGGACATGTCGGCGGCGGGCCAACCCAGTCCCGTGTTCGTGGGGACGACCCTATAGTCGTAGGACATGTCGGCAGCTGGGCAACTATGGCCCGTGGTCGTGGGGACGACCATACAGTCGTCGGACATGTCGGCGGCTGGCCAACCTAGTTCCGGGTTCGTGGGGACGACCCTATTGTCGTAGGACATGTCGGCGGCTGGGTAACTTTGGCCCGTGGTCGTGGGGACGACCCTATAGTCGTCGGACGAGTCGGCGGCGGGCCAACCTAGTCCCTGGGTCGAGGGGTCGACCCTATAGTCGTCGGACATGACGGTGGCGGGCCAACCTAGTCCCGGGGTCGTGGGGACGACCCTACAGTCGTCGGACATTTCGGCGGCGGGCCAACCCAGTCCCGTGTTCGTGGGGATGACCCTATAGTCGTAGGACATGTCGGCAGCTGGGCAACTATGGCCCGTGGTCGTGGGGACGACCATATATTCGTCGGACATGTCGGCGGCTGGGCAACTTTGGCCCGTGGTCGTGGGGACGACCCTATAGTCTCGGACATGACGGTGGCGGGCTAACCTAGTCCCGGGGTCGTGGGGACGACCCTATAGTCCCGGACATGACGGTGGTGGGCCAATCTAGTCCCGGGGTCGCGGGGACGACCCTATAGTCGTCGGACATGTCGGCGGCTGGGCAAGTTTGGTCCGTGGTCGTGGGGACGACCCTATAGTCGTCGGACGAGTCGGCTGCGGGCCAACCTAGTCCCGTGTTCGTGGGGACGACCCTATAGTCGTAGGACATGTCGGCGGCTGGGCAATTATGGCCCGTGGTCGTGGGGACGACCATATAGTCGTCGGACATGTCGGCGGCTGGCCAACCTAGTTCCGGGTTCGTGGGGACGACCCTATAGTCGTAGGACATTGTCTGCGGCGGGCCAACCTAGTCCGTGGGTCGTGGGGACGACCCTATAGTCGTAGGACATGTCGGCAGCTGGGCAACTATGGCCCGTGGTCGTGGGGACGACCATACAGTCGTCGGACATGTCGGCGGCTGGCCAACCTAGTTCCTGGGTCGTGGGGACGACCCTATAGTCGTCGGACGAGTCGGCGGCGGGCCAACCTAGTCCCTGGGTCGTGGGGACGACCCTATAGTCGTCAGACATTTCGGCGGTTGGCCAACATAGTCCCGGGGTCGTGGAGACGACCCTATAGTCGTCGGACATTTCGGCGGTTGGCCAACCTAGTCCCGGGGTCGTGGGGACGACCCTATAGTCGTCGGACATGTCGGCGGCTGGGCAACTGTGGCCCGTGGTCGTGGGGACAACCCTATAGTCGTCGGACATGTCGGCGGCTGGTCAGCTTTGGAACGGGGTCGAGGGGACGACCCTATAGTCGTCGGACATGTCGGAGGCTGGCCAACCTAGTCCCGGGTTTGTGGGGACGATCCTATAGTCGTCGGACATGTCGGCGGGGGGCCAACCTAGTCCCGGGGTCGTGGGGACGACCCTATAGTCGTCGGACATGTAGGCGGCTGGGCAAGTTTGGCCCGTGGTCGTGGGTCGACCCTATAGTCGTCGGACGAGTCGGCGGCGGGCCAACCTAGTCCCTGGGTCGAGGGGTCGACCCTATAGTCGTCGGACATGACGGTGGCGGGCCAACCTAGTCCCGGGGTCGTGGGGACGACCCTACAGTCGTCGGACATTTCGGCGGCGGGCCAACCCAGTCCCGTGTTCGTGGGGATGACCCTATAGTCGTAGGACATGTCGGCAGCTGGGCAACTATGGCCCGTGGTCGTGGGGACGACCATATATTCGTCGGACATGTCGGCGGCTGGGCAACTTTGGCCCGTGGTCGTGGGGACGACCCTATAGTCTCGGACATGACGGTGGCGGGCTAACCTAGTCCCGGGGTCGTGGGGACGACCCTATAGTCCCGGACATGACGGTGGTGGGCCAATCTAGTCCCGGGGTCGCGGGGACGACCCTATAGTCGTCGGACATGTCGGCGGCTGGGCAAGTTTGGTCCGTGGTCGTGGGGACGACCCTATAGTCGTCGGACGAGTCGGCTGCGGGCCAACCTAGTCCCGTGTTCGTGGGGACGACCCTATAGTCGTAGGACATGTCGGCGGCTGGGCAATTATGGCCCGTGGTCGTGGGGACGACCATATAGTCGTCGGACATGTCGGCGGCTGGCCAACCTAGTTCCGGGTTCGTGGGGACGACCCTATAGTCGTAGGACATTGTCTGCGGCGGGCCAACCTAGTCCGTGGGTCGTGGGGACGACCCTATAGTCGTCGGACATGACGGTGGCGGGCCAACCTAGTCCCGGGGTCGTGGGGACAACCCTACAGTCCTCGGACATGTCGGCGGCGGGCCAACCTAGTCCCGGGGACGTGGGGACGACCCTATAGTCGTCGGACATGTCGGCGGCTGGGCAACTATGGCCCGTGGTCGTGGGGACGACCCTATAGTCGTCGGACATGACGGTGGCGGGCCAACCTAGTCCCAGGGTCGTGGGGACGACCCTACAGTCGTCGGACATGTCGGCGACGGGCCAACCCAGTCCCGTGTTCGTGGGGACGACCCTATAGTCGTAGGACATGTCGGCGGCTGGGAAATTATGGCCCGTGGTCGTGGGGACGACCATATAGTCGTCGGACATGTCGGCGGCTGGCCAACCTAGTTCCGGGTTCGGGGGGACGACCCTATAGTCGTAGGACATGTCTGCGGCGGGCCAACCTAGTCCCTGGGTCGTGGGGACGACCCTATAGTCGTCGGACATGACGGTGGCGGGCCAACCTAGTCCCTGGGTCGTGGGGACGACCCTATAGTCTCGGACATGACTGTGGCGGGCCAACCTAGTCCCTGGGTCGTGGGGACGATCCTATAGTCGTCGGACATGACGGTGGCGGGCCAATATAGTCCCGGGGTCATGGGGACAACCCTATAGTCGTCGGACATGACGGTGGCGGGCCAATCTAGTCCCGGGGTCGTGGGGACGACCCTATAGTCGTCGGACATGTCGGCGGCTGGGCAAGTTTGGCCCGTGGTCGTGGGTCGACCCTATAGTCGTCGGACCAGTCGGCTGCGGGCCAACCTAGTCCCGTGTTCGTGGGGACGACCCTATAGTCGTCGGACATGACGGTGGCGGGCCAATCTAGTCCCGGGTTCGTGGGGACGACCCTATAGTCGTCGGACGAGTCGGCGGCGGGCCAACCTAGTCCCTGGGTCGTGGGGACGACCCTATAGTCTCGGACATGACTGTGGCGGGCCAACCTAGTCCCTGGGTCGTGGGGACGATCCTATAGTCGTCGGACGAGTCGGCGGGGGGCCAACCTAGTCCCTGGGTCGAGGGGTCGACCCCATAGTCGTCGGACATGACGGTGGCGGGCCAACCTAGTCCCGGGGTCGTGGGGACGACCCTACAGTCGTCGGACATGTCGGCGGCGGGCCAACCCAGTCCCGTGTTCGTGGGGACGACCCTATAGTCGTAGGACATGTCGGCAGCTGGGCAACTATGGCCCGTGGTCGTGGGGACGACCATACAGTCGTCGGACATGTCGGCGGCTGGCCAACCTAGTTCCGGGTTCGTGGGGACGACCCTATTGTCGTAGGACATGTCGGCGGCTGGGTAACTTTGGCCCGTGGTCGTGGGGACGACCCTATAGTCGTCGGACGAGTCGGCGGCGGGCCAACCTAGTCCCTGGGTCGTGGGGACGACCCTATAGTCTCGGACATGACGGTGGCGGGCCAATCTAGTCCCTGGGTCGTGGGGACGACCCTATAGTCGTCGGACATGACGGTGGCGGGCCAACCTAGTCCCGGGGTCGTGGGGACAACCCTACAGTCCTCGGACATGTCGGCGGCGGGCCAACCTAGTCCCGGGGTCGTGGGGACGACCCTGTAGTCGTCGGACATGACTGTGGCGGGCTAATCTAGTCCCGGGGTCGTGGGGCCGACCCTATAGTCGTCGGACATGTCGGTGGCTGGCCAACCTAGCCCCGGGTTCGTGGGGACGACCCTATTGTCGTAGGACATGTCGGCGGCTGGGTAACTTTGGCCCGTGGTCGTGGGGACGACCCTATAGTCGTCGGACGAGTCGGCGGCGGGCCAACCTAGTCCCTGGGTCGTGGGGACGACCCTATAGTCTCGGACATGACGGTGGCGGGCCAATCTAGTCCCTGGGTCGTGGGGACGACCATATAGTCGTCGGACATGTCGGCGGCTGGCCAACCTAGTTCCGGGTTCGTGGGGACGACCCTATTGTCGTAGGACATGTCGGCGGCTGCGCAACTATGGCCCGTGGTCGTGGGGACGACCATATAGTCGTCGGACATGTCGGCGGCTGGCCATCCTAGTTCCGGGTTCGTGGGGACGACCCTATAATCGTAGGACATGTCGGTGGCGGGCCAACCTAGTCCCGGGGTCGTGGGGACGACCCTATAGTCGTCGGACATGTCGGCGGCTGGGCAGCTATGGCCGGTGTTCGTGGGGACGACCCTATAGTCGTCGGACATGTCGGCGTCTGGCCAACCTAGTCCCGGGTTCGTGGGGACGACCCTATAGTCGTCGGACCCGACGGTGGCGGGCCAACCTAGTCCCTGGGTCGTGGGGACGACCCTATAGTCGTCGGACATGACGGTGGCGGGCCAACCTAGTCCCGGGGTAGTGGGGATCACCCTACAGTCGTCGGACATGTCGGCGGCGCGCCAACCCAGTCCCGTGTTCGTGGGGACGACCCTATAATCGTAGGACATGTCGGCGGCTGGGCAATTATGGCCCGTGGTCGTGGGGACGACCCTATAGTCGTCGGACATGTCGGCGGCGGGCCAACCCAGTCCCGTGTTCGTTGGGACGACCCTATAGTCGTCGGACATGTCGGCGGCTGGGCAACTGTGGCCCGTGGTCGTGGGGACAACCCTATAGTCGTCGGACATGACGGTGGCGGGCCAATCTAGTCCCTGGGTCGGGGGGTCGACCCTATAGTCGTCGGACCCGACGGTGGCGGGCCAACCTAGTCCCTGGGTCGTGGGGACGACCCTATAGTCGTCGGACATGACGGTGGGGGGCCAACCTAGTCCCGGGGTAGTGGGGATCACCCTACAGTCGTCGGACATGTCGGCGGCGCGCCAACCCAGTCCCGTGTTCGTGGGGACGACCCTATAATCGTAGGACATGTCGGCGGCTGGGCAATTATGGCCCGTGGTCGTGGGGACGACCCTATAGTCGTCGGACATGTCGGCGGCGGGCCAACCCAGTCCCGTGTTCGTTAGGACGACCCTATACTCGTCGGACATGTCGGCGGCTGGGCAACTGTGGCCCGTGGTCGTGGGGACAACCCTATAGTCGTCGGACATGACGGTGGCGGGCCAATCTAGTCCCGGGGTCGTGGGGACGACCCTATAGTCGTCGGACATGTCGGCGGATGGGCAAGTTTGGCCCGTGGTCGTGGGGACGACCCTATAGTCGTCGGACGAGTCGGCGGCTGGCCAACCTAGTCCCTGGGTCGTGGGGACGACCCTATAGTCGTCGGACATGACGGTGGCGGGCAAACCTACTCGCGGGGTCGTGGGGACGACCCTACAGTCGTCGGACATGTCGGCGGCGGGCCAACCTAGTTCCGGGTTCGTGGGGACGACCCTATAGTCGTCGGACATGTCGGCGGCGGGCCAACCTAGTCCCGGGGACGTGGGGACGACCCTATAGTCGTCGGACATGTCGGCGGCTGGGCACCCGTGGCCCGTGGTGGTGGGGACGACCCTATAGTCGTAGGACATGTCGGCGGCGGGCCAACCTAGTCCCTGGGTCGTGGGGACGACCCTATAGTCGTCGGACATGTCGGCGGCGGGCCAACGTAGGCCCAGGGTCGTAGGGACGAACGTATAGTCGTCGGACATGTCGGCGGCCGGCCAACCTAGTCCCGGGGTCGTGGAGACGACCCTATAGTCGTCGGACATTTCGGCGGTTGGCCAACCTAGTCCCGGGGTCGTGGGGACGACCCTATAGTCGTCGGACATGTTGGCGGCTGGGCAACTGTGGCCCGTGGTCGTGGGGACAACCCTATAGTCGTCGGACATGTCGGCGGCTGGGCAACTGTGGCCCGTGGTCGTGGGGACAACCGTATAGTCGTCGGACCTGACTGTGGCGGGCCAACCAAGTCCCGGGTTCGTGGGGACGACCCTATAGTCGTCGGACATGACGGTGGCGGGCCAATCTAGTCCCGGGGTCGTGGGGACGACCCCATAGTCGTCCGACATTTCGGCGGTTGGCCAACCTAGTCCCGGGGTCGTGGGGACGACCCTATAGTCGTCGGACATGTTGGCGGCTGGGCAACTGTGGCCCGTGGTCGTGGGGACAACCCTATAGTCGTCGGACATGTCGGCGGCTGGGCAACTGTGGCCCGTGGTCGTGGGGACAACCCTATAGTCGTCGGACATGTCGGCGGCTGGACAGCTTTGGAACGGGGTCGAGGGGACGACCCTATAGTCGTCGGACATGTTGGAGGCTGGCCAACCTAGTCCCGGGTTTGTGGGGACGATCCTATAGTCGTCGGACATGTCGGCGGCTGGCCAACCTAGTTCCGGGTTCGTGGGGCGACCCTATAGTCGTCGGACATGACGGTGGCGGGCCAATCTAGTCCCGGTTTCGTGGGGACGACCCTATAGTCGTCGGACATGTCGGCGGCTGGCCAACCTAGTCCCGGGGTGGTGGGGACGACCCTATGGTCGTCGGACATGATGGTGGCGGGCCAATCTAGACCCGGGGTCGTGGGGACGACCCAATAGTCGTCGGACATGTCGGCGGCTGGCCAACTTTGGCCCGTGGTCGTGGGGACGACCCTATAGTCGTCGGACATGGCGGTGGCGTGCCAATCTATCCCCGGGGTCGTGGGGACGACCCTATAGTCGTCGGACATGTCGGCGGCTGGGCAACTGTGGCCCGTGGTCGTGGGACGACCCTATAGTCGTCGGACATGTCGGCGGCTGGGCAACTGTGGTCCGTGGTCGTGGGGCGACCCTATAGTCGTCGGACATGTCGGCGGCTGGGCAACTGTGGCCCGTGGTCGTGGGACGACCCTATAGTCGTCGGACATGTCGGCGCCTGGGCAACTGTGGCCCGTGGTCGTGGGGACAACCCTATATTCATCGGACATGACGGTGGCGGGCCAACCTAGTCCCGGTTTCGTAGGGACGACCCAATAGTCTTCGGACAGGTCGGCGGCGGGCCAACCTAGTCCCGGTTTCGTGGGGACGACCCTATAGTCTTCGGACAGGTCTGCGGCTGGCCAACCTAGTCCCGGGTTCGTGGGGACGACCCTATAATCGTCGGACATGTCGGCGGCTGGGCAACTGTGGCCCGTGGTCGTGGGACGACCCTATAGTCGTCGGACATGTCGGCGGCTGGGCAACTGTGGTCCGTGGTCGTGGGGCGACCCTATAGTCGTCGGACATGTCGGCGGCTGGGCAACTGTGGCCCGTGGTCGTGGGACGACCCTATAGTCGTCGGACATGTCGGCGCCTGGGCAACTGTGGCCCGTGGTCGTGGGGACAACCCTATATTCATCGGACATGACGGTGGCGGGCCAACCTAGTCCCGGTTTCGTAGGGACGACCCAATAGTCTTCGGACAGGTCGGCGGCGGGCCAACCTAGTCCCGGTTTCGTGGGGACGACCCTATAGTCGTCAGACATTTCGGCGGTGCCCAGCCTAGTCCAGGGGTCGTGGGGACGACCCTATAGCCGTCGGACATGACGGCGGCTGGTCAACTTTGCGCCGGGGTCGAAGGGACGACCCTATAGGCGTCGGACATGTTTGGCGGCTGGCCAACCTAGTCCCGTGTTCGTGGGGACGACCCTATAGTCGTCGGACATGACGGTGGCGGGCCAATCTAGTCCCGGGTTCGTGGGGACGACCCTATAGTCGTCGGACGAGTCGGCGGCGGGCCAACCTAGTCCCGTGTTCGTGGGGACGACCCTATAGTCGTCGGACATGACGGTGGCGGGCCAATCTAGTCCCGGGTTCGTGGGGACGACCCTATAGTCGTCGGACGAGTCGGCGGCGGGCCAACCTAGTCCCTGGGTCGTGGGGACGACCCTATAGTCTCGGACATGACTGTGACGGGCCAACCTAGTCCCTGGGTCGTGGGGACGATCCTATAGTCGTCGGACATGACGGTGGCGGGCCAATATAGTCCCGGGGTCATGGGGACAACCCTATAGTCGTCGGACATGACGGTGGCGGGCCAATCTAGTCCCGGGGTCGTGGGGACGACCCTATAGTCGTCGGACATGTCGGCGGCTGGGCAAGTTTGGCCCGTGGTCGTGGGTCGACCCTATAGTCGTCGGACCAGTCGGCTGCGGGCCAACCTAGTCCCGTGTTCGTGGGGACGACCCTATAGTCGTCGGACATGACGGTGGCGGGCCAATCTAGTCCCGGGTTCGTGGGGACGACCCTATAGTCGTCGGACGAGTCGGCGGCGGGCCAACCTAGTCCCTGGGTCGTGGGGACGACCCTATAGTCTCGGACATGACTGTGGCGGGCCAACCTAGTCCCTGGGTCGTGGGGACGATCCTATAGTCGTCGGACATGACGGTGGCGGGCCAATATAGTCCCGGGGTCATGGGGACAACCCTATAGTCGTCGGACATGACGGTGGCGGGCCAATCTAGTCCCGGGGTCGTGGGGACGACCCTATAGTCGTCGGACATGTCGGCGGCTGGGCAACTGTGGCCCGTGGTCGTGGGGACGACCCTATAGTCGTCGGACATGGCGGTGGCGTGCCAATCTATCCCCGGGGTCGTGGGGACGACCCTATAGTCGTCGGACATGACGGTGGCGGGCCAATCTAGTCCCGGGTTCGTGGGCACGACCATGGTCGTCGGATATGTCGGCGGCTGGGCAACTGTGGTCCGTGGTCGTGGGGCGACCCTATAGTCGTCGGACAAGTCGGCGGCGGGCCAAACTAGTCCCGGGGCCGTGGGGACGACCGTATAGTCGTCGGACATGTCGGCGGCTGGCCAACCTAGTCCCCGGGTCGTGGGGACGACCCTATAGTCGTCGGACATGTCGGCGGCTGGTCAACTTTGGGCCGGGGTCGAGGGGACGACCCTATAGTCGTCGAACATGTCGGCGGCTAGCCAATCGAGTCCCGGGGTCGTGTGGACGACCCTATAGTCGTCGGACATGACGGCGGCAGGCCAACCTAGTCCCGGGTTCGTGGGGCCGACCCTATAATCGTCGGACATGTCGGCGGCGGGCCAACGTAGGCCCAGGGTCGTAGGGACGAACGTATAGTCGTCGGACATGTCGGCGGCCGGCCAACCTAGTCCCGGGGTCGTGGAGACGACCCTATAGTCGTCGGACATTTCGGCGGTTGGCCAACCTAGTCCCGGGGTCGTGGGGACGACCCTATAGTCGTCGGACATGTTGGCGGCTGGGCAACTGTGGCCCGTGGTCGTGGGGACAACCCTATAGTCGTCGGACATGTCGGCGGCTGGGCAACTGTGGCCCGTGGTCGTGGGGACAACCGTATAGTCGTCGGACCTGACTGTGGCGGGCCAACCAAGTCCCGGGTTCGTGGGGACGACCCTATAGTCGTCGGACATGACGGTGGCGGGCCAATCTAGTCCCGGGGTCGTGGGGACGACCCCATAGTCGTCCGACATTTCGGCGGTTGGCCAACCTAGTCCCGGGGTCGTGGGGACGACCCTATAGTCGTCGGACATGTTGGCGGCTGGGCAACTGTGGCCCGTGGTCGTGGGGACAACCCTATAGTCGTCGGACATGTCGGCGGCTGGGCAACTGTGGCCCGTGGTCGTGGGGACAACCCTATAGTCGTCGGACATGTCGGCGGCTGGACAGCTTTGGAACGGGGTCGAGGGGACGACCCTATAGTCGTCGGACATGTTGGAGGCTGGCCAACCTAGTCCCGGGTTTGTGGGGACGATCCTATAGTCGTCGGACATGTCGGCGGCTGGGCAACTGTGGTCCGTGGTCGTGGGGCGACCCTATAGTCGTCGGACATGACGGTGGCGGGCCAATCTAGTCCCGGTTTCGTGGGGACGACCCTACAGTCGTCGGACATGTCGGCGGCTGGCCAACCTAGTCCCGGGGTGGTGGGGACGACCCTATGGTCGTCGGACATGATGGTGGCGGGCCAATCTAGACCCGGGGTCGTGGGGACGACCCAATAGTCGTCGGACATGTCGGTGGCTGGCCAACTTTGGCCCGTGGTCGTGGGGACGACCCTATAGTCGTCGGACATGGCGGTGGCGTGCCAATCTATCCCCGGGGTCGTGGGGACGACCCTATAGTCGTCGGACATGTCGGCGGCTGGGCAACTGTGGCCCGTGGT
The DNA here is from genome assembly GCA_946251845.1 of Andrena fulva. Classification (NCBI taxonomy): domain Eukaryota; kingdom Metazoa; phylum Arthropoda; class Insecta; order Hymenoptera; family Andrenidae; genus Andrena; species Andrena fulva. Next base: position 475,838 of record CAMITZ010000228.1, read on the forward strand.
CGTGGGACGACCCTATAGTCGTCGGACATGTCGGCGGCTGGGCAACTGTGGTCCGTGGTCGTGGGGCGACCCTATAGTCGTCGGACATGTCGGCGGCTGGGCAACTGTGGCCCGTGGTCGTGGGACGACCCTATAGTCGTCGGACATGTCGGCGCCTGGGCAACTGTGGCCCGTGGTCGTGGGGACAACCCTATATTCATCGGACATGACGGTGGCGGGCCAACCTAGTCCCGGTTTCGTAGGGACGACCCAATAGTCTTCGGACAGGTCGGCGGCGGGCCAACCTAGTCCCGGTTTCGTGGGGACGACCCTATAGTCTTCGGACAGGTCTGCGGCTGGCCAACCTAGTCCCGGGTTCGTGGGGACGACCCTATAATCGTCGGACATGTCGGCGGCTGGGCAACTGTGGCCCGTGGTCGTGGGACGACCCTATAGTCGTCGGACATGTCGGCGGCTGGGCAACTGTGGTCCGTGGTCGTGGGGCGACCCTATAGTCGTCGGACATGTCGGCGGCTGGGCAACTGTGGCCCGTGGTCGTGGGACGACCCTATAGTCGTCGGACATGTCGGCGCCTGGGCAACTGTGGCCCGTGGTCGTGGGGACAACCCTATATTCATCGGACATGACGGTGGCGGGCCAACCTAGTCCCGGTTTCGTAGGGACGACCCAATAGTCTTCGGACAGGTCGGCGGCGGGCCAACCTAGTCCCGGTTTCGTGGGGACGACCCTATAGTCGTCAGACATTTCGGCGGTGCCCAGCCTAGTCCAGGGGTCGTGGGGACGACCCTATAGCCGTCGGACATGACGGCGGCTGGTCAACTTTGCGCCGGGGTCGAAGGGACGACCCTATAGGCGTAGGGACATGTTTGGCGGCTGGCCAACGTAGTCCCGTGTTCGTGGGGACGACCCTATAGTCGTCGGACATGACGGTGGCGGGCCAATCTAGTCCCGGGTTCGTGGGGACGACCCTATAGTCGTCGGACGAGTCGGCGGCGGGCCAACCTAGTCCCGTGTTCGTGGGGACGACCCTATAGTCGTCGGACATGACGGTGGCGGGCCAATCTAGTCCCGGGTTCGTGGGGACGACCCTATAGTCGTCGGACGAGTCGGCGGCGGGCCAACCTAGTCCCTGGGTCGTGGGGACGACCCTATAGTCTCGGACATGACTGTGGCGGGCCACCCTAGTCCCTGGGTCGTGGGGACGATCCTATAGTCGTCGGACATGACGGTGGCGGGCCAATATAGTCCCGGGGTCATGGGGACAACCCTATAGTCGTCGGACATGACGGTGGCGGGCCAATCTAGTCCCGGGGTCGTGGGGACGACCCTATAGTCGTCGGACATGTCGGCGGCTGGGCAAGTTTGGCCCGTGGTCGTGGGTCGACCCTATAGTCGTCGGACCAGTCGGCTGCGGGCCAACCTAGTCCCGTGTTCGTGGGGACGACCCTATAGTCGTCGGACATGACGGTGGCGGGCCAATCTAGTCCCGGGTTCGTGGGGACGACCCTATAGTCGTCGGACGAGTCGGCGGCGGGCCAACCTAGTCCCTGGGTCGTGGGGACGACCCTATAGTCTCGGACATGACTGTGGCGGGCCAACCTAGTCCCTGGGTCGTGGGGACGATCCTATAGTCGTCGGACATGACGGTGGCGGGCCAATATAGTCCCGGGGTCATGGGGACAACCCTATAGTCGTCGGACATGACGGTGGCGGGCCAATCTAGTCCTGGGGACGTGGGGACGACCCTATAGTCGTCGGACATGTCGGCGGCTGGGCAAGTTTGGCCCGTGGTCGTGGGTCGACCCTATAGTCGTCGGACCAGTCGGCTGCGGGCCAACCTAGTCCCGTGTTCGTGGGGACGACCCTATAGTCGTCGGACATGACGGTGGCGGGCCAATCTAGTCCCGGGTTCGTGGGGACGACCCTATAGTCGTCGGACGAGTCGGCGGCGGGCCAACCTAGTCCCTGGGTCGTGGGGACGACCCTATAGTCTCGGACATATCGGCGGCTGGCCAACCTAGTCCCGGGGTCGTAGGGACGACACTATAGTCTTCGGACATGACGGTGGCGGGCCAATCTAGTCCCGGGGTCGTGGGGACGACCCTATAGTCGTCGGACATGACGGTGGCGGGCCAATCTAGTCCCGGGGTCGTGGGGACGACCCTATAGTCGTCGGACATGTCGGCGGCTGGGCAAGTTTGGCCCGTGGTCGTGGGTCGACCCTATAGTCGTCGGACCAGTCGGCTGCGGGCCAACCTAGTCCCGTGTTCGTGGGGACGACCCTATAGTCGTCGGACATGACGGTGGCGGGCCAATCTAGTCCCGGGTTCGTGGGGACGACCCTATAGTCGTCGGACGAGTCGGCGGCGGGCCAACCTAGTCCCTGGGTCGTGGGGACGACCCTATAGTCTCGGACATGACTGTGGCGGGCCAACCTAGTCCCTGGGTCGTGGGGACGATCCTATAGTCGTCGGACGAGTCGGCGGGGGGCCAACCTAGTCCCTGGGTCGAGGGGTCGACCCTATAGTCGTCGGACATGACGGTGGCGGGCCAACCTAGTCCCGGGGTCGTGGGGACGACCCTACAGTCGTCGGACATGTCGGCGGCGGGCCAACCCAGTCCCGTGTTCGTGGGGACGACCCTATAGTCGTAGGACATGTCGGCAGCTGGGCAACTATGGCCCGTGGTCGTGGGGACGACCATACAGTCGTCGGACATGTCGGCGGCTGGCCAACCTAGTTCCGGGTTCGTGGGGACGACCCTATTGTCGTAGGACATGTCGGCGGCTGGGTAACTTTGGCCCGTGGTCGTGGGGACGACCCTATAGTCGTCGGACGAGTCGGCGGCGGGCCAACCTAGTCCCTGGGTCGTGGGGACGACCCTATAGTCTCGGACATGACGGTGGCGGGCCAATCTAGTCCCTGGGTCGTGGGGACGACCCTATAGTCGTCGGACATGACGGTGGCGGGCCAACCTAGTCCCGGGGTCGTGGGGACAACCCTACAGTCCTCGGACATGTCGGCGGCGGGCCAACCTAGTCCCGGGGTCGTGGGGACGACCCTGTAGTCGTCGGACATGACTGTGGCGGGCTAATCTAGTCCCGGGGTCGTGGGGACGACCCTATATTCGTCGGACATGTCGGTGGCTGGCCAACCTAGCCCCGGGTTCGTGGGGACGACCCTATTGTCGTAGGACATGTCGGCGGCTGGGTAACTTTGGCCCGTGGTCGTGGGGACGACCCTATAGTCGTCGGACGAGTCGGCGGCGGGCCAACCTAGTCCCTGGGTCGTGGGGACGACCCTATAGTCTCAGACATGACGGTGGCGGGCCAATCTAGTCCCTGGGTCGTGGGGACGACCATATAGTCGTCGGACATGTCGGCGGCTGGCCAACCTAGTTCCGGGTTCGTGGGGACGACCCTATTGTCGTAGGACATGTCGGCGGCTGCGCAACTATGGCCCGTGGTCGTGGGGACGACCATATAGTCGTCGGACATGTCGGCGGCTGGCCATCCTAGTTCCGGGTTCGTGGGGACGACCCTATAATCGTAGGACATGTCGGTGGCGGGCCAACCTAGTCCGGGGGTCGTGGGGACGACCCTATAGTCGTCGGACATGTCGGCGGCTGGGCAGCTATGGCCGGTGTTCGTGGGGACGACCCTATAGTCGTCGGACATGTCGGCGTCTGGCCAACCTAGTCCCGGGGTGGTGGGGACGACCCTATTGTCGTCGGATATGACGGTAGCGGGCCAATCTAGTCCCGGAGTCGTGGGGACGACCCTATAGTCGTAGGACATGTCGGCGGCTGGGCAACTATGGCCCGTAGTCGTGGGGACGACCCTATAGTCGTCGGACACGTCGGCGGCGGGCCAACCTAGTCCAGGGGCCGTGGGGACGACCCTATAGTCGTCGGAATAGTCGGGGGCGGGCCAACCTAGTCCCTGGGTCGTGGGGACGACCCTATAGTCGTCGGACATGACGGTGGCGGGCAAACCTACTCCCGGGGTCGTGGGGACGACCCTACAGTCGTCGGACATGTCGGCGGCGGGCCAACCCAGTCCCGTGTTCGTGGGGACGACCCTTTAGTCGTCGGACATATCGGCGGCGGGCCAACGTAGGCCCAGGGTCGTGGGGACGACCCTACAGTCGTCGGACATATCGGCGGCGGGCCAACGTAGGCCCAGGGTCGTGGGGACGACCCTATAGTCGTCGGACGAGTCGGCGGCTGGCCAACCTAGTCCCTGGGTCGTGGGGACGACCCTATAGTCGTCGGACATGACGGTGGCGGGCAAACCTACTCGCGGGGTCGTGGGGACGACCCTACAGTCGTCGGACATGTCGGCGGCGGGCCAACATAGTTCCGGGTTCGTGGGGACGACCCTATAGTCGTCGGACATGTCGGCGGCGGGCCAACCTAGTCCCGGGGACGTGGGGACGACCCTATAGTCGTCGGACATGTCGGCGGCTGGGCACCCGTGGCCCGTGGTGGTGGGGACGACCCTATAGTCGTAGGACATGTCGGCGGCGGGCCAACCTAGTCCCTGGGTCGTGGGGACGACCCTATAGTCGTCGGACATTTCGGCGGTTGGCCAACATAGTCCCGGGGTCGTGGAGACGACCCTATAGTCGTCGGACATTTCGGCGGTTGGCCAACCTAGTCCCGGGGTCGTGGGGACGACCCTATAGTCGTCGGACATGTCGGCGGCTGGGCAACTGTGGCCCGTGGTCGTGGGGACGACCCTATAGTCGTCGGACATGGCGGTGGCGTGCCAATCTATCCCCGGGGTCGTGGGGACGACCCTATAGTCGTCGGACATGACGGTGGCGGGCCAATCTAGTCCCGGGTTCGTGGGCACGACCATGGACGTCGGACATGTCGGCGGCTGGGCAACTGTGGTCCGTGGTCGTGGGGCGACCCTATAGTCGTCGGTCAAGTCGGCGGCGGGCCAAACTAGTCCCGGGGCCGTGGGGACGACCGTATAGTCGTCGGACATGTCGGCGGCTGGCCAACCTAGTCCCCGGGTCGTGGGGACGACCCTATAGTCGTCGGACATGTCGGCGGCTGGTCAACTTTGGGCCGGGGTCGAGGGGACGACCCTATAGTCGTCGAACATGTCGGCGGCTAGCCAATCGAGTCCCGGGGTCGTGTGGACGACCCTATAGTCGTCGGACATGACGGCGGCAGGCCAACCTAGTCCCGGGTTCGTGGGGCCGACCCTATAATCGTCGGACATGTCGGCGGCGGGCCAACGTAGGCCCAGGGTCGTAGGGACGAACGTATAGTCGTCGGACATGTCGGCGGCCGGCCAACCTAGTCCCGGGGTCGTGGAGACGACCCTATAGTCGTCGGACATTTCGGCGGTTGGCCAACCTAGTCCCGGGGTCGTGGGGACGACCCTATAGTCGTCGGACGTGTTGGCGGCTGGGCAACTGTGGCCCGTGGTCGTGGGGACAACCCTATAGTCGTCGGACATGTCGGCGGCTGGGCAACTGTGGCCCGTGGTCGTGGGGACAACCGTATAGTCGTCGGACCTGACTGTGGCGGGCCAACCAAGTCCCGGGTTCGTGGGGACGACCCTATAGTCGTCGGACATGACGGTGGCGGGCCAATCTAGTCCCGGGGTCGTGGGGACGACCCCATAGTCGTCCGACATTTCGGCGGTTGGCCAACCTAGTCCCGGGGTCGTGGGGACGACCCTATAGTCGTCGGACATGTTGGCGGCTGGGCAACTGTGGCCCGTGGTCGTGGGGACAACCCTATAGTCGTCGGACATGTCGGCGGCTGGGCAACTGTGGCCCGTTGTCGTGGGGACAACCCTATAGTCGTCGGACATGTCGGCGGCTGGACAGCTTTGGAACGGGGTCGAGGGGACGACCCTATAGTCGTCGGACATGTCGGAGGCTGGCCAACCTAGTCCCGGGTTTGTGGGGACGATCCTATAGTCGTCGGACATGTCGGCGGCTGGGCAACTGTGGTCCGTGGTCGTGGGGCGACCCTATAGTCGTCGGACATGACGGTGGCGGGCCAATCTAGTCCCGGGGTGGTGGGGACGACCCTATGGTCGTCGGACATGATGGTGGCGGGCCAATCTAGACCCGGGGTCGTGGGGACGACCCAATAGTCGTCGGACATGTCGGCGGCTGGCCAACTTTGGCCCGTGGTCGTGGGGACGACCCTATAGTCGTCGGACATGGCGGTGGCGTGCCAATCTATCCCCGGGGTCGTGGGGACGACCCTATAGTCGTCGGACATGGCGGTGGCGTGCCAATCTATCCCCGGGGTCGTGGGGACGACCCTATAGTCGTCGGACATGTCGGCGGCTGGGCAACTGTGGCCCGTGGTCGTGGGACGACCCTATAGTCGTCGGACATGTCGGCGGCTGGGCAACTGTGGTCCGTGGTCGTGGGGCGACCCTATAGTCGTCGGACATGTCGGCGGCTGGGCAACTGTGGCCCGTGGTCGTGGGACGACCCTACAGTCGTCGGACATGTCGGCGCCTGGGCAACTGTGGCCCGTGGTCGTGGGGACAACCCTATATTCATCGGACATGACGGTGGCGGGCCAACCTAGTCCCGGTTTCGTAGGGACGACCCAATAGTCTTCGGACAGGTCGGCGGCGGGCCAACCTAGTCCCGGTTTCGTGGGGACGACCCTATAGTCGTCAGACATTTCGGCGGTGCCCAGCCTAGTCCAGGGGTCGTGGGGACGACCCTATAGCCGTCGGACATGACGGCGGCTGGTCAACTTTGCGCCGGGGTCGAAGGGACGACCCTATAGGCGTCGGACATGTTTGGCGGCTGGCCAACCTAGTCCCGGGGTCGTGGGGACGACCCTATAGTCGTCGGACATAACGGTGGCGGGCCAATCTAGTCCCGGGGTCGAGGGGACGACCCTATAGTCGTCAGACATTTCGGCGGTTGCCCAACCTAGTCCAGGGGTCGTGGGGACGACCCTATAGTCGTCGGACATGTCGGCGCCTGGGCAACGTAGACCCAGGGTCGTAGGGACGACCCTATAGTCGTCGGACATGTCGGCGGCTGGGCAACTGTGGTCCGTGGTCGTGGGGCGACCCTATAGTCGTCGGACATGACGGTGGCGGGCCAACCTAGTCCCGGTTTCGTGGGGACGACCCTATAGTCGTCGGACATGTCGGCGGCTGGGCAACTATGGCCCGTGGTCGTGGGGACGACCCTATAGTCGTCGGACGAGTCGGCGGCGGGCCAACCTAGTCCCTGGGTCGTGGGGACGACCCTATAGTCGTCGGACATGACGGTGGCGGGCCAACCTAGTCCCGGGGTCGTGGGGACGACCCTACAGTCGTCGGACATGTCGGCGGCGGGCCAACCCAGTCCCGTGTTCGTGGGGACGACCCTATAGTCGTAGGACATGTCGGCGGCTGGGCAACTATGGCCCGTGGTCGTGGGGACGACCCTATAGTCGTCGGACGAGTCGGCGGCGGGCCAACCTAGCCCCTGGGTCGTGGGGCGACCCTATAGTCGTCGGACATGACGGTGGCGGGCCAACCTAGTCCCGGTTTCGTGGGGACGACCCTATAGTCGTCGGACATGTCGGCGGCTGGGCAACTATGGCCCGTGGTCGTGGGGACGACCCTATAGTCGTCGGACGAGTCGGCGGCGGGCCAACCTAGTCCCTGGGTCGTGGGGACGACCCTATAGTCGTCGGACATGACGGTGGCGGGCCAACCTAGTCCCGGGGTCGTGGGGACAACCCTACAGTCCTCGGACATGTCGGCGGCGGGCCAACCTAGTCCCGGCGACGTGGGGACGACCCTATAGTCGTCGGACATGTCGGCGGCAGGGCAACTATCTCCCGTGGTCGTGGGGACGACCCTATAGTCGTCGGACATGTCGGCGGCTGGCCAACCTAGTCCCGGGGTGGTGGGGACGACCCTATGGTCGTCGGACATGATGGTGGCGGGCCAATCTAGACCCGGGGTCGTGGGGACGACCCAATAGTCGTCGGACATGTCGGCGGCTGGCCAACTTTGGCCCGTGGTCGTGGGGACGACCCTATAGTCGTCGGACATGGCGGTGGCGTGCCAATCTATCCCCGGGGTCGTGGGGACGACCCTATAGTCGTCGGACATGTCGGCGGCTGGGCAACTGTGGCCCGTGGTCGTGGGACGACCCTATAGTCGTCGGACATGTCGGCGGCTGGGCAACTGTGGTCCGTGGTCGTGGGGCGACCCTATAGTCGTCGGACATGTCGGCGGCTGGGCAACTGTGGCCCGTGGTCGTGGGACGACCCTATAGTCGTCGGACATGTCGGCGCCTGGGCAACTGTGGCCCGTGGTCGTGGGGACAACCCTATATTCATCGGACATGACGGTGGCGGGCCAACCTAGTCCTGGTTTCGTAGGGACGACCCAATAGTCTTCGGACATGTCGGCGGCGGGCCAACCTAGTCCCGGTTTCGTGGGGACGACCCTATAGTCGTCAGACATTTCGGCGGTGCCCAACCTAGTCCAGGGGTCGTGGGGACGACCCTATAGCCGTCGGACATGACGGCGGCTGGTCATCTTTGCGCCGGGGTCGAAGGGACGACCCTATAGGCGTCGGACATGTTTGGCGGCTGGCCAACCTAGTCCCGGGGTCGTGGGGACGACCCTATAGTCGTCGGACATAACGGTGGCGGCCCAACCTAGTCCAGGGGTCGTGGGGACGACCCTATAGTCGTCGGACATGTCGGCGCCTGGGCAACGTAGACCCAGGGTCGTAGGGACGACCCTATAGTCGTCGGACATGTCGGCGGCTGGGCAACTGTGGTCCGTGGTCGTGGGGCGACCCTATAGTCGTCGGACATGACGGTGGCGGGCCAACCTAGTCCCGGTTTCGTGGGGACGACCCTATAGTCGTCGGACATGTCGGCGGCGGGCCAACCTAGTCCCTGGGTCGTGGGGACGACCCTATAGTCGTCGGACATGACGGTGGCGGGCCAACCTAGTCCCGGGGTCGTGGGGACGACCCTACAGTCGTCGGACATGTCGGCGGCGGGCCAACCCAGTCCCGTGTTCGTGGGGACGACCCTATAGCCGTAGGACATGTCGGCGGCTGGGCAACTATGGCCGGTGTTCGTGGGGACGACCCTATAGTCGTCGGACATGTCGGCGGCGGGCCAACGTAGGTCCAGTGTCGTGGAGACGAGCCTACAGTCGTCGTACATGTCGGCCGCTGGCCAACCTAGTCCCGGGGTGGTGGGGACGACCCTATAGTCGTCGGACATGACGGTGGCGGGCCAATCTAGTCCCGGAGTCGTGGGGACGACCCTATAGTCGTAGGACATGTCGGCGGCTGGGCAACTATGGCCCGTAGTCGTGGGGACGACCCTATAGTCGTCGGACACGTCGGCGGCGGGCCAACCTAGTCCAGGGGCCGTGGGGACGACCCTATAGTCGTCGGACAAGTCGGGGGCGGGCCAACCTAGTCCCTGGGTCGTGGGGACGACCCTATAGTCGTCGGACATGACGGTGGCGGGCAAACCTACTCCCGGGGTCGTGGGGACGACCCTACAGTCGTCGGACATGTCGGCGGCGGGCCAACCCAGTCCCGTGTTCGTGGGGACGACCCTTTAGTCGTCGGACATATCGGCGGCGGGCCAACGTAGGCCCAGGGTCGTGGGGACGACCCTACAGTCGTCGGACATATCGGCGGCGGGCCAACGTAGGCCCAGGGTCGTGGGGACGACCCTATAGTCGTCGGACATGTCGGCGGCTGGTCAACCTAGCCCCGGGGTGGTGGGGACGACCATATAGTCGTCGGACATGTCGGCGGCTGGCCAACCTAGTTCCGGGATCGTGGGGACGACCCTATAGTCGTCGGACGAGTCGGCGGCGGGCCAACCTAGTCCCTGGGTCGTGGGGACGACCCTATAGTGTCGGACATGACGGTGGCGGGCCAATCTAGTCCCGGGGTCGTGGGGACGACCCTATAGTCGTCGGACATGTCGGCGGCTGGGCAAGTTTGGCCCGTGGTCGTGGGGACGACCCTATAGTCGTCGGACGAGTCGGCGGCTGGCCAACCTAGTCCCTGGGTCGTGGGGACGACCCTATAGTCGTCGGACATGACGGTGGCGGGCAAACCTACTCGCGGGGTCGTGGGGACGACCCTACAGTCGTCGGACATGTCGGCGGCGGGCCAACCTAGTTCCGGGTTCGTGGGGACGACCCTATAGTCGTCGGACCCGACGGTGGCGGGCCAACCTAGTCCCTGGGTCGTGGGGACGACCCTATAGTCGTCGGACATGTCGGCGGCTGGGCAGCTATGGCCCGTGGTCGTGGGGACAACCCTATAGTCGTCGGACATGACGGTGGCGGGCCAATCTAGTCCCTGGGTCGGGGGGTCGACCCGATAGTCGTCGGACCCGACGGTGGCGGGCCAACCTAGTCCCTGGGTCGTGGGGACGACCCTATAGTCGTCGGACATGACGGTGGCGGGCCAACCTAGTCCCGGGGTAGTGGGGATCACCCTACAGTCGTCGGACATGTCGGCGGCGCGCCAACCCAGTCCCGTGTTCGTGGGGACGACCCTATAATCGTAGGACATGTCGGCGGCTGGGCAATTATGGCCCGTGGTCGTGGGGACGACCCTATAGTCGTCGGACATGTCGGCGGCGGGCCAACCCAGTCCCGTGTTCGTTGGGACGACCCTATAGTCGTCGGACATGTCGGCGGCTGGGCAACTGTGGCCCGTGGTCGTGGGGACAACCCTATAGTCGTCGGACATGACGGTGGCGGGCCAATCTAGTCCCGGGGTCGTGGGGACGACCCTATAGTCGTCGGACATGTCGGCGGATGGGCAAGTTTGGCCCGTGGTCGTGGGGATGACCCTATAGTCGTCGGACATTTCGGCGGTTGGCCAACCTAGTCCCGGGGTCGTGGGGACGACCCTATAGTCGTCGGACATGTCGGCGGCTGGGCAACTGTGGCCCGTGGTCGTGGGGACGACCCTATAGTCGTCGGACATGGCGGTGGCGTGCCAATCTATCCCCGGGGTCGTGGGGACGACCCTATAGTCGTCGGACATGACGGTGGCGGGCCAATCTAGTCCCGGGTTCGTGGGCACGACCATGGACGTCGGACATGTCGGCGGCTGGGCAACTGTGGTCCGTGGTCGTGGGGCGACCCTATAGTCGTCGGTCAAGTCGGCGGCGGGCCAAACTAGTCCCGGGGCCGTGGGGACGACCGTATAGTCGTCGGACATGTCGGCGGCTGGCCAACCTAGTCCCCGGGTCGTGGGGACGACCCTATAGTCGTCGGACATGTCGGCGGCTGGTCAACTTTGGGCCGGGGTCGAGGGGACGACCCTATAGTCGTCGAACATGTCGGCGGCTAGCCAATCGAGTCCCGGGGTCGTGTGGACGACCCTATAGTCGTCGGACATGACGGCGGCAGGCCAACCTAGTCCCGGGTTCGTGGGGCCGACCCTATAATCGTCGGACATGTCGGCGGCGGGCCAACGTAGGCCCAGGGTCGTAGGGACGAACGTATAGTCGTCGGACATGTCGGCGGCCGGCCAACCTAGTCCCGGGGTCGTGGAGACGACCCTATAGTCGTCGGACATTTCGGCGGTTGGCCAACCTAGTCCCGGGGTCGTGGGGACGACCCTATAGTCGTCGGACGTGTTGGCGGCTGGGCAACTGTGGCCCGTGGTCGTGGGGACAACCCTATAGTCGTCGGACATGTCGGCGGCTGGGCAACTGTGGCCCGTGGTCGTGGGGACAACCGTATAGTCGTCGGACCTGACTGTGGCGGGCCAACCAAGTCCCGGGTTCGTGGGGACGACCCTATAGTCGTCGGACATGACGGTGGCGGGCCAATCTAGTCCCGGGGTCGTGGGGACGACCCCATAGTCGTCCGACATTTCGGCGGTTGGCCAACCTAGTCCCGGGGTCGTGGGGACGACCCTATAGTCGTCGGACATGTTGGCGGCTGGGCAACTGTGGCCCGTGGTCGTGGGGACAACCCTATAGTCGTCGGACATGTCGGCGGCTGGGCAACTGTGGCCCGTTGTCGTGGGGACAACCCTATAGTCGTCGGACATGTCGGCGGCTGGACAGCTTTGGAACGGGGTCGAGGGGACGACCCTATAGTCGTCGGACATGTCGGAGGCTGGCCAACCTAGTCCCGGGTTTGTGGGGACGATCCTATAGTCGTCGGACATGTCGGCGGCTGGGCAACTGTGGTCCGTGGTCGTGGGGCGACCCTATAGTCGTCGGACATGACGGTGGCGGGCCAATCTAGTCCCGGTTTCGTGGGGACGACCCTATAGTCGTCGGACATGTCGGCGGCTGGCCAACCTAGTCCCGGGGTGGTGGGGACGACCCTATGGTCGTCGGACATGATGGTGGCGGGCCAATCTAGACCCGGGGTCGTGGGGACGACCCAATAGTCGTCGGACATGTCGGCGGCTGGCCAACTTTGGCCCGTGGTCGTGGGGACGACCCTATAGTCGTCGGACATGGCGGTGGCGTGCCAATCTATCCCCGGGGTCGTGGGGACGACCCTATAGTCGTCGGACATGGCGGTGGCGTGCCAATCTATCCCCGGGGTCGTGGGGACGACCCTATAGTCGTCGGACATGTCGGCGGCTGGGCAACTGTGGCCCGTGGTCGTGGGACGACCCTATAGTCGTCGGACATGTCGGCGGCTGGGCAACTGTGGTCCGTGGTCGTGGGGCGACCCTATAGTCGTCGGACATGTCGGCGGCTGGGCAACTGTGGCCCGTGGTCGTGGGACGACCCTACAGTCGTCGGACATGTCGGCGCCTGGGCAACTGTGGCCCGTGGTCGTGGGGACAACCCTATATTCATCGGACATGACGGTGGCGGGCCAACCTAGTCCCGGTTTCGTAGGGACGACCCAATAGTCTTCGGACAGGTCGGCGGCGGGCCAACCTAGTCCCGGTTTCGTGGGGACGACCCTATAGTCGTCAGACATTTCGGCGGTGCCCAGCCTAGTCCAGGGGTCGTGGGGACGACCCTATAGCCGTCGGACATGACGGCGGCTGGTCAACTTTGCGCCGGGGTCGAAGGGACGACCCTATAGGCGTCGGACATGTTTGGCGGCTGGCCAACCTAGTCCCGGGGTCGTGGGGACGACCCTATAGTCGTCGGACATAACGGTGGCGGGCCAATCTAGTCCCGGGGTCGAGGGGACGACCCTATAGTCGTCAGACATTTCGGCGGTTGCCCAACCTAGTCCAGGGGTCGTGGGGACGACCCTATAGTCGTCGGACATGTCGGCGCCTGGGCAACGTAGACCCAGGGTCGTAGGGACGACCCTATAGTCGTCGGACATGTCGGCGGCTGGGCAACTGTGGTCCGTGGTCGTGGGGCGACCCTATAGTCGTCGGACATGACGGTGGCGGGCCAACCTAGTCCCGGTTTCGTGGGGACGACCCTATAGTCGTCGGACATGTCGGCGGCTGGGCAACTATGGCCCGTGGTCGTGGGGACGACCCTATAGTCGTCGGACGAGTCGGCGGCGGGCCAACCTAGTCCCTGGGTCGTGGGGACGACCCTATAGTCGTCGGACATGACGGTGGCGGGCCAACCTAGTCCCGGGGTCGTGGGGACGACCCTACAGTCGTCGGACATGTCGGCGGCGGGCCAACCCAGTCCCGTGTTCGTGGGGACGACCCTATAGTCGTAGGACATGTCGGCGGCTGGGCAACTATGGCCCGTGGTCGTGGGGACGACCCTATAGTCGTCGGACGAGTCGGCGGCGGGCCAACCTAGTCCCTGGGTCGTGGGGCGACCCTATAGTCGTCGGACATGACGGTGGCGGGCCAACCTAGTCCCGGTTTCGTGGGGACGACCCTATAGTCGTCGGACATGTCGGCGGCTGGGCAACTATGGCCCGTGGTCGTGGGGACGACCCTATAGTCGTCGGACGAGTCGGCGGCGGGCCAACCTAGTCCCTGGGTCGTGGGGACGACCCTATAGTCGTCGGACATGACGGTGGCGGGCCAACCTAGTCCCGGGGTCGTGGGGACAACCCTACAGTCCTCGGACATGTCGGCGGCGGGCCAACCTAGTCCCGGCGACGTGGGGACGACCCTATAGTCGTCGGACATGTCGGCGGCAGGGCAACTATCTCCCGTGGTCGTGGGGACGACCCTATAGTCGTCGGACATGTCGGCGGCTGGCCAACCTAGTCCCGGGGTGGTGGGGACGACCCTATGGTCGTCGGACATGATGGTGGCGGGCCAATCTAGACCCGGGGTCGTGGGGACGACCCAATAGTCGTCGGACATGTCGGCGGCTGGCCAACTTTGGCCCGTGGTCGTGGGGACGACCCTATAGTCGTCGGACATGGCGGTGGCGTGCCAATCTATCCCCGGGGTCGTGGGGACGACCCTATAGTCGTCGGACATGTCGGCGGCTGGGCAACTGTGGCCCGTGGTCGTGGGACGACCCTATAGTCGTCGGACATGTCGGCGGCTGGGCAACTGTGGTCCGTGGTCGTGGGGCGACCCTATAGTCGTCGGACATGTCGGCGGCTGGGCAACTGTGGCCCGTGGTCGTGGGACGACCCTATAGTCGTCGGACATGTCGGCGCCTGGGCAACTGTGGCCCGTGGTCGTGGGGACAACCCTATATTCATCGGACATGACGGTGGCGGGCCAACCTAGTCCTGGTTTCGTAGGGACGACCCAATAGTCTTCGGACATGTCGGCGGCGGGCCAACCTAGTCCCGGTTTCGTGGGGACGACCCTATAGTCGTCAGACATTTCGGCGGTGCCCAACCTAGTCCAGGGGTCGTGGGGACGACCCTATAGCCGTCGGACATGACGGCGGCTGGTCATCTTTGCGCCGGGGTCGAAGGGACGACCCTATAGGCGTCGGACATGTTTGGCGGCTGGCCAACCTAGTCCCGGGGTCGTGGGGACGACCCTATAGTCGTCGGACATAACGGTGGCGGCCCAACCTAGTCCAGGGGTCGTGGGGACGACCCTATAGTCGTCGGACATGTCGGCGCCTGGGCAACGTAGACCCAGGGTCGTAGGGACGACCCTATAGTCGTCGGACATGTCGGCGGCTGGGCAACTGTGGTCCGTGGTCGTGGGGCGACCCTATAGGCGTCGGACATGACGGTGGCGGGCCAACCTAGTCCCGGTTTCGTGGGGACGACCCTATAGTCGTCGGACATGTCGGCGGCGGGCCAACCTAGTCCCTGGGTCGTGGGGACGACCCTATAGTCGTCGGACATGACGGTGGCGGGCCAACCTAGTCCCGGGGTCGTGGGGACGACCCTACAGTCGTCGGACATGTCGGCGGCGGGCCAACCCAGTCCCGTGTTCGTGGGGACGACCCTATAGCCGTAGGACATGTCGGCGGCTGGGCAACTATGGCCGGTGTTCGTGGGGACGACCCTATAGTCGTCGGACATGTCGGCGGCGGGCCAACGTAGGTCCAGTGTCGTGGAGACGAGCCTACAGTCGTCGTACATGTCGGCCGCTGGCCAACCTAGTCCCGGGGTGGTGGGGACGACCCTATAGTCGTCGGACATGACGGTGGCGGGCCAATCTGGTCCCGGGGCCTTGGGGACGACCCTATAGTCGTCGGACGAGTCGGCGGCGGGCCAACCTAGTCCCTGGGTCGTGGGGACGACCCTATAGTCGTCGGACATGACGGTGGCGGGCCAACCTAGTCCCGGGGTCGTGGGGACAACCCTACAGTCCTCGGACATGTCGGCGGCGGGCCAACCTAGGCCCGGCGACGTGGGGACGATCCTATAGTCGTCGGACATGTCGGCGGCAGGGCAACTATGGCCCGTGGTCGTGGGGACGACCCTATAGTCGTCGGACATGTCGGCGGCTGGGCAAGTTTGGCCCGTGGTCGTGGGGACGACCCTATAGTCTCGGACATGACGGTGGCGGGCCAATATAGTCCCGGGGTCGTGGGGACGACCCTATAGTCGTCGGACATGTCGGCGGCTGGGCAACTTTGGCCCGTGGTCGTGGGGACGACCCTATAGTCGTCGGACGAGTCGGCGGCGGGCCAACCCAGTCCCGTGTTCGTGGGGACGACCCTATAGTCGTAGGACATGTCGGCGGTTGGGCAACTTTGGCCCGTGGTCGTGGGGACGACCCTATAGTCTCGGACATGACGGTGGCGGGCCAACGTAGGTCCAGTGTCGTGGAGACGAGCCTACAGTCGTCGTACATGTCGGCGGCTGGGCAATTATGGCCCGTGGTCGTGGGGACGACCATATAGTCGTCGGACATGTCGGCGGCTGGCCAACCAAGCTCCGGGTTCGTGGGGACGACCCTATTGTCGTAGGACATGTCGGCGGCTGGGCAACTTTGGCCCGTGGTCGTGGGGCGACCCTATAGTCGTCGGAAGAGTCGGCGGCGGGCCAACCTATTCCCTGGGTCGTGGGGACGACCCTATAGTCTCGAACATGACGGTGGCGGGCCAATCTAGTCCCGGGGTCGTGGGGACGACCCTATAGTCGTCGTACATGTCGGCGGCTGGGCAACTATGGCCCGTGGTCGTGGGGACGACCCTATAGTCGTCGGACATGTCGGCGGCGGGCCAACCTAGTCCCTGGGTCGTGGGGACGACCCTATAGTCGTCGGACATGACGGTGGCGGGCCAAACTAGTCCCGGGGTCGTGGGGACGACCCTACAGTCGTCGGACATGTCGGCGGCGGGCCAACCCAGTCCCGTGTTCGTGGGGACGACCCTATAGCCGTAGGACATGTCGGCGGCTGGGCAACTATGGCCGGTGTTCGTGGGGACGACCCTATAGTCGTCGGACATGTCGGCGGCGGGCCAACGTAGGTCCAGTGTCGTGGAGACGAGCCTACAGTCGTCGTACATGTCGGCCGCTGGCCAACCTAGTCCCGGGGTGGTGGGGACGACCCTATAGTCGTCGGACCTGACGGTGGCGGGCCAATCTGGTCCCGGGGTCTTGGGGACGACCCTATAGTCGTCGGACGAGTCGGCGGCGGGCCAACCTAGTCCCTGGGTCGTGGGGACGACCCTATAGTCGTCGGACATGACGGTGGCGGGCCAACCTAGTCCCGGGGTCGTGGGGACAACCCTACAGTCCTCGGACATGTCGGCGGCGGGCCAACCTAGTCCCGGCGACGTGGGGACGACCCTATAGTCGTCGGACATGTCGGCGGCAGGGCAACTATGGCCCGTGGTCGTGGGGACGACCCTATAGTCGTCGGACATGTCGGCGGCTGGGCAAGTTTGGCCCGTGGTCGTGGGGACGACCCTATAGTCGTCGGACGAGTCGGCGGCGGGCCAACCCAGTCCCGTGTTCGTGGGGACGACCCTATAGTCGTAGGACATGTCGGCGGTTGGGCAACTTTGGCCCGTGGTCGTGGGGACGACCCTATAGTCTCGGACATGACGGTGGCGGGCCAACGTAGGTCCAGTGTCGTGGAGACGAGCCTACAGTCGTCGTACATGTCGGCGGCTGGGCAATTATGGCCCGTGGTCGTGGGGACGACCATATAGTCGTCGGACATGTCGGCGGCTGGCCAACCAAGCTCCGGGTTCGTGGGGACGACCCTATTGTCGTAGGACATGTCGGCGGCTGGGCAACTTTGGCCCGTGGTCGTGGGGCGACCCTATAGTCGTCGGAAGAGTCGGCGGCGGGCCAACCTATTCCCTGGGTCGTGGGGACGACCCTATAGTCTCGGACATGACGGTGGCGGGCCAATCTAGTCCCGGGGTCGTGGGGACGACCCTATAGTCGTCGGACATGTCGGCGGCTGGGCAAGTTTGGCCCGTGGTCGTGGGGACGACCCTATAGTCGTCGGACATGACGGCGGCTGGCCAACCTAGTTCCGGGTTTGTGGGGACGACCCTATAGTCGTACGACATGTCTGCGGCGGGCCAACGTCTGCCCAGGGTCGTGGGGACGACCCTATAGTCGTCGGACATGTCGGCGGCTGGGCAACTATGGCCCGTGGTCGTGGGGACGACCATATAGTCGTCGGACATGTCGGCGGCTGGCCAACCAAGTTCCGGGTTCGTGGGGACGACCCTATTGTCGTAGGACATGTCGGCGGCTGGGCAACTTTGGCCCGTGGTCGTGGGGCGACCCTATAGTCGTCGGAAGAGTCGGCGGCGGGCCAACCTATTCCCTGGGTCGTGGGGACGACCCTATAGTCTCGGACATGACGGTGGCGGGCCAATCTAGTCCCGGGGTCGTGGGGACGACCCTATAGTCGTCGGACATGTCGGCGGCTGGGCAAGTTTGGTCCGTGGTCGTGGGGACGACCCTATAGTCGTCGGACGAGTCGGCTGCGGGCCAACCTAGTCCCGTGTTCGTGGGGACGACCCTATAGTCGTAGGACATGTCGGCGGCTGGGCAATTATGGCCCGTGGTCGTGGGGACGACCATATAGTCGTCGGACATGTCGGCGGCTGGCCACCCTAGTTCCGGGTTCGTGGGGACGACCCTATAGTCGTAGGACATTGTCTGCGGCGGGCCAACCTAGTCCCTGGGTCGTGGGGACGACCCTATAGTCGTCGGACATGACGGTGGCGGGCCAACCTAGTCCCGGGGTCGTGGGGACAACCCTACAGTCCTCGGACATGTCGGCGGCGGGCCAACCTAGTCCCGGGGACGTGGGGACGACCCTATAGTCGTCGGACATGTCGGCGGCTGGGCAACTATGGCCCGTGGTCGTGGGGACGACCCTATAGTCGTCGGACATGTCGGCGGCTGGGCAACTTTGGCCCGTGGTCGTGGGGGCGACCCTATAGTCGGCGGACGAGTCGGCGGCGGGCCAACCTAGTCCCTGGGTCGTGGGGACGACCCTATAGTCTCGGACATGACGGTGGTGGGCCAACCTAGTCCCTGGGTCGTGGGGACGATCCTATAGTCGTCGGACGAGTCGGCGGCGGGCCAACCTAGTCCCTGGGTCGAGGGGTCGACCCTATAGTCGTCGGACATGACGGTGGCGGGCCAACCTAGTCCCGGGGTCGTGGGGACGACCCTACAGTCGTCGGACATGTCGGCGGCGGCCAACCCAGTCCCGTGGTCGTGGGGACGACCATATAGTCGTCGGACATGTCGGCGGCTGGCCAACCTAGTTCCGGGTTCGTGGGGACGACCCTATTGTCGTAGGACATGTCGGCGGCTGGGTAACTTTGGCCCGTGGTCGTGGGGACGACCCTATAGTCGTCGGACGAGTCGGCGGCGGGCCAACCTAGTCCCTGGGTCGTGGGGACGACCCTATAGTCTCGGACATGACGGTGGCGGGCCAATCTAGTCCCTGGGTCGTGGGGACGACCCTATAGTCGTCGGACATGACGGTGGCGGGCCAACCTAGTCCCGGGTTCGTGGGGACGACCCTATAGTCGTAGGACATGTCTGCGGCGGGCCAACCTAGTCCCTGGGTCGTGGGGACGACCCTATAGTCGTCGGACATGACGGTGGCGGGCCAACCTAGTCCCTGGGTCGTGGGGACGACCCTATAGTCGTCGGACATGTCGGCGGCGGGCCAACCCAGTCCCGTGTTCGTGGGGACGACCCTATAGTCGTCGGACATATCGGCGGCCGGCCAACGTAGGCCCAGGGTCGTGGGGACGACCCTATAGTCGTCGGACATGTCGGCGGCAGGGCAACTTTGACCCGGATTCGTGGGGACGACCCTATAGTCGTCGGACATGTCGGCGGCGGGCCAACGTAGGTCCAGGGTCGTGGGGACGAGCCTACAGTCGTCGGACATGTCGGCGGCTGGCCAACCTAGTCCCGCGGTGGTGGGGACGACCCTATAGTCGTCGGACATGTCGGCGGCTGGGCAACTTCGACCCGGATTCGTGGGGACGACCCTATAGTCGTCGGACATATCGGCGGCTCGCCAACCTAGTTCCGGGTTCGTGGGGACGACCCTATAGTCGTAGAACATATCTGCGGCGGGCCAACGTCGGCCCAGGGTCGTGGGGACGACACTATAATCGTCGGACATGTCGGCGGCGGGCCAACCTACTCCCAGGGTCGTGGGCACGACCCTATAGTCGTCCGACATGTCGGCGGCTGTCCAACCTAGTCCCGGGGTCGTGGGGACGACCCTGTAGTCGTCGGACATGACGGTGGCGGGCCAACCTATTCCCGGGGTCGTGGGGACGACCCTATAGTCGTCGGACATGACGGTGGCGGGACAATCTAGTCCTGGGGTCGTGGGGACGACCCTATAGTCGTAGGAAATGTCGGCGGCTGGGCAACTATGGCCCGTGGTCGTGGGGACGACCATATAGTCGTCGGACATGTCGGCGGCTGGCCAACCTAGTTCCGGGTTCGTGGGAACGACCCTATAATCGTAGGACATGTCGGCGGCGGACCAACCTAGTCCCGGGGTCGTGGGGACGACCCTATAGTCGTCGGACAAGTCGGGGGCGGGCCAACCTAGTCCCGGTGTCGTGGGGACGACACTATAGTCGTCGGACATGTCGGCGGCGGGCCAACCTAGTCCCGGGGTGGTGGGGACGACCCTATAGTCGTCGGACATGACGGTGGCGGGACAATCTAGTCCTGGCGTCGTGGGGACGACCCTATAGTCGTAGGAAATGTCGGCGGCTGGGCAACTATGGCCCGTGGTCGTGGGGACGACCATATAGTCGTCGGACATGACGGTGGCGGGACAATCTAGTCCTGGGGTCGTGGGGACTACCCTATAGTCGTAGGAAATGTCGGCGGCTGGGCAACTATGGCCCGTGGTCGTGGGGACGACCATATAGTCGTCGGACATGTCGGCGGCTGGCCAACCTAGTTCCGGGTTCGTGGGAACGACCCTATAATCGTAGGACATGTCGGCGGCGGACCAACCTAGTCCCGGGGTCGTGGGGACGACCCTATAGTCGTCGGACATGTCGGCGACTGGGCAACTATGGCCGGTGTTCGTGGGGACGACCCTATAGTCGTCGGATATGTCGGCGGCTGGTCAACCTAGTCCCGGGGTGGTGGGGACGACCATATAGTCGTCGGACATGTCGGCGGCTGGCCAACCTAGTTCCGGGATCGTGGGGACGACACTATAGTCGTCGGACATGTCGGCGGCGGGCCAACCTAGTCCCGGGGTGGTGGGGACGACCCTATAGTCGTCGGACATGACGGTGGCGGGACAATCTAGTCCTGGGGTCGTGGGGACGACCCTATAGTCGTAGGAAATGTCGGCGGCTGGGCAACTATGGCCCGTGGTCGTGGGGACGACCATATAGTCGTCGGACATGTCGGCGGCTGGCCAACCTAGTTCCGGGTTCGTGGGAACGACCCTATAATCGTAGGACATGTCGGCGGCGGACCAACCTAGTCCCGGTGTCGTGGGGACGACACTATAGTCGTCGGACATGTCGGCGGCGGGCCAACCTAGTCCCGGGGTGGTGGGGACGACCCTATAGTCGTCGGACATGACGGTGGCGGGACAATCTAGTCCTGGGGTCGTGGGGACGACCCTATAGTCGTAGGAAATGTCGGCGGCTGGGCAACTATGGCCCGTGGTCGTGGGGACGACCATATAGTCGTCGGACATGTCGGCGGCTGGCCAACCTAGTTCCGGGTTCGTGGGAACGACCCTATAATCGTAGGACATGTCGGCGGCGGACCAACCTAGTCCCGGGGTCGTGGGGACGACCCTATAGTCGTCGGACATGTCGGCGACTGGGCAACTATGGCCGGTGTTCGTGGGGACGACCCTATAGTCGTCGGATATGTCGGCGGCTGGTCAACCTAGTCCCGGGGTGGTGGGGACGACCATATAGTCGTCGGACATGTCGGCGGCTGGCCAACCTAGTTCCGGGATCGTGGGGACGACCCTATAGTCGTCGGACGAGTCGGCGGCGGGCCAACCTAGTCCCTGGGTCGTGGGGACGACCCTATAGTCTCGGACATGACGGTGGCGGGCCAATCTAGTCCCGGGGTCGTGGGGACGACCCTATAGTCGTCGGACATGTCGGCGGCTGGGCATGTTTGGCCCGTGGTCGTGGGGACGACCCTATAGTCGTCGGACATGACGGCGGCTGGCCAACCTAGTTCCGGGTTTGTGGGGACGACCCTATAGTCGTACGACATGTCTGCGGCGGGCCAACGTCTGCCCAGGGTCGTGGGGACGACCCTATAGTCGTCGGACATGTCGGCGGCTGGGCAACTTTGACCCGGATTCGTGGGGACGAACCTATAGTCGTCGGACATGACGGTGGCGGGCCAATCTAGTCCCGGGGTAATGGGGACGACCCTATAGTCGTCGGACAAGTCGGGGGCGGGCCAACCTAGTCCCGGTGTCGTGGGGACGACACTATAGTCGTCGGACATGTCGGCGGCGGGCCAACCTAGTCCAGGGGCCGTGGGGACGACCCTACAGTCGTCGGACATGTCGGCGGCGGGCCAACCCAGTCCCGTGTTCGTGGGGACGACCCTATAGTCATCGGACATATCGGCGGCGGGCCAACGTAGGCCCAGGGTCGTGGGGACGACCCTATAGTCGTCGGACATGTCGGCGGCTGGGCAACTTCGACCCGGATTCGTGGGGACGACCCTATAGTCGTCGGACATGTCGGCGGCTCGCCAACCTAGTTCCGGGTTCGTGGGGACGACCCTATAGTCGTAGGACATATCTGCGGCGGGCCAACGTCGGCCCAGTGTCGTGGGGACGACACTATAATCGTCGGACATGTCGGCGGCTGGGCAACTTCGACCCGGATTCGTGGGGACGACCATATAGTCGTCGGACATGTCGGCGGCTCGCCAACCTAGTTCCGGGGTGGTGGGGACGACCCTATAGTCGTCGGACATGTCGGCGGCTGGGCAAGTTTGGCCCGTGGTCGTGGGGACGACCCTATAGTCGTCGGACGAGTCGGCGGCGGGCCAACCTAGTCCCTGGGTCGTGGGGACGACCCTATAGTCGTCGGACATGACGGTGGCGGGCAAACCTACTCGCGGGGTCGTGGGGACGACCCTACAGTCGTCGGACATGTCGGCGTCTGGCCAACCTAGTCCCGGGGTGGTGGGGACGACCCTATTGTCGTCGGACATGACGGTAGCGGGCCAATCTAATCCCGGAGTCGTGGGGACGACCCTATAGTCGTAGGACATGTCGGCGGCTGGGCAACTATGGCCCGTGGTCGTGGGGACGACCCTATAGTCGTCGGACATGTCGGCGTCTGGCCAACCTAGTCCCGGGGTGGTGGGGACGACCCTATTGTCGTCGGACATGACGGTAGCGGGCCAATGTAGTCCCGGAGTCGTGGGGACGACCCTATAGTCGTAGGACATGTCGTCGGCTGGGCAACTATGGCCCGTGGTCGTGGGGACGACCAAATAGTCGTCGCACGAGTCGGCGGCGGACCAACCTAGCCCCTGGGTCGTGGGGACGACCCTATAGTCGTCGGACATGACGGTGGCGGGCCAACCTAGTCCCGGGGTCGTGGGGACGACCCTATAGTCGTCGCACATGTCGGCGGCGGGCCAATCTTGTCCCGGGGTCGTGGGGACGACCCTGTAGTCGTCGGACATGACTGTGGCGGGCTAATCTAGTCCCGGGGTCGTGGGGACGACCCTATAGTCGTCGGACATGTCGGTGGCTGGCCAACCTAGCCCCGGGAACGTGGGGACGACCCTATAGTCGTCGGACATGTCGGCGGCGGGCCAACGTAGGTCCAGGGTCGTGGGGACGAGCCTACAGTCGTCGGACATATCGGCGGCTGGCCAACCTAGTCCCGGGGTCGTGGGGACGACCCTATAGTCGTAGGACATGTCGGCGGCTGCGCAACTATGGCCCGTGGTCGTGGGGACGACCATATAGTCGTCGGACATGTCGACGGCTGGCCAACCTAGTTCCGGGTTCGTGGGGACGACCCTATAGTCGTAGGACATGTCGGCGGCTGGCCAACCTAGTCCCGGGGTCGTGGGGACGACCCTATAGTCGTCGGACATGTCGGCGATTGGGCAACTATGGCCGGTGTTCGTGGGGACGACCCTATAGTCGTCGGACATATCGGCGGCGGGCCAACGTAGGCCCAGGGTCGTGGGGACGACCCTACAGTCGTCGGACATATCGGCGGCGGGCCAACGTAGGCCCAGGGTCGTGGGGACGACCCTATAGTCGTCGGACATGTCGGCGGCTGGGCAATTATGGCCCGTGGTCGTGGGGACGACCATATAGTCGTCGGACATGTCGGCGGCTGGCCAACCTAGTTCCGGGTTCGTGGGGACGACCCTATAGTCGTAGGACATTGTCTGCGGCGGGCCAACCTAGTCCCTGGGTCGTGGGGACGACCCTATAGTCGTCGGACATGACGGTGGCGGGCCAACCTAGTCCCGGGGTCGTGGGGACAACCCTACAGTCCTCGGACATGTCGGCGGCGGGCCAACCTAGTCCCGGGGACGTGGGGACGACCCTATAGTCGTCGGACATGTCGGCGGCTGGGCAACTATGGCCCGTGGTCGTGGGGACGACCCTATAGTCGTCGGACATGTCGGCGGCTGGGCAACTTTGGCCCGTGGTCGTGGGGGCGACCCTATAGTCGGCGGACGAGTCGGCGGCGGGCCAACCTAGTCCCTGGGTCGTGGGGACGACCCTATAGTCTCGGACATGACGGTGGTGGGCCAACCTAGTCCCTGGGTCGTGGGGACGATCCTATAGTCGTCGGACGAGTCGGCGGCGGGCCAACCTAGTCCCTGGGTCGAGGGGTCGACCCTATAGTCGTCGGACATGACGGTGGCGGGCCAACCTAGTCCCGGGGTCGTGGGGACGACCCTACAGTCGTCGGACATGTCGGCGGCGGCCAACCCAGTCCCGTGGTCGTGGGGACGACCATATAGTCGTCGGACATGTCGGCGGCTGGCCAACCTAGTTCCGGGTTCGTGGGGACGACCCTATTGTCGTAGGACATGTCGGCGGCTGGGTAACTTTGGCCCGTGGTCGTGGGGACGACCCTATAGTCGTCGGACGAGTCGGCGGCGGGCCAACCTAGTCCCTGGGTCGTGGGGACGACCCTATAGTCTCGGACAAGTCGGGGGCGGGCCAACCTAGTCCCTGGGTCGTGGGGACGACCCTATAGTCGTCGGACATGACGGTGGCGGGCAAACCTACTCCCGGGGTCGTGGGGACGACCCTACAGTCGTCGGACATGTCGGCGGCGGGCCAACCCAGTCCCGTGTTCGTGGGGACGACCCTATAGTCGTCGGACATATCGGCGGCGGGCCAACGTAGGCCCAGGGTCGTGGGGACGACCCTACAGTCGTCGGACATATCGGCGGCGGGCCAACGTAGGCCCAGGGTCGTGGGGACGACCCTATAGTCGTCGGACATGTCGGCGGCAGGGCAACTTTGACCCGGATTCGTGGGGACGACCCTATAGTCGTCGGACATGTCGGCGGCGGGCCAATGTACGTCCAGGGTCGTGGGGACGAGCCTACAGTCGTCGGACATGTCGGCGGCTGGCCAACCTAGTCCCGGGGTGGTGGGGACGACCCTATAGTCGTCGGACATGTCGGCGGCTGGGCAACTTTGACCCGGATTCGTGGGGACGACCCTATAGTCGTCGGACATGTCGGCGGCTCGCCAACCTAGTTCCGGGTTCGTGGGAACGACCCTATAATCGTAGGACATGTCGGCGGCGGACCAACCTAGTCCCGCGGTCGTGGGGACGACCCTATAGTCGTCGGACATGTCGGCGGCTGGGCAAGTTTGGCCCGAGGTCGTGGGGACGACCCTATAGTCGTCGGACGAGTCGGCGGCGGGCCAACCTAGTCCCTGGGTCGGGGGGTCGACCCTATAGTCGTCGGACCCGACGGTGGCGGGCCAACCTAGTCCCTGGGTCGTGGGGACGACCCTATAGTCGTCGGACATGACGGTGGCGGGCCAACCTAGTCCCGGGGTAGTGGGGATCACCCTACAGTCGTCGGACATGTCGGCGGCGCGCCAACCCAGTCCCGTGTTCGTGGGGACGACCCTATAATCGTAGCACATGTCGGCGGCTGGGCAATTATGGCCCGTGGTCGTGGGGACGACCCTATAGTCGTCGGACATGTCGGCGGCGGGCCAACCCAGTCCCGTGTTCGTTGGGACGACCCTATAGTCGTCGGACATGTCGGCGGCTGGGCAACTGTGGCCCGTGGTCGTGGGGACAACCCTATAGTCGTCGGACATGACGGTGGCGGGCCAATCTAGTCCCGGGGTCGTGGGGACGACCCTATAGTCGTCGGACATGTCGGCGGATGGGCAAGTTTGGCCCGTGGTCGTGGGGACGACCCTATAGTCGTCGGACGAGTCGGCGGCGGGCCAACCTAGTCCCTGGGTCGTGGGGACGACCCTATAGTCGTCGGACATGACGGTGGCGGGCAAACCTACTCGCGGGGTCGTGGGGACGACCCTACAGTCGTCGGACATGTCGGCGGCGGGCCAACCTAGTTCCGGGTTCGTGGGGACGACCCTATAGTCGTCGGACATGTCGGCGGCGGGCCAACCTAGTCCCGGGGACGTGGTGACGACCCTATAGTCGTCGGACATGTCGGCGGCTGGGCACCCGTGGCCCGTGGTGTTGGGGACGACCCTATAGTCGTAGGACATGTCGGCGGCGGGCCAACCTAGTCCCTGGGTCGTGGGGACGACCCTATAGTCGTCGGACATTTCGGCGGTTGGCCAACATAGTCCCGGGGTCGTGGAGACGACCCTATAGTTGTCGGACATTTCGGCGGTTGGCCAACCTAGTCCCGGGGTCGTGGGGACGACCCTATAGTTGTCGGACATGTCGGCGGCTGGGCAACTGTGGCCCGTGGTCGTGGGGACGACCCTATAGTCGTCGGACATGGCGGTGGCGTGCCAATCTATCCCCGGGGTCGTGGGGACGACCCTATAGTTGTCGGACATGACGGTGGCGGGCCAATCTAGTCCCGGGTTCGTGGGCACGACCATGGTCGTCGGACATGTCGGCGGCTGGGCAACTGTGGTCCGTGGTCGTGGGGCGACCCTATAGTCGTCGGACAAGTCGGCGGCGGGCCAAACTAGTCCCGGGGCCGTGGGGCCGACCCTATAATCGTCGGACATGTCGGCGGCGGGCCAACGTAGGCCCAGGGTCGTAGGGACGAACGTATAGTCGTCGGACATGTCGGCGGCCGGCCAACCTAGTCCCGGGGTCGTGGGGACGACCCTATAGTCGTCGGACATGTTGGCGGCTGGGCAACTGTGGCCCGTGGTCGTGGGGACAACCCTATAGTCGTCGGACATGTCGGCGGCTGGGCAACTGTGGCCCGTGGTCGTGGGGACGACCCTATAGTCGTCGGACATGGCGGTGGCGTGCCAATCTATCCCCGGGGTCGTGGGGACGACCCTATAGTCGTCGGACATGACGGTGGCGGGCCAATCTAGTCCCGGGTTCGTGGGCACGACCATGGTCGTCGGACATGTCGGCGGCTGGGCAACTGTGGTCCGTGGTCGTGGGGCGACCCTATAGTCGTCGGACAAGTCGGCGGCGGGCCAAACTAGTCCCGGGGCCGTGGGGACGACCGTATAGTCGTCGGACATGTCGGCGGCTGGCCAACCTAGTCCCCGGGTCGTGGGGACGACCCTATAGTCGTCGGACATGTCGGCGGCTGGTCAACTTTGGGCCGGGGTCGAGGGGACGACCCTATAGTCGTCGAACATGTCGGCGGCTAGCCAATCGAGTCCCGGGGTCGTGTGGACGACCCTATAGTCGTCGGACATGACGGCGGCAGGCCAACCTAGTCCCGGGTTCGTGGGGCCGACCCTATAATCGTCGGACATGTCGGCGGCGGGCCAACGTAGGCCCAGGGTCGTAGGGACGAACGTATAGTCGTCGGACATGTCGGCGGCCGGCCAACCTAGTCCCGGGGTCGTGGAGACGACCCTATAGTCGTCGGACATTTCGGCGGTTGGCCAACCTAGTCCCGGGGTCGTGGGGACGACCCTATAGTCGTCGGACATGTTGGCGGCTGGGCAACTGTGGCCCGTGGTCGTGGGGACAACCCTATAGTCGTCGGACATGTCGGCGGCTGGGCAACTGTGGCCCGTGGTCGTGGGGACAACCGTATAGTCGTCGGACCTGACTGTGGCGGGCCAACCAAGTCCCGGGTTCGTGGGGACGACCCTATAGTCGTCGGACATGACGGTGGCGGGCCAATCTAGTCCCGGGGTCGTGGGGACGACCCCATAGTCGTCCGACATTTCGGCGGTTGGCCAACCTAGTCCCGGGGTCGTGGGGACGACCCTATAGTCGTCGGACATGTTGGCGGCTGGGCAACTGTGGCCCGTGGTCGTGGGGACAACCCTATAGTCGTCGGACATGTCGGCGGCTGGGCAACTGTGGCCCGTGGTCGTGGGGACAACCCTATAGTCGTCGGACATGTCGGCGGCTGGACAGCTTTGGAACGGGGTCGAGGGGACGACCCTATAGTCGTCGGACATGTCGGAGGCTGGCCAACCTAGTCCCGGGTTTGTGGGGACGATCCTATAGTCGTCGGACATGTCGGCGGGGGGCCAACCTAGTCGCGGGGTCGTGGGGACGACCCTATAGTCGTCGGACATGTCGGCGGCTGGGCAACTGTGGTCCGTGGTCGTGGGGCGACCCTATAGTCGTCGGACATGACGGTGGCGGGCCAATCTAGTCCCGGTTTCGTGGGGACGACCCTATAGTCGTCGGACATGTCGGCGGCTGGCCAACCTAGTCTCGGGGTGGTGGGGACGACCCTATGGTCGTCGGACATGATGGTGGCGGGCCAATCTAGACCCGGGGTCGTGGGGACGACCCAATAGTCGTCGGACATGTCGGCGGCTGGCCAACTTTGGCCCGTGGTCGTGGGGACGACCCTATAGTCGTCGGACATGGCGGTGGCGTGCCAATCTATCCCCGGGGTCGTGGGGACGACCCTATAGTCGTCGGACATGTCGGCGGCTGGGCAACTTCGACCCGGATTCGTGGGGACGACCCTATAGTCGTCGGACATGTCGGCGGCTCGCCAACCTAGTTCCGGGTTCGTGGGGACGACCCTATAGTCGTAGGACATATCTGCGGCGGGCCAACGTCGGCCCAGGGTCGTGGGGACGACACTATAGTCGTCGGACATGTCGGCGGCGGGCCAACCTAGTCCAGGGGCCGTGGGGACGACCCTACAGTCGTCGGACAAGTCGGGGGCGGGCCAACCTAGTCCCGGTGTCGTGGGGACGACACTATAGTCGTCGGACATGTCGGCGGCAGGCCAACCTAGTCCAGGGGCCGTGGGGACGACCCTACAGTCGTCGGACATGTCGGCGGCGGGCCAACCCAGTCCCGTGTTCGTGGGGACGACCCTATAGTCGTCGGATATATCGGCGGCGGGCCAACGTAGGCCCAGGGTCGTGGGGACGACCCTATAGTCGTCGGACATGTCGGCGGCTGGGCAACTTCGACCCGGATTCGTGGGGACGACCCTATAGTCGTCGGACATGTCGGCGGCTCGCCAACCTAGTTCCGGGTTCGTGGGGACGACCCTATAGTCGTAGGACATATCTGCGGCGGGCCAACATCGGCCCAGGGTCGTGGGGACGACACTATAATCGTCGGACATGTCGGCGGCTGGGCAACTTCGACCCGGATTCGTGGGGACGACCCTATAGTCGCCGGACATGTCGCCGGCTCGCCAACCTAGTTCCGGGTTCGTGGGGACGACCCTATAGTCGTAGGACATATCTGCGGCGGGCCAACGTCGGCCCAGTGTCGTGGGGACGACACTATAATCGTCGGACATGTCGGCGGCTGGGCAACTTCGACCCGGATTCGTGGGGACGACCCTATAGTCGTCGGACATGTCGGCGGCTCGCCAACCTAGTTCCGGGGTGGTGGGGACGACCCTATAGTCGTCGGACATGTCGGCGGCTGGGCAAGTTTGGCCCGTGGTCGTGGGGACGACCCTATAGTCGTCGGACGAGTCGGCGGCGGGCCAACCTAGTCCCTGGGTCGTGGGGACGACCCTATAGTCGTCGGACATGACGGTGGCGGGCAAACCTACTCGCGGGGTCGTGGGGACGACCCTACAGTCGTCGGACATGTCGGCGTCTGGCCAACCTAGTCCCGGGGTGGTGGGGACGACCCTATTGTCGTCGGACATGACGGTAGCGGGCCAATCTAGTCCCGGAGTCGTGGGGACGACCCTATAGTCGTAGGACATGTCGGCGGCTGGGCAACTATGGCCCGTGGTCGTGGGGACGACCCTATAGTCGTCGGACATGTCGGCGTCTGGCCCACCTAGTCCCGGGGTGGTGGGGACGACCCTATTGTCGTCGGACATGACGGTAGCGGGCCAATCTAGTCCCGGAGTCGTGGGGACGACCCTATAGTCGTAGGACATGTCGTCGGCTGGGCAACTATGGCCCGTGGTCGTGGGGACGACCAAATAGTCGTCGCACGAGTCGGCGGCGGACCAATCTAGTCCCTGGGTCGTGGGGACGACCCTATAGTCGTCGGACATGACGGTGGCGGGCCAACCTAGTCCCGGGGTCGTGGGGACGACCCTATAGTCGTCGCACATGTCGGCGGCGGCCCAATCTTGTCCCGGGGTCGTGGGGACGACCCTGTAGTCGTCGGACATGACTGTGGCGGGCTAATCTAGTCCCGGGGTCGTGGGGACGACCCTATAGTCGTCGGACATGTCGGTGGCTGGCCAACCTAGCCCCGGGAACGTGGGGACGACCCTATAGTCGTCGGACATGTCGGCGGCGGGCCAACGTAGGTCCAGGGTCGTGGGGACGAGCCTACAGTCGTCGGACATGTCGGCGGCTGGCCAACCTAGTCCCGGGGTCGTGGGGACGACCCTATATTCGTAGGACATGTCGGCGGCTGCGCAACTATGGCCCGTGGTCGTGGGGACGACCATATAGTCGTCGGACATGTCGACGGCTGGCCAACCTAGTTCCGGGTTCGTGGGGACGACCCTATAGTCGTAGGACATGTCGGCGGCTGGCCAACCTAGTCCCGGGGTCGTGGGGACGACCCTATAGTCGTCGGACATGTCGGCGATTGGGCAACTATGGCCGGTGTTCGTGGGGACGACCCTATAGTCGTCGGACACGTCGGCGGCTGGCCAACCTACTCCCGGGGTGGTGGGGACGACCCTATAGTCGTCGGACATGTCGGCGGCTGGGCAACTTTGACCCGGATTCGTGGGGACGACCCTATAGTCGTCGGACATGTCGGCGGCTCGCCAACCTAGTTCCGGGATCGTGGGGACGACCCTATAGTCGTTGGACATGTCTGCGGCGGGCCAACGTCGGCCCAGGGTCGTGGGGACGACCCTATAGTCGTCGGACATGTCGGCGGCTGGGCAGCTTTGACCCGGATTCGTGGGGACGACACTATAGTCGTCGGACATGTCGGCGGCGGGCCAACCTAGTCCAGGGGCCGTGGGGACGACCCTATAGTCGTCGGACATATCGGCGGCGGGCCAACGTAGGCCCAGGGTCGTGGGGACGACCCTACAGTCGTCGGACATATCGGCGCCGGGCCAACGTAGGCCCAGGGTCGTGGTGACGACCCTATAGTCGTCGGACATGTCGGCGGCAGGGCAACTTTGACCCGGATTCGTGGGGACGACCCTATAGTCGTCGGACATGTCGGCGGCGGGCCAACGTACGTCCAGGGTTGTGGGGACGAGCCTACAGTCGTCGGACATGTCGGCGGCTGGCCAACCTAGTCCCGGGGTGGTGGGGACGACCCTATAGTCGTCGGACATGTCGGCGGCTGGGCAACTTTGACCCGGATTCGTGGGGACGACCCTATAGTCGTCGGACATGTCGGCGGCTCGCCAACCTAGTTCCGGGTTCGTGGGAACGACCCTATAATCGTAGGACATGTCGGCGGCGGACCAACCTAGTCCCGCGGTCGTGGGGACGACCCTATAGTCGTCGGACATGTCGGCGACTGGGCAACTATGGCCGGTGTTCGTGGGGACGACCCTACAGTCGTCGGACATGTCGGCGTCTGGCCAACCTAGTCCCGGGGTGGTGGGGACGACCCTATTGTCGTCGGACATGACGGTAGCGGGCCAATCTAGTCCCGGAGTCGTGGGGACGACCCTACAGTCGTCGGACATGTCGGCGGCGGCCAACCCAGTCCCGTGTTCGTGGGGACGACCCTATAGTCGTCGCACATGTCGGCGGCGGGCCAATCTTGTCCCGGGGTCGTGGGGACGACCCTGTAGTCGTCGGACATGACTGTGGCGGGCTAATCTAGTCCCGGGGTCGTGGGGACGACCCTATAGTCGTCGGACATGTCGGTGGCTGGCCAACCTAGCCCCGGGAACGTGGGGACGACCCTATAGTCGTCGGACATGTCGGCGGCGGGCCAACGTAGGTCCAGGGTCATGGGGACGAGCCTACAGTCGTCGGACATGTCGGCGGCTGGCCAACCTAGTCCCGGGGTCGTGGGGACGACCCTATATTCGTAGGACATGTCGGCGGCTGCGCAACTATGGCCCGTGGTCGTGGGGACGACCATATAGTCGTCGGACATGTCGACGGCTGGCCAACCTAGTTCCGGGTTCGTGGGGACGACCCTATAGTCGTAGGACATGTCGGCGGCTGGCCAACCTAGTCCCGGGGTCGTGGGGACGACCCTATAGTCGTCGGACATGTCGGCGATTGGGCAACTATGGCCGGTGTTCGTGGGGACGACCCTATAGTCGTCGGACACGTCGGCGGCTGGCCAACCTACTCCCGGGGTGGTGGGGACGACCCTATAGTCGTCGGACATGTCGGCGGCTGGGCAACTTTGACCCGGATTCGTGGGGACGACCCTATAGTCGTCGGACATGTCGGCGGCTCGCCAACCTAGTTCCGGGATCGTGGGGACGACCCTATAGTCGTTGGACATGTCTGCGGCGGGCCAACGTCGGCCCAGGGTCGTGGGGACGACCATATAGTCGTCGGACATGTCGGCGGCTGGGCAGCTTTGACCCGGATTCGTGGGGACGACACTATAGTCGTCGGACATGTCGGCGGCGGGCCAACCTAGTCCAGGGGCCGTGGGGACGACCCTATAGTCGTCGGACATATCGGCGGCGGGCCAACGTAGGCCCAGGGTCGTGGGGACGACCCTACAGTCGTCGGACATATCGGCGCCGGGCCAACGTAGGCCCAGGGTCGTGGGGACGACCCTATAGTCGTCGGACATGTCGGCGGCAGGGCAACTTTGACCCGGATTCGTGGGGACGACCCTATAGTCGTCGGACATGTCGGCGGCGGGCCAACGTACGTCCAGGGTTGTGGGGACGAGCCTACAGTCGTCGGACATGTCGGCGGCTGGCCAACCTAGTCCCGGGGTGGTGGGGACGACCCTATAGTCGTCGGACATGTCGGCGGCTGGGCAACTTTGACCCGGATTCGTGGGGACGACCCTATAGTCGTCGGACATGTCGGCGGCTCGCCAACCTAGTTCCGGGTTCGTGGGAACGACCCTATAATCGTAGGACATGTCGGCGGCGGACCAACCTAGTCCCGCGGTCGTGGGGACGACCCTATAGTCGTCGGACATGTCGGCGACTGGGCAACTATGGCCGGTGTTCGTGGGGACGACCCTACAGTCGTCGGACATGTCGGCGTCTGGCCAACCTAGTCCCGGGGTGGTGGGGACGACCCTATTGTCGTCGGACATGACGGTAGCGGGCCAATCTAGTCCCGGAGTCGTGGGGACGACCCTATAGTCGTAGGACATGTCGGCGGCTGGGCAACTATGGCCCGTGGTCGTGGGGACGACCCTATAGTCGTCGGACATGTCGGCGTCTGGCCAACCTAGTCCCGGGGTGGTGGGGACGACCCTATTGTCGTCGGACATGACGGTAGCGGGCCAATCTAGTCCCGGAGTCGTGGGGACGACCCTATAGTCGTAGGACATGTCGTCGGCTGGGCAACTATGGCCCGTGGTCGTGGGGACGACCAAATAGTCGTCGCACGAGTCGGCGGCGGACCAATCTAGTCCCTGGGTCGTGGGGACGACCCTATAGTCGTCGGACATGACGGTGGCGGGCCAACCTAGTCCCGGGGTCGTGGGGACGACCCTATAGTCGTCGCACATGTCGGCGGCGGGCCAATCTTGTCCCGGGGTCGTGGGGACGACCCTGTAGTCGTCGGACATGACTGTGGCGGGCTAATCTAGTCCCGGGGTCGTGGGGACGACCCTATAGTCGTCGGACATGTCGGTGGCTGGCCAACCTAGCCCCGGGAACGTGGGGACGACCCTATAGTCGTCGGACATGTCGGCGGCGGGCCAACGTAGGTCCAGGGTCGTGGGGACGAGCCTACAGTCGTCGGACATGTCGGCGGCTGGCCAACCTAGTCCCGGGGTCGTGGGGACGACCCTATATTCGTAGGACATGTCGGCGGCTGCGCAACTATGGCCCGTGGTCGTGGGGACGACCATATAGTCGTCGGACATGTCGACGGCTGGCCAACCTAGTTCCGGGTTCGTGGGGACGACCCTATAGTCGTAGGACATGTCGGCGGCTGGCCAACCTAGTCCCGGGGTCGTGGGGACGACCCTATAGTCGTCGGACATGTCGGCGGCTGGGCAACTTTGGCCCGTGGTCGTGGGGACGACCGTATAGTCGTCGGACATGACGGTGGCGGGCCAATCTAGTCCCGGGGTCGTGGGGACGACCCTATAGTCGTCGGACATGTCGGCGGCTGGGCAACTATGGCCCGTGGTCGTGGGGACGACCATATAGTCGTCGGACATGTCGGCGGCTGGCCAACCAAGTTCCGGGTTCGTGGGGACGACCCTATTGTCGTAGGACATGTCGGCGGCTGGGCAACTTTGGCCCGTGGTCGTGGGGCGACCCTATAGTCGTCGGAAGAGTCGGCGGCGGGCCAACCTATTCCCTGGGTCGTGGGGACGACCCTATAGTCTCGGACATGACGGTGGCGGGCCAATCTAGTCCCGGGGTCGTGGGGACGACCCTATAGTCGTCGGACATGTCGGCGGCTGGGCAAGTTTGGTCCGTGGTCGTGGGGACGACCCTATAGTCGTCGGACGAGTCGGCTGCGGGCCAACCTAGTCCCGTGTTCGTGGGGACGACCCTATAGTCGTAGGACATGTCGGCGGCTGGGCAATTATGGCCCGTGGTCGTGGGGACGACCATATAGTCGTCGGACATGTCGGCGGCTGGCCAACCTAGTTCCGGGTTCGTGGGGACGACCCTATAGTCGTAGGACATTGTCTGCGGCGGGCCAACCTAGTCCCTGGGTCGTGGGGACGACCCTATAGTCGTCGGACATGACGGTGGCGGGCCAACCTAGTCCCGGGGTCGTGGGGACAACCCTACAGTCCTCGGACATGTCGGCGGCGGGCCAACCTAGTCCCGGGGACGTGGGGACGACCCTATAGTCGTCGGACATGTCGGCGGCTGGGCAACTATGGCCCGTGGTCGTGGGGACGACCCTATAGTCGTCGGACATGTCGGCGGCTGGGCAACTTTGGCCCGTGGTCGTGGGGGCGACCCTATAGTCGGCGGACGAGTCGGCGGCGGGCCAACCTAGTCCCTGGGTCGTGGGGACGACCCTATAGTCGTCGGACATGTCGGCGGCGGGCCAACCCAGTCCCGTGTTCGTGGGGACGACCCTATAGTCGTCGGACATATCGGCGGCCGGCCAACGTAGGCCCAGGGTCGTGGGGACGACCCTATAGTCGTCGGACATGTCGGCGGCAGGGCAACTTTGACCCGGATTCGTGGGGACGACCCTATAGTCGTCGGACATGTCGGCGGCGGGCCAACGTAGGTCCAGGGTCGTGGGGACGAGCCTACAGTCGTCGGACATGTCGGCGGCTGGCCAACCTAGTCCCGGGGTGGTGGGGACGACCCTATAGTCGTCGGACATGTCGGCGGCTGGGCAACTTCGACCCGGATTCGTGGGGACGACCCTATAGTCGTCGGACATATCGGCGGCTCGCCAACCTAGTTCCGGGTTCGTGGGGACGACCCTATAGTCGTAGAAAATATCTGCGGCGGGCCAACGTCGGCCCAGGGTCGTGGGGACGACACTATAATCGTCGGACATGTCGGCGGCGGGCCAACCTACTCCCAGGGTCGTGGGCACGACCCTATAGTCGTCCGACATGTCGGCGGCTGTCCAACCTAGTCCCGGGGTCGTGGGGACGACCCTGTAGTCGTCGGACATGACGGTGGCGGGCCAACCTATTCCCGGGGTCGTGGGGACGAACCTATAGTCGTCGGACATGACGGTGGCGGGACAATCTAGTCCTGGGGTCGTGGGGACGACCCTATAGTCGTAGGAAATGTCGGCGGCTGGGCAACTATGGCCCGTGGTCGTGGGGACGACCATATAGTCGTCGGACATGTCGGCGGCTGGCCAACCTAGTTCCGGGTTCGTGGGAACGACCCTATAATCGTAGGACATGTCGGCGGCGGACCAACCTAGTCCCGGGGTCGTGGGGA
This sequence comes from Andrena fulva, assembly GCA_946251845.1. Taxonomy (NCBI): domain Eukaryota; kingdom Metazoa; phylum Arthropoda; class Insecta; order Hymenoptera; family Andrenidae; genus Andrena; species Andrena fulva. The sequence continues at coordinate 512,262 of CAMITZ010000228.1, forward strand.
CGACCCTATAGTCGTCGGACGAGTCGGCTGCGGGCCAACCTAGTCCCGTGTTCGTGGGGACGACCCTATAGTCGTAGGACATGTCGGCGGCTGGGCAATTATGGCCCGTGGTCGTGGGGACGACCATATAGTCGTCGGACATGTCGGCGGCTGGCCAACCTAGTTCCGGGTTCGTGGGGACGACCCTATAGTCGTAGGACATTGTCTGCGGCGGGCCAACCTAGTCCCTGGGTCGTGGGGACGACCCTATAGTCGTCGGACATGACGGTGGCGGGCCAACCTAGTCCCGGGGTCGTGGGGACAACCCTACAGTCCTCGGACATGTCGGCGGCGGGCCAACCTAGTCCCGGGGACGTGGGGACGACCCTATAGTCGTCGGACATGTCGGCGGCTGGGCAACTATGGCCCGTGGTCGTGGGGACGACCCTATAGTCGTCGGACATGTCGGCGGCTGGGCAACTTTGGCCCGTGGTCGTGGGGGCGACCCTATAGTCGGCGGACGAGTCGGCGGCGGGCCAACCTAGTCCCTGGGTCGTGGGGACGACCCTATAGTCTCGGACATGACGGTGGTGGGCCAACCTAGTCCCTGGGTCGTGGGGACGATCCTATAGTCGTCGGACGAGTCGGCGGCGGGCCAACCTAGTCCCTGGGTCGAGGGGTCGACCCTATAGTCGTCGGACATGACGGTGGCGGGCCAACCTAGTCCCGGGGTCGTGGGGACGACCCTACAGTCGTCGGACATGTCGGCGGCGGCCAACCCAGTCCCGTGGTCGTGGGGACGACCATATAGTCGTCGGACATGTCGGCGGCTGGCCAACCTAGTTCCGGGTTCGTGGGGACGACCCTATTGTCGTAGGACATGTCGGCGGCTGGGTAACTTTGGCCCGTGGTCGTGGGGACGACCCTATAGTCGTCGGACGAGTCGGCGGCGGGCCAACCTAGTCCCTGGGTCGTGGGGACGACCCTATAGTCTCGGACATGACGGTGGCGGGCCAATCTAGTCCCTGGGTCGTGGGGACGACCCTATAGTCGTCGGACATGACGGTGGCGGGCCAACCTAGTCCCGGGTTCGTGGGGACGACCCTATAGTCGTAGGACATGTCTGCGGCGGGCCAACCTAGTCCCTGGGTCGTGGGGACGACCCTATAGTCGTCGGACATGACGGTGGCGGGCCAACCTAGTCCCTGGGTCGTGGGGACGACCCTATAGTCGTCGGACATGTCGGCGGCGGGCCAACCCAGTCCCGTGTTCGTGGGGACGACCCTATAGTCGTCGGACATATCGGCGGCCGGCCAACGTAGGCCCAGGGTCGTGGGGACGACCCTATAGTCGTCGGACATGTCGGCGGCAGGGCAACTTTGACCCGGATTCGTGGGGACGACCCTATAGTCGTCGGACATGTCGGCGGCGGGCCAACGTAGGTCCAGGGTCGTGGGGACGACCCTATAGTCGTCCGACATGTCGGCGGCTGTCCAACCTAGTCCCGGGGTCGTGGGGACGACCCTGTAGTCGTCGGACATGACGGTGGCGGGCCAACCTATTCCCGGGGTCGTGGGGACGACCCTATAGTCGTCGGACATGACGGTGGCCGGACAATCTAGTCCTGGGGTCGTGGGGACTACCCTATAGTCGTAGGAAATGTCGGCGGCTGGGCAACTATGGCCCGTGGTCGTGGGGACGACCATATAGTCGTCGGACATGTCGGCGGCTGGCCAACCTAGTTCCGGGTTCGTGGGAACGACCCTATAATCGTAGGACATGTCGGCGGCGGACCAACCTAGTCCCGGGGTCGTGGGGACGACCCTATAGTCGTCGGACATGTCGGCGACTGGGCAACTATGGCCGGTGTTCGTGGGGACGACCCTATAGTCGTCGGATATGTCGGCGGCTGGTCAACCTAGTCCCGGGGTGGTGGGGACGACCATATAGTCGTCGGACATGTCGGCGGCTGGCCAACCTAGTTCCGGGATCGTGGGGACGACACTATAGTCGTCGGACATGTCGGCGGCGGGCCAACCTAGTCCCGGGGTGGTGGGGACGACCCTATAGTCGTCGGACATGACGGTGGCGGGACAATCTAGTCCTGGGGTCGTGGGGACGACCCTATAGTCGTAGGAAATGTCGGCGGCTGGGCAACTATGGCCCGTGGTCGTGGGGACGACCATATAGTCGTCGGACATGTCGGCGGCTGGCCAACCTAGTTCCGGGTTCGTGGGGACGACCCTATAGTCGTAGGACATGTCGGCGGCTGGCCAACCTAGTCCCGGGGTCGTGGGGACGACCCTATAGTCGTCGGACATGTCGGCGGCTGGGCAACTTTGGCCCGTGGTCGTGGGGACGACCGTATAGTCGTCGGACATGACGGTGGCGGGCCAATCTAGTCCCGGGGTCGTGGGGACGACCCTATAGTCGTCGGACATGTCGGCGGCTGGGCAACTATGGCCCGTGGTCGTGGGGACGACCATATAGTCGTCGGACATGTCGGCGGCTGGCCAACCAAGTTCCGGGTTCGTGGGGACGACCCTATTGTCGTAGGACATGTCGGCGGCTGGGCAACTTTGGCCCGTGGTCGTGGGGCGACCCTATAGTCGTCGGAAGAGTCGGCGGCGGGCCAACCTATTCCCTGGGTCGTGGGGACGACCCTATAGTCTCGGACATGACGGTGGCGGGCCAATCTAGTCCCGGGGTCGTGGGGACGACCCTATAGTCGTCGGACATGTCGGCGGCTGGGCAAGTTTGGTCCGTGGTCGTGGGGACGACCCTATAGTCGTCGGACGAGTCGGCTGCGGGCCAACCTAGTCCCGTGTTCGTGGGGACGACCCTATAGTCGTAGGACATGTCGGCGGCTGGGCAATTATGGCCCGTGGTCGTGGGGACGACCATATAGTCGTCGGACATGTCGGCGGCTGGCCAACCTAGTTCCGGGTTCGTGGGGACGACCCTATAGTCGTAGGACATTGTCTGCGGCGGGCCAACCTAGTCCCTGGGTCGTGGGGACGACCCTATAGTCGTCGGACATGACGGTGGCGGGCCAACCTAGTCCCGGGGTCGTGGGGACAACCCTACAGTCCTCGGACATGTCGGCGGCGGGCCAACCTAGTCCCGGGGACGTGGGGACGACCCTATAGTCGTCGGACATGTCGGCGGCTGGGCAACTATGGCCCGTGGTCGTGGGGACGACCCTATAGTCGTCGGACATGTCGGCGGCTGGGCAACTTTGGCCCGTGGTCGTGGGGGCGACCCTATAGTCGGCGGACGAGTCGGCGGCGGGCCAACCTAGTCCCTGGGTCGTGGGGACGACCCTATAGTCTCGGACATGACGGTGGTGGGCCAACCTAGTCCCTGGGTCGTGGGGACGATCCTATAGTCGTCGGACGAGTCGGCGGCGGGCCAACCTAGTCCCTGGGTCGAGGGGTCGACCCTATAGTCGTCGGACATGACGGTGGCGGGCCAACCTAGTCCCGGGGTCGTGGGGACGACCCTACAGTCGTCGGACATGTCGGCGGCGGCCAACCCAGTCCCGTGGTCGTGGGGACGACCATATAGTCGTCGGACATGTCGGCGGCTGGCCAACCTAGTTCCGGGTTCGTGGGGACGACCCTATTGTCGTAGGACATGTCGGCGGCTGGGTAACTTTGGCCCGTGGTCGTGGGGACGACCCTATAGTCGTCGGACGAGTCGGCGGCGGGCCAACCTAGTCCCTGGGTCGTGGGGACGACCCTATAGTCTCGGACATGACGGTGGCGGGCCAATCTAGTCCCTGGGTCGTGGGGACGACCCTATAGTCGTCGGACATGACGGTGGCGGGCCAACCTAGTCCCGGGTTCGTGGGGACGACCCTATAGTCGTAGGACATGTCTGCGGCGGGCCAACCTAGTCCCTGGGTCGTGGGGACGACCCTATAGTCGTCGGACATGACGGTGGCGGGCCAACCTAGTCCCTGGGTCGTGGGGACGACCCTATAGTCGTCGGACATGTCGGCGGCGGGCCAACCCAGTCCCGTGTTCGTGGGGACGACCCTATAGTCGTCGGACATATCGGCGGCCGGCCAACGTAGGCCCAGGGTCGTGGGGACGACCCTATAGTCGTCGGACATGTCGGCGGCGGGCCAACCCAGTCCCGTGTTCGTGGGGACGACACTATAGTCGTCGGACATGTCGGCGGCGGGCCAACCTAGTCCAGGGGCCGTGGGGACGACCCTATAGTCGTCGGACATATCGGCGGCGGGCCAACGTAGGCCCAGGGTCGTGGGGACGACCCTACAGTCGTCGGACATATCGGCGCCGGGCCAACGTAGGCCCAGGGTCGTGGGGACGACCCTATAGTCGTCGGACATGTCGGCGGCAGGGCAACTTTGACCCGGATTCGTGGGGACGACCCTATAGTCGTCGGACATGTCGGCGGCGGGCCAACGTACGTCCAGGGTTGTGGGGACGAGCCTACAGTCGTCGGACATGTCGGCGGCTGGCCAACCTAGTCCCGGGGTGGTGGGGACGACCCTATAGTCGTCGGACATGTCGGCGGCTGGGCAACTTTGACCCGGATTCGTGGGGACGACCCTATAGTCGTCGGACATGTCGGCGGCTCGCCAACCTAGTTCCGGGTTCGTGGGAACGACCCTATAATCGTAGGACATGTCGGCGGCGGACCAACCTAGTCCCGCGGTCGTGGGGACGACCCTATAGTCGTCGGACATGTCGGCGACTGGGCAACTATGGCCGGTGTTCGTGGGGACGACCCTACAGTCGTCGGACATGTCGGCGTCTGGCCAACCTAGTCCCGGGGTGGTGGGGACGACCCTATTGTCGTCGGACATGACGGTAGCGGGCCAATCTAGTCCCGGAGTCGTGGGGACGACCCTATAGTCGTAGGACATGTCGGCGGCTGGGCAACTATGGCCCGTGGTCGTGGGGACGACCCTATAGTCGTCGGACATGTCGGCGTCTGGCCAACCTAGTCCCGGGGTGGTGGGGACGACCCTATTGTCGTCGGACATGACGGTAGCGGGCCAATCTAGTCCCGGAGTCGTGGGGACGACCCTATAGTCGTAGGACATGTCGTCGGCTGGGCAACTATGGCCCGTGGTCGTGGGGACGACCAAATAGTCGTCGCACGAGTCGGCGGCGGACCAATCTAGTCCCTGGGTCGTGGGGACGACCCTATAGTCGTCGGACATGACGGTGGCGGGCCAACCTAGTCCCGGGGTCGTGGGGACGACCCTATAGTCGTCGCACATGTCGGCGGCGGGCCAATCTTGTCCCGGGGTCGTGGGGACGACCCTGTAGTCGTCGGACATGACTGTGGCGGGCTAATCTAGTCCCGGGGTCGTGGGGACGACCCTATAGTCGTCGGACATGTCGGTGGCTGGCCAACCTAGCCCCGGGAACGTGGGGACGACCCTATAGTCGTCGGACATGTCGGCGGCGGGCCAACGTAGGTCCAGGGTCGTGGGGACGAGCCTACAGTCGTCGGACATGTCGGCGGCTGGCCAACCTAGTCCCGGGGTCGTGGGGACGACCCTATATTCGTAGGACATGTCGGCGGCTGCGCAACTATGGCCCGTGGTCGTGGGGACGACCATATAGTCGTCGGACATGTCGACGGCTGGCCAACCTAGTTCCGGGTTCGTGGGGACGACCCTATAGTCGTAGGACATGTCGGCGGCTGGCCAACCTAGTCCCGGGGTCGTGGGGACGACCCTATAGTCGTCGGACATGTCGGCGGCTGGGCAACTTTGGCCCGTGGTCGTGGGGACGACCGTATAGTCGTCGGACATGACGGTGGCGGGCCAATCTAGTCCCGGGGTCGTGGGGACGACCCTATAGTCGTCGGACATGTCGGCGGCTGGGCAACTATGGCCCGTGGTCGTGGGGACGACCATATAGTCGTCGGACATGTCGGCGGCTGGCCAACCAAGTTCCGGGTTCGTGGGGACGACCCTATTGTCGTAGGACATGTCGGCGGCTGGGCAACTTTGGCCCGTGGTCGTGGGGCGACCCTATAGTCGTCGGAAGAGTCGGCGGCGGGCCAACCTATTCCCTGGGTCGTGGGGACGACCCTATAGTCTCGGACATGACGGTGGCGGGCCAATCTAGTCCCGGGGTCGTGGGGACGACCCTATAGTCGTCGGACATGTCGGCGGCTGGGCAAGTTTGGTCCGTGGTCGTGGGGACGACCCTATAGTCGTCGGACGAGTCGGCTGCGGGCCAACCTAGTCCCGTGTTCGTGGGGACGACCCTATAGTCGTAGGACATGTCGGCGGCTGGGCAATTATGGCCCGTGGTCGTGGGGACGACCATATAGTCGTCGGACATGTCGGCGGCTGGCCAACCTAGTTCCGGGTTCGTGGGGACGACCCTATAGTCGTAGGACATTGTCTGCGGCGGGCCAACCTAGTCCCTGGGTCGTGGGGACGACCCTATAGTCGTCGGACATGACGGTGGCGGGCCAACCTAGTCCCGGGGTCGTGGGGACAACCCTACAGTCCTCGGACATGTCGGCGGCGGGCCAACCTAGTCCCGGGGACGTGGGGACGACCCTATAGTCGTCGGACATGTCGGCGGCTGGGCAACTATGGCCCGTGGTCGTGGGGACGACCCTATAGTCGTCGGACATGTCGGCGGCTGGGCAACTTTGGCCCGTGGTCGTGGGGGCGACCCTATAGTCGGCGGACGAGTCGGCGGCGGGCCAACCTAGTCCCTGGGTCGTGGGGACGACCCTATAGTCTCGGACATGACGGTGGTGGGCCAACCTAGTCCCTGGGTCGTGGGGACGATCCTATAGTCGTCGGACGAGTCGGCGGCGGGCCAACCTAATCCCTGGGTCGAGGGGTCGACCCTATAGTCGTCGGACATGACGGTGGCGGGCCAACCTAGTCCCGGGGTCGTGGGGACGACCCTACAGTCGTCGGATATGTCGGCGGCGGCCAACCCAGTCCCGTGGTCGTGGGGACGACCATATAGTCGTCGGACATGTCGGCGGCTGGCCAACCTAGTTCCGGGTTCGTGGGGACGACCCTATTGTCGTAGGACATGTCGGCGGCTGGGTAACTTTGGCCCGTGGTCGTGGGGACGACCCTATAGTCGTCGGACGAGTCGGCGGCGGGCCAACCTAGTCCCTGGGTCGTGGGGACGACCCTATAGTCTCGGACATGACGGTGGCGGGCCAATCTAGTCCCTGGGTCGTGGGGACGACCCTATAGTCGTCGGACATGACGGTGGCGGGCCAACCTAGTCCCGGGTTCGTGGGGACGACCCTATAGTCGTAGGACATGTCTGCGGCGGGCCAACCTAGTCCCTGGGTCGTGGGGACGACCCTATAGTCGTCGGACATGACGGTGGCGGGCCAACCTAGTCCCTGGGTCGTGGGGACGACCCTATAGTCGTCGGACATGTCGGCGGCGGGCCAACCCAGTCCCGTGTTCGTGGGGACGACCCTATAGTCGTCGGACATATCGGCGGCCGGCCAACGTAGGCCCAGGGTCGTGGGGACGACCCTATAGTCGTCGGACATGTCGGCGGCAGGGCAACTTTGACCCGGATTCGTGGGGACGACCCTATAGTCGTCGGACATGTCGGCGGCGGGCCAACGTAGGTCCAGGGTCGTGGGGACGAGCCTACAGTCGTCGGACATGTCGGCGGCTGGCCAACCTAGTCCCGGGGTGGTGGGGACGACCCTATAGTCGTCGGACATGTCGGCGGCTGGGCAACTTCGACCCGGATTCGTGGGGACGACCCTATAGTCGTCGGACATATCGGCGGCTCGCCAACCTAGTTCCGGGTTCGTGGGGACGACCCTATAGTCGTAGAAAATATCTGCGGCGGGCCAACGTCGGCCCAGGGTCGTGGGGACGACACTATAATCGTCGGACATGTCGGCGGCGGGCCAACCTACTCCCAGGGTCGTGGGCACGACCCTATAGTCGTCCGACATGTCGGCGGCTGTCCAACCTAGTCCCGGGGTCGTGGGGACGACCCTGTAGTCGTCGGACATGACGGTGGCGGGCCAACCTATTCCCGGGGTCGTGGGGACGAACCTATAGTCGTCGGACATGACGGTGGCGGGACAATCTAGTCCTGTGGTCGTGGGGACGACCCTATAGTCGTAGGAAATGTCGGCGGCTGGGCAACTATGGCCAGTGGTCGTGGGGACGACCATATAGTCGTCGGACATGTCGGCGGCTGGCCAACCTAGTTCCGGGTTCGTGGGAACGACCCTATAATCGTAGGACATGTCGGCGGCGGACCAACCTAGTCCCGGGGTCGTGGGGACGACCCTATAGTCGTCGGACGAGTCGGCTGCGGGCCAACCTAGTCCCGTGTTCGTGGGGACGACCCTATAGTCGTAGGACATGTCGGCGGCTGGGCAATTATGGCCCGTGGTCGTGGGGACGACCATATAGTCGTCGGACATGTCGGCGGCTGGCCAACCTAGTTCCGGGTTCGTGGGGACGACCCTATAGTCGTAGGACATTGTCTGCGGCGGGCCAACCTAGTCCCTGGGTCGTGGGGACGACCCTATAGTCGTCGGACATGACGGTGGCGGGCCAACCTAGTCCCGGGGTCGTGGGGACAACCCTACAGTCCTCGGACATGTCGGCGGCGGGCCAACCTAGTCCCGGGGACGTGGGGACGACCCTATAGTCGTCGGACATGTCGGCGGCTGGGCAACTATGGCCCGTGGTCGTGGGGACGACCCTATAGTCGTCGGACATGTCGGCGGCTGGGCAACTTTGGCCCGTGGTCGTGGGGGCGACCCTATAGTCGGCGGACGAGTCGGCGGCGGGCCAACCTAGTCCCTGGGTCGTGGGGACGACCCTATAGTCTCGGACATGACGGTGGTGGGCCAACCTAGTCCCTGGGTCGTGGGGACGATCCTATAGTCGTCGGACGAGTCGGCGGCGGGCCAACCTAGTCCCTGGGTCGAGGGGTCGACCCTATAGTCGTCGGACATGACGGTGGCGGGCCAACCTAGTCCCGGGGTCGTGGGGACGACCCTACAGTCGTCGGACATGTCGGCGGCGGCCAACCCAGTCCCGTGGTCGTGGGGACGACCTTATAGTCGTCGGACATGTCGGCGGCTGGCCAACCTAGTTCCGGGTTCGTGGGGACGACCCTATTGTCGTAGGACATGTCGGCGGCTGGGTAACTTTGGCCCGTGGTCGTGGGGACGACCCTATAGTCGTCGGACGAGTCGGCGGCGGGCCAACCTAGTCCCTGGGTCGTGGGGACGACCCTATAGTCTCGGACATGACGGTGGCGGGCCAATCTAGTCCCTGGGTCGTGGGGACGACCCTATAGTCGTCGGACATGACGGTGGCGGGCCAACCTAGTCCCGGGTTCGTGGGGACGACCCTATAGTCGTAGGACATGTCTGCGGCGGGCCAACCTAGTCCCTGGGTCGTGGGGACGACCCTATAGTCGTCGGACATGACGGTGGCGGGCCAACCTAGTCCCTGGGTCGTGGGGACGACCCTATAGTCGTCGGACATGTCGGCGGCGGGCCAACCCAGTCCCGTGTTCGTGGGGACGACCCTATAGTCGTCGGACATATCGGCGGCCGGCCAACGTAGGCCCAGGGTCGTGGGGACGACCCTATAGTCGTCGGACATGTCGGCGGCAGGGCAACTTTGACCCGGATTCGTGGGGACGACCCTATAGTCGTCGGACATGTCGGCGGCGGGCCAACGTAGGTCCAGGGTCGTGGGGACGAGCCTACAGTCGTCGGACATGTCGGCGGCTGGCCAACCTAGTCCCGGGGTGGTGGGGACGACCCTATAGTCGTCGGACATGTCGGCGGCTGGGCAACTTCGACCCGGATTCGTGGGGACGACCCTATAGTCGTCGGACATATCGGCGGCTCGCCAACCTAGTTCCGGGTTCGTGGGGACGACCCTATAGTCGTAGAACATATCTGCGCCGGGCCAACGTCGGCCCAGGGTCGTGGGGACGACACTATAATCGTCGGACATGTCGGCGGCGGGCCAACCTACTCCCAGGGTCGTGGGCACGACCCTATAGTCGTCCGACATGTCGGCGGCTGTCCAACCTAGTCCCGGGGTCGTGGGGACGACCCTGTAGTCGTCGGACATGACGGTGGCGGGCCAACCTATTCCCGGGGTCGTGGGGACGACCCTATAGTCGTCGGACATGACGGTGGCGGGACAATCTAGTCCTGGGGTCGTGGGGACGACCCTATAGTCGTAGGAAATGTCGGCGGCTGGGCAACTATGGCCCGTGGTCGTGGGGACGACCATATAGTCGTCGGACATGTCGGCGGCTGGCCAACCTAGTTCCGGGTTCGTGGGAACGACCCTATAATCGTAGGACATGTCGGCGGCGGACCAACCTAGTCCCGGGGTCGTGGGGACGACCCTATAGTCGTCGGACAAGTCGGGGGCGGGCCAACCTAGTCCCGGTGTCGTGGGGACGACACTATAGTCGTCGGACATGTCGGCGGCGGGCCAACCTAGTCCCGGGGTGGTGGGGACGACCCTATAGTCGTCGGACATGACGGTGGCGGGACAATCTAGTCCTGGGGTCGTGGGGACGACCCTATAGTCGTAGGAAATGTCGGCGGCTGGGCAACTATGGCCCGTGGTCGTGGGGACGACCATATAGTCGTCGGACATGACGGTGGCGGGACAATCTAGTCCTGGGGTCGTGGGGACTACCCTATAGTCGTAGGAAATGTCGGCGGCTGGGCAACTATGGCCCGTGGTCGTGGGGACGACCATATAGTCGTCGGACATGTCGGCGGCTGGCCAACCTAGTTCCGGGTTCGTGGGAACGACCCTATAATCGTAGGACATGTCGGCGGCGGACCAACCTAGTCCCGGGGTCGTGGGGACGACCCTATAGTCGTCGGACATGTCGGCGACTGGGCAACTATGGCCGGTGTTCGTGGGGACGACCCTATAGTCGTCGGATATGTCGGCGGCTGGTCAACCTAGTCCCGGGGTGGTGGGGACGACCATATAGTCGTCGGACATGTCGGCGGCTGGCCAACCTAGTTCCGGGATCGTGGGGACGACACTATAGTCGTCGGACATGTCGGCGGCGGGCCAACCTAGTCCCGGGGTGGTGGGGACGACCCTATAGTCGTCGGACATGACGGTGGCGGGACAATCTAGTCCTGGGGTCGTGGGGACGACCCTATAGTCGTAGGAAATGTCGGCGGCTGGGCAACTATGGCCCGTGGTCGTGGGGACGACCATATAGTCGTCGGACATGTCGGCGGCTGGCCAACCTAGTTCCGGGTTCGTGGGAACGACCCTATAATCGTAGGACATGTCGGCGGCGGACCAACCTAGTCCCGGTGTCGTGGGGACGACACTATAGTCGTCGGACATGTCGGCGGCGGGCCAACCTAGTCCCGGGGTGGTGGGGACGACCCTATAGTCGTCGGACATGACGGTGGCGGGACAATCTAGTCCTGGGGTCGTGGGGACGACCCTATAGTCGTAGGAAATGTCGGCGGCTGGGCAACTATGGCCCGTGGTCGTGGGGACGACCATATAGTCGTCGGACATGTCGGCGGCTGGCCAACCTAGTTCCGGGTTCGTGGGAACGACCCTATAATCGTAGGACATGTCGGCGGCGGACCAACCTAGTCCCGGGGTCGTGGGGACGACCCTATAGTCGTCGGACATGTCGGCGACTGGGCAACTATGGCCGGTGTTCGTGGGGACGACCCTATAGTCGTCGGATATGTCGGCGGCTGGTCAACCTAGTCCCGGGGTGGTGGGGACGACCATATAGTCGTCGGACATGTCGGCGGCTGGCCAACCTAGTTCCGGGATCGTGGGGACGACCCTATAGTCGTCGGACGAGTCGGCGGCGGGCCAACCTAGTCCCTGGGTCGTGGGGACGACCCTATAGTCTCGGACATGACGGTGGCGGGCCAATCTAGTCCCGGGGTCGTGGGGACGACCCTATAGTCGTCGGACATGTCGGCGGCTGGGCAAGTTTGGCCCGTGGTCGTGGGGACGACCCTATAGTCGTCGGACATGACGGCGGCTGGCCAACCTAGTTCCGGGTTTGTGGGGACGACCCTATAGTCGTACGACATGTCTGCGGCGGGCCAACGTCTGCCCAGGGTCGTGGGGACGACCCTATAGTCGTCGGACATGTCGGCGGCTGGGCAACTTTGACCCGGATTCGTGGGGACGAACCTATAGTCGTCGGACATGACGGTGGCGGGCCAATCTAGTCCCGGGGTAATGGGGACGACCCTATAGTCGTCGGACAAGTCGGGGGCGGGCCAACCTAGTCCCGGTGTCGTGGGGACGACACTATAGTCGTCGGACATGTCGGCGGCGGGCCAACCTAGTCCAGGGGCCGTGGGGACGACCCTACAGTCGTCGGACATGTCGGCGGCGGGCCAACCCAGTCCCGTGTTCGTGGGGACGACCCTATAGTCGTCGGACATATCGGCGGCGGGCCAACGTAGGCCCAGGGTCGTGGGGACGACCCTATAGTCGTCGGACATGTCGGCGGCTGGGCAACTTCGACCCGGATTCGTGGGGACGACCCTATAGTCGTCGGACATGTCGGCGGCTCGCCAACCTAGTTCCGGGTTCGTGGGGACGACCCTATAGTCGTAGGACATATCTGCGGCGGGCCAACGTCGGCCCAGTGTCGTGGGGACGACACTATAATCGTCGGACATGTCGGCGGCTGGGCAACTTCGACCCGGATTCGTGGGGACGACCCTATAGTCGTCGGACATGTCGGCGGCTCGCCAACCTAGTTCCGGGGTGGTGGGGACGACCCTATAGTCGTCGGACATGTCGGCGGCTGGGCAAGTTTGGCCCGTGGTCGTGGGGACGACCCTATAGTCGTCGGACGAGTCGGCGGCGGGCCAACCTAGTCCCTGGGTCGTGGGGACGACCCTATAGTCGTCGGACATGACGGTGGCGGGCAAACCTACTCGCGGGGTCGTGGGGACGACCCTACAGTCGTCGGACATGTCGGCGTCTGGCCAACCTAGTCCCGGGGTGGTGGGGACGACCCTATTGTCGTCGGACATGACGGTAGCGGGCCAATCTAATCCCGGAGTCGTGGGGACGACCCTATAGTCGTAGGACATGTCGGCGGCTGGGCAACTATGGCCCGTGGTCGTGGGGACGACCCTATAGTCGTCGGACATGTCGGCGTCTGGCCAACCTAGTCCCGGGGTGGTGGGGACGACCCTATTGTCGTCGGACATGACGGTAGCGGGCCAATCTAGTCCCGGAGTCGTGGGGACGACCCTATAGTCGTCGGACATGACGGTGGCGGGCCAACCTAGTCCCGGGGTCGTGGGGACGACCCTATAGTCGTCGCACATGTCGGCGGCGGGCCAATCTTGTCCCGGGGTCGTGGGGACGACCCTGTAGTCGTCGGACATGACTGTGGCGGGCTAATCTAGTCCCGGGGTCGTGGGGACGACCCTATAGTCGTCGGACATGTCGGTGGCTGGGCAACCTAGCCCCGGGAACGTGGGGACGACCCTATAGTCGTCGGACATGTCGGCGGCGGGCCAACGTAGGTCCAGGGTCGTGGGGACGAGCCTACAGTCGTCGGACATGTCGGCGGCTGGCCAACCTAGTCCCGGGGTCGTGGGGACGACCCTATAGTCGTAGGACATGTCGGCGGCTGCGCAACTATGGCCCGTGGTCGTGGGGACGACCATATAGTCGTCGGACATGTCGACGGCTGGCCAACCTAGTTCCGGGTTCGTGGGGACGACCCTATAGTCGTAGGACATGTCGGCGGCTGGCCAACCTAGTCCCGGGGTCGTGGGGACGACCCTATAGTCGTCGGACATGTCGGCGATTGGGCAACTATGGCCGGTGTTCGTGGGGACGACCCTATAGTCGTCGGACACGTCGGCGGCTGGCCAACCTACTGTCGGGGTGGTGGGGACGACCCTATAGTCGTCGGACATGTCGGCGGCTGGGCAGCTTTGACCCGGATTCGTGGGGACGACACTATAGTCGTCGGACATGTCGGCGGCGGGCCAACCTAGTCCAGGGGCCGTGGGGACGACCCTATAGTCGTCGGACAAGTCGGGGGCGGGCCAACCTAGTCCCTGGGTCGTGGGGACGACCCTATAGTCGTCGGACATGACGGTGGCGGGCAAACCTACTCCCGGGGTCGTGGGGACGACCCTACAGTCGTCGGACATGTCGGCGGCGGGCCAACCCAGTCCCGTGTTCGTGGGGACGACCCTATAGTCGTCGGACATATCGGCGGCGGGCCAACGTAGGCCCAGGGTCGTGGGGACGACCCTACAGTCGTCGGACATATCGGCGGCGGGCCAACGTAGGCCCAGGGTCGTGGGGACGACCCTATAGTCGTCGGACATGTCGGCGGCAGGGCAACTTTGACCCGGATTCGTGGGGACGACCCTATAGTCGTCGGACATGTCGGCGGCGGGCCAACGTACGTCCAGGGTCGTGGGGACGAGCCTACAGTCGTCGGACATGTCGGCGGCCGGCCAACCTAGTCCCGGGGTCGTGGAGACGACCCTATAGTCGTCGGACATTTCGGCGGTTGGCCAACCTAGTCCCGGGGTCGTGGGGACGACCCTATAGTCGTCGGACATGTTGGCGGCTGGGCAACTGTGGCCCGTGGTCGTGGGGACAACCCTATAGTCGTCGGACATGTCGGCGGCTGGGCAACTGTGGCCCGTGGTCGTGGGGACAACCGTATAGTCGTCGGACCTGACTGTGGCGGGCCAACCAAGTCCCGGGTTCGTGGGGACGACCCTATAGTCGTCGGACATGACGGTGGCGGGCCAATCTAGTCCCGGGGTCGTGGGGACGACCCCATAGTCGTCCGACATTTCGGCGGTTGGCCAACCTAGTCCCGGGGTCGTGGGGACGACCCTATAGTCGTCGGACATGTTGGCGGCTGGGCAACTGTGGCCCGTGGTCGTGGGGACAACCCTATAGTCGTCGGACATGTCGGCGGCTGGGCAACTGTGGCCCGTGGTCGTGGGGACAACCCTATAGTCGTCGGACATGTCGGCGGCTGGACAGCTTTGGAACGGGGTCGAGGGGACGACCCTATAGTCGTCGGACATGTCGGAGGCTGGCCAACCTAGTCCCGGGTTTGTGGGGACGATCCTATAGTCGTCGGACATGTCGGCGGGGGGCCAACCTAGTCGCGGGGTCGTGGGGACGACCCTATAGTCGTCGGACATGTCGGCGGCTGGGCAACTGTGGTCCGTGGTCGTGGGGCGACCCTATAGTCGTCGGACATGACGGTGGCGGGCCAATCTAGTCCCGGTTTCGTGGGGACGACCCTATAGTCGTCGGACATGTCGGCGGCTGGCCAACCTAGTCTCGGGGTGGTGGGGACGACCCTATGGTCGTCGGACATGATGGTGGCGGGCCAATCTAGACCCGGGGTCGTGGGGACGACCCAATAGTCGTCGGACATGTCGGCGGCTGGCCAACTTTGGCCCGTGGTCGTGGGGACGACCCTATAGTCGTCGGACATGGCGGTGGCGTGCCAATCTATCCCCGGGGTCGTGGGGACGACCCTATAGTCGTCGGACATGTCGGCGGCTGGGCAACTTCGACCCGGATTCGTGGGGACGACCCTATAGTCGTCGGACATGTCGGCGGCTCGCCAACCTAGTTCCGGGTTCGTGGGGACGACCCTATAGTCGTAGGACATATCTGCGGCGGGCCAACGTCGGCCCAGGGTCGTGGGGACGACACTATAGTCGTCGGACATGTCGGCGGCGGGCCAACCTAGTCCAGGGGCCGTGGGGACGACCCTACAGTCGTCGGACAAGTCGGGGGCGGGCCAACCTAGTCCCGGTGTCGTGGGGACGACACTATAGTCGTCGGACATGTCGGCGGCAGGCCAACCTAGTCCAGGGGCCGTGGGGACGACCCTACAGTCGTCGGACATGTCGGCGGCGGGCCAACCCAGTCCCGTGTTCGTGGGGACGACCCTATAGTCGTCGGATATATCGGCGGCGGGCCAACGTAGGCCCAGGGTCGTGGGGACGACCCTATAGTCGTCGGACATGTCGGCGGCTGGGCAACTTCGACCCGGATTCGTGGGGACGACCCTATAGTCGTCGGACATGTCGGCGGCTCGCCAACCTAGTTCCGGGTTCGTGGGGACGACCCTATAGTCGTAGGACATATCTGCGGCGGGCCAACATCGGCCCAGGGTCGTGGGGACGACACTATAATCGTCGGACATGTCGGCGGCTGGGCAACTTCGACCCGGATTCGTGGGGACGACCCTATAGTCGCCGGACATGTCGGCGGCTCGCCAACCTAGTTCCGGGTTCGTGGGGACGACCCTATAGTCGTAGGACATATCTGCGGCGGGCCAACGTCGGCCCAGTGTCGTGGGGACGACACTATAATCGTCGGACATGTCGGCGGCTGGGCAACTTCGACCCGGATTCGTGGGGACGACCCTATAGTCGTCGGACATGTCGGCGGCTCGCCAACCTAGTTCCGGGGTGGTGGGGACGACCCTATAGTCGTCGGACATGTCGGCGGCTGGGCAAGTTTGGCCCGTGGTCGTGGGGACGACCCTATAGTCGTCGGACGAGTCGGCGGCGGGCCAACCTAGTCCCTGGGTCGTGGGGACGACCCTATAGTCGTCGGACATGACGGTGGCGGGCAAACCTACTCGCGGGGTCGTGGGGACGACCCTACAGTCGTCGGACATGTCGGCGTCTGGCCAACCTAGTCCCGGGGTGGTGGGGACGACCCTATTGTCGTCGGACATGACGGTAGCGGGCCAATCTAGTCCCGGAGTCGTGGGGACGACCCTATAGTGTAGGACATGTCGGCGGCTGGGCAACTATGGCCCGTGGTCGTGGGGACGACCCTATAGTCGTCGGACATGTCGGCGTCTGGCCAACCTAGTCCCGGGGTGGTGGGGACGACCCTATTGTCGTCGGACATGACGGTAGCGGGCCAATCTAGTCCCGGAGTCGTGGGGACGACCCTATAGTCGTAGGACATGTCGTCGGCTGGGCAACTATGGCCCGTGGTCGTGGGGACGACCAAATAGTCGTCGCACGAGTCGGCGGCGGACCAATCTAGTCCCTGGGTCGTGGGGACGACCCTATAGTCGTCGGACATGACGGTGGCGGGCCAACCTAGTCCCGGGGTCGTGGGGACGACCCTATAGTCGTCGCACATGTCGGCGGCGGGCCAATCTTGTCCCGGGGTCGTGGGGACGACCCTGTAGTCGTCGGACATGACTGTGGCGGGCTAATCTAGTCCCGGGGTCGTGGGGACGACCCTATAGTCGTCGGACATGTCGGTGGCTGGCCAACCTAGCCCCGGGAACGTGGGGACGACCCTATAGTCGTCGGACATGTCGGCGGCGGGCCAACGTAGGTCCAGGGTCGTGGGGACGAGCCTACAGTCGTCGGACATGTCGGCGGCTGGCCAACCTAGTCCCGGGGTCGTGGGGACGACCCTATATTCGTAGGACATGTCGGCGGCTGCGCAACTATGGCCCGTGGTCGTGGGGACGACCATATAGTCGTCGGACATGTCGACGGCTGGCCAACCTAGTTCCGGGTTCGTGGGGACGACCCTATAGTCGTAGGACATGTCGGCGGCTGGCCAACCTAGTCCCGGGGTCGTGGGGACGACCCTATAGTCGTCGGACATGTCGGCGGCTGGGCAACTTTGGCCCGTGGTCGTGGGGACGACCGTATAGTCGTCGGACAAGACGGTGGCGGGCCAATCTAGTCCCGGGGTCGTGGGGACGACCCTATAGTCGTCGGACATGTCGGCGGCTGGGCAACTATGGCCCGTGGTCGTGGGGACGACCCTATAGTCTCGGACATGACGGTGGCGGGCCAATCTAGTCCCGGGGTCGTGGGGACGACCCTATAGTCGTCGGACATGTCGGCGGCTGGGCAAGTTTGGTCCGTGGTCGTGGGGACGACCCTATAGTCGTCGGACGAGTCGGCTGCGGGCCAACCTAGTCCCGTGTTCGTGGGGACGACCCTATAGTCGTAGGACATGTCGGCGGCTGGGCAATTATGGCCCGTGGTCGTGGGGACGACCATATAGTCGTCGGACATGTCGGCGGCTGGCCAACCTAGTTCCGGGTTCGTGGGGACGACCCTATAGTCGTAGGACATTGTCTGCGGCGGGCCAACCTAGTCCCTGGGTCGTGGGGACGACCCTATAGTCGTCGGACATGACGGTGGCGGGCCAACCTAGTCCCGGGGTCGTGGGGACAACCCTACAGTCCTCGGACATGTCGGCGGCGGGCCAACCTAGTCCCGGGGACGTGGGGACGACCCTATAGTCGTCGGACATGCCGGTGGCGGGACAATCTAGTCCCGGGGTCGTGGGGACGACCCTATAGTCGTAGGACATGTCGGCGGCTGCGCAACTATGGCCCGTGGTCGTGGGGACGACCATATAGTCGTCGGACATGTCGGCGGCTGGCCAACCTAGTTCCGGGTTCGTGGGGACGACCCTATAATCGTAGGACATGTCGGCGGCGGGCCAACCTAGTCCCGGGGTCGTGGGGACGACCCTATAGTCGTCGGACATGTCGGCGGCTGGGCAGCTATGGCCGGTGTTCGTGGGGACGACCCTATGGTCGTCGGACATGTCGGCGTCTGGCCAACCTAGTCCCGGGGTGGTGGGTACGACCCTATTGTCGTCGGACATGACGGTAGCGGGCCAGTCTAGTCCCGGAGACGTGGGGACGACCCTATAGTCGTAGGACATGTCGTCGGCTGGGCAACTATGGCCGGTGGTCGTGGGGACGACCATATAGTCGTCGCACGAGTCGGCGGCGGACCAACCTAGTCCCTGGGTCGTGGGGACGACCCTATAATCGTCGGACATGACGGTGGCGGGCCAACCTAGTCCCGGGGTCGTGGGGACGACCCTATAGTCGTCGCACATGTCGGCGGCGGGCCAATCTTGTCCCGGGGTCGTGGGGACGACCCTATAGTCGTCGGACAAGTCGGGGGCGGGCGAACCTAGTCCCGGTGTCATGGGGACGACACTATAATCGTCGGACATGTCGGCGGCGGGCCAACCTACTTCCAGTGTCGTGGGCACGACCCTATAGTCGTCCGACATGTCGGCGGCTGTCCAACCTAGTCCCGGGGTCGTGGGGACGACCCTGTAGTCGTCGGACATGACTGTGGCGGGCTAATCTAGTCCCGGGGTCGTGGGGACGACCCTATAGTCGTCGGACATGTCGGTGGCTGGCCAACCTAGCCCCGGGAACGTGGGGACGACCCTATAGTCGTCGGACATGTCGGCGGCCGGCCAACGTAGGTCCAGGGTCGTGGAGACGAGCCTACAGTCGTCGGACATGTCGGCGGCTGGCCAACCTAGTCCCGGGGTCGTGGGGACGACCCTATAGTCGTAGGACATGTCGGCGGCTGCGCAACTATGGCCCGTGGTCGTGGGGACGACCATATAGTCGTCGGACATGTCGACGGCTGGCCAACCTAGTTCCGGGTTCGTGGGGACGACCCTATAGTCGTAGGACATGTCGGCGGCTGGCCAACCTAGTCCCGGGGTCGTGGGGACGACCCTATAGTCGTCGGACATGTCGGCGATTGGGCAACTATGGCCGGTGTTCGTGGGGACGACCCTATAGTCGTCGGACACGTCGGCGGCTGGCCAACCTACTCCCGGGGTGGTGGGGACGACCCTATAGTCGTCGGACATGTCGGCGGCTGGGCAACTTTGACCCGGATTCGTGGGGACGACACTATAGTCGTCGGACATGTCGGCGGCGGGCCAACGTCGGCCCAGGGTCGTGGGGACGACCCTATAGTCGTCGGACATGTCGGCGGCTGGGCAACTTTGACCCGGATTCGTGGGGACGACACTATAGTCGTCGGACATGTCGGCGGCGGGCCAACCTAGTCCAGGGGCCGTGGGGACGACCCTATAGTCGTCGGACAAGTCGGGGGCGGGCCAACCTAGTCCCTGGGTCGTGGGGACGACCCTATAGTCGTTGGACATGTCTGCGGCGGGCCAACGTCGGCCCAGGGTCGTGGGGACGACCCTATAGTCGTCGGACATGTCGGCGGCTGGGCAACTTTGACCCGGATTCGTGGGGACGACACTATAGTCGTCGGACATGTCGGCGGCGGGCCAACCCAGTCCCGTGTTCGTGGGGACGACCCTATAGTCGTCGGACATATCGGCGGCTGGCCAACCTAGTCCCAGGGTCGTGGGGACGACCCTATAGTCGTCGGACAAGTCGGGGGCGGGCCAACCTAGTCCCTGGGTCGTGGGGACGACCCTATAGTCGTCGGACATGACGGTGGCGGGCAAACCTACTCCCGGGGTCGTGGGGACGACCCTACAGTCGTCGGACATGTCGGCGGCGGGCCAACCCAGTCCCGTGTTCGTGGGGACGACCCTATAGTCGTCGGACATATCGGCGGCGGGCCAACGTAGGCCCAGGGTCGTGGGGACGACCCTACAGTCGTCGGACATATCGGCGGCGGGCCAACGTAGGCCCAGGGTCGTGGGGACGACCCTATAGTCGTCGGACATGTCGGCGGCGGGCCATCGTAGGTCCAGGGTCGTGAGGACGAGCCTACAGTCGTCGGACATGTCGGCGGCTGGCCAACCTAGTCCCGGGGTGGTGGGGACGACCATATAGTCGTCGGACATGTCGGCGGCTGGGCAACTTTGACCCGGATTCGTGGGGACGACCCTATAGTCGTCGGACATGACGGTGGCGGGCCAATCTAGTCCCGGGGTCATGGGGACGACCCTATAGTCGTCGGACAAGTCGGGGGCGGGCCAACCTAGTCCCGGTGTCGTGGGGACGACACTATAGTCGTCGGACATGTCGGCGGCTGGGCAAGTTTGGCCCGAGGTCGTGGGGACGACCCTATAGTCGTCGGACGAGTCGGCGGCGGGCCAACCTAGTCCCTGGGTCGTGGGGTCGACCCTATAGTCGTCGGACCCGACGGTGGCGGGCCAACCTAGTCCCTGGGTCGTGGGGACGACCCTATAGTCGTCGGACATGACGGTGGCGGGCCAACCTAGTCCCGGGGTAGTGGGGATCACCCTACAGTCGTCGGACATATCGGCGGCGCGCCAACCCAGTCCCGTGTTCGTGGGGACGACCCTATAATCGTAGGACATGTCGGCGGCTGGGCAATTATGGCCCGTGGTCGTGGGGACGACCCTATAGTCGTCGGACATGGCGGCGGCGGGCCAACCCAGTCCCGTGTTCGTGGGGACGACCCTATAGTCGTCGGACATGTCGGCGGCTGGGCAACTGTGGCCCGTGGTCGTGGCGACAACCCTATAGTCGTCGGACATGACGGTGGCGGGCCAATCTAGTCCCGGGGTCGTGGGGACGACCCTATAGTCGTCGGACATGTCGGCGGCTGGGCAAGTTTGGCCCGTGGTCGTGGGGACGACCCTATAGTCGTCGGACGAGTCGGCGGCGGGCCAACCTAGTCCCTGGGTCGTGGGGACGACCCTATAGTCGTCGGACATGACGGTGGCGGGCAAACCTACTCGCGGGGTCGTGGGGACGACCCTACAGTCGTCGGACATGTCCGCGGCGGGCCAACCTAGTTCCGGGTTCGTGGGGACGACCCTATAGTCGTCGGACATGTCGGCGGCGGGCCAACCTAGTCCCGGGGACGTGGGGACGACCCTATAGTCGTCGGACATGTCGGCGGCTGGGCAACTATGGCCCGTGGTGGTGGGACGACCCTATAGTCGTAGGACATGTCGGCGGCGGGCCAACCTAGTCCCTGGGTCGTGGGGACGACCCTATAGTCGTCGGACATTTCGGCGGTTGGCCAACATAGTCCCGGGGTCGTGGAGACGACCCTATAGTCGTCGGACATTTCGGCGGTTGGCCAACCTAGTCCCGGGGTCGTGGGGACGACCCTATAGTCGTCGGACATGTCGGCGGCTGGGCAACTGTGGCCCGTGGTCGTGGGGACAACCCTATAGTCGTCGGACATGTCGGCGGCTGGTCAGCTTTGGAACGGGGTCGAGGGGACGACCCTATAGTCGTCGGACATGTCGGAGGCTGGCCAACCTAGTCCCGGGTTTGTGGGGACGATCCTATAGTCGTCGGACATGTCGGCGGGGGGCCAACCTAGTCCCGGGGTCGTGGGGACGACCCTATAGTCGTCGGACATGTAGGCGGCTGGGCAAGTTTGGCCCGTGGTCGTGGGTCGACCCTATAGTCGTCGGACGAGTCGGCGGCGGGCCAACCTAGTCCCTGGGTCGAGGGGTCGACCCTATAGTCGTCGGACATGACGGTGGCGGGCCAACCTAGTCCCGGGGTCGTGGGGACGACCCTACAGTCGTCGGACATTTCGGCGGCGGGCCAACCCAGTCCCGTGTTCGTGGGGATGACCCTATAGTCGTAGGACATGTCGGCAGCTGGGCAACTATGGCCCGTGGTCGTGGGGACGACCATATATTCGTCGGACATGTCGGCGGCTGGGCAACTTTGGCCCGTGGTCGTGGGGACGACCCTATAGTCTCGGACATGACGGTGGCGGGCTAACCTAGTCCCGGGGTCGTGGGGACGACCCTATAGTCCCGGACATGACGGTGGTGGGCCAATCTAGTCCCGGGGTCGCGGGGACGACCCTATAGTCGTCGGACATGTCGGCGGCTGGGCAAGTTTGGTCCGTGGTCGTGGGGACGACCCTATAGTCGTCGGACGAGTCGGCTGCGGGCCAACCTAGTCCCGTGTTCGTGGGGACGACCCTATAGTCGTAGGACATGTCGGCGGCTGGGCAATTATGGCCCGTGGTCGTGGGGACGACCATATAGTCGTCGGACATGTCGGCGGCTGGCCAACCTAGTTCCGGGTTCGTGGGGACGACCCTATAGTCGTAGGACATTGTCTGCGGCGGGCCAACCTAGTCCGTGGGTCGTGGGGACGACCCTATAGTCGTCGGACATGACGGTGGCGGGCCAACCTAGTCCCGGGGTCGTGGGGACAACCCTACAGTCCTCGGACATGTCGGCGGCGGGCCAACCTAGTCCCGGGGACGTGGGGACGACCCTATAGTCGTCGGACATGTCGGCGGCTGGGCAACTATGGCCCGTGGTCGTGGGGACGACCCTATAGTCGTCGGACATGACGGTGGCGGGCCAACCTAGTCCCAGGGTCGTGGGGACGACCCTACAGTCGTCGGACATGTCGGCGACGGGCCAACCCAGTCCCGTGTTCGTGGGGACGACCCTATAGTCGTAGGACATGTCGGCGGCTGGGAAATTATGGCCCGTGGTCGTGGGGACGACCATATAGTCGTCGGACATGTCGGCGGCTGGCCAACCTAGTTCCGGGTTCGGGGGGACGACCCTATAGTCGTAGGACATGTCTGCGGCGGGCCAACCTAGTCCCTGGGTCGTGGGGACGACCCTATAGTCGTCGGACATGACGGTGGCGGGCCAACCTAGTCCCTGGGTCGTGGGGACGACCCTATAGTCTCGGACATGACTGTGGCGGGCCAACCTAGTCCCTGGGTCGTGGGGACGATCCTATAGTCGTCGGACATGACGGTGGCGGGCCAATATAGTCCCGGGGTCATGGGGACAACCCTATAGTCGTCGGACATGACGGTGGCGGGCCAATCTAGTCCCGGGGTCGTGGGGACGACCCTATAGTCGTCGGACATGTCGGCGGCTGGGCAAGTTTGGCCCGTGGTCGTGGGTCGACCCTATAGTCGTCGGACCAGTCGGCTGCGGGCCAACCTAGTCCCGTGTTCGTGGGGACGACCCTATAGTCGTCGGACATGACGGTGGCGGGCCAATCTAGTCCCGGGTTCGTGGGGACGACCCTATAGTCGTCGGACGAGTCGGCGGCGGGCCAACCTAGTCCCTGGGTCGTGGGGACGACCCTATAGTCTCGGACATGACTGTGGCGGGCCAACCTAGTCCCTGGGTCGTGGGGACGATCCTATAGTCGTCGGACGAGTCGGCGGGGGGCCAACCTAGTCCCTGGGTCGAGGGGTCGACCCCATAGTCGTCGGACATGACGGTGGCGGGCCAACCTAGTCCCGGGGTCGTGGGGACGACCCTACAGTCGTCGGACATGTCGGCGGCGGGCCAACCCAGTCCCGTGTTCGTGGGGACGACCCTATAGTCGTAGGACATGTCGGCAGCTGGGCAACTATGGCCCGTGGTCGTGGGGACGACCATACAGTCGTCGGACATGTCGGCGGCTGGCCAACCTAGTTCCGGGTTCGTGGGGACGACCCTATTGTCGTAGGACATGTCGGCGGCTGGGTAACTTTGGCCCGTGGTCGTGGGGACGACCCTATAGTCGTCGGACGAGTCGGCGGCGGGCCAACCTAGTCCCTGGGTCGTGGGGACGACCCTATAGTCTCGGACATGACGGTGGCGGGCCAATCTAGTCCCTGGGTCGTGGGGACGACCCTATAGTCGTCGGACATGACGGTGGCGGGCCAACCTAGTCCCGGGGTCGTGGGGACAACCCTACAGTCCTCGGACATGTCGGCGGCGGGCCAACCTAGTCCCGGGGTCGTGGGGACGACCCTGTAGTCGTCGGACATGACTGTGGCGGGCTAATCTAGTCCCGGGGTCGTGGGGACGACCCTATAGTCGTCGGACATGTCGGTGGCTGGCCAACCTAGCCCCGGGTTCGTGGGGACGACCCTATTGTCGTAGGACATGTCGGCGGCTGGGTAACTTTGGCCCGTGGTCGTGGGGACGACCCTATAGTCGTCGGACGAGTCGGCGGCGGGCCAACCTAGTCCCTGGGTCGTGGGGACGACCCTATAGTCTCGGACATGACGGTGGCGGGCCAATCTAGTCCCTGGGTCGTGGGGACGACCATATAGTCGTCGGACATGTCGGCGGCTGGCCAACCTAGTTCCGGGTTCGTGGGGACGACCCTATTGTCGTAGGACATGTCGGCGGCTGCGCAACTATGGCCCGTGGTCGTGGGGACGACCATATAGTCGTCGGACATGTCGGCGGCTGGCCATCCTAGTTCCGGGTTCGTGGGGACGACCCTATAATCGTAGGACATGTCGGTGGCGGGCCAACCTAGTCCCGGGGTCGTGGGGACGACCCTATAGTCGTCGGACATGTCGGCGGCTGGGCAGCTATGGCCGGTGTTCGTGGGGACGACCCTATAGTCGTCGGACATGTCGGCGTCTGGCCAACCTAGTCCCGGGGTGGTGGGGACGACCCTATTGTCGTCGGATATGACGGTAGCGGGCCAATCTAGTCCCGGAGTCGTGGGGACGACCCTATAGTCGTAGGACATGTCGGCGGCTGGGCAACTATGGCCCGTAGTCGTGGGGACGACCCTATAGTCGTCGGACACGTCGGCGGCGGGCCAACCTAGTCCAGGGGCCGTGGGGACGACCCTATAGTCGTCGGACAAGTCGGGGGCGGGCCAACCTAGTCCCTGGGTCGTGGGGACGACCCTATAGTCGTCGGACATGACGGTGGCGGGCAAACCTACTCCCGGGGTCGTGGGGACGACCCTACAGTCGTCGGACATGTCGGCGGCGGGCCAACCCAGTCCCGTGTTCGTGGGGACGACCCTATAGTCGTCGGACATATCGGCGGCGGGCCAACGTAGGCCCAGGGCCGTGGGGACGACCCTACAGTCGTCGGACATATCGGCGGCGGGCCAACGTAGGCCCAGGGTCGTGGGGACGACCCTATAGTCGTCGGACATGTCGGCGGCTGGTCAACCTAGCCCCGGGGTGGTGGGGACGACCATATAGTCGTCGGACATGTCGGCGGCTGGCCAACCTAGTTCCGGGATCGTGGGGACGACCCTATAGTCGTCGGACGAGTCGGCGGCGGGCCAACCTAGTCCCTGGGTCGTGGGGACGACCCTATAGTGTCGGACATGACGGTGGCGGGCCAATCTAGTCCCGGGGTCGTGGGGACGACCCTATAGTCGTCGGACATGTCGGCGGCTGGGCAAGTTTGGCCCGTGGTCGTGGGGACGACCCTATAGTCGTCGGACGAGTCGGCGGCTGGCCAACCTAGTCCCTGGGTCGTGGGGACGACCCTATAGTCGTCGGACATGACGGTGGCGGGCAAACCTACTCGCGGGGTCGTGGGGACGACCCTACAGTCGTCGGACATGTCGGCGGCGGGCCAACCTAGTTCCGGGTTCGTGGGGACGACCCTATAGTCGTCGGACCCGACGGTGGCGGGCCAACCTAGTCCCTGGGTCGTGGGGACGACCCTATAGTCGTCGGACATGACGGTGGCGGGCCAACCTAGTCCCGGGGTAGTGGGGATCACCCTACAGTCGTCGGACATGTCGGCGGCGCGCCAACCCAGTCCCGTGTTCGTGGGGACGACCCTATAATCGTAGGACATGTCGGCGGCTGGGCAATTATGGCCCGTGGTCGTGGGGACGACCCTATAGTCGTCGGACATGTCGGCGGCGGGCCAACCCAGTCCCGTGTTCGTTGGGACGACCCTATAGTCGTCGGACATGTCGGCGGCTGGGCAACTGTGGCCCGTGGTCGTGGGGACAACCCTATAGTCGTCGGACATGACGGTGGCGGGCCAATCTAGTCCCTGGGTCGGGGGGTCGACCCTATAGTCGTCGGACCCGACGGTGGCGGGCCAACCTAGTCCCTGGGTCGTGGGGACGACCCTATAGTCGTCGGACATGACGGTGGGGGGCCAACCTAGTCCCGGGGTAGTGGGGATCACCCTACAGTCGTCGGACATGTCGGCGGCGCGCCAACCCAGTCCCGTGTTCGTGGGGACGACCCTATAATCGTAGGACATGTCGGCGGCTGGGCAATTATGGCCCGTGGTCGTGGGGACGACCCTATAGTCGTCGGACATGTCGGCGGCGGGCCAACCCAGTCCCGTGTTCGTTAGGACGACCCTATAGTCGTCGGACATGTCGGCGGCTGGGCAACTGTGGCCCGTGGTCGTGGGGACAACCCTATAGTCGTCGGACATGACGGTGGCGGGCCAATCTAGTCCCGGGGTCGTGGGGACGACCCTATAGTCGTCGGACATGTCGGCGGATGGGCAAGTTTGGCCCGTGGTCGTGGGGACGACCCTATAGTCGTCGGACGAGTCGGCGGCTGGCCAACCTAGTCCCTGGGTCGTGGGGACGACCCTATAGTCGTCGGACATGACGGTGGCGGGCAAACCTACTCGCGGGGTCGTGGGGACGACCCTACAGTCGTCGGACATGTCGGCGGCGGGCCAACCTAGTTCCGGGTTCGTGGGGACGACCCTATAGTCGTCGGACATGTCGGCGGCGGGCCAACCTAGTCCCGGGGACGTGGGGACGACCCTATAGTCGTCGGACATGTCGGCGGCTGGGCACCCGTGGCCCGTGGTGGTGGGGACGACCCTATAGTCGTAGGACATGTCGGCGGCGGGCCAACCTAGTCCCTGGGTCGTGGGGACGACCCTATAGTCGTCGGACATGTCGGCGGCGGGCCAACGTAGGCCCAGGGTCGTAGGGACGAACGTATAGTCGTCGGACATGTCGGCGGCCGGCCAACCTAGTCCCGGGGTCGTGGAGACGACCCTATAGTCGTCGGACATTTCGGCGGTTGGCCAACCTAGTCCCGGGGTCGTGGGGACGACCCTATAGTCGTCGGACATGTTGGCGGCTGGGCAACTGTGGCCCGTGGTCGTGGGGACAACCCTATAGTCGTCGGACATGTCGGCGGCTGGGCAACTGTGGCCCGTGGTCGTGGGGACAACCGTATAGTCGTCGGACCTGACTGTGGCGGGCCAACCAAGTCCCGGGTTCGTGGGGACGACCCTATAGTCGTCGGACATGACGGTGGCGGGCCAATCTAGTCCCGGGGTCGTGGGGACGACCCCATAGTCGTCCGACATTTCGGCGGTTGGCCAACCTAGTCCCGGGGTCGTGGGGACGACCCTATAGTCGTCGGACATGTTGGCGGCTGGGCAACTGTGGCCCGTGGTCGTGGGGACAACCCTATAGTCGTCGGACATGTCGGCGGCTGGGCAACTGTGGCCCGTGGTCGTGGGGACAACCCTATAGTCGTCGGACATGTCGGCGGCTGGACAGCTTTGGAACGGGGTCGAGGGGACGACCCTATAGTCGTCGGACATGTTGGAGGCTGGCCAACCTAGTCCCGGGTTTGTGGGGACGATCCTATAGTCGTCGGACATGTCGGCGGCTGGCCAACCTAGTTCCGGGTTCGTGGGGCGACCCTATAGTCGTCGGACATGACGGTGGCGGGCCAATCTAGTCCCGGTTTCGTGGGGACGACCCTATAGTCGTCGGACATGTCGGCGGCTGGCCAACCTAGTCCCGGGGTGGTGGGGACGACCCTATGGTCGTCGGACATGATGGTGGCGGGCCAATCTAGACCCGGGGTCGTGGGGACGACCCAATAGTCGTCGGACATGTCGGCGGCTGGCCAACTTTGGCCCGTGGTCGTGGGGACGACCCTATAGTCGTCGGACATGGCGGTGGCGTGCCAATCTATCCCCGGGGTCGTGGGGACGACCCTATAGTCGTCGGACATGTCGGCGGCTGGGCAACTGTGGCCCGTGGTCGTGGGACGACCCTATAGTCGTCGGACATGTCGGCGGCTGGGCAACTGTGGTCCGTGGTCGTGGGGCGACCCTATAGTCGTCGGACATGTCGGCGGCTGGGCAACTGTGGCCCGTGGTCGTGGGACGACCCTATAGTCGTCGGACATGTCGGCGCCTGGGCAACTGTGGCCCGTGGTCGTGGGGACAACCCTATATTCATCGGACATGACGGTGGCGGGCCAACCTAGTCCCGGTTTCGTAGGGACGACCCAATAGTCTTCGGACAGGTCGGCGGCGGGCCAACCTAGTCCCGGTTTCGTGGGGACGACCCTATAGTCTTCGGACAGGTCTGCGGCTGGCCAACCTAGTCCCGGGTTCGTGGGGACGACCCTATAATCGTCGGACATGTCGGCGGCTGGGCAACTGTGGCCCGTGGTCGTGGGACGACCCTATAGTCGTCGGACATGTCGGCGGCTGGGCAACTGTGGTCCGTGGTCGTGGGGCGACCCTATAGTCGTCGGACATGTCGGCGGCTGGGCAACTGTGGCCCGTGGTCGTGGGACGACCCTATAGTCGTCGGACATGTCGGCGCCTGGGCAACTGTGGCCCGTGGTCGTGGGGACAACCCTATATTCATCGGACATGACGGTGGCGGGCCAACCTAGTCCCGGTTTCGTAGGGACGACCCAATAGTCTTCGGACAGGTCGGCGGCGGGCCAACCTAGTCCCGGTTTCGTGGGGACGACCCTATAGTCGTCAGACATTTCGGCGGTGCCCAGCCTAGTCCAGGGGTCGTGGGGACGACCCTATAGCCGTCGGACATGACGGCGGCTGGTCAACTTTGCGCCGGGGTCGAAGGGACGACCCTATAGGCGTCGGACATGTTTGGCGGCTGGCCAACCTAGTCCCGTGTTCGTGGGGACGACCCTATAGTCGTCGGACATGACGGTGGCGGGCCAATCTAGTCCCGGGTTCGTGGGGACGACCCTATAGTCGTCGGACGAGTCGGCGGCGGGCCAACCTAGTCCCGTGTTCGTGGGGACGACCCTATAGTCGTCGGACATGACGGTGGCGGGCCAATCTAGTCCCGGGTTCGTGGGGACGACCCTATAGTCGTCGGACGAGTCGGCGGCGGGCCAACCTAGTCCCTGGGTCGTGGGGACGACCCTATAGTCTCGGACATGACTGTGGCGGGCCAACCTAGTCCCTGGGTCGTGGGGACGATCCTATAGTCGTCGGACATGACGGTGGCGGGCCAATATAGTCCCGGGGTCATGGGGACAACCCTATAGTCGTCGGACATGACGGTGGCGGGCCAATCTAGTCCCGGGGTCGTGGGGACGACCCTATAGTCGTCGGACATGTCGGCGGCTGGGCAAGTTTGGCCCGTGGTCGTGGGTCGACCCTATAGTCGTCGGACCAGTCGGCTGCGGGCCAACCTAGTCCCGTGTTCGTGGGGACGACCCTATAGTCGTCGGACATGACGGTGGCGGGCCAATCTAGTCCCGGGTTCGTGGGGACGACCCTATAGTCGTCGGACGAGTCGGCGGCGGGCCAACCTAGTCCCTGGGTCGTGGGGACGACCCTATAGTCTCGGACATGACTGTGGCGGGCCAACCTAGTCCCTGGGTCGTGGGGACGATCCTATAGTCGTCGGACATGACGGTGGCGGGCCAATATAGTCCCGGGGTCATGGGGACAACCCTATAGTCGTCGGACATGACGGTGGCGGGCCAATCTAGTCCCGGGGTCGTGGGGACGACCCTATAGTCGTCGGACATGTCGGCGGCTGGGCAACTGTGGCCCGTGGTCGTGGGGACGACCCTATAGTCGTCGGACATGGCGGTGGCGTGCCAATCTATCCCCGGGGTCGTGGGGACGACCCTATAGTCGTCGGACATGACGGTGGCGGGCCAATCTAGTCCCGGGTTCGTGGGCACGACCATGGTCGTCGGACATGTCGGCGGCTGGGCAACTGTGGTCCGTGGTCGTGGGGCGACCCTATAGTCGTCGGACAAGTCGGCGGCGGGCCAAACTAGTCCCGGGGCCGTGGGGACGACCGTATAGTCGTCGGACATGTCGGCGGCTGGCCAACCTAGTCCCCGGGTCGTGGGGACGACCCTATAGTCGTCGGACATGTCGGCGGCTGGTCAACTTTGGGCCGGGGTCGAGGGGACGACCCTATAGTCGTCGAACATGTCGGCGGCTAGCCAATCGAGTCCCGGGGTCGTGTGGACGACCCTATAGTCGTCGGACATGACGGCGGCAGGCCAACCTAGTCCCGGGTTCGTGGGGCCGACCCTATAATCGTCGGACATGTCGGCGGCGGGCCAACGTAGGCCCAGGGTCGTAGGGACGAACGTATAGTCGTCGGACATGTCGGCGGCCGGCCAACCTAGTCCCGGGGTCGTGGAGACGACCCTATAGTCGTCGGACATTTCGGCGGTTGGCCAACCTAGTCCCGGGGTCGTGGGGACGACCCTATAGTCGTCGGACATGTTGGCGGCTGGGCAACTGTGGCCCGTGGTCGTGGGGACAACCCTATAGTCGTCGGACATGTCGGCGGCTGGGCAACTGTGGCCCGTGGTCGTGGGGACAACCGTATAGTCGTCGGACCTGACTGTGGCGGGCCAACCAAGTCCCGGGTTCGTGGGGACGACCCTATAGTCGTCGGACATGACGGTGGCGGGCCAATCTAGTCCCGGGGTCGTGGGGACGACCCCATAGTCGTCCGACATTTCGGCGGTTGGCCAACCTAGTCCCGGGGTCGTGGGGACGACCCTATAGTCGTCGGACATGTTGGCGGCTGGGCAACTGTGGCCCGTGGTCGTGGGGACAACCCTATAGTCGTCGGACATGTCGGCGGCTGGGCAACTGTGGCCCGTGGTCGTGGGGACAACCCTATAGTCGTCGGACATGTCGGCGGCTGGACAGCTTTGGAACGGGGTCGAGGGGACGACCCTATAGTCGTCGGACATGTTGGAGGCTGGCCAACCTAGTCCCGGGTTTGTGGGGACGATCCTATAGTCGTCGGACATGTCGGCGGCTGGGCAACTGTGGTCCGTGGTCGTGGGGCGACCCTATAGTCGTCGGACATGACGGTGGCGGGCCAATCTAGTCCCGGTTTCGTGGGGACGACCCTACAGTCGTCGGACATGTCGGCGGCTGGCCAACCTAGTCCCGGGGTGGTGGGGACGACCCTATGGTCGTCGGACATGATGGTGGCGGGCCAATCTAGACCCGGGGTCGTGGGGACGACCCAATAGTCGTCGGACATGTCGGTGGCTGGCCAACTTTGGCCCGTGGTCGTGGGGACGACCCTATAGTCGTCGGACATGGCGGTGGCGTGCCAATCTATCCCCGGGGTCGTGGGGACGACCCTATAGTCGTCGGACATGTCGGCGGCTGGGCAACTGTGGCCCGTGGTCGTGGGACGACCCTATAGTCGTCGGACATGTCGGCGGCTGGGCAACTGTGGTCCGTGGTCGTGGGGCGACCCTATAGTCGTCGGACATGTCGGCGGCTGGGCAACTGTGGCCCGTGGTCGTGGGACGACCCTATAGTCGTCGGACATGTCGGCGCCTGGGCAACTGTGGCCCGTGGTCGTGGGGACAACCCTATATTCATCGGACATGACGGTGGCGGGCCAACCTAGTCCCGGTTTCGTAGGGACGACCCAATAGTCTTCGGACAGGTCGGCGGCGGGCCAACCTAGTCCCGGTTTCGTGGGGACGACCCTATAGTCTTCGGACAGGTCTGCGGCTGGCCAACCTAGTCCCGGGTTCGTGGGGACGACCCTATAATCGTCGGACATGTCGGCGGCTGGGCAACTGTGGCCCGTGGTCGTGGGACGACCCTATAGTCGTCGGACATGTCGGCGGCTGGGCAACTGTGGTCCGTGGTCGTGGGGCGACCCTATAGTCGTCGGACATGTCGGCGGCTGGGCAACTGTGGCCCGTGGTCGTGGGACGACCCTATAGTCGTCGGACATGTCGGCGCCTGGGCAACTGTGGCCCGTGGTCGTGGGGACAACCCTATATTCATCGGACATGACGGTGGCGGGCCAACCTAGTCCCGGTTTCGTAGGGACGACCCAATAGTCTTCGGACAGGTCGGCGGCGGGCCAACCTAGTCCCGGTTTCGTGGGGACGACCCTATAGTCGTCAGACATTTCGGCGGTGCCCAGCCTAGTCCAGGGGTCGTGGGGACGACCCTATAGCCGTCGGACATGACGGCGGCTGGTCAACTTTGCGCCGGGGTCGAAGGGACGACCCTATAGGCGTCGGACATGTTTGGCGGCTGGCCAACGTAGTCCCGTGTTCGTGGGGACGACCCTATAGTCGTCGGACATGACGGTGGCGGGCCAATCTAGTCCCGGGTTCGTGGGGACGACCCTATAGTCGTCGGACGAGTCGGCGGCGGGCCAACCTAGTCCCGTGTTCGTGGGGACGACCCTATAGTCGTCGGACATGACGGTGGCGGGCCAATCTAGTCCCGGGTTCGTGGGGACGACCCTATAGTCGTCGGACGAGTCGGCGGCGGGCCAACCTAGTCCCTGGGTCGTGGGGACGACCCTATAGTCTCGGACATGACTGTGGCGGGCCACCCTAGTCCCTGGGTCGTGGGGACGATCCTATAGTCGTCGGACATGACGGTGGCGGGCCAATATAGTCCCGGGGTCATGGGGACAACCCTATAGTCGTCGGACATGACGGTGGCGGGCCAATCTAGTCCCGGGGTCGTGGGGACGACCCTATAGTCGTCGGACATGTCGGCGGCTGGGCAAGTTTGGCCCGTGGTCGTGGGTCGACCCTATAGTCGTCGGACCAGTCGGCTGCGGGCCAACCTAGTCCCGTGTTCGTGGGGACGACCCTATAGTCGTCGGACATGACGGTGGCGGGCCAATCTAGTCCCGGGTTCGTGGGGACGACCCTATAGTCGTCGGACGAGTCGGCGGCGGGCCAACCTAGTCCCTGGGTCGTGGGGACGACCCTATAGTCTCGGACATGACTGTGGCGGGCCAACCTAGTCCCTGGGTCGTGGGGACGATCCTATAGTCGTCGGACATGACGGTGGCGGGCCAATATAGTCCCGGGGTCATGGGGACAACCCTATAGTCGTCGGACATGACGGTGGCGGGCCAATCTAGTCCTGGGGACGTGGGGACGACCCTATAGTCGTCGGACATGTCGGCGGCTGGGCAAGTTTGGCCCGTGGTCGTGGGTCGACCCTATAGTCGTCGGACCAGTCGGCTGCGGGCCAACCTAGTCCCGTGTTCGTGGGGACGACCCTATAGTCGTCGGACATGACGGTGGCGGGCCAATCTAGTCCCGGGTTCGTGGGGACGACCCTATAGTCGTCGGACGAGTCGGCGGCGGGCCAACCTAGTCCCTGGGTCGTGGGGACGACCCTATAGTCTCGGACATATCGGCGGCTGGCCAACCTAGTCCCGGGGTGGTAGGGACGACACTATAGTCTTCGGACATGACGGTGGCGGGCCAATCTAGTCCCGGGGTCGTGGGGACGACCCTATAGTCGTCGGACATGACGGTGGCGGGCCAATCTAGTCCCGGGGTCGTGGGGACGACCCTATAGTCGTCGGACATGTCGGCGGCTGGGCAAGTTTGGCCCGTGGTCGTGGGTCGACCCTATAGTCGTCGGACCAGTCGGCTGCGGGCCAACCTAGTCCCGTGTTCGTGGGGACGACCCTATAGTCGTCGGACATGACGGTGGCGGGCCAATCTAGTCCCGGGTTCGTGGGGACGACCCTATAGTCGTCGGACGAGTCGGCGGCGGGCCAACCTAGTCCCTGGGTCGTGGGGACGACCCTATAGTCTCGGACATGACTGTGGCGGGCCAACCTAGTCCCTGGGTCGTGGGGACGATCCTATAGTCGTCGGACGAGTCGGCGGGGGGCCAACCTAGTCCCTGGGTCGAGGGGTCGACCCTATAGTCGTCGGACATGACGGTGGCGGGCCAACCTAGTCCCGGGGTCGTGGGGACGACCCTACAGTCGTCGGACATGTCGGCGGCGGGCCAACCCAGTCCCGTGTTCGTGGGGACGACCCTATAGTCGTAGGACATGTCGGCAGCTGGGCAACTATGGCCCGTGGTCGTGGGGACGACCATACAGTCGTCGGACATGTCGGCGGCTGGCCAACCTAGTTCCGGGTTCGTGGGGACGACCCTATTGTCGTAGGACATGTCGGCGGCTGGGTAACTTTGGCCCGTGGTCGTGGGGACGACCCTATAGTCGTCGGACGAGTCGGCGGCGGGCCAACCTAGTCCCTGGGTCGTGGGGACGACCCTATAGTCTCGGACATGACGGTGGCGGGCCAATCTAGTCCCTGGGTCGTGGGGACGACCCTATAGTCGTCGGACATGACGGTGGCGGGCCAACCTAGTCCCGGGGTCGTGGGGACAACCCTACAGTCCTCGGACATGTCGGCGGCGGGCCAACCTAGTCCCGGGGTCGTGGGGACGACCCTGTAGTCGTCGGACATGACTGTGGCGGGCTAATCTAGTCCCGGGGTCGTGGGGACGACCCTATAGTCGTCGGACATGTCGGTGGCTGGCCAACCTAGCCCCGGGTTCGTGGGGACGACCCTATTGTCGTAGGACATGTCGGCGGCTGGGTAACTTTGGCCCGTGGTCGTGGGGACGACCCTATAGTCGTCGGACGAGTCGGCGGCGGGCCAACCTAGTCCCTGGGTCGTGGGGACGACCCTATAGTCTCGGACATGACGGTGGCGGGCCAATCTAGTCCCTGGGTCGTGGGGACGACCATATAGTCGTCGGACATGTCGGCGGCTGGCCAACCTAGTTCCGGGTTCGTGGGGACGACCCTATTGTCGTAGGACATGTCGGCGGCTGCGCAACTATGGCCCGTGGTCGTGGGGACGACCATATAGTCGTCGGACATGTCGGCGGCTGGCCATCCTAGTTCCGGGTTCGTGGGGACGACCCTATAATCGTAGGACATGTCGGTGGCGGGCCAACCTAGTCCGGGGGTCGTGGGGACGACCCTATAGTCGTCGGACATGTCGGCGGCTGGGCAGCTATGGCCGGTGTTCGTGGGGACGACCCTATAGTCGTCGGACATGTCGGCGTCTGGCCAACCTAGTCCCGGGGTGGTGGGGACGACCCTATTGTCGTCGGATATGACGGTAGCGGGCCAATCTAGTCCCGGAGTCGTGGGGACGACCCTATAGTCGTAGGACATGTCGGCGGCTGGGCAACTATGGCCCGTAGTCGTGGGGACGACCCTATAGTCGTCGGACACGTCGGCGGCGGGCCAACCTAGTCCAGGGGCCGTGGGGACGACCCTATAGTCGTCGGACAAGTCGGGGGCGGGCCAACCTAGTCCCTGGGTCGTGGGGACGACCCTATAGTCGTCGGACATGACGGTGGCGGGCAAACCTACTCCCGGGGTCGTGGGGACGACCCTACAGTCGTCGGACATGTCGGCGGCGGGCCAACCCAGTCCCGTGTTCGTGGGGACGACCCTTTAGTCGTCGGACATATCGGCGGCGGGCCAACGTAGGCCCAGGGTCGTGGGGACGACCCTACAGTCGTCGGACATATCGGCGGCGGGCCAACGTAGGCCCAGGGTCGTGGGGACGACCCTATAGTCGTCGGACATGTCGGCGGCTGGTCAACCTAGCCCCGGGGTGGTGGGGACGACCATATAGTCGTCGGACATGTCGGCGGCAGGCCAACCTAGTTCCGGGATCGTGGGGACGACCCTATAGTCGTCGGACGAGTCGGCGGCGGGCCAACCTAGTCCCTGGGTCGTGGGGACGACCCTATAGTGTCGGACATGACGGTGGCGGGCCAATCTAGTCCCGGGGTCGTGGGGACGACCCTATAGTCGTCGGACATGTCGGCGGCTGGGCAAGTTTGGCCCGTGGTCGTGGGGACGACCCTATAGTCGTCGGACGAGTCGGCGGCTGGCCAACCTAGTCCCTGGGTCGTGGGGACGACCCTATAGTCGTCGGACATGACGGTGGCGGGCAAACCTACTCGCGGGGTCGTGGGGACGACCCTACAGTCGTCGGACATGTCGGCGGCGGGCCAACCTAGTTCCGGGTTCGTGGGGACGACCCTATAGTCGTCGGACCCGACGGTGGCGGGCCAACCTACTCCCTGGGTCGTGGGGACGACCCTATAGTCGTCGGACATGTCGGCGGCTGGGCAGCTATGGCCCGTGGTCGTGGGGACAACCCTATAGTCGTCGGACATGACGGTGGCGGGCCAATCTAGTCCCTGGGTCGGGGGGTCGACCCTATAGTCGTCGGACCCGACGGTGGCGGGCCAACCTAGTCCCTGGGTCGTGGGGACGACCCTATAGTCGTCGGACATGACGGTGGCGGGCCAAACTAGTCCCGGGGTAGTGGGGATCACCCTACAGTCGTCGGACATGTCGGCGGCGCGCCAACCCAGTCCCGTGTTCGTGGGGACGACCCTATAATCGTAGGACATGTCGGCGGCTGGGCAATTATGGCCCGTGGTCGTGGGGACGACCCTATAGTCGTCGGACATGTCGGCGGCGGGCCAACCCAGTCCCGTGTTCGTTGGGACGACCCTATAGTCGTCGGACATGTCGGCGGCTGGGCAACTGTGGCCCGTGGTCGTGGGGACAACCCTATAGTCGTCGGACATGACGGTGGCGGGCCAATCTAGTCCCGGGGTCGTGGGGACGACCCTATAGTCGTCGGACATGTCGGCGGATGGGCAAGTTTGGCCCGTGGTCGTGGGGATGACCCTATAGTCGTCGGACGAGTCGGCGGCTGGCCAACCTAGTCCCTGGGTCGTGGGGACGACCCTATAGTCGTCGGACATGACGGTGGCGGGCAAACCTACTCGCGGGGTCGTGGGGACGACCCTACAGTCGTCGGACATGTCGGCGGCGGGCCAACCTAGTTCCGGGTTCGTGGGGACGACCCTATAGTCGTCGGACATGTCGGCGGCGGGCCAACCTAGTCCCGGGGACGTGGGGACGACCCTATAGTCGTCGGACATGTCGGCGGCTGGGCACCCGTGGCCCGTGGTGGTGGGGACGACCCTATAGTCGTAGGACATGTCGGCGGCGGGCCAACCTAGTCCCTGGGTCGTGGGGACGACCCTATAGTCGTCGGACATTTCGGCGGTTGGCCAACATAGTCCCGGGGTCGTGGAGACGACCCTATAGTCGTCGGACATTTCGGCGGTTGGCCAACCTAGTCCCGGGGTCGTGGGGACGACCCTATAGTCGTCGGACATGTCGGCGGCTGGGCAACTGTGGCCCGTGGTCGTGGGGACGACCCTATAGTCGTCGGACATGGCGGTGGCGTGCCAATCTATCCCCGGGGTCGTGGGGACGACCCTATAGTCGTCGGACATGACGGTGGCGGGCCAATCTAGTCCCGGGTTCGTGGGCACGACCATGGACGTCGGACATGTCGGCGGCTGGGCAACTGTGGTCCGTGGTCGTGGGGCGACCCTATAGTCGTCGGTCAAGTCGGCGGCGGGCCAAACTAGTCCCGGGGCCGTGGGGACGACCGTATAGTCGTCGGACATGTCGGCGGCTGGCCAACCTAGTCCCCGGGTCGTGGGGACGACCCTATAGTCGTCGGACATGTCGGCGGCTGGTCAACTTTGGGCCGGGGTCGAGGGGACGACCCTATAGTCGTCGAACATGTCGGCGGCTAGCCAATCGAGTCCCGGGGTCGTGTGGACGACCCTATAGTCGTCGGACATGACGGCGGCAGGCCAACCTAGTCCCGGGTTCGTGGGGCCGACCCTATAATCGTCGGACATGTCGGCGGCGGGCCAACGTAGGCCCAGGGTCGTAGGGACGAACGTATAGTCGTCGGACATGTCGGCGGCCGGCCAACCTAGTCCCGGGGTCGTGGAGACGACCCTATAGTCGTCGGACATTTCGGCGGTTGGCCAACCTAGTCCCGGGGTCGTGGGGACGACCCTATAGTCGTCGGACGTGTTGGCGGCTGGGCAACTGTGGCCCGTGGTCGTGGGGACAACCCTATAGTCGTCGGACATGTCGGCGGCTGGGCAACTGTGGCCCGTGGTCGTGGGGACAACCGTATAGTCGTCGGACCTGACTGTGGCGGGCCAACCAAGTCCCGGGTTCGTGGGGACGACCCTATAGTCGTCGGACATGACGGTGGCGGGCCAATCTAGTCCCGGGGTCGTGGGGACGACCCCATAGTCGTCCGACATTTCGGCGGTTGGCCAACCTAGTCCCGGGGTCGTGGGGACGACCCTATAGTCGTCGGACATGTTGGCGGCTGGGCAACTGTGGCCCGTGGTCGTGGGGACAACCCTATAGTCGTCGGACATGTCGGCGGCTGGGCAACTGTGGCCCGTTGTCGTGGGGACAACCCTATAGTCGTCGGACATGTCGGCGGCTGGACAGCTTTGGAACGGGGTCGAGGGGACGACCCTATAGTCGTCGGACATGTCGGAGGCTGGCCAACCTAGTCCCGGGTTTGTGGGGACGATCCTATAGTCGTCGGACATGTCGGCGGCTGGGCAACTGTGGTCCGTGGTCGTGGGGCGACCCTATAGTCGTCGGACATGACGGTGGCGGGCCAATCTAGTCCCGGTTTCGTGGGGACGACCCTATAGTCGTCGGACATGTCGGCGGCTGGCCAACCTAGTCCCGGGGTGGTGGGGACGACCCTATGGTCGTCGGACATGATGGTGGCGGGCCAATCTAGACCCGGGGTCGTGGGGACGACCCAATAGTCGTCGGACATGTCGGCGGCTGGCCAACTTTGGCCCGTGGTCGTGGGGACGACCCTATAGTCGTCGGACATGGCGGTGGCGTGCCAATCTATCCCCGGGGTCGTGGGGACGACCCTATAGTCGTCGGACATGGCGGTGGCGTGCCAATCTATCCCCGGGGTCGTGGGGACGACCCTATAGTCGTCGGACATGTCGGCGGCTGGGCAACTGTGGCCCGTGGTCGTGGGACGACCCTATAGTCGTCGGACATGTCGGCGGCTGGGCAACTGTGGTCCGTGGTCGTGGGGCGACCCTATAGTCGTCGGACATGTCGGCGGCTGGGCAACTGTGGCCCGTGGTCGTGGGACGACCCTACAGTCGTCGGACATGTCGGCGCCTGGGCAACTGTGGCCCGTGGTCGTGGGGACAACCCTATATTCATCGGACATGACGGTGGCGGGCCAACCTAGTCCCGGTTTCGTAGGGACGACCCAATAGTCTTCGGACAGGTCGGCGGCGGGCCAACCTAGTCCCGGTTTCGTGGGGACGACCCTATAGTCGTCAGACATTTCGGCGGTGCCCAGCCTAGTCCAGGGGTCGTGGGGACGACCCTATAGCCGTCGGACATGACGGCGGCTGGTCAACTTTGCGCCGGGGTCGAAGGGACGACCCTATAGGCGTCGGACATGTTTGGCGGCTGGCCAACCTAGTCCCGGGGTCGTGGGGACGACCCTATAGTCGTCGGACATAACGGTGGCGGGCCAATCTAGTCCCGGGGTCGAGGGGACGACCCTATAGTCGTCAGACATTTCGGCGGTTGCCCAACCTAGTCCAGGGGTCGTGGGGACGACCCTATAGTCGTCGGACATGTCGGCGCCTGGGCAACGTAGACACAGGGTCGTAGGGACGACCCTATAGTCGTCGGACATGTCGGCGGCTGGGCAACTGTGGTCCGTGGTCGTGGGGCGACCCTATAGTCGTCGGACATGACGGTGGCGGGCCAACCTAGTCCCGGTTTCGTGGGGACGACCCTATAGTCGTCGGACATGTCGGCGGCTGGGCAACTATGGCCCGTGGTCGTGGGGACGACCCTATAGTCGTCGGACGAGTCGGCGGCGGGCCAACCTAGTCCCTGGGTCGTGGGGACGACCCTATAGTCGTCGGACATGACGGTGGCGGGCCAACCTAGTCCCGGGGTCGTGGGGACGACCCTACAGTCGTCGGACATGTCGGCGGCGGGCCAACCCAGTCCCGTGTTCGTGGGGACGACCCTATAGTCGTAGGACATGTCGGCGGCTGGGCAACTATGGCCCGTGGTCGTGGGGACGACCCTATAGTCGTCGGACGAGTCGGCGGCGGGCCAACCTAGTCCCTGGGTCGTGGGGCGACCCTATAGTCGTCGGACATGACGGTGGCGGGCCAACCTAGTCCCGGTTTCGTGGGGACGACCCTATAGTCGTCGGACATGTCGGCGGCTGGGCAACTATGGCCCGTGGTCGTGGGGACGACCCTATAGTCGTCGGACGAGTCGGCGGCGGGCCAACCTAGTCCCTGGGTCGTGGGGACGACCCTATAGTCGTCGGACATGACGGTGGCGGGCCAACCTAGTCCCGGGGTCGTGGGGACAACCCTACAGTCCTCGGACATGTCGGCGGCGGGCCAACCTAGTCCCGGCGACGTGGGGACGACCCTATAGTCGTCGGACATGTCGGCGGCAGGGCAACTATCTCCCGTGGTCGTGGGGACGACCCTATAGTCGTCGGACATGTCGGCGGCTGGCCAACCTAGTCCCGGGGTGGTGGGGACGACCCTATGGTCGTCGGACATGATGGTGGCGGGCCAATCTAGACCCGGGGTCGTGGGGACGACCCAATAGTCGTCGGACATGTCGGCGGCTGGCCAACTTTGGCCCGTGGTCGTGGGGACGACCCTATAGTCGTCGGACATGGCGGTGGCGTGCCAATCTATCCCCGGGGTCGTGGGGACGACCCTATAGTCGTCGGACATGTCGGCGGCTGGGCAACTGTGGCCCGTGGTCGTGGGACGACCCTATAGTCGTCGGACATGTCGGCGGCTGGGCAACTGTGGTCCGTGGTCGTGGGGCGACCCTATAGTCGTCGGACATGTCGGCGGCTGGGCAACTGTGGCCCGTGGTCGTGGGACGACCCTATAGTCGTCGGACATGTCGGCGCCTGGGCAACTGTGGCCCGTGGTCGTGGGGACAACCCTATATTCATCGGACATGACGGTGGCGGGCCAACCTAGTCCTGGTTTCATAGGGACGACCCAATAGTCTTCGGACATGTCGGCGGCGGGCCAACCTAGTCCCGGTTTCGTGGGGACGACCCTATAGTCGTCAGACATTTCGGCGGTGCCCAACCTAGTCCAGGGGTCGTGGGGACGACCCTATAGCCGTCGGACATGACGGCGGCTGGTCATCTTTGCGCCGGGGTCGAAGGGACGACCCTATAGGCGTCGGACATGTTTGGCGGCTGGCCAACCTAGTCCCGGGGTCGTGGGGACGACCCTATAGTCGTCGGACATAACGGTGGCGGCCCAACCTAGTCCAGGGGTCGTGGGGACGACCCTATAGTCGTCGGACATGTCGGCGCCTGGGCAACGTAGACCCAGGGTCGTAGGGACGACCCTATAGTCGTCGGACATGTCGGCGGCTGGGCAACTGTGGTCCGTGGTCGTGGGGCGACCCTATAGTCGTCGGACATGACGGTGGCGGGCCAATCTAGTCCCGGAGTCGTGGGGACGACCCTATAGTCGTAGGACATGTCGGCGGCTGGGCAACTATGGCCCGTAGTCGTGGGGACGACCCTATAGTCGTCGGACACGTCGGCGGCGGGCCAACCTAGTCCAGGGGCCGTGGGGACGACCCTATAGTCGTCGGACAAGTCGGGGGCGGGCCAACCTAGTCCCTGGGTCGTGGGGACGACCCTATAGTCGTCGGACATGACGGTGGCGGGCAAACCTACTCCCGGGGTCGTGGGGACGACCCTACAGTCGTCGGACATGTCGGCGGCGGGCCAACCCAGTCCCGTGTTCGTGGGGACGACCCTTTAGTCGTCGGACATATCGGCGGCGGGCCAACGTAGGCCCAGGGTCGTGGGGACGACCCTACAGTCGTCGGACATATCGGCGGCGGGCCAACGTAGGCCCAGGGTCGTGGGGACGACCCTATAGTCGTCGAACATGTCGGCGGCTGGTCATCTTTGCGCCGGGGTCGAAGGGACGACCCTATAGGCGTCGGACATGTTTGGCGGCTGGCCAACCTAGTCCCGGGGTCGTGGGGACGACCCTATAGTCGTCGGACATAACGGTGGCGGCCCAACCTAGTCCAGGGGTCGTGGGGACGACCCTATAGTCGTCGGACATGTCGGCGCCTGGGCAACGTAGACCCAGGGTCGTAGGGACGACCCTATAGTCGTCGGACATGTCGGCGGCTGGGCAAGTTTGGCCCGTGGTCGTGGGGACGACCCTATAGTCGTCGGACGAGTCGGCGGCTGGCCAACCTAGTCCCTGGGTCGTGGGGACGACCCTATAGTCGTCGGACATGACGGTGGCGGGCAAACCTACTCGCGGGGTCGTGGGGACGACCCTACAGTCGTCGGACATGTCGGCGGCGGGCCAACCTAGTTCCGGGTTCGTGGGGACGACCCTATAGTCGTCGGACCCGACGGTGGCGGGCCAACCTAGTCCCTGGGTCGTGGGGACGACCCTATAGTCGTCGGACATGTCGGCGGCTGGGCAGCTATGGCCCGTGGTCGTGGGGACAACCCTATAGTCGTCGGACATGACGGTGGCGGGCCAATCTAGTCCCTGGGTCG
Organism: Andrena fulva; assembly: GCA_946251845.1. Lineage (NCBI taxonomy): Eukaryota > Metazoa > Arthropoda > Insecta > Hymenoptera > Andrenidae > Andrena > Andrena fulva. Next base: position 555,330 of record CAMITZ010000228.1, read on the forward strand.
GGGGGTCGACCCTATAGTCGTCGGACCCGACGGTGGCGGGCCAACCTAGTCCCTGGGTCGTGGGGACGACCCTATAGTCGTCGGACATGACGGTGGCGGGCCAACCTAGTCCCGGGGTAGTGGGGATCACCCTACAGTCGTCGGACATGTCGGCGGCGCGCCAACCCAGTCCCGTGTTCGTGGGGACGACCCTATAATCGTAGGACATGTCGGCGGCTGGGCAATTATGGCCCGTGGTCGTGGGGACGACCCTATAGTCGTCGGACATGTCGGCGGCGGGCCAACCCAGTCCCGTGTTCGTTGGGACGACCCTATAGTCGTCGGACATGTCGGCGGCTGGGCAACTGTGGCCCGTGGTCGTGGGGACAACCCTATAGTCGTCGGACATGACGGTGGCGGGCCAATCTAGTCCCGGGGTCGTGGGGACGACCCTATAGTCGTCGGACATGTCGGCGGATGGGCAAGTTTGGCCCGTGGTCGTGGGGATGACCCTATAGTCGTCGGACGAGTCGGCGGCTGGCCAACCTAGTCCCTGGGTCGTGGGGACGACCCTATAGTCGTCGGACATGACGGTGGCGGGCAAACCTACTCGCGGGGTCGTGGGGACGACCCTACAGTCGTCGGACATGTCGGCGGCGGGCCAACCTAGTTCCGGGTTCGTGGGGACGACCCTATAGTCGTCGGACATGTCGGCGGCGGGCCAACCTAGTCCCGGGGACGTGGGGACGACCCTATAGTCGTCGGACATGTCGGCGGCTGGGCACCCGTGGCCCGTGGTGGTGGGGACGACCCTATAGTCGTAGGACATGTCGGCGGCGGGCCAACCTAGTCCCTGGGTCGTGGGGACGACCCTATAGTCGTCGGACATTTCGGCGGTTGGCCAACATAGTCCCGGGGTCGTGGAGACGACCCTATAGTCGTCGGACATTTCGGCGGTTGGCCAACCTAGTCCCGGGGTCGTGGGGACGACCCTATAGTCGTCGGACATGTCGGCGGCTGGGCAACTGTGGCCCGTGGTCGTGGGGACGACCCTATAGTCGTCGGACATGGCGGTGGCGTGCCAATCTATCCCCGGGGTCGTGGGGACGACCCTATAGTCGTCGGACATGACGGTGGCGGGCCAATCTAGTCCCGGGTTCGTGGGCACGACCATGGACGTCGGACATGTCGGCGGCTGGGCAACTGTGGTCCGTGGTCGTGGGGCGACCCTATAGTCGTCGGTCAAGTCGGCGGCGGGCCAAACTAGTCCCGGGGCCGTGGGGACGACCGTATAGTCGTCGGACATGTCGGCGGCTGGCCAACCTAGTCCCCGGGTCGTGGGGACGACCCTATAGTCGTCGGACATGTCGGCGGCTGGTCAACTTTGGGCCGGGGTCGAGGGGACGACCCTATAGTCGTCGAACATGTCGGCGGCTAGCCAATCGAGTCCCGGGGTCGTGTGGACGACCCTATAGTCGTCGGACATGACGGCGGCAGGCCAACCTAGTCCCGGGTTCGTGGGGCCGACCCTATAATCGTCGGACATGTCGGCGGCGGGCCAACGTAGGCCCAGGGTCGTAGGGACGAACGTATAGTCGTCGGACATGTCGGCGGCCGGCCAACCTAGTCCCGGGGTCGTGGAGACGACCCTATAGTCGTCGGACATTTCGGCGGTTGGCCAACCTAGTCCCGGGGTCGTGGGGACGACCCTATAGTCGTCGGACGTGTTGGCGGCTGGGCAACTGTGGCCCGTGGTCGTGGGGACAACCCTATAGTCGTCGGACATGTCGGCGGCTGGGCAACTGTGGCCCGTGGTCGTGGGGACAACCGTATAGTCGTCGGACCTGACTGTGGCGGGCCAACCAAGTCCCGGGTTCGTGGGGACGACCCTATAGTCGTCGGACATGACGGTGGCGGGCCAATCTAGTCCCGGGGTCGTGGGGACGACCCCATAGTCGTCCGACATTTCGGCGGTTGGCCAACCTAGTCCCGGGGTCGTGGGGACGACCCTATAGTCGTCGGACATGTTGGCGGCTGGGCAACTGTGGCCCGTGGCCGTGGGGACAACCCTATAGTCGTCGGACATGTCGGCGGCTGGGCAACTGTGGCCCGTTGTCGTGGGGACAACCCTATAGTCGTCGGACATGTCGGCGGCTGGACAGCTTTGGAACGGGGTCGAGGGGACGACCCTATAGTCGTCGGACATGTCGGAGGCTGGCCAACCTAGTCCCGGGTTTGTGGGGACGATCCTATAGTCGTCGGACATGTCGGCGGCTGGGCAACTGTGGTCCGTGGTCGTGGGGCGACCCTATAGTCGTCGGACATGACGGTGGCGGGCCAATCTAGTCCCGGTTTCGTGGGGACGACCCTATAGTCGTCGGACATGTCGGCGGCTGGCCAACCTAGTCCCGGGGTGGTGGGGACGACCCTATGGTCGTCGGACATGATGGTGGCGGGCCAATCTAGACCCGGGGTCGTGGGGACGACCCAATAGTCGTCGGACATGTCGGCGGCTGGCCAACTTTGGCCCGTGGTCGTGGGGACGACCCTATAGTCGTCGGACATGGCGGTGGCGTGCCAATCTATCCCCGGGGTCGTGGGGACGACCCTATAGTCGTCGGACATGGCGGTGGCGTGCCAATCTATCCCCGGGGTCGTGGGGACGACCCTATAGTCGTCGGACATGTCGGCGGCTGGGCAACTGTGGCCCGTGGTCGTGGGACGACCCTATAGTCGTCGGACATGTCGGCGGCTGGGCAACTGTGGTCCGTGGTCGTGGGGCGACCCTATAGTCGTCGGACATGTCGGCGGCTGGGCAACTGTGGCCCGTGGTCGTGGGACGACCCTACAGTCGTCGGACATGTCGGCGCCTGGGCAACTGTGGCCCGTGGTCGTGGGGACAACCCTATATTCATCGGACATGACGGTGGCGGGCCAACCTAGTCCCGGTTTCGTAGGGACGACCCAATAGTCTTCGGACAGGTCGGCGGCGGGCCAACCTAGTCCCGGTTTCGTGGGGACGACCCTATAGTCGTCAGACATTTCGGCGGTGCCCAGCCTAGTCCAGGGGTCGTGGGGACGACCCTATAGCCGTCGGACATGACGGCGGCTGGTCAACTTTGCGCCGGGGTCGAAGGGACGACCCTATAGGCGTCGGACATGTTTGGCGGCTGGCCAACCTAGTCCCGGGGTCGTGGGGACGACCCTATAGTCGTCGGACATAACGGTGGCGGGCCAATCTAGTCCCGGGGTCGAGGGGACGACCCTATAGTCGTCAGACATTTCGGCGGTTGCCCAACCTAGTCCAGGGGTCGTGGGGACGACCCTATAGTCGTCGGACATGTCGGCGCCTGGGCAACGTAGACCCAGGGTCGTAGGGACGACCCTATAGTCGTCGGACGAGTCGGCGGCGGGCCAACCTAGTCCCTGGGTCGTGGGGCGACCCTATAGTCGTCGGACATGACGGTGGCGGGCCAACCTAGTCCCGGTTTCGTGGGGACGACCCTATAGTCGTCGGACATGTCGGCGGCTGGGCAACTATGGCCCGTGGTCGTGGGGACGACCCTATAGTCGTCGGACGAGTCGGCGGCGGGCCAACCTAGTCCCTGGGTCGTGGGGACGACCCTATAGTCGTCGGACATGACGGTGGCGGGCCAACCTAGTCCCGGGGTCGTGGGGACAACCCTACAGTCCTCGGACATGTCGGCGGCGGGCCAACCTAGTCCCGGCGACGTGGGGACGACCCTATAGTCGTCGGACATGTCGGCGGCAGGGCAACTATCTCCCGTGGTCGTGGGGACGACCCTATAGTCGTCGGACATGTCGGCGGCTGGCCAACCTAGTCCCGGGGTGGTGGGGACGACCCTATGGTCGTCGGACATGATGGTGGCGGGCCAATCTAGACCCGGGGTCGTGGGGACGACCCAATAGTCGTCGGACATGTCGGCGGCTGGCCAACTTTGGCCCGTGGTCGTGGGGACGACCCTATAGTCGTCGGACATGGCGGTGGCGTGCCAATCTATCCCCGGGGTCGTGGGGACGACCCTATAGTCGTCGGACATGTCGGCGGCTGGGCAACTGTGGCCCGTGGTCGTGGGACGACCCTATAGTCGTCGGACATGTCGGCGGCTGGGCAACTGTGGTCCGTGGTCGTGGGGCGACCCTATAGTCGTCGGACATGTCGGCGGCTGGGCAACTGTGGCCCGTGGTCGTGGGACGACCCTATAGTCGTCGGACATGTCGGCGCCTGGGCAACTGTGGCCCGTGGTCGTGGGGACAACCCTATATTCATCGGACATGACGGTGGCGGGCCAACCTAGTCCTGGTTTCGTAGGGACGACCCAATAGTCTTCGGACATGTCGGCGGCGGGCCAACCTAGTCCCGGTTTCGTGGGGACGACCCTATAGTCGTCAGACATTTCGGCGGTGCCCAACCTAGTCCAGGGGTCGTGGGGACGACCCTATAGCCGTCGGACATGACGGCGGCTGGTCATCTTTGCGCCGGGGTCGAAGGGACGACCCTATAGGCGTCGGACATGTTTGGCGGCTGGCCAACCTAGTCCCGGGGTCGTGGGGACGACCCTATAGTCGTCGGACATAACGGTGGCGGCCCAACCTAGTCCAGGGGTCGTGGGGACGACCCTATAGTCGTCGGACATGTCGGCGCCTGGGCAACGTAGACCCAGGGTCGTAGGGACGACCCTATAGTCGTCGGACATGTCGGCGGCTGGGCAACTGTGGTCCGTGGTCGTGGGGCGACCCTATAGTCGTCGGACATGACGGTGGCGGGCCAACCTAGTCCCGGTTTCGTGGGGACGACCCTATAGTCGTCGGACATGTCGGCGGCGGGCCAACCTAGTCCCTGGGTCGTGGGGACGACCCTATAGTCGTCGGACATGACGGTGGCGGGCCAACCTAGTCCCGGGGTCGTGGGGACGACCCTACAGTCGTCGGACATGTCGGCGGCGGGCCAACCCAGTCCCGTGTTCGTGGGGACGACCCTATAGCCGTAGGACATGTCGGCGGCTGGGCAACTATGGCCGGTGTTCGTGGGGACGACCCTATAGTCGTCGGACATGTCGGCGGCGGGCCAACGTAGGTCCAGTGTCGTGGAGACGAGCCTACAGTCGTCGTACATGTCGGCCGCTGGCCAACCTAGTCCCGGGGTGGTGGGGACGACCCTATAGTCGTCGGACATGACGGTGGCGGGCCAATCTGGTCCCGGGGCCTTGGGGACGACCCTATAGTCGTCGGACGAGTCGGCGGCGGGCCAACCTAGTCCCTGGGTCGTGGGGACGACCCTATAGTCGTCGGACATGACGGTGGCGGGCCAACCTAGTCCCGGGGTCGTGGGGACAACCCTACAGTCCTCGGACATGTCGGCGGCGGGCCAACCTAGGCCCGGCGACGTGGGGACGATCCTATAGTCGTCGGACATGTCGGCGGCAGGGCAACTATGGCCCGTGGTCGTGGGGACGACCCTATAGTCGTCGGACATGTCGGCGGCTGGGCAAGTTTGGCCCGTGGTCGTGGGGACGACCCTATAGTCTCGGACATGACGGTGGCGGGCCAATATAGTCCCGGGGTCGTGGGGACGACCCTATAGTCGTCGGACATGTCGGCGGCTGGGCAACTTTGGCCCGTGGTCGTGGGGACGACCCTATAGTCGTCGGACGAGTCGGCGGCGGGCCAACCCAGTCCCGTGTTCGTGGGGACGACCCTATAGTCGTAGGACATGTCGGCGGTTGGGCAACTTTGGCCCGTGGTCGTGGGGACGACCCTATAGTCTCGGACATGACGGTGGCGGGCCAACGTAGGTCCAGTGTCGTGGAGACGAGCCTACAGTCGTCGTACATGTCGGCGGCTGGGCAATTATGGCCCGTGGTCGTGGGGACGACCATATAGTCGTCGGACATGTCGGCGGCTGGCCAACCAAGCTCCGGGTTCGTGGGGACGACCCTATTGTCGTAGGACATGTCGGCGGCTGGGCAACTTTGGCCCGTGGTCGTGGGGCGACCCTATAGTCGTCGGAAGAGTCGGCGGCGGGCCAACCTATTCCCTGGGTCGTGGGGACGACCCTATAGTCTCGAACATGACGGTGGCGGGCCAATCTAGTCCCGGGGTCGTGGGGACGACCCTATAGTCGTCGTACATGTCGGCGGCTGGGCAACTATGGCCCGTGGTCGTGGGGACGACCCTATAGTCGTCGGACATGTCGGCGGCGGGCCAACCTAGTCCCTGGGTCGTGGGGACGACCCTATAGTCGTCGGACATGACGGTGGCGGGCCAAACTAGTCCCGGGGTCGTGGGGACGACCCTACAGTCGTCGGACATGTCGGCGGCGGGCCAACCCAGTCCCGTGTTCGTGGGGACGACCCTATAGCCGTAGGACATGTCGGCGGCCGGGCAACTATGGCCGGTGTTCGTGGGGACGACCCTATAGTCGTCGGACATGTCGGCGGCGGGCCAACGTAGGTCCAGTGTCGTGGAGACGAGCCTACAGTCGTCGTACATGTCGGCCGCTGGCCAACCTAGTCCCGGGGTGGTGGGGACGACCCTATAGTCGTCGGACCTGACGGTGGCGGGCCAATCTGGTCCCGGGGTCTTGGGGACGACCCTATAGTCGTCGGACGAGTCGGCGGCGGGCCAACCTAGTCCCTGGGTCGTGGGGACGACCCTATAGTCGTCGGACATGACGGTGGCGGGCCAACCTAGTCCCGGGGTCGTGGGGACAACCCTACAGTCCTCGGACATGTCGGCGGCGGGCCAACCTAGTCCCGGCGACGTGGGGACGACCCTATAGTCGTCGGACATGTCGGCGGCAGGGCAACTATGGCCCGTGGTCGTGGGGACGACCCTATAGTCGTCGGACATGTCGGCGGCTGGGCAAGTTTGGCCCGTGGTCGTGGGGACGACCCTATAGTCGTCGGACGAGTCGGCGGCGGGCCAACCCAGTCCCGTGTTCGTGGGGACGACCCTATAGTCGTAGGACATGTCGGCGGTTGGGCAACTTTGGCCCGTGGTCGTGGGGACGACCCTATAGTCTCGGACATGACGGTGGCGGGCCAACGTAGGTCCAGTGTCGTGGAGACGAGCCTACAGTCGTCGTACATGTCGGCGGCTGGGCAATTATGGCCCGTGGTCGTGGGGACGACCATATAGTCGTCGGACATGTCGGCGGCTGGCCAACCAAGCTCCGGGTTCGTGGGGACGACCCTATTGTCGTAGGACATGTCGGCGGCTGGGCAACTTTGGCCCGTGGTCGTGGGGCGACCCTATAGTCGTCGGAAGAGTCGGCGGCGGGCCAACCTATTCCCTGGGTCGTGGGGACGACCCTATAGTCTCGGACATGACGGTGGCGGGCCAATCTAGTCCCGGGGTCGTGGGGACGACCCTATAGTCGTCGTACATGTCGGCGGCTGGGCAACTATGGCCCGTGGTCGTGGGGACGACCCTATAGTCGTCGGACATGTCGGCGGCTGGCCAACCTAGTCCCGGGGTCGTGGGGACGACCCTATAGTCGTCGGACATGACGGTGGCGGGCCAATCTAGTCCCGGGGTCGTGGGGACGACCCTATAGTCGTCGGACATGTCGGCGGCTGGGCAACTATGGCCCGTGGTCGTGGGGACGACCATATAGTCGTCGGACATGTCGGCGGCTGGCCAACCAAGTTCCGGGTTCGTGGGGACGACCCTATTGTCGTAGGACATGTCGGCGGCTGGGCAACTTTGGCCCGTGGTCGTGGGGCGACCCTATAGTCGTCGGAAGAGTCGGCGGCGGGCCAACCTATTCCCTGGGTCGTGGGGACGACCCTATAGTCTCGGACATGACGGTGGCGGGCCAATCTAGTCCCGGGGTCGTGGGGACGACCCTATAGTCGTCGGACATGTCGGCGGCTGGGCAAGTTTGGTCCGTGGTCGTGGGGACGACCCTATAGTCGTCGGACGAGTCGGCTGCGGGCCAACCTAGTCCCGTGTTCGTGGGGACGACCCTATAGTCGTAGGACATGTCGGCGGCTGGGCAATTATGGCCCGTGGTCGTGGGGACGACCATATAGTCGTCGGACATGTCGGCGGCTGGCCAACCTAGTTCCGGGTTCGTGGGGACGACCCTATAGTCGGCGGACGAGTCGGCGGCGGGCCAACCTAGTCCCTGGGTCGTGGGGACGACCCTATAGTCTCGGACATGACGGTGGTGGGCCAACCTAGTCCCTGGGTCGTGGGGACGATCCTATAGTCGTCGGACGAGTCGGCGGCGGGCCAACCTAGTCCCTGGGTCGAGGGGTCGACCCTATAGTCGTCGGACATGACGGTGGCGGGCCAACCTAGTCCCGGGGTCGTGGGGACGACCCTACAGTCGTCGGACATGTCGGCGGCGGCCAACCCAGTCCCGTGGTCGTGGGGACGACCATATAGTCGTCGGACATGTCGGCGGCTGGCCAACCTAGTTCCGGGTTCGTGGGGACGACCCTATTGTCGTAGGACATGTCGGCGGCTGGGTAACTTTGGCCCGTGGTCGTGGGGACGACCCTATAGTCGTCGGACGAGTCGGCGGCGGGCCAACCTAGTCCCTGGGTCGTGGGGACGACCCTATAGTCTCGGACATGACGGTGGCGGGCCAATCTAGTCCCTGGGTCGTGGGGACGACCCTATAGTCGTCGGACATGACGGTGGCGGGCCAACCTAGTCCCGGGTTCGTGGGGACGACCCTATAGTCGTAGGACATGTCTGCGGCGGGCCAACCTAGTCCCTGGGTCGTGGGGACGACCCTATAGTCGTCGGACATGACGGTGGCGGGCCAACCTAGTCCCTGGGTCGTGGGGACGACCCTATAGTCGTCGGACATGTCGGCGGCGGGCCAACCCAGTCCCGTGTTCGTGGGGACGACCCTATAGTCGTCGGACATATCGGCGGCCGGCCAACGTAGGCCCAGGGTCGTGGGGACGACCCTATAGTCGTCGGACATGTCGGCGGCAGGGCAACTTTGACCCGGATTCGTGGGGACGACCCTATAGTCGTCGGACATGTCGGCGGCGGGCCAACGTAGGTCCAGGGTCGTGGGGACGAGCCTACAGTCGTCGGACATGTCGGCGGCTGGCCAACCTAGTCCCGGGGTGGTGGGGACGACCCTATAGTCGTCGGACATGTCGGCGGCTGGGCAACTTCGACCCGGATTCGTGGGGACGACCCTATAGTCGTCGGACATATCGGCGGCTGGCCAACCTAGTCCCGGGGTCGTGGGGACGACCCTATAGTCGTCGGACATGACGGTGGCGGGCCAATCTAGTCCCGGGGTCGTGGGGACGACCCTATAGTCGTCGTACATGTCGGCGGCTGGGCAACTATGGCCCGTGGTCGTGGGGACGACCCTATAGTCGTCGGACATGTCGGCGGCGGGCCAACCTAGTCCCTGGGTCGTGGGGACGACCCTATAGTCGTCGGACATGACGGTGGCGGGCCAAACTAGTCCCGGGGTCGTGGGGACGACCCTACAGTCGTCGGACATGTCGGCGGCGGGCCAACCCAGTCCCGTGTTCGTGGGGACGACCCTATAGCCGTAGGACATGTCGGCGGCTGGGCAACTATGGCCGGTGTTCGTGGGGACGACCCTATAGTCGTCGGACATGACGGTGGCGGGACAATCTAGTCCTGGGGTCGTGGGGACGACCCTATAGTCGTAGGAAATGTCGGCGGCTGGGCAACTATGGCCCGTGGTCGTGGGGACGACCATATAGTCGTCGGACATGACGGTGGCGGGACAATCTAGTCCTGGGGTCGTGGGGACTACCCTATAGTCGTAGGAAATGTCGGCGGCTGGGCAACTATGGCCCGTGGTCGTGGGGACGACCATATAGTCGTCGGACATGTCGGCGGCTGGCCAACCTAGTTCCGGGTTCGTGGGAACGACCCTATAATCGTAGGACATGTCGGCGGCGGACCAACCTAGTCCCGGGGTCGTGGGGACGACCCTATAGTCGTCGGACATGTCGGCGACTGGGCAACTATGGCCGGTGTTCGTGGGGACGACCCTATAGTCGTCGGATATGTCGGCGGCTGGTCAACCTAGTCCCGGGGTGGTGGGGACGACCATATAGTCGTCGGACATGTCGGCGGCTGGCCAACCTAGTTCCGGGATCGTGGGGACGACACTATAGTCGTCGGACATGTCGGCGGCGGGCCAACCTAGTCCCGGGGTGGTGGGGACGACCCTATAGTCGTCGGACATGACGGTGGCGGGACAATCTAGTCCTGGGGTCGTGGGGACGACCCTATAGTCGTAGGAAATGTCGGCGGCTGGGAAACTATGGCCCGTGGTCGTGGGGACGACCATATAGTCGTCGGACATGTCGGCGGCTGGCCAACCTAGTTCCGGGTTCGTGGGAACGACCCTATAATCGTAGGACATGTCGGCGGCGGACCAACCTAGTCCCGGTGTCGTGGGGACGACACTATAGTCGTCGGACATGTCGGCGGCGGGCCAACCTAGTCCCGGGGTGGTGGGGACGACCCCATAGTCGTCGGACATGACGGTGGCGGGACAATCTAGTCCTGGGGTCGTGGGGACGACCCTATAGTCGTAGGAAATGTCGGCGGCTGGGCAACTATGGCCCGTGGTCGTAGGGACGACCATATAGTCGTCGGACATGTCGGCGGCTGGCCAACCTAGTTCCGGGTTCGTGGGAACGACCCTATAATCGTAGGACATGTCGGCGGCGGACCAACCTAGTCCCGGGGTCGTGGGGACGACCCTATAGTCGTCGGACATGTCGGCGACTGGGCAACTATGGCCGGTGTTCGTGGGGACGACCCTATAGTCGTCGGATATGTCGGCGGCTGGTCAACCTAGTCCCGGGGTGGTGGGGACGACCATATAGTCGTCGGACATGTCGGCGGCTGGCCAACCTAGTTCCGGGATCGTGGGGACGACCCTATAGTCGTCGGACGAGTCGGCGGCGGGCCAACCTAGTCCCTGGGTCGTGGGGACGACCCTATAGTCTCGGACATGACGGTGGCGGGCCAATCTAGTCCCGGGGTCGTGGGGACGACCCTATAGTCGTCGGACATGTCGGCGACTGGGCAACTATGGCCGGTGTTCGTGGGGACGACCCTATAGTCGTCGGATATGTCGGCGGCTGGTCAACCTAGTCCCGTGGTCGTGGGGACGACCATATAGTCGTCGGACATGTCGGCGGCTGGCCAACCAAGTTCCGGGTTCGTGGGGACGACCCTATTGTCGTAGGACATGTCGGCGGCTGGGCAACTTTGGCCCGTGGTCGTGGGGCGACCCTATAGTCGTCGGAAGAGTCGGCGGCGGGCCAACCTATTCCCTGGGTCGTGGGGACGACCCTATAGTCTCGGACATGACGGTGGCGGGCCAATCTAGTCCCGGGGTCGTGGGGACGACCCTATAGTCGTCGGACATGTCGGCGGCTGGGCAAGTTTGGTCCGTGGTCGTGGGGACGACCCTATAGTCGTCGGACGAGTCGGCTGCGGGCCAACCTAGTCCCGTGTTCGTGGGGACGACCCTATAGTCGTAGGACATGTCGGCGGCTGGGCAATTATGGCCCGTGGTCGTGGGGACGACCATATAGTCGTCGGACATGTCGGCGGCTGGCCACCCTAGTTCCGGGTTCGTGGGGACGACCCTATAGTCGTAGGACATTGTCTGCGGCGGGCCAACCTAGTCCCTGGGTCGTGGGGACGACCATATAGTCGTCGGACATGACGGTGGCGGGCCAACCTAGTCCCGGGGTCGTGGGGACAACCCTACAGTCCTCGGACATGTCGGCGGCGGGCCAACCTAGTCCCGGGGACGTGGGGACGACCCTATAGTCGTCGGACATGTCGGCGGCTGGGCAACTATGGCCCGTGGTCGTGGGGACGACCCTATAGTCGTCGGACATGTCGGCGGCTGGGCAACTTTGGCCCGTGGTCGTGGGGGCGTCCCTATAGTCGGCGGACGAGTCGGCGGCGGGCCAACCTAGTCCCTGGGTCGTGGGGACGACCCTATAGTCTCGGACATGACGGTGGTGGGCCAACCTAGTCCCTGGGTCGTGGGGACGATCCTATAGTCGTCGGACGAGTCGGCGGCGGGCCAACCTAGTCCCTGGGTCGAGGGGTCGACCCTATAGTCGTCGGACATGACGGTGGCGGGCCAACCTAGTCCCGGGGTCGTGGGGACGACCCTACAGTCGTCGGACATGTCGGCGGCGGCCAACCCAGTCCCGTGGTCGTGGGGACGACCATATAGTCGTCGGACATGTCGGCGGCTGGCCAACCTAGTTCCGGGTTCGTGGGGACGACCCTATTGTCGTAGGACATGTCGGCGGCTGGGTAACTTTGGCCCGTGGTCGTGGGGACGACCCTATAGTCGTCGGACGAGTCGGCGGCGGGCCAACCTAGTCCCTGGGTCGTGGGGACGACCCTATAGTCTCGGACATGACGGTGGCGGGCCAATCTAGTCCCTGGGTCGTGGGGACGACCCTATAGTCGTCGGACATGACGGTGGCGGGCCAACCTAGTCCCGGGTTCGTGGGGACGACCCTATAGTCGTAGGACATGTCTGCGGCGGGCCAACCTAGTCCCTGGGTCGTGGGGACGACCCTATAGTCGTCGGACATGACGGTGGCGGGCCAACCTAGTCCCTGGGTCGTGGGGACGACCCTATAGTCGTCGGACATGTCGGCGGCGGGCCAACCCAGTCCCGTGTTCGTGGGGACGACCCTATAGTCGTCGGACATATCGGCGGCCGGCCAACGTAGGCCCAGGGTCGTGGGGACGACCCTATAGTCGTCGGACATGTCGGCGGCAGGGCAACTTTGACCCGGATTCGTGGGGACGACCCTATAGTCGTCGGACATGTCGGCGGCGGGCCAACGTAGGTCCAGGGTCGTGGGGACGAGCCTACAGTCGTCGGACATGTCGGCGGCTGGCCAACCTAGTCCCGCGGTGGTGGGGACGACCCTATAGTCGTCGGACATGTCGGCGGCTGGGCAACTTCGACCCGGATTCGTGGGGACGACCCTATAGTCGTCGGACATATCGGCGGCTCGCCAACCTAGTTCCGGGTTCGTGGGGACGACCCTATAGTCGTAGAACATATCTGCGGCGGGCCAACGTCGGCCCAGGGTCGTGGGGACGACACTATAATCGTCGGACATGTCGGCGGCGGGCCAACCTACTCCCAGGGTCGTGGGCACGACCCTATAGTCGTCCGACATGTCGGCGGCTGTCCAACCTAGTCCCGGGGTCGTGGGGACGACCCTGTAGTCGTCGGACATGACGGTGGCGGGCCAACCTATTCCCGGGGTCGTGGGGACGACCCTATAGTCGTCGGACATGACGGTGGCGGGACAATCTAGTCCTGGGGTCGTGGGGACGACCCTATAGTCGTAGGAAATGTCGGCGGCTGGGCAACTATGGCCCGTGGTCGTGGGGACGACCATATAGTCGTCGGACATGTCGGCGGCTGGCCAACCTAGTTCCGGGTTCGTGGGAACGACCCTATAATCGTAGGACATGTCGGCGGCGGACCAACCTAGTCCCGGGGTCGTGGGGACGACCCTATAGTCGTCGGACAAGTCGGGGGCGGGCCAACCTAGTCCCGGTGTCGTGGGCACGACACTATAGTCGTCGGACATGTCGGCGGCGGGCCAACCTAGTCCCGGGGTGGTGGGGACGACCCTATAGTCGTCGGACATGACGGTGGCGGGACAATCTAGTCCTGGCGTCGTGGGGACGACCCTATAGTCGTAGGAAATGTCGGCGGCTGGGCAACTATGGCCCGTGGTCGTGGGGACGACCATATAGTCGTCGGACATGACGGTGGCGGGACAATCTAGTCCTGGGGTCGTGGGGACTACCCTATAGTCGTAGGAAATGTCGGCGGCTGGGCAACTATGGCCCGTGGTCGTGGGGACGACCATATAGTCGTCGGACATGTCGGCGGCTGGCCAACCTAGTTCCGGGTTCGTGGGAACGACCCTATAATCGTAGGACATGTCGGCGGCGGACCAACCTAGTCCCGGGGTCGTGGGGACGACCCTATAGTCGTCGGACATGTCGGCGACTGGGCAACTATGGCCGGTGTTCGTGGGGACGACCCTATAGTCGTCGGATATGTCGGCGGCTGGTCAACCTAGTCCCGGGGTGGTGGGGACGACCATATAGTCGTCGGACATGTCGGCGGCTGGCCAACCTAGTTCCGGGATCGTGGGGACGACACTATAGTCGTCGGACATGTCGGCGGCGGGCCAACCTAGTCCCGGGGTGGTGGGGACGACCCTATAGTCGTCGGACATGACGGTGGCGGGACAATCTAGTCCTGGGGTCGTGGGGACGACCCTATAGTCGTAGGAAATGTCGGCGGCTGGGCAACTATGGCCCGTGGTCGTGGGGACGACCATATAGTCGTCGGACATGTCGGCGGCTGGCCAACCTAGTTCCGGGTTCGTGGGAACGACCCTATAATCGTAGGACATGTCGGCGGCGGACCAACCTAGTCCCGGTGTCGTGGGGACGACACTATAGTCGTCGGACATGTCGGCGGCGGGCCAACCTAGTCCCGGGGTGGTGGGGACGACCCTATAGTCGTCGGACATGACGGTGGCGGGACAATCTAGTCCTGGGGTCGTGGGGACGACCCTATAGTCGTAGGAAATGTCGGCGGCTGGGCAACTATGGCCCGTGGTCGTGGGGACGACCATATAGTCGTCGGACATGTCGGCGGCTGGCCAACCTAGTTCCGGGTTCGTGGGAACGACCCTATAATCGTAGGACATGTCGGCGGCGGACCAACCTAGTCCCGGGGTCGTGGGGACGACCCTATAGTCGTCGGACATGTCGGCGACTGGGCAACTATGGCCGGTGTTCGTGGGGACGACCCTATAGTCGTCGGATATGTCGGCGGCTGGTCAACCTAGTCCCGGGGTGGTGGGGACGACCATATAGTCGTCGGACATGTCGGCGGCTGGCCAACCTAGTTCCGGGATCGTGGGGACGACCCTATAGTCGTCGGACGAGTCGGCGGCGGGCCAACCTAGTCCCTGGGTCGTGGGGACGACCCTATAGTCTCGGACATGACGGTGGCGGGCCAATCTAGTCCCGGGGTCGTGGGGACGACCCTATAGTCGTCGGACATGTCGGCGGCTGGGCATGTTTGGCCCGTGGTCGTGGGGACGACCCTATAGTCGTCGGACATGACGGCGGCTGGCCAACCTAGTTCCGGGTTTGTGGGGACGACCCTATAGTCGTACGACATGTCTGCGGCGGGCCAACGTCTGCCCAGGGTCGTGGGGACGACCCTATAGTCGTCGGACATGTCGGCGGCTGGGCAACTTTGACCCGGATTCGTGGGGACGAACCTATAGTCGTCGGACATGACGGTGGCGGGCCAATCTAGTCCCGGGGTAATGGGGACGACCCTATAGTCGTCGGACAAGTCGGGGGCGGGCCAACCTAGTCCCGGTGTCGTGGGGACGACACTATAGTCGTCGGACATGTCGGCGGCGGGCCAACCTAGTCCAGGGGCCGTGGGGACGACCCTACAGTCGTCGGACATGTCGGCGGCGGGCCAACCCAGTCCCGTGTTCGTGGGGACGACCCTATAGTCGTCGGACATATCGGCGGCGGGCCAACGTAGGCCCAGGGTCGTGGGGACGACCCTATAGTCGTCGGACATGTCGGCGGCTGGGCAACTTCGACCCGGATTCGTGGGGACGACCCTATAGTCGTCGGACATGTCGGCGGCTCGCCAACCTAGTTCCGGGTTCGTGGGGACGACCCTATAGTCGTAGGACATATCTGCGGCGGGCCAACGTCGGCCCAGTGTCGTGGGGACGACACTATAATCGTCGGACATGTCGGCGGCTGGGCAACTTCGACCCGGATTCGTGGGGACGACCATATAGTCGTCGGACATGTCGGCGGCTCGCCAACCTAGTTCCGGGGTGGTGGGGACGACCCTATAGTCGTCGGACATGTCGGCGGCTGGGCAAGTTTGGCCCGTGGTCGTGGGGACGACCCTATAGTCGTCGGACGAGTCGGCGGCGGGCCAACCTAGTCCCTGGGTCGTGGGGACGACCCTATAGTCGTCGGACATGACGGTGGCGGGCAAACCTACTCGCGGGGTCGTGGGGACGACCCTACAGTCGTCGGACATGTCGGCGTCTGGCCAACCTAGTCCCGGGGTGGTGGGGACGACCCTATTGTCGTCGGACATGACGGTAGCGGGCCAATCTAATCCCGGAGTCGTGGGGACGACCCTATAGTCGTAGGACATGTCGGCGGCTGGGCAACTATGGCCCGTGGTCGTGGGGACGACCCTATAGTCGTCGGACATGTCGGCGTCTGGCCAACCTAGTCCCGGGGTGGTGGGGACGACCCTATTGTCGTCGGACATGACGGTAGCGGGCCAATGTAGTCCCGGAGTCGTGGGGACGACCCTATAGTCGTAGGACATGTCGTCGGCTGGGCAACTATGGCCCGTGGTCGTGGGGACGACCAAATAGTCGTCGCACGAGTCGGCGGCGGACCAACCTAGCCCCTGGGTCGTGGGGACGACCCTATAGTCGTCGGACATGACGGTGGCGGGCCAACCTAGTCCCGGGGTCGTGGGGACGACCCTATAGTCGTCGCACATGTCGGCGGCGGGCCAATCTTGTCCCGGGGTCGTGGGGACGACCCTGTAGTCGTCGGACATGACTGTGGCGGGCTAATCTAGTCCCGGGGTCGTGGGGACGACCCTATAGTCGTCGGACATGTCGGTGGCTGGCCAACCTAGCCCCGGGAACGTGGGGACGACCCTATAGTCGTCGGACATGTCGGCGGCGGGCCAACGTAGGTCCAGGGTCGTGGGGACGAGCCTACAGTCGTCGGACATGTCGGCGGCTGGCCAACCTAGTCCCGGGGTCGTGGGGACGACCCTATAGTCGTAGGACATGTCGGCGGCTGCGCAACTATGGCCCGTGGTCGTGGGGACGACCATATAGTCGTCGGACATGTCGACGGCTGGCCAACCTAGTTCCGGGTTCGTGGGGACGACCCTATAGTCGTAGGACATGTCGGCGGCTGGCCAACCTAGTCCCGGGGTCGTGGGGACGACCCTATAGTCGTCGGACATGTCGGCGATTGGGCAACTATGGCCGGTGTTCGTGGGGACGACCCTATAGTCGTCGGACATATCGGCGGCGGGCCAACGTAGGCCCAGGGTCGTGGGGACGACCCTACAGTCGTCGGACATATCGGCGGCGGGCCAACGTAGGCCCAGGGTCGTGGGGACGACCCTATAGTCGTCGGACATGTCGGCGGCAGGGCAACTTTGACCCGGATTCGTGGGGACGACCCTATAGTCGTCGGACATGTCGGCGGCGGGCCAACGTACGTCCAGGGGAGTGGGGACGAGCCTACAGTCGTCGGACATGTCGGCGGCTGGCCAACCTAGTCCCGGGGTGGTGGGGACGACCCTATAGTCGTCGGACATGTCGGCGGCTGGGCAACTTTGACCCGGATTCGTGGGGACGACCCTATAGTCGTCGGACATGTCGGCGGCTCGCCAACCTAGTTCCGGGTTCGTGGGAACGACCCTATAATCGTAGGACATGTCGGCGGCGGACCAACCTAGTCCCGGGGTCGTGGGGACGACCCTATAGTCGTCGGACATGTCGGCGGCTGGGCAAGTTTGGCCCGTGGTCGTGGGGACGACCCTATAGTCGTCGGACATGACGGCGGCTGGCCAACCTAGTTCCGGGTTTGTGGGGACGACCCTATAGTCGTACGACATGTCTGCGGCGGGCCAACGTCTGCCCAGGGTCGTGGGGACGACCCTATAGTCGTCGGACATGTCGGCGGCTGGGCAACTATGGCCCGTGGTCGTGGGGACGACCATATAGTCGTCGGACATGTCGGCGGCTGGCCAACCAAGTTCCGGGTTCGTGGGGACGACCCTATTGTCGTAGGACATGTCGGCGGCTGGGCAACTTTGGCCCGTGGTCGTGGGGCGACCCTATAGTCGTCGGAAGAGTCGGCGGCGGGCCAACCTATTCCCTGGGTCGTGGGGACGACCCTATAGTCTCGGACATGACGGTGGCGGGCCAATCTAGTCCCGGGGTCGTGGGGACGACCCTATAGTCGTCGGACATGTCGGCGGCTGGGCAAGTTTGGTCCGTGGTCGTGGGGACGACCCTATAGTCGTCGGACGAGTCGGCTGCGGGCCAACCTAGTCCCGTGTTCGTGGGGACGACCCTATAGTCGTAGGACATGTCGGCGGCTGGGCAATTATGGCCCGTGGTCGTGGGGACGACCATATAGTCGTCGGACATGTCGGCGGCTGGCCAACCTAGTTCCGGGTTCGTGGGGACGACCCTATAGTCGTAGGACATTGTCTGCGGCGGGCCAACCTAGTCCCTGGGTCGTGGGGACGACCCTATAGTCGTCGGACATGACGGTGGCGGGCCAACCTAGTCCCGGGGTCGTGGGGACAACCCTACAGTCCTCGGACATGTCGGCGGCGGGCCAACCTAGTCCCGGGGACGTGGGGACGACCCTATAGTCGTCGGACATGTCGGCGGCTGGGCAACTATGGCCCGTGGTCGTGGGGACGACCCTATAGTCGTCGGACATGTCGGCGGCTGGGCAACTTTGGCCCGTGGTCGTGGGGGCGACCCTATAGTCGGCGGACGAGTCGGCGGCGGGCCAACCTAGTCCCTGGGTCGTGGGGACGACCCTATAGTCTCGGACATGACGGTGGTGGGCCAACCTAGTCCCTGGGTCGTGGGGACGATCCTATAGTCGTCGGACGAGTCGGCGGCGGGCCAACCTAGTCCCTGGGTCGAGGGGTCGACCCTATAGTCGTCGGACATGACGGTGGCGGGCCAACCTAGTCCCGGGGTCGTGGGGACGACCCTACAGTCGTCGGACATGTCGGCGGCGGCCAACCCAGTCCCGTGGTCGTGGGGACGACCATATAGTCGTCGGACATGTCGGCGGCTGGCCAACCTAGTTCCGGGTTCGTGGGGACGACCCTATTGTCGTAGGACATGTCGGCGGCTGGGTAACTTTGGCCCGTGGTCGTGGGGACGACCCTATAGTCGTCGGACGAGTCGGCGGCGGGCCAACCTAGTCCCTGGGTCGTGGGGACGACCCTATAGTCTCGGACATGACGGTGGCGGGCCAATCTAGTCCCTGGGTCGTGGGGACGACCCTATAGTCGTCGGACATGACGGTGGCGGGCCAACCTAGTCCCGGGTTCGTGGGGACGACCCTATAGTCGTAGGACATGTCTGCGGCGGGCCAACCTAGTCCCTGGGTCGTGGGGACGACCCTATAGTCGTCGGACATGACGGTGGCGGGCCAACCTAGTCCCTGGGTCGTGGGGACGACCCTATAGTCGTCGGACATGTCGGCGGCGGGCCAACCCAGTCCCGTGTTCGTGGGGACGACCCTATAGTCGTCGGACATATCGGCGGCCGGCCAACGTAGGCCCAGGGTCGTGGGGACGACCCTATAGTCGTCGGACATGTCGGCGGCAGGGCAACTTTGACCCGGATTCGTGGGGACGACCCTATAGTCGTCGGACATGTCGGCGGCGGGCCAACGTAGGTCCAGGGTCGTGGGGACGAGCCTACAGTCGTCGGACATGTCGGCGGCTGGCCAACCTAGTCCCGCGGTGGTGGGGACGACCCTATAGTCGTCGGACATGTCGGCGGCTGGGCAACTTCGACCCGGATTCGTGGGGACGACCCTATAGTCGTCGGACATATCGGCGGCTCGCCAACCTAGTTCCGGGTTCGTGGGGACGACCCTATAGTCGTAGAACATATCTGCGGCGGGCCAACGTCGGCCCAGGGTCGTGGGGACGATACTATAATCGTCGGACATGTCGGCGGCGGGCCAACCTACTCCCAGGGTCGTGGGCACGACCCTATAGTCGTCCGACATGTCGGCGGCTGTCCAACCTAGTCCCGGGGTCGTGGGGACGACCCTGTAGTCGTCGGACATGACGGTGGCGGGCCAACCTATTCCCGGGGTCGTGGGGACGACCCTATAGTCGTCGGACATGACGGTGGCGGGACAATCTAGTCCTGGGGTCGTGGGGACGACCCTATAGTCGTAGGAAATGTCGGCGGCTGGGCAACTATGGCCCGTGGTCGTGGGGACGACCATATAGTCGTCGGACATGTCGGCGGCTGGCCAACCTAGTTCCGGGTTCGTGGGAACGACCCTATAATCGTAGGACATGTCGGCGGCGGACCAACCTAGTCCCGGGGTCGTGGGGACGACCCTATAGTCGTCGGACAAGTCGGGGGCGGGCCAACCTAGTCCCGGTGTCGTGGGGACGACACTATAGTCGTCGGACATGTCGGCGGCGGGCCAACCTAGTCCCGGGGTGGTGGGGACGACCCTATAGTCGTCGGACATGACGGTGGCGGGACAATCTAGTCCTGGCGTCGTGGGGACGACCCTATAGTCGTAGGAAATGTCGGCGGCTGGGCAACTATGGCCCGTGGTCGTGGGGACGACCATATAGTCGTCGGACATGACGGTGGCGGGACAATCTAGTCCTGGGGTCGTGGGGACTACCCTATAGTCGTAGGAAATGTCGGCGGCTGGGCAACTATGGCCCGTGGTCGTGGGGACGACCATATAGTCGTCGGACATGTCGGCGGCTGGCCAACCTAGTTCCGGGTTCGTGGGAACGACCCTATAATCGTAGGACATGTCGGCGGCGGACCAACCTAGTCCCGGGGTCGTGGGGACGACCCTATAGTCGTCGGACATGTCGGCGACTGGGCAACTATGGCCGGTGTTCGTGGGGACGACCCTATAGTCGTCGGATATGTCGGCGGCTGGTCAACCTAGTCCCGGGGTGGTGGGGACGACCATATAGTCGTCGGACATGTCGGCGGCTGGCCAACCTAGTTCCGGGATCGTGGGGACGACACTATAGTCGTCGGACATGTCGGCGGCGGGCCAACCTAGTCCCGGGGTGGTGGGGACGACCCTATAGTCGTCGGACATGACGGTGGCGGGACAATCTAGTCCTGGGGTCGTGGGGACGACCCTATAGTCGTAGGAAATGTCGGCGGCTGGGCAACTATGGCCCGTGGTCGTGGGGACGACCATATAGTCGTCGGACATGTCGGCGGCTGGCCAACCTAGTTCCGGGTTCGTGGGAACGACCCTATAATCGTAGGACATGTCGGCGGCGGACCAACCTAGTCCCGGTGTCGTGGGGACGACACTATAGTCGTCGGACATGTCGGCGGCGGGCCAACCTAGTCCCGGGGTGGTGGGGACGACCCTATAGTCGTCGGACATGACGGTGGCGGGACAATCTAGTCCTGGGGTCGTGGGGACGACCCTATAGTCGTAGGAAATGTCGGCGGCTGGGCAACTATGGCCCGTGGTCGTGGGGACGACCATATAGTCGTCGGACATGTCGGCGGCTGGCCAACCTAGTTCCGGGTTCGTGGGAACGACCCTATAATCGTAGGACATGTCGGCGGCGGACCAACCTAGTCCCGGGGTCGTGGGGACGACCCTATAGTCGTCGGACATGTCGGCGACTGGGCAACTATGGCCGGTGTTCGTGGGGACGACCCTATAGTCGTCGGATATGTCGGCGGCTGGTCAACCTAGTCCCGGGGTGGTGGGGACGACCATATAGTCGTCGGACATGTCGGCGGCTGGCCAACCTAGTTCCGGGATCGTGGGGACGACCCTATAGTCGTCGGACGAGTCGGCGGCGGGCCAACCTAGTCCCTGGGTCGTGGGGACGACCCTATAGTCTCGGACATGACGGTGGCGGGCCAATCTAGTCCCGGGGTCGTGGGGACGACCCTATAGTCGTCGGACATGTCGGCGGCTGGGCATGTTTGGCCCGTGGTCGTGGGGACGACCCTATAGTCGTCGGACATGACGGCGGCTGGCCAACCTAGTTCCGGGTTTGTGGGGACGACCCTATAGTCGTACGACATGTCTGCGGCGGGCCAACGTCTGCCCAGGGTCGTGGGGACGACCCTATAGTCGTCGGACATGTCGGCGGCTGGGCAACTTTGACCCGGATTCGTGGGGACGAACCTATAGTCGTCGGACATGACGGTGGCGGGCCAATCTAGTCCCGGGGTAATGGGGACGACCCTATAGTCGTCGGACAAGTCGGGGGCGGGCCAACCTAGTCCCGGTGTCGTGGGGACGACACTATAGTCGTCGGACATGTCGGCGGCGGGCCAACCTAGTCCAGGGGCCGTGGGGACGACCCTACAGTCGTCGGACATGTCGGCGGCGGGCCAACCCAGTCCCGTGTTCGTGGGGACGACCCTATAGTCGTCGGACATATCGGCGGCGGGCCAACGTAGGCCCAGGGTCGTGGGGACGACCCTATAGTCGTCGGACATGTCGGCGGCTGGGCAACTTCGACCCGGATTCGTGGGGACGACCCTATAGTCGTCGGACATGTCGGCGGCTCGCCAACCTAGTTCCCGGTTCGTGGGGACGACCCTATAGTCGTAGGACATATCTGCGGCGGGCCAACGTCGGCCCAGTGTCGTGGGGACGACACTATAATCGTCGGACATGTCGGCGGCTGGGCAACTTCGACCCGGATTCGTGGGGACGACCATATAGTCGTCGGACATGTCGGCGGCTCGCCAACCTAGTTCCGGGGTGGTGGGGACGACCCTATAGTCGTCGGACATGTCGGCGGCTGGGCAAGTTTGGCCCGTGGTCGTGGGGACGACCCTATAGTCGTCGGACGAGTCGGCGGCGGGCCAACCTAGTCCCTGGGTCGTGGGGACGACCCTATAGTCGTCGGACATGACGGTGGCGGGCAAACCTACTCGCGGGGTCGTGGGGACGACCCTACAGTCGTCGGACATGTCGGCGTCTGGCCAACCTAGTCCCGGGGTGGTGGGGACGACCCTATTGTCGTCGGACATGACGGTAGCGGGCCAATCTAATCCCGGAGTCGTGGGGACGACCCTATAGTCGTAGGACATGTCGGCGGCTGGGCAACTATGGCCCGTGGTCGTGGGGACGACCCTATAGTCGTCGGACATGTCGGCGTCTGGCCAACCTAGTCCCGGGGTGGTGGGGACGACCCTATTGTCGTCGGACATGACGGTAGCGGGCCAATCTAGTCCCGGAGTCGTGGGGACGACCCTATAGTCGTAGGACATGTCGTCGGCTGGGCAACTATGGCCCGTGGTCGTGGGGACGACCAAATAGTCGTCGCACGAGTCGGCGGCGGACCAACCTAGCCCCTGGGTCGTGGGGACGACCCTATAGTCGTCGGACATGACGGTGGCGGGCCAACCTAGTCCCGGGGTCGTGGGGACGACCCTATAGTCGTCGCACATGTCGGCGGCGGGCCAATCTTGCCCCGGGGTCGTGGGGACGACCCTGTAGTCGTCGGACATGACTGTGGCGGGCTAATCTAGTCCCGGGGTCGTGGGGACGACCCTATAGTCGTCGGACATGTCGGTGGCTGGCCAACCTAGCCCCGGGAACGTGGGGACGACCCTATAGTCGTCGGACATGTCGGCGGCGGGCCAACGTAGGTCCAGGGTCGTGGGGACGAGCCTACAGTCGTCGGACATGTCGGCGGCTGGCCAACCTAGTCCCGGGGTCGTGGGGACGACCCTATAGTCGTAGGACATGTCGGCGGCTGCGCAACTATGGCCCGTGGTCGTGGGGACGACCATATAGTCGTCGGACATGTCGACGGCTGGCCAACCTAGTTCCGGGTTCGTGGGGACGACCCTATAGTCGTAGGACATGTCGGCGGCTGGCCAACCTAGTCCCGGGGTCGTGGGGACGACCCTATAGTCGTCGGACATGTCGGCGATTGGGCAACTATGGCCGGTGTTCGTGGGGACGACCCTATAGTCGTCGGACACGTCGGCGGCTGGCCAACCTACTCCCGGGGTGGTGGGGACGACCCTATAGTCGTCGGACATGTCGGCGGCTGGGCAGCTTTGACCCGGATTCGTGGGGACGACACTATAGTCGTCGGACATGTCGGCGGCGGGCCAACCTAGTCCAGGGGCCGTGGGGACGACCCTATAGTCGTCGGACAAGTCGGGGGCGGGCCAACCTAGTCCCTGGGTCGTGGGGACGACCCTATAGTCGTCGGACATGACGGTGGCGGGCAAACCTACTCCCGGGGTCGTGGGGACGACCCTACAGTCGTCGGACATGTCGGCGGCGGGCCAACCCAGTCCCGTGTTCGTGGGGACGACCCTATAGTCGTCGGACATATCGGCGGCGGGCCAACGTAGGCCCAGGGTCGTGGGGACGACCCTACAGTCGTCGGACATATCGGCGGCGGGCCAACGTAGGCCCAGGGTCGTGGGGACGACCCTATAGTCGTCGGACATGTCGGCGGCAGGGCAACTTTGACCCGGATTCGTGGGGACGACCCTATAGTCGTCGGACATGTCGGCGGCGGGCCAATGTACGTCCAGGGTCGTGGGGACGAGCCTACAGTCGTCGGACATGTCGGCGGCTGGCCAACCTAGTCCCGGGGTGGTGGGGACGACCCTATAGTCGTCGGACATGTCGGCGGCTGGGCAACTTTGACCCGGATTCGTGGGGACGACCCTATAGTCGTCGGACATGTCGGCGGCTCGCCAACCTAGTTCCGGGTTCGTGGGAACGACCCTATAATCGTAGGACATGTCGGCGGCGGACCAACCTAGTCCCGCGGTCGTGGGGACGACCCTATAGTCGTCGGACATGTCGGCGGCTGGGCAAGTTTGGCCCGAGGTCGTGGGGACGACCCTATAGTCGTCGGACGAGTCGGCGGCGGGCCAACCTAGTCCCTGGGTCGGGGGGTCGACCCTATAGTCGTCGGACCCGACGGTGGCGGGCCAACCTAGTCCCTGGGTCGTGGGGACGACCCTATAGTCGTCGGACATGACGGTGGCGGGCCAACCTAGTCCCGGGGTAGTGGGGATCACCCTACAGTCGTCGGACATGTCGGCGGCGCGCCAACCCAGTCCCGTGTTCGTGGGGACGACCCTATAATCGTAGGACATGTCGGCGGCTGGGCAATTATGGCCCGTGGTCGTGGGGACGACCCTATAGTCGTCGGACATGTCGGCGGCGGGCCAACCCAGTCCCGTGTTCGTTGGGACGACCCTATAGTCGTCGGACATGTCGGCGGCTGGGCAACTGTGGCCCGTGGTCGTGGGGACAACCCTATAGTCGTCGGACATGACGGTGGCGGGCCAATCTAGTCCCGGGGTCGTGGGGACGACCCTATAGTCGTCGGACATGTCGGCGGATGGGCAAGTTTGGCCCGTGGTCGTGGGGACGACCCTATAGTCGTCGGACGAGTCGGCGGCGGGCCAACCTAGTCCCTGGGTCGTGGGGACGACCCTATAGTCGTCGGACATGACGGTGGCGGGCAAACCTACTCGCGGGGTCGTGGGGACGACCCTACAGTCGTCGGACATGTCGGCGGCGGGCCAACCTAGTTCCGGGTTCGTGGGGACGACCCTATAGTCGTCGGACATGTCGGCGGCGGGCCAACCTAGTCCCGGGGACGTGGTGACGACCCTATAGTCGTCGGACATGTCGGCGGCTGGGCACCCGTGGCCCGTGGTGGTGGGGACGACCCTATAGTCGTAGGACATGTCGGCGGCGGGCCAACCTAGTCCCTGGGTCGTGGGGACGACCCTATAGTCGTCGGACATTTCGGCGGTTGGCCAACATAGTCCCGGGGTCGTGGAGACGACCCTATAGTTGTCGGACATTTCGGCGGTTGGCCAACCTAGTCCCGGGGTCGTGGGGACGACCCTATAGTTGTCGGACATGTCGGCGGCTGGGCAACTGTGGCCCGTGGTCGTGGGGACGACCCTATAGTCGTCGGACATGGCGGTGGCGTGCCAATCTATCCCCGGGGTCGTGGGGACGACCCTATAGTTGTCGGACATGACGGTGGCGGGCCAATCTAGTCCCGGGTTCGTGGGCACGACCATGGTCGTCGGACATGTCGGCGGCTGGGCAACTGTGGTCCGTGGTCGTGGGGCGACCCTATAGTCGTCGGACAAGTCGGCGGCGGGCCAAACTAGTCCCGGGGCCGTGGGGCCGACCCTATAATCGTCGGACATGTCGGCGGCGGGCCAACGTAGGCCCAGGGTCGTAGGGACGAACGTATAGTCGTCGGACATGTCGGCGGCCGGCCAACCTAGTCCCGGGGTCGTGGGGACGACCCTATAGTCGTCGGACATGTTGGCGGCTGGGCAACTGTGGCCCGTGGTCGTGGGGACAACCCTATAGTCGTCGGACATGTCGGCGGCTGGGCAACTGTGGCCCGTGGTCGTGGGGACGACCCTATAGTCGTCGGACATGGCGGTGGCGTGCCAATCTATCCCCGGGGTCGTGGGGACGACCCTATAGTCGTCGGACATGACGGTGGCGGGCCAATCTAGTCCCGGGTTCGTGGGCACGACCATGGTCGTCGGACATGTCGGCGGCTGGGCAACTGTGGTCCGTGGTCGTGGGGCGACCCTATAGTCGTCGGACAAGTCGGCGGCGGGCCAAACTAGTCCCGGGGCCGTGGGGACGACCGTATAGTCGTCGGACATGTCGGCGGCTGGCCAACCTAGTCCCCGGGTCGTGGGGACGACCCTATAGTCGTCGGACATGTCGGCGGCTGGTCAACTTTGGGCCGGGGTCGAGGGGACGACCCTATAGTCGTCGAACATGTCGGCGGCTAGCCAATCGAGTCCCGGGGTCGTGTGGACGACCCTATAGTCGTCGGACATGACGGCGGCAGGCCAACCTAGTCCCGGGTTCGTGGGGCCGACCCTATAATCGTCGGACATGTCGGCGGCGGGCCAACGTAGGCCCAGGGTCGTAGGGACGAACGTATAGTCGTCGGACATGTCGGCGGCCGGCCAACCTAGTCCCGGGGTCGTGGAGACGACCCTATAGTCGTCGGACATTTCGGCGGTTGGCCAACCTAGTCCCGGGGTCGTGGGGACGACCCTATAGTCGTCGGACATGTTGGCGGCTGGGCAACTGTGGCCCGTGGTCGTGGGGACAACCCTATAGTCGTCGGACATGTCGGCGGCTGGGCAACTGTGGCCCGTGGTCGTGGGGACAACCGTATAGTCGTCGGACCTGACTGTGGCGGGCCAACCAAGTCCCGGGTTCGTGGGGACGACCCTATAGTCGTCGGACATGACGGTGGCGGGCCAATCTAGTCCCGGGGTCGTGGGGACGACCCCATAGTCGTCCGACATTTCGGCGGTTGGCCAACCTAGTCCCGGGGTCGTGGGGACGACCCTATAGTCGTCGGACATGTTGGCGGCTGGGCAACTGTGGCCCGTGGTCGTGGGGACAACCCTATAGTCGTCGGACATGTCGGCGGCTGGGCAACTGTGGCCCGTGGTCGTGGGGACAACCCTATAGTCGTCGGACATGTCGGCGGCTGGACAGCTTTGGAACGGGGTCGAGGGGACGACCCTATAGTCGTCGGACATGTCGGAGGCTGGCCAACCTAGTCCCGGGTTTGTGGGGACGATCCTATAGTCGTCGGACATGTCGGCGGGGGGCCAACCTAGTCGCGGGGTCGTGGGGACGACCCTATAGTCGTCGGACATGTCGGCGGCTGGGCAACTGTGGTCCGTGGTCGTGGGGCGACCCTATAGTCGTCGGACATGACGGTGGCGGGCCAATCTAGTCCCGGTTTCGTGGGGACGACCCTATAGTCGTCGGACATGTCGGCGGCTGGCCAACCTAGTCTCGGGGTGGTGGGGACGACCCTATGGTCGTCGGACATGATGGTGGCGGGCCAATCTAGACCCGGGGTCGTGGGGACGACCCAATAGTCGTCGGACATGTCGGCGGCTGGCCAACTTTGGCCCGTGGTCGTGGGGACGACCCTATAGTCGTCGGACATGGCGGTGGCGTGCCAATCTATCCCCGGGGTCGTGGGGACGACCCTATAGTCGTCGGACATGTCGGCGGCTGGGCAACTTCGACCCGGATTCGTGGGGACGACCCTATAGTCGTCGGACATGTCGGCGGCTCGCCAACCTAGTTCCGGGTTCGTGGGGACGACCCTATAGTCGTAGGACATATCTGCGGCGGGCCAACGTCGGCCCAGGGTCGTGGGGACGACACTATAGTCGTCGGACATGTCGGCGGCGGGCCAACCTAGTCCAGGGGCCGTGGGGACGACCCTACAGTCGTCGGACAAGTCGGGGGCGGGCCAACCTAGTCCCGGTGTCGTGGGGACGACACTATAGTCGTCGGACATGTCGGCGGCAGGCCAACCTAGTCCAGGGGCCGTGGGGACGACCCTACAGTCGTCGGACATGTCGGCGGCGGGCCAACCCAGTCCCGTGTTCGTGGGGACGACCCTATAGTCGTCGGATATATCGGCGGCGGGCCAACGTAGGCCCAGGGTCGTGGGGACGACCCTATAGTCGTCGGACATGTCGGCGGCTGGGCAACTTCGACCCGGATTCGTGGGGACGACCCTATAGTCGTCGGACATGTCGGCGGCTCGCCAACCTAGTTCCGGGTTCGTGGGGACGACCCTATAGTCGTAGGACATATCTGCGGCGGGCCAACATCGGCCCAGGGTCGTGGGGACGACACTATAATCGTCGGACATGTCGGCGGCTGGGCAACTTCGACCCGGATTCGTGGGGACGACCCTATAGTCGCCGGACATGTCGGCGGCTCGCCAACCTAGTTCCGGGTTCGTGGGGACGACCCTATAGTCGTAGGACATATCTGCGGCGGGCCAACGTCGGCCCAGTGTCGTGGGGACGACACTATAATCGTCGGACATGTCGGCGGCTGGGCAACTTCGACCCGGATTCGTGGGGACGACCCTATAGTCGTCGGACATGTCGGCGGCTCGCCAACCTAGTTCCGGGGTGGTGGGGACGACCCTATAGTCGTCGGACATGTCGGCGGCTGGGCAAGTTTGGCCCGTGGTCGTGGGGACGACCCTATAGTCGTCGGACGAGTCGGCGGCGGGCCAACCTAGTCCCTGGGTCGTGGGGACGACCCTATAGTCGTCGGACATGACGGTGGCGGGCAAACCTACTCGCGGGGTCGTGGGGACGACCCTACAGTCGTCGGACATGTCGGCGTCTGGCCAACCTAGTCCCGGGGTGGTGGGGACGACCCTATTGTCGTCGGACATGACGGTAGCGGGCCAATCTAGTCCCGGAGTCGTGGGGACGACCCTATAGTCGTAGGACATGTCGTCGGCTGGGCAACTATGGCCCGTGGTCGTGGGGACGACCAAATAGTCGTCGCACGAGTCGGCGGCGGACCAATCTAGTCCCTGGGTCGTGGGGACGACCCTATAGTCGTCGGACATGACGGTGGCGGGCCAACCTAGTCCCGGGGTCGTGGGGACGACCCTATAGTCGTCGCACATGTCGGCGGCGGGCCAATCTTGTCCCGGGGTCGTGGGGACGACCCTGTAGTCGTCGGACATGACTGTGGCGGGCTAATCTAGTCCCGGGGTCGTGGGGACGACCCTATAGTCGTCGGACATGTCGGTGGCTGGCCAACCTAGCCCCGGGAACGTGGGGACGACCCTATAGTCGTCGGACATGTCGGCGGCGGGCCAACGTAGGTCCAGGGTCGTGGGGACGAGCCTACAGTCGTCGGACATGTCGGCGGCTGGCCAACCTAGTCCCGGGGTCGTGGGGACGACCCTATATTCGTAGGACATGTCGGCGGCTGCGCAACTATGGCCCGTGGTCGTGGGGACGACCATATAGTCGTCGGACATGTCGACGGCTGGCCAACCTAGTTCCGGGTTCGTGGGGACGACCCTATAGTCGTAGGACATGTCGGCGGCTGGCCAACCTAGTCCCGGGGTCGTGGGGACGACCCTATAGTCGTCGGACATGTCGGCGATTGGGCAACTATGGCCGGTGTTCGTGGGGACGACCCTATAGTCGTCGGACACGTCGGCGACTGGCCAACCTACTCCCGGGGTGGTGGGGACGACCCTATAGTCGTCGGACATGTCGGCGGCTGGGCAACTTTGACCCGGATTCGTGGGGACGACCCTATAGTCGTCGGACATGTCGGCGGCTCGCCAACCTAGTTCCGGGATCGTGGGGACGACCCTATAGTCGTTGGACATGTCTGCGGCGGGCCAACGTCGGCCCAGGGTCGTGGGGACGACCCTATAGTCGTCGGACATGTCGGCGGCTGGGCAGCTTTGACCCGGATTCGTGGGGACGACACTATAGTCGTCGGACATGTCGGCGGCTGGGCAACTGTGGCCCGTTGTCGTGGGGACAACCCTATAGTCGTCGGACATGTCGGCGGCTGGACAGCTTTGGAACGGGGTCGAGGGGACGACCCTATAGTCGTCGGACATGTCGGAGGCTGGCCAACCTAGTCCCGGGTTTGTGGGGACGATCCTATAGTCGTCGGACATGTCGGCGGCTGGGCAACTGTGGTCCGTGGTCGTGGGGCGACCCTATAGTCGTCGGACATGACGGTGGCGGGCCAATCTAGTCCCGGTTTCGTGGGGACGACCCTATAGTCGTCGGACATGTCGGCGGCTGGCCAACCTAGTCCCGGGGTGGTGGGGACGACCCTATGGTCGTCGGACATGATGGTGGCGGGCCAATCTAGACCCGGGGTCGTGGGGACGACCCAATAGTCGTCGGACATGTCGGCGGCTGGCCAACTTTGGCCCGTGGTCGTGGGGACGACCCTATAGTCGTCGGACATGGCGGTGGCGTGCCAATCTATCCCCGGGGTCGTGGGGACGACCCTATAGTCGTCGGACATGGCGGTGGCGTGCCAATCTATCCCCGGGGTCGTGGGGACGACCCTATAGTCGTCGGACATGTCGGCGGCTGGGCAACTGTGGCCCGTGGTCGTGGGACGACCCTATAGTCGTCGGACATGTCGGCGGCTGGGCAACTGTGGTCCGTGGTCGTGGGGCGACCCTATAGTCGTCGGACATGTCGGCGGCTGGGCAACTGTGGCCCGTGGTCGTGGGACGACCCTACAGTCGTCGGACATGTCGGCGCCTGGGCAACTGTGGCCCGTGGTCGTGGGGACAACCCTATATTCATCGGACATGACGGTGGCGGGCCAACCTAGTCCCGGTTTCGTAGGGACGACCCAATAGTCTTCGGACAGGTCGGCGGCGGGCCAACCTAGTCCCGGTTTCGTGGGGACGACCCTATAGTCGTCAGACATTTCGGCGGTGCCCAGCCTAGTCCAGGGGTCGTGGGGACGACCCTATAGCCGTCGGACATGACGGCGGCTGGTCAACTTTGCGCCGGGGTCGAAGGGACGACCCTATAGGCGTCGGACATGTTTGGCGGCTGGCCAACCTAGTCCCGGGGTCGTGGGGACGACCCTATAGTCGTCGGACATAACGGTGGCGGGCCAATCTAGTCCCGGGGTCGAGGGGACGACCCTATAGTCGTCAGACATTTCGGCGGTTGCCCAACCTAGTCCAGGGGTCGTGGGGACGACCCTATAGTCGTCGGACATGTCGGCGCCTGGGCAACTATGGCCCGTGGTCGTGGGGACGACCCTATAGTCGTCGGACGAGTCGGCGGCGGGCCAACCTAGTCCCTGGGTCGTGGGGACGACCCTATAGTCGTCGGACATGTCGGCGGCGGGCCAACCCAGTCCCGTGTTCGTGGGGACGACCCTATAGTCGTAGGACATGTCGGCGGCTGGGCAACTATGGCCCGTGGTCGTGGGGACGACCCTATAGTCGTCGGACCAGTCGGCGGCGGGCCAACCTAGTCCCTGGGTCGTGGGGCGACCCTATAGTCGTCGGACATGACGGTGGCGGGCCAACCTAGTCCCGGTTTCGTGGGGACGACCCTATAGTCGTCGGACATGTCGGCGGCTGGGCAACTATGGCCCGTGGTCGTGGGGACGACCCTATAGTCGTCGGACGAGTCGGCGGCGGGCCAACCTAGTCCCTGGGTCGTGGGGACGACCCTATAGTCGTCGGACATGACGGTGGCGGGCCAACCTAGTCCCGGGGTCGTGGGGACAACCCTACAGTCCTCGGACATGTCGGCGGCGGGCCAACCTAGTCCCGGCGACGTGGGGACGACCCTATAGTCGTCGGACATGTCGGCGGCAGGGCAACTATCTCCCGTGGTCGTGGGGACGACCCTATAGTCGTCGGACATGTCGGCGGCTGGCCAACCTAGTCCCGGGGTGGTGGGGACGACCCTATGGTCGTCGGACATGATGGTGGCGGGCCAATCTAGACCCGGGGTCGTGGGGACGACCCAATAGTCGTCGGACATGTCGGCGGCTGGCCAACTTTGGCCCGTGGTCGTGGGGACGACCCTATAGTCGTCGGACATGGCGGTGGCGTGCCAATCTATCCCCGGGGTCGTGGGGACGACCCTATAGTCGTCGGACATGTCGGCGGCTGGGCAACTGTGGCCCGTGGTCGTGGGACGACCCTATAGTCGTCGGACATGTCGGCGGCTGGGCAACTGTGGTCCGTGGTCGTGGGGCGACCCTATAGTCGTCGGACATGTCGGCGGCTGGGCAACTGTGGCCCGTGGTCGTGGGACGACCCTATAGTCGTCGGACATGTCGGCGCCTGGGCAACTGTGGCCCGTGGTCGTGGGGACAACCCTATATTCATCGGACATGACGGTGGCGGGCCAACCTAGTCCTGGTTTCGTAGGGACGACCCAATAGTCTTCGGACATGTCGGCGGCGGGCCAACCTAGTCCCGGGGTCGTGGGGACGACCCTACAGTCGTCGGACATGTCGGCGGCGGGCCAACCCAGTCCCGTGTTCGTGGGGACGACCCTATAGTCGTAGGACATGTCGGCGGCTGGGCAACTATGGCCCGTGGTCGTGGGGACGACCCTATAGTCGTCGGACGAGTCGGCGGCGGGCCAACCTAGTCCCTGGGTCGTGGGGCGACCCTATAGTCGTCGGACATGACGGTGGCGGGCCAACCTAGTCCCGGTTTCGTGGGGACGACCCTATAGTCGTCGGACATGTCGGCGGCTGGGCAACTATGGCCCGTGGTCGTGGGGACGACCCTATAGTCGTCGGACGAGTCGGCGGCGGGCCAACCTAGTCCCTGGGTCGTGGGGACGACCCTATAGTCGTCGGACATGACGGTGGCGGGCCAACCTAGTCCCGGGGTCGTGGGGACAACCCTACAGTCCTCGGACATGTCGGCGGCGGGCCAACCTAGTCCCGGCGACGTGGGGACGACCCTATAGTCGTCGGACATGTCGGCGGCAGGGCAACTATCTCCCGTGGTCGTGGGGACGACCCTATAGTCGTCGGACATGTCGGCGGCTGGCCAACCTAGTCCCGGGGTGGTGGGGACGACCCTATGGTCGTCGGACATGATGGTGGCGGGCCAATCTAGACCCGGGGTCGTGGGGACGACCCAATAGTCGTCGGACATGTCGGCGGCTGGCCAACTTTGGCCCGTGGTCGTGGGGACGACCCTATAGTCGTCGGACATGGCGGTGGCGTGCCAATCTATCCCCGGGGTCGTGGGGACGACCCTATAGTCGTCGGACATGTCGGCGGCTGGGCAACTGTGGCCCGTGGTCGTGGGACGACCCTATAGTCGTCGGACATGTCGGCGGCTGGGCAACTGTGGTCCGTGGTCGTGGGGCGACCCTATAGTCGTCGGACATGTCGGCGGCTGGGCAACTGTGGCCCGTGGTCGTGGGACGACCCTATAGTCGTCGGACATGTCGGCGCCTGGGCAACTGTGGCCCGTGGTCGTGGGGACAACCCTATATTCATCGGACATGACGGTGGCGGGCCAACCTAGTCCTGGTTTCGTAGGGACGACCCAATAGTCTTCGGACATGTCGGCGGCGGGCCAACCTAGTCCCGGTTTCGTGGGGACGACCCTATAGTCGTCAGACATTTCGGCGGTGCCCAACCTAGTCCAGGGGTCGTGGGGACGACCCTATAGCCGTCGGACATGACGGCGGCTGGTCATCTTTGCGCCGGGGTCGAAGGGACGACCCTATAGGCGTCGGACATGTTTGGCGGCTGGCCAACCTAGTCCCGGGGTCGTGGGGACGACCCTATAGTCGTCGGACATAACGGTGGCGGCCCAACCTAGTCCAGGGGTCGTGGGGACGACCCTATAGTCGTCGGACATGTCGGCGCCTGGGCAACGTAGACCCAGGGTCGTAGGGACGACCCTATAGTCGTCGGACATGTCGGCGGCTGGGCAACTGTGGTCCGTGGTCGTGGGGCGACCCTATAGTCGTCGGACATGACGGTGGCGGGCCAACCTAGTCCCGGTTTCGTGGGGACGACCCTATAGTCGTCGGACATGTCGGCGGCGGGCCAACCTAGTCCCTGGGTCGTGGGGACGACCCTATAGTCGTCGGACATGACGGTGGCGGGCCAACCTAGTCCCGGGGTCGTGGGGACGACCCTACAGTCGTCGGACATGTCGGCGGCGGGCCAACCCAGTCCCGTGTTCGTGGGGACGACCCTATAGCCGTAGGACATGTCGGCGGCTGGGCAACTATGGCCGGTGTTCGTGGGGACGACCCTATAGTCGTCGGACATGTCGGCGGCGGGCCAACGTAGGTCCAGTGTCGTGGAGACGAGCCTACAGTCGTCGTACATGTCGGCCGCTGGCCAACCTAGTCCCGGGGTGGTGGGGACGACCCTATAGTCGTCGGACATGACGGTGGCGGGCCAATCTGGTCCCGGGGCCTTGGGGACGACCCTATAGTCGTCGGACGAGTCGGCGGCGGGCCAACCTAGTCCCTGGGTCGTGGGGACGACCCTATAGTCGTCGGACATGACGGTGGCGGGCCAACCTAGTCCCGGGGTCGTGGGGACAACCCTACAGTCCTCGGACATGTCGGCGGCGGGCCAACCTAGGCCCGGCGACGTGGGGACGATCCTATAGTCGTCGGACATGTCGGCGGCAGGGCAACTATGGCCCGTGGTCGTGGGGACGACCCTATAGTCGTCGGACATGTCGGCGGCTGGGCAAGTTTGGCCCGTGGTCGTGGGGACGACCCTATAGTCTCGGACATGACGGTGGCGGGCCAATATAGTCCCGGGGTCGTGGGGACGACCCTATAGTCGTCGGACATGTCGGCGGCTGGGCAACTTTGGCCCGTGGTCGTGGGGACGACCCTATAGTCGTCGGACGAGTCGGCGGCGGGCCAACCCAGTCCCGTGTTCGTGGGGACGACCCTATAGTCGTAGGACATGTCGGCGGTTGGGCAACTTTGGCCCGTGGTCGTGGGGACGACCCTATAGTCTCGGACATGACGGTGGCGGGCCAACGTAGGTCCAGTGTCGTGGAGACGAGACTACAGTCGTCGTACATGTCGGCGGCTGGGCAATTATGGCCCGTGGTCGTGGGGACGACCATATAGTCGTCGGACATGTCGGCGGCTGGCCAACCAAGCTCCGGGTTCGTGGGGACGACCCTATTGTCGTAGGACATGTCGGCGGCTGGGCAACTTTGGCCCGTGGTCGTGGGGCGACCCTATAGTCGTCGGAAGAGTCGGCGGCGGGCCAACCTATTCCCTGGGTCGTGGGGACGACCCTATAGTCTCGAACATGACGGTGGCGGGCCAATCTAGTCCCGGGGTCGTGGGGACGACCCTATAGTCGTCGTACATGTCGGCGGCTGGGCAACTATGGCCCGTGGTCGTGGGGACGACCCTATAGTCGTCGGACATGTCGGCGGCGGGCCAACCTAGTCCCTGGGTCGTGGGGACGACCCTATAGTCGTCGGACATGACGGTGGCGGGCCAAACTAGTCCCGGGGTCGTGGGGACGACCCTACAGTCGTCGGACATGTCGGCGGCGGGCCAACCCAGTCCGTGTTCGTGGGGACGACCCTATAGCCGTAGGACATGTCGGCGGCTGGGCAACTATGGCCGGTGTTCGTGGGGACGACCCTATAGTCGTCGGACATGTCGGCGGCGGGCCAACGTAGGTCCAGTGTCGTGGAGACGAGCCTACAGTCGTCGTACATGTCGGCCGCTGGCCAACCTAGTCCCGGGGTGGTGGGGACGACCCTATAGTCGTCGGACCTGACGGTGGCGGGCCAATCTGGTCCCGGGGTCTTGGGGACGACCCTATATTCGTCGGACGAG
This sequence comes from Andrena fulva, assembly GCA_946251845.1. Lineage (NCBI taxonomy): Eukaryota > Metazoa > Arthropoda > Insecta > Hymenoptera > Andrenidae > Andrena > Andrena fulva. The sequence goes on from CAMITZ010000228.1 coordinate 591,419, forward strand.
TCGGCGGCGGGCCAACCTAGTCCCTGGGTCGTGGGGACGACCCTATAGTCGTCGGACATGACGGTGGCGGGCCAACCTAGTCCCGGGGTCGTGGGGACAACCCTACAGTCCTCGGACATGTCGGCGGCGGGCCAACCTAGTCCCGGCGACGTGGGGACGACCCTATAGTCGTCGGACATGTCGGCGGCAGGGCAACTATGGCCCGTGGTCGTGGGGACGACCCTATAGTCGTCGGACATGTCGGCGGCTGGGCAAGTTTGGCCCGTGGTCGTGGGGACGACCCTATAGTCGTCGGACGAGTCGGCGGCGGGCCAACCCAGTCCCGTGTTCGTGGGGACGACCCTATAGTCGTAGGACATGTCGGCGGTTGGGCAACTTTGGCCCGTGGTCGTGGGGACGACCCTATAGTCTCGGACATGACGGTGGCGGGCCAACGTAGGTCCAGTGTCGTGGAGACGAGCCTACAGTCGTCGTACATGTCGGCGGCTGGGCAATTATGGCCCGTGGTCGTGGGGACGACCATATAGTCGTCGGACATGTCGGCGGCTGGCCAACCAAGCTCCGGGTTCGTGGGGACGACCCTATTGTCGTAGGACATGTCGGCGGCTGGGCAACTTTGGCCCGTGGTCGTGGGGCGACCCTATAGTCGTCGGAAGAGTCGGCGGCGGGCCAACCTATTCCCTGGGTCGTGGGGACGACCCTATAGTCTCGGACATGACGGTGGCGGGCCAATCTAGTCCCGGGGTCGTGGGGACGACCCTATAGTCGTCGTACATGTCGGCGGCTGGGCAACTATGGCCCGTGGTCGTGGGGACGACCCTATAGTCGTCGGACATGTCGGCGGCTGGCCAACCTAGTCCCGGGGTCGTGGGGACGACCCTATAGTCGTCGGACATGACGGTGGCGGGCCAATCTAGTCCCGGGGTCGTGGGGACGACCCTATAGTCGTCGGACATGTCGGCGGCTGGGCAACTATGGCCCGTGGTCGTGGGGACGACCATATAGTCGTCGGACATGTCGGCGGCTGGCCAACCAAGTTCCGGGTTCGTGGGGACGACCCTATTGTCGTAGGACATGTCGGCGGCTGGGCAACTTTGGCCCGTGGTCGTGGGGCGACCCTATAGTCGTCGGAAGAGTCGGCGGCGGGCCAACCTATTCCCTGGGTCGTGGGGACGACCCTATAGTCTCGGACATGACGGTGGCGGGCCAATCTAGTCCCGGGGTCGTGGGGACGACCCTATAGTCGTCGGACATGTCGGCGGCTGGGCAAGTTTGGTCCGTGGTCGTGGGGACGACCCTATAGTCGTCGGACGAGTCGGCTGCGGGCCAACCTAGTCCCGTGTTCGTGGGGACGACCCTATAGTCGTAGGACATGTCGGCGGCTGGGCAATTATGGCCCGTGGTCGTGGGGACGACCATATAGTCGTCGGACATGTCGGCGGCTGGCCAACCTAGTTCCGGGTTCGTGGGGACGACCCTATAGTCGTAGGACATTGTCTGCGGCGGGCCAACCTAGTCCCTGGGTCGTGGGGACGACCCTATAGTCGTTGGACATGACGGTGGCGGGCCAACCTAGTCCCGGGGTCGTGGGGACAACCCTACAGTCCTCGGACATGTCGGCGGCGGGCCAACCTAGTCCCGGGGACGTGGGGACGACCCTATAGTCGTCGGACATGTCGGCGGCTGGGCAACTATGGCCCGTGGTCGTGGGGACGACCCTATAGTCGTCGGACATGTCGGCGGCTGGTCAACTTTGGCCCGTGGTCGTGGGGGCGACCCTATAGTCGGCGGACGAGTCGGCGGCGGGCCAACCTAGTCCCTGGGTCGTGGGGACGACCCTATAGTCTCGGACATGACGGTGGTGGGCCAACCTAGTCCCTGGGTCGTGGGGACGATCCTATAGTCGTCGGACGAGTCGGCGGCGGGCCAACCTAGTCCCTGGGTCGAGGGGTCGACCCTATAGTCGTCGGACATGACGGTGGCGGGCCAACCTAGTCCCGGGGTCGTGGGGACGACCCTACAGTCGTCGGACATGTCGGCGGCGGCCAACCCAGTCCCGTGGTCGTGGGGACGACCATATAGTCGTCGGACATGTCGGCGGCTGGCCAACCTAGTTCCGGGTTCGTGGGGACGACCCTATTGTCGTAGGACATGTCGGCGGCTGGGTAACTTTGGCCCGTGGTCGTGGGGACGACCCTATAGTCGTCGGACGAGTCGGCGGCGGGCCAACCTAGTCCCTGGGTCGTGGGGACGACCCTATAGTCTCGGACATGACGGTGGCGGGCCAATCTAGTCCCTGGGTCGTGGGGACGACCCTATAGTCGTCGGACATGACGGTGGCGGGCCAACCTAGTCCCGGGTTCGTGGGGACGACCCTATAGTCGTAGGACATGTCTGCGGCGGGCCAACCTAGTCCCTGGGTCGTGGGGACGACCCTATAGTCGTCGGACATGACGGTGGCGGGCCAACCTAGTCCCTGGGTCGTGGGGACGACCCTATAGTCGTCGGACATGTCGGCGGCGGGCCAACCCAGTCCCGTGTTCGTGGGGACGACCCTATAGTCGTCGGACATATCGGCGGCCGGCCAACGTAGGCCCAGGGTCGTGGGGACGACCCTATAGTCGTCGGACATGTCGGCGGCAGGGCAACTTTGACCCGGATTCGTGGGGACGACCCTATAGTCGTCGGACATGTCGGCGGCGGGCCAACGTAGGTCCAGGGTCGTGGGGACGAGCCTACAGTCGTCGGACATGTCGGCGGCTGGCCAACCTAGTCCCGGGGTGGTGGGGACGACCCTATAGTCGTCGGACATGTCGGCGGCTGGGCAACTTCGACCCGGATTCGTGGGGACGACCCTATAGTCGTCGGACATATCGGCGGCTGGCCAACCTAGTCCCGGGGTCGTGGGGACGACCCTATAGTCGTCGGACATGACGGTGGCGGGCCAATCTAGTCCCGGGGTCGTGGGGACGACCCTATAGTCGTCGTACATGTCGGCGGCTGGGCAACTATGGCCCGTGGTCGTGGGGACGACCCTATAGTCGTCGGACATGTCGGCGGCGGGCCAACCTAGTCCCTGGGTCGTGGGGACGACCCTATAGTCGTCGGACATGACGGTGGCGGGCCAAACTAGTCCCGGGGTCGTGGGGACGACCCTACAGTCGTCGGACATGTCGGCGGCGGGCCAACCCAGTCCCGTGTTCGTGGGGACGACCCTATAGCCGTAGGACATGTCGGCGGCTGGGCAACTATGGCCGGTGTTCGTGGGGACGACCCTATAGTCGTCGGACATGACGGTGGCGGGACAATCTAGTCCTGGGGTCGTGGGGACGACCCTATAGTCGTAGGAAATGTCGGCGGCTGGGCAACTATGGCCCGTGGTCGTGGGGACGACCATATAGTCGTCGGACATGACGGTGGCGGGACAATCTAGTCCTGGGGTCGTGGGGACTACCCTATAGTCGTAGGAAATGTCGGCGGCTGGGCAACTATGGCCCGTGGTCGTGGGGACGACCATATAGTCGTCGGACATGTCGGCGGCTGGCCAACCTAGTTCCGGGTTCGTGGGAACGACCCTATAATCGTAGGACATGTCGGCGGCGGACCAACCTAGTCCCGGGGTCGTGGGGACGACCCTATAGTCGTCGGACATGTCGGCGACTGGGCAACTATGGCCGGTGTTCGTGGGGACGACCCTATAGTCGTCGGATATGTCGGCGGCTGGTCAACCTAGTCCCGGGGTGGTGGGGACGACCATATAGTCGTCGGACATGTCGGCGGCTGGCCAACCTAGTTCCGGGATCGTGGGGACGACACTATAGTCGTCGGACATGTCGGCGGCGGGCCAACCTAGTCCCGGGGTGGTGGGGACGACCCTATAGTCGTCGGACATGACGGTGGCGGGACAATCTAGTCCTGGGGTCGTGGGGACGACCCTATAGTCGTAGGAAATGTCGGCGGCTGGGAAACTATGGCCCGTGGTCGTGGGGACGACCATATAGTCGTCGGACATGTCGGCGGCTGGCCAACCTAGTTCCGGGTTCGTGGGAACGACCCTATAATCGTAGGACATGTCGGCGGCGGACCAACCTAGTCCCGGTGTCGTGGGGACGACACTATAGTCGTCGGACATGTCGGCGGCGGGCCAACCTAGTCCCGGGGTGGTGGGGACGACCCCATAGTCGTCGGACATGACGGTGGCGGGACAATCTAGTCCTGGGGTCGTGGGGACGACCCTATAGTCGTAGGAAATGTCGGCGGCTGGGCAACTATGGCCCGTGGTCGTGGGGACGACCATATAGTCGTCGGACATGTCGGCGGCTGGCCAACCTAGTTCCGGGTTCGTGGGAACGACCCTATAATCGTAGGACATGTCGGCGGCGGACCAACCTAGTCCCGGGGTCGTGGGGACGACCCTATAGTCGTCGGACATGTCGGCGACTGGGCAACTATGGCCGGTGTTCGTGGGGACGACCCTATAGTCGTCGGATATGTCGGCGGCTGGTCAACCTAGTCCCGGGGTGGTGGGGACGACCATATAGTCGTCGGACATGTCGGCGGCTGGCCAACCTAGTTCCGGGATCGTGGGGACGACCCTATAGTCGTCGGACGAGTCGGCGGCGGGCCAACCTAGTCCCTGGGTCGTGGGGACGACCCTATAGTCTCGGACATGACGGTGGCGGGCCAATCTAGTCCCGGGGTCGTGGGGACGACCCTATAGTCGTCGGACATGTCGGCGACTGGGCAACTATGGCCGGTGTTCGTGGGGACGACCCTATAGTCGTCGGATATGTCGGCGGCTGGTCAACCTAGTCCCGTGGTCGTGGGGACGACCATATAGTCGTCGGACATGTCGGCGGCTGGCCAACCAAGTTCCGGGTTCGTGGGGACGACCCTATTGTCGTAGGACATGTCGGCGGCTGGGCAACTTTGGCCCGTGGTCGTGGGGCGACCCTATAGTCGTCGGAAGAGTCGGCGGCGGGCCAACCTATTCCCTGGGTCGTGGGGACGACCCTATAGTCTCGGACATGACGGTGGCGGGCCAATCTAGTCCCGGGGTCGTGGGGACGACCCTATAGTCGTCGGACATGTCGGCGGCTGGGCAAGTTTGGTCCGTGGTCGTGGGGACGACCCTATAGTCGTCGGACGAGTCGGCTGCGGGCCAACCTAGTCCCGTGTTCGTGGGGACGACCCTATAGTCGTAGGACATGTCGGCGGCTGGGCAATTATGGCCCGTGGTCGTGGGGACGACCATATAGTCGTCGGACATGTCGGCGGCTGGCCACCCTAGTTCCGGGTTCGTGGGGACGACCCTATAGTCGTAGGACATTGTCTGCGGCGGGCCAACCTAGTCCCTGGGTCGTGGGGACGACCATATAGTCGTCGGACATGACGGTGGCGGGCCAACCTAGTCCCGGGGTCGTGGGGACAACCCTACAGTCCTCGGACATGTCGGCGGCGGGCCAACCTAGTCCCGGGGACGTGGGGACGACCCTATAGTCGTCGGACATGTCGGCGGCTGGGCAACTATGGCCCGTGGTCGTGGGGACGACCCTATAGTCGTCGGACATGTCGGCGGCTGGGCAACTTTGGCCCGTGGTCGTGGGGGCGACCCTATAGTCGGCGGACGAGTCGGCGGCGGGCCAACCTAGTCCCTGGGTCGTGGGGACGACCCTATAGTCTCGGACATGACGGTGGTGGGCCAACCTAGTCCCTGGGTCGTGGGGACGATCCTATAGTCGTCGGACGAGTCGGCGGCGGGCCAACCTAGTCCCTGGGTCGAGGGGTCGACCCTATAGTCGTCGGACATGACGGTGGCGGGCCAACCTAGTCCCGGGGTCGTGGGGACGACCCTACAGTCGTCGGACATGGCGGCGGCGGCCAACCCAGTCCCGTGGTCGTGGGGACGACCATATAGTCGTCGGACATGTCGGCGGCTGGCCAACCTAGTTCCGGGTTCGTGGGGACGACCCTATTGTCGTAGGACATGTCGGCGGCTGGGTAACTTTGGCCCGTGGTCGTGGGGACGACCCTATAGTCGTCGGACGAGTCGGCGGCGGGCCAACCTAGTCCCTGGGTCGTGGGGACGACCCTATAGTCTCGGACATGACGGTGGCGGGCCAATCTAGTCCCTGGGTCGTGGGGACGACCCTATAGTCGTCGGACATGACGGTGGCGGGCCAACCTAGTCCCGGGTTCGTGGGGACGACCCTATAGTCGTAGGACATGTCTGCGGCGGGCCAACCTAGTCCCTGGGTCGTGGGGACGACCCTATAGTCGTCGGACATGACGGTGGCGGGCCAACCTAGTCCCTGGGTCGTGGGGACGACCCTATAGTCGTCGGACATGTCGGCGGCGGGCCAACCCAGTCCCGTGTTCGTGGGGACGACCCTATAGTCGTCGGACATATCGGCGGCCGGCCAACGTAGGCCCAGGGTCGTGGGGACGACCCTATAGTCGTCGGACATGTCGGCGGCAGGGCAACTTTGACCCGGATTCGTGGGGACGACCCTATAGTCGTCGGACATGTCGGCGGCGGGCCAACGTAGGTCCAGGGTCGTGGGGACGAGCCTACAGTCGTCGGACATGTCGGCGGCTGGCCAACCTAGTCCCGCGGTGGTGGGGACGACCCTATAGTCGTCGGACATGTCGGCGGCTGGGCAACTTCGACCCGGATTCGTGGGGACGACCCTATAGTCGTCGGACATATCGGCGGCTCGCCAACCTAGTTCCGGGTTCGTGGGGACGACCCTATAGTCGTAGAACATATCTGCGGCGGGCCAACGTCGGCCCAGGGTCGTGGGGACGACACTATAATCGTCGGACATGTCGGCGGCGGGCCAACCTACTCCCAGGGTCGTGGGCACGACCCTATAGTCGTCCGACATGTCGGCGGCTGTCCAACCTAGTCCCGGGGTCGTGGGGACGACCCTGTAGTCGTCGGACATGACGGTGGCGGGCCAACCTATTCCCGGGGTCGTGGGGACGACCCTATAGTCGTCGGACATGACGGTGGCGGGACAATCTAGTCCTGGGGTCGTGGGGACGACCCTATAGTCGTAGGAAATGTCGGCGGCTGGGCAACTATGGCCCGTGGTCGTGGGGACGACCATATAGTCGTCGGACATGTCGGCGGCTGGCCAACCTAGTTCCGGGTTCGTGGGAACGACCCTATAATCGTAGGACATGTCGGCGGCGGACCAACCTAGTCCCGGGGTCGTGGGGACGACCCTATAGTCGTCGGACAAGTCGGGGGCGGGCCAACCTAGTCCCGGTGTCGTGGGGACGACACTATAGTCGTCGGACATGTCGGCGGCGGGCCAACCTAGTCCCGGGGTGGTGGGGACGACCCTATAGTCGTCGGACATGACGGTGGCGGGACAATCTAGTCCTGGCGTCGTGGGGACGACCCTATAGTCGTAGGAAATGTCGGCGGCTGGGCAACTATGGCCCGTGGTCGTGGGGACGACCATATAGTCGTCGGACATGACGGTGGCGGGACAATCTAGTCCTGGGGTCGTGGGGACTACCCTATAGTCGTAGGAAATGTCGGCGGCTGGGCAACTATGGCCCGTGGTCGTGGGGACGACCATATAGTCGTCGGACATGTCGGCGGCTGGCCAACCTAGTTCCGGGTTCGTGGGAACGACCCTATAATCGTAGGACATGTCGGCGGCGGACCAACCTAGTCCCGGGGTCGTGGGGACGACCCTATAGTCGTCGGACATGTCGGCGACTGGGCAACTATGGCCGGTGTTCGTGGGGACGACCCTATAGTCGTCGGATATGTCGGCGGCTGGTCAACCTAGTCCCGGGGTGGTGGGGACGACCATATAGTCGTCGGACATGTCGGCGGCTGGCCAACCTAGTTCCGGGATCGTGGGGACGACACTATAGTCGTCGGACATGTCGGCGGCGGGCCAACCTAGTCCCGGGGTGGTGGGGACGACCCTATAGTCGTCGGACATGACGGTGGCGGGACAATCTAGTCCTGGGGTCGTGGGGACGACCCTATAGTCGTAGGAAATGTCGGCGGCTGGGCAACTATGGCCCGTGGTCGTGGGGACGACCATATAGTCGTCGGACATGTCGGCGGCTGGCCAACCTAGTTCCGGGTTCGTGGGAACGACCCTATAATCGTAGGACATGTCGGCGGCGGACCAACCTAGTCCCGGTGTCGTGGGGACGACACTATAGTCGTCGGACATGTCGGCGGCGGGCCAACCTAGTCCCGGGGTGGTGGGGACGACCCTATAGTCGTCGGACATGACGGTGGCGGGACAATCTAGTCCTGGGGTCGTGGGGACGACCCTATAGTCGTAGGAAATGTCGGCGGCTGGGCAACTATGGCCCGTGGTCGTGGGGACGACCATATAGTCGTCGGACATGTCGGCGGCTGGCCAACCTAGTTCCGGGTTCGTGGGAACGACCCTATAATCGTAGGACATGTCGGCGGCGGACCAACCTAGTCCCGGGGTCGTGGGGACGACCCTATAGTCGTCGGACATGTCGGCGACTGGGCAACTATGGCCGGTGTTCGTGGGGACGACCCTATAGTCGTCGGATATGTCGGCGGCTGGTCA